>CP035526.1:1200000-2400000 GCA_008274985.1 Aspergillus sojae | reverse complement strand
AAAGAACAGCACATATCCTAGATAGTCCAGAATGCCGGGAAAGTCTTTGATCGCGGCGTACTTTTGAGGGTCTGAAAGCTGTTCCTGGGACAAACGGCCGTCATGAACATTCCAGCAGAACGATGAAAGCTTCATGACGAGCACCATCTGGGCTCCGGTGATATCAGTTACGTGTGCATCGTCTATTATTTGCCGATAGATGTGACTGATGGACATATGACCCATCAAGAAAATGAACCCAATCCATGGCATCAATGACCCATCAATATAATAGGCAATCGCGTAGATACCGGCCGCACTGTAGGCTAGCGTCCGGAGGCCGTCCCAGAGGTCAAACAGGCCTACAAGATAGAATAATGAAACAGCAATTATGAATGCATTCTTCTTCCAGGGTTGGGCGTCTGGGATTCTTTTCAATAGTGCGGCCAGAGGGTAGGAGAGTAGGAATGACGCAATAAGCTTCACTAAAGCGATAGAGGTGACAGTTTAGCGATGCGGACAAGGTATGAAGCCATTGGAAGACCTTACATTCATCAACGGAAGCCCCTGTAAGATTTGCAGGATACTCGAAAACTAGATGTTAAAAGGCAGCATGTCAGTGCTGTCCGATACTGAACTTAGCGGACGTTAAACTGGCAGAGAAGCTCACGGAGATCTACGTATGGTAGCATCTTGCAGCACAAAAGAAGTTTAAAATAGAAGGAAAGAAAGAAAGAAAGAAAGAAAGACGGAGTATGACTAGGGAGACAAGCTCTGAATAGGGTTTAGACGAGTATGGACGACATTGAGGAGACGCGCGATATTGAGAAGTTGTTGGGTAAGGCAAAGAAGGGAAAAAGGTTCATGAAAATGCCATATGGTTGAGGAACATCAACAGAAATCACATGCCACATTTAACTTAATGCCATCATACTTGGTAGGCGGAGAGAGTGTTTGGCGGGCCGCTTCCTGAGATCCACACCACATTTCAGCAACAACAACGACGACAAGTACTTCAGTGTTCACACTTATTTCGTACCTTATCAATTGTCTCTTATCGGAGATACTCAAGATTTATTTGTGACTAACTTACTTCCCTCGCACTTGTCCCCGTTTGTGATCCTCTAACGCCTCCTCGGGGCGGTTTACCCTCACCATGGACGTCGTCGCGGCGGTTTCGGGGTATATCTCCAAGATGGTCACGGCGGGGGATCCTTCGACATCGGGCTCTTCAACGTCGGCCAAGATGAAGATCTTGCTTTTGGATAGTGAGACGGTGGGGCTCCATTTCTAGATTACCTACCTATCAAGAGGATGTGGTCTAATTTGCCATGGATAGGTCACTATTGTGTCGACAGCCATCACCCAGTCCGCCCTGCTGAATCATGAAGTATACCTGATCGATCGGCTAGATAATGCGGCTCGAGAGAAAATGCGGCATTTGCGCTGTCTCTGTTTCGTGCGCCCATCCGCCAGCTCCATTCAATTCTTGATCGATGAGCTTCGTGAACCCAAGTACGGCGAGTATTACATCTACCTCAGCAACATCATTCGCAAGTCGTCGCTTGAGCGCCTCGCTGAAGCAGACAGTCATGAAGTGGTGCGTGCGGTGCAGGAACATTTTGCGGACTTCATAGTGATCAATCCGGATCTGTGTTCCTTAAATCTCGGCTTCCCTCAACAGCGATTGTGGAGTCATTCTCCAGACCTGTGGAATGCAGATGCACTGCAGAGAGCCACAGAGGGCGTAATATCTATCCTGTTAGCTTTGAAAAAGAATCCATTGATACGCTACGAGAAAAATAGTCTGCTGGCTAAGAAGCTGGCCACTGAAGTTCGGTATCAGTTGACTCAGGAAGAGCAATTATTCAATTTTCGCAAGACCGATACGCCGCCAATTCTTTTAGTTCTAGACCGACGTGATGATCCTATCACACCTTTATTGACCCAGTGGACGTACCAAGCGATGGTTCATGAATTGATGGGTATCCACAACGGAAGGGTTGACCTTCGAGACGTACCAGAAATCCGACCAGAGCTTCGAGAAATTGTCCTCTCGCAAGATCAAGATCCTTTCTTTAAGAAAAATATGTACCAAAACTTCGGCGATTTGGGTCAGAATATCAAAGAATACGTGGAGCAGTATCAGGTAAAAACTAAGAACACCATGAATATCGAGTCGATTGCGGATATGAAGCGATTCGTGGAGGATTATCCAGAGTTTCGCAAGCTTTCTGGAAACGTCAGCAAACACGTTACTCTGGTTGGGGAGCTCAGCCGGCGAGTCGGTGAGGATGATCTCCTCGATGTCAGCGAATTAGAACAAAGCTTAGCTTGTAACGAAAACCATGCTAGTGACCTCAAGGTATGTTGGGACCTGAACGAGCTAGAGATGGTTGTGGACATGATGCTGACTGGCTGCTTAGAATCTACAACGGATAATACAACTGCCATCGGTGGCGGCCGAAAATAAGGTACGTCTAGTGGCACTCTATGCTATTCGATACGAAAAACAACCGAATAATGCTCTGCCGATTCTGCTTGATTTACTGGTCACCGCGGGAAATGTACCGTCGTACAAAGCGAATACGATTCCCAAGCTACTTGCCTACCACCATTCTCTTCAGGCTCCGCCAGTTGCTGGGGGTTTCTCGGACCTGTTCGAGTCGACTTCCTTTTTCTCTGGTGCTCGAGATCGGTTCAAAGGGCTGAAAGGTGTGGAGAATGTCTACACCCAACACTCACCACGCCTGGAAGCCACTCTTCAAAATTTGATCAAGGGCCGGCTGAAGGAGCTACAGTATCCATTCCTCGAGAGTGGAGGTCACATCCGAGATAAACCCCAGGATATAATCATTTTTATGGTGGGCGGCGCAACTTATGAAGAAGCCAAGATGGTGGCTCAGGTGAATGCCAGTTCGCCTGGAGTACGAGTGGTTCTTGCAGGTACAAGCATACACAACAGCACGAGTTTCCTGGAGGAGGTTGATGACGCTGTGAGCGGCTGGCCAGAGCCCGCTCCCTCTAGTGCCGCTGGACGGCTGCGGAGGGAGATCACGCGTTAGGGTACTATACGATCCTGTTATTGTCTAATTAATTGCCTGGTATCGGCGTTTTTATGCGGGGCATAATCTTTTGAATTTCTGTAGCATTTGCATGCTGGAGGGAATGGGGAGATTTTCATTGTTTCAAAAAATTTCAGTGTAACGATATTCCACAATAACATTGTCTACCTTAAGATGTGTATATATGTGTATTTAAGTGCCGTGTGAGGATTGAGAGAGATCATTAAGAACTGAAACGGTGATTTATATGCCGAGACCCCGGATTTTCCCAATGCGGAGAGAAATAAGAAACAAAACACTCCATACGGGTTCTTCAATTGAATTTATACCAAACAACGTGCTTAACCGCAACGGATTCCGTTTTCTTTTATTCTCTTTTCTCCGTCTCGCGTCCTCTCGATGGAGCTTCACAATTCCTCCCCGAAACCCTTAAATGCATCATCACCGTCTGCAACTGGTGCACGAGAACCTAAGCTCCATCTCCCCACCACCACTGATCCTCCGGGACCGCAGAACCCGCCGAAACCGCTCGTATGGCTGGTATGACCCACGATATACTTCGAAGAATGCCTGTCACCGAATATTGGCAACCCCTGCAGCTAACATACCGGTCTTATGTTACTTAGATCTTCGGTGCGACAGGCCATATGGGTCGTTCCCTTGTCAAGACCGCATTGTCCCGCGATGACCTTGTCGCAGCTGTTGGCCGTACATTCGAGAATAGCCCGGAGTGCATGAAGAAGCTCGAAGAAGAGCATGATAACTGCCTGGGACTTCTGTGTGATATTCGTGCTAGAGAGACCGTCAAACGTGTCATCGATCGCACAATCGAGCGCTTCGGTCGCATTGACATCATTGCCAACTGCGCCGGGTACGGTGTGATCGGGGCCTGCGAGGATCAAGACGAATATGACATCCGCGATCAATTTGAGACAAACTTCATGGGTACGCTGAACATGATTCAGTTATCGCTGCCGCACTTCCGTGAGAGGAGATCCGGTCGGTACCTGATCTTCAGCTCAACATCCGGCGCCTTGGGCGTTCCCGGATTAGGGCCGTACTGTGCATCAAAATACGCCGTCGAAGGATTGATGGAAAGCATGCTGTACGAAGTGGACAATTTTAACATTAAAACCACGCTCGTGGAGCCTGGACACATGCGCCGTGATGACATTGGCGATCTTGTGTCTGATACTGCGATGCTGGCTAGCCAGAATGAAAACGATCTCGCGTCGCCGCTCCCCCTTTATGGTCATTTTTTTGTCAAGCCACCGAGTGAGCCATACAACACGCCCACTGCGCCGGCAGCGCATGCAAAACGCATGCTAATGTGGCTGGGCGATAAGCAACCTGCCAGCGCCGTGAAAGCAGCCTATCTGGTTTGGGAATTGGGTCATTGCTCCTACCCGCCCCTCCGACTTATTCTGGGCACATATGCCGTGGAGAGTATTCGGGATAGACTAAAGTGTATCATTGAAGAAATCGAGGATTGGAAATACCTAAGCTTTCCCCATGGTGACCAGCACCCTTCACCCGCCAAGGATAAAATGCCTACAAACGCACGAGAAAACGAAGCGGGAGAGACGGCGACGTGATGAGATTGCTTTGGCAAGACCTGGACTTGTGCTAGTAGTCGACTCAGCTGCTTCACGAGGGGGTCCCCCCCCGGTTCCTACGAGCTATTATTTCAACATCTCACCTGATCGCAGCCGATCTGATGCTCAGTCGTTCAATAGGCGTGCTAGCTATATTCCATGTAGCGTTTGCATCACGGTTGCGATCTAATGCAGAAACACCGTGTCAATACAGTTGCAACACGTTCCAGCGTAACGCAGGGACGAGCTTCATCTTAGATGTCAAGGCCAGCGAATTGTAACATCTCAGACCCATTTGGATCGTATAATCGCAGGCCTCCGACCATAGCAAGTGGTTGACTCGGTTAAATCTAGAGTACATTAAATTGGCCCACTGCCTGGTACATATGTACAAGCAACAACATCTAGTAATATAGTCTATCGATATAGGTAAATCAAGGAGCATATATGCATATACACAATTGCATGAACTAGCCTGCAATCCTGTCTTCGCAGACTACTCGTAAGCCATGTAATTTGATATCTATACATAATCTATAGTTCAACCAAGACACTTCTCGCTAACTGGCGATAGCGGCCTTCATCAAATCTCGTCCCAACCGGCAAATCCTCAGCCGAGGTTGCCAACGTTGAAGAATACATGTTTGTTGGATAGAAGATCGCCATGCGATTCTATTCATCCCAGCAATTACCCATGAGCATTCATGACACAGGCTTCTTTAGCATGCCATATATGTCTTTTCTTGGCTACGTCTACACCAAACGTATCCTTGATAGGCCCGTCCTCATCGTGGAAAGATGCTTGAGCCTGGGGATGGGTATCTGATTCGGTACCAGGCGAAGGTCTCAAGAAGCGCAATTCCTCTACAGACGCGCCGAACTCGTACTCTCCCCGACAAAGGATAGTTACACCGACGATAGCAGTTGTGCTCTCCCCGCTATGTATCACAGGTAGCACTTGCTGTAACATACCGGTCCATGCGAGGCGCTTTGACAAATCAAGGGCAATATTGTTGGGTTGGTGACGAAGGCTTGGCTGGAGTCGGAGAATGGGATGGATAGGCCTTGAGGATCGGTTGTGGATAGTGACGTTGAGACTAAGCATTTCGTCGATCTGGACCTTGTAATTTGACCGTCCGATCTGCACAACACTGTCGCCGTTGGGGCTAATTATATCGGAAGATGAGGGACTTAGAGCAAATGTTATATCGACGTCTTCGAGTCGGAAGGCATCCACCATGCGCGAACTGAAGCGTAAATTTCTCAGGTCGATCATTCCTTTCCGTCCCGCAGGACTCTCTGTCCAGAACCCGGATACTCTTTTGAGGAGCTCTTCTCGGTACCAAAATGCCTCACGCGACGCGGCCTCAGCGTCGAATGAAAGTTTATGGGCGCTTACAACGAACTGTCTCTTCACTCCGGTGTTTAGAACTGGGATCGAAGCATGTGGGTTATCTAGATAGACACGAGGAAGAACGAGGACAAAGCGCGATGTTTGCCCTGGTTGAAGTTCTCCAGAAACGATGTAGCGGCCATCTACCAACTCAGCTTCCTCTATCGACTGTTCGGAGGGTTCGACAGGTAGTTCATTAGCTTGTAGTGACACTGTTAGGGGACTCGGCCAAGCGTTGCGAAGATCAAGTAGAAGAAGGCAGTGATTAGAACCATACGTGCCTCGCCCAAGATGAGATAGCACAGATGAAAACAGATCGCTACTTAGCGGACATGCAGAAACATCCGTATCTGCCTTTACGGTATACTCGGGTTCGACATCAGCCTCTCGACAGTTCCACCAGGCGAAGTCGCCACTAAAAGGTAATATTTCACAACGAGCAATTTCTATGCTCGCATTGACCGTAACGGTAAGCGGGACAAATAGTTGCCGGGTATAGAACACATCAGGTAGTTCGCCGTGAGACTGCCCGACACACGAATAATCGATCTGTACTGTCGAGTCTTGCAAGCCGGGCTTCCCAGTGACGTCCACAGTGAATGTAGCGCACTCGCCAGGAGGTATTAAATGGTCACCTGGATTTTTGCCTTCGCGCCGCCATCGCAAAGCGGGTTTCGACAACTTGAGTTCAAGTTCGTACACCTCCACCGGCAGTAGATCTCTGTTGCTCAGAGCATTCTGGATTTGCTTCGTGGTAGAGTCCTGGAAAGTAAACAATATGAAATCCAGAGGGCACGATGATGTATTGCGTAATGTGATTTTGAAAGAACCCACTTCACCTTCCAGGACCATGAACGCGGACTGCGACAGGGAAAGTGACTCGATCACGAGGGACGGCTGGCTGCCTATAACCTTGATCTCACAAGACGATGTATCCGGGCCCTTCTTTGGAAGCTGCTTGCCGTCTCTTGTATTGGTTGAACTCCAGGAAAGTGGCCGCTCCATCGAAGGCTGTTTAGCTGCTAAACCGGTTCGCTTAAATTTTCTTTCGGCTTCAGGTCTCCATAAATTCTTAAAGATGGGGAACCTCCGTTCTCTGCAGTGCCGGACTTTGACGAAACATCCTGTTATATTCACCACCCCTTCTTCGTGTGCTAACCCGAAAATTGTGATGTCTTGCAAGCTTAAGGGCCGAAGCACGATCCATTCTGCAACAGCATCGAGAGGTACACCTTCGTAGTCAAGACGGAGCTTTTCGATCTCTATTTCAAACTCATAAGGATTTTGGAGGGTAAGTTGGAAAGCGGCATGTTCACCAGCCACCATGAGTAACTCTGCTGTCTTGTTACTTGGCTTGTGGAAAGGATTATATAAGAATGGGTCTTTTGATGATTTTTCACGGTCAGCCGTGACAACATCGAGCTCTGATTTAGACCGACGGACAGGGCTTCTGGAATCTGGAAGGGCCAGCAACTGGACACCCCGTACTAAGAAGTCATCCCAGTACTCCGCTTCCAGCCCGGATGCACCCAGCTTGCTTGCAGCCCCCACCGTTCGCTTGATGTTGTTTAGCAGGCGGATCTGCTCGTCTTGTGGCAGACACGGAGGTGTGTGTAATGTTTCAGCAAGCATAAGATCCCCCCTGATGGTCTGAAGCAACTCGACCGTGAAGCGAAGGACGCCACCAAAATCCGGAAGTGCTTCACAAGAATTGATACAGGCCTTAAGGACATCAATCTTGAGGTTCAAATCACCGTACCCATCGAGAACGGCGTGCCGAAACGATCGTTCAACAATAGCAGCAACTGAATCGTACTCCGGGGAGGACTCTGCGCCGTTATCATTTGCAGAGCATCTCTTTTGCCACTCGTAAAAGGAAGAGGGCTGAACGCCATATATTTCCCCTATTGTAGCGAGGAGGGAGCGCATGCTCTCTTCCATATTCCCAGGTCCAACGTCCAGAGCATTGATATCAAAAGCTGTGTCGCTAAGAGACGCTAAACCGGCAGCAGGATGAATTCCTACTTCTGCTGCACCGATCTTGCGGGCTTGAACCAGTGTTGGAACGAGTATTGACAGAAGCTCTCTCAGAATAAAAGCCTTTTTTCTTGGTAGGCCAAGCGTATCAAAGACAGAGACAACACCAACCATGATAGGTATTGCGTCCGTTGCAGGCAGATCTGACCCGGGAGATAACGGCAGTGCACGGAGGAGGAAGTTTGCAATCTCGGACTTTCGGAGGATAACCAGGCCACGAGGGCGCTCCGGTCGGTGAAGGGGTTGAAGAGGATCACCCATAACAATGTGTTTCAAGGCTATGTCATCTAGTGCACCGTCACGGATGCGAGCAGCTACCAACAGCCTACCTAAACGAATCACTGTTTCTGAGAAGATGAGCTGAGGCAAAGGCGCATTGACTATATTAGCGGCACGATTGTAGAGATTGAGTATATTGTTCGAAAGATCAGGCAAAAGGTTTGATAGATTCTGAAGCGAGATAATCCGGTTCCCAGGTGTGGATTGCCCTGAGGCTGATTCGAAATTATATGATGTTTTTGAAGACTTATCGGCAACAGGGTAACAAATGGGAGGAATCTATCGACGTTTCAGTAACAGTAACGTTCAATTGAAGTATTGGCAAAAGAGGGGGGAGAGAGAAACGCACCTGAAAATCCATGCCTGCCCATGCAAACATCAGCAGGCAGAGTAGGATCGACTCAAGTGCTTTGGCATGCCAGACATAATCACTGCACGCTCTAGCGTTGGATGCAGCTTCAACGAGTTCCTTCAAGGCATCCGGCCACCTCCCGGCCTGAAGAAAGAGAGTTCCAATAACAACACCTGCACGACCCTTGATCCGGTTCTTAGTACGATCTGTAGCGCTCATACTACTCACAGACATCCGGTCACGGCTATGTTCTTTGGAACTCGGCAAGGAGTTGGGCTTTCCAATCGAGTTGGAGCGTGTGGACAGTTGGATAGACCGGGTTATCTCATCGAACGTCGTTGGGGTTTCATGGTCACTTGGTATGGGCGAGCTTTGGCTGGAACTGAGAGGAGTTTCAGGCGTACCGTTGGGATTAGATGGCAGCTGCGCAGGCATAGTCATCCGGTGGAACAATCTATCGGTGGGACGTGGGCGTATATCTGGGCCTCGGTGTGGACCCCAGGATGAGGCTTTTGGGGACTCGATTGAAGGTATGCTCTGCATAGTCCTCGCAAACCCGTCTAGCTCGGAAAGAAGCAGAGAGGTGATATCACATAGCACAGTCTTCATCGTAGTAGCTTTAGAGGCTTCAGGCCGAGGGATCCATAAGATATCATCTGGGCCGTTCAAAAGCTTGTCCACTTCTTCATAATCGAATATTAAAAGTTGATGTACCAAGGCTTTTGGGTTCCTCTCCCTGACTAATTCTAGTTCCTGTCGAAGTTGATCCAGTCCAGCCGGAGTGGGAGATGCTTCGTTTTTGCCCTTAACAGTTGATTCTTCAATTTTCTGTTCATTGCCTCCATTTAATTCAGACCCATCGGCTACGGCAATGACGACCAAGGATTCTCGGTGAATCTCAAAAGGGAACAATTCTAGATGCGACGTTGGAGGCACAGAGAAAGTAAGATCGTAGAGAATCATCCCAGTAGGAAACGCTAACGGGGAGAACATATCTATGAAGAGAATCAGTCAATTACCGTAATCCTTTCTATGTGAGTAGAATACAAAAGCTACATCAAGAACAGAACAGCAGTGCCTACTTCGATTGGGCCGCGCATCAGGGCTAATGTCCCCCAGACGGACGACATTCTCGGCCTGTAGTCTTGCAGCGAAGCTCAAGAATCTTGACCGTTTAATCTTTCCAACGGGAAGAAGCAACGCCCTAAGGCGCGCAGGCGCAATCGGGGAAAGAGGGTCGGCGCTCATAATGTCATTTGAAAGTATGCGGAGCGGAGGCAGTCGGCGGGATGCTCTGGACTGCTTCCAAAAGGCAGGCCGAATTTCCGGAAGTCATACGAGAAGAAAGCGATTAATATTGAGAAGAAAAAAGATAACCCGGAAAAAAAGAATTTATAGCCGGAGGTTAGAGATAGACAACATAAAACAGCATGCAATCCAAAAGTGACCTTTTGGCCACGCCTGACCGAGAGGGACGATCGCCGCACTTCAGATGGAATTAAACAACAATACGGAGTAGCGGAGTCGATAACAGCGTATTGGGTGTTTCTCATCTGCCGTATTAACCCGTTCCTGTCACGGGGGCGGCATGCACGCTTATGTTATCCAGGGCCCCAGGCACCCACCTCCCTGTCCGATAAGACTGATAAATAACTTTAACTCCGCAGTCTCTCCGACAATGAATCTGACGGTTTTATGTACCGCTTCCCTGCTTATTCATTACCTGTTATTTCATCCTTATTGCCTATCACTCGACCGTGCGGCTGTATCTTCTTCATATTTGTAGATCATCTCGACGACTTTTTAGAGATCAGTTTTGTTGTTTACATTTCATTGTTATCAGCAATAGTAACCTATACTTGTTTGAGTTGTTCATTTGTTGAGCAACTCTTCCTCCTCCATTTACCTTCTCAACCATATGCAGTGGCACCCATGAGAGGTTTTTGACATGGTACGACCTTGATGGCATAATGACGCAGAATATAGATTTCAACGCGCTAAAAGCGCGTACGATGGGATCGGGCAATGACGAGGAGGCTGTAACAGTTGATACACGGGGCCTAATCTCGAAAGTGCTTGCGCGATACTCAGGAAAATGGTACGTGATGCTGGCTCTTAACTAGTGGGCGTATGGGACAGTTTACTAATCCATAAGCAGGACCGTCTTGCGAGAAATGATTCAGAATGCCGCTGATGCTAATGCTACAAAAGTGACCATAAAGTTCGAGACCTTACCCTCGACAGTTGTTCCTTTGCCTTCGCATGCCGATAACACCACATTAATCAAGCATACTATCTCTCATCATACTCTCAGGCGACTCTTGATATCGAACAACGGTTCTCCTTTCAGTGAAAAAGATTGGGCAAGATTAAAGCGAATCGCGGATGGCAATCCCGATGAAACAAAAATTGGGGCTTTTGGAGTCGGTTTCTACAGCGTTTTTGATGACTGTGAGGAGCCGTTTGTATCTTCTGGAAAAGAGGCCATGGCTTTTTACTGGAAAGGCAATGCTCTCTATACTCGTCGATTGCAACTAAATGACGCCCCAAATCCTGAAACGACATTTGTGTTAGATTACCGCAATGATACATCTCCTGTTCCGTCTTTAATGGAGTTATGTCAATTCCTGTCTAGCAGTCTTACCTTCGTTAGCCTTCAGAGTATAGAGTTATGGCTAGACGACTGGAACTTACTGCGACTGACGAAGAAGGCCGCCCCAAGCATCGATCTCTCTATCCCTAGAGACATCGAAACTAAGACATCTCAAGGTTTGATGAAAATAGTTAAAGTGACCCGTGAAGTTGCCCAGGTTGATGCTACGTGGATGCGGGTTGTTGAATGGAATCCACATGCGAATCTACTTCGCGAGGGACTTAGAGATACAGCAGGTTCTTTACGCACCTTTTTCTCTAGGCTCACTGGCCAGGGTGGGTCAGAGAAACCGGTGAAGAGTGAGAGCAATCCCAATATCAACGATTCAGAAGACATGACCAAGTCTTCTACGGCGTCGGTCTTTCTACACATCAATACTGCGAGCATTCAATGCTCTATAAGTCAATCCCTAAGCAGCGAGCTTGAACGCGCCACGCGCAAGCCCCCACCGAAAAAATCTACATTAGCTGTATTAACGCCTTCCTATGATACCACTTTGGCGTCTGGGGCGTCGGGGTTGCAGTCAGACATTCTTTCGTCGATTCTTCCATCTAAAGCCGGCAGAGTCTTCATTGGATTTCCCACTCACCAAACGACGGGTCTCAACGCTCATATATCTGCGCCATCTGTTATTCCGACAGTCGAGCGGGAGAGCATTGATCTCAACACACGATACATCAGCAAATGGAACCTTGAGATGCTCAGGGCAGCGGGGATTGTTTGCCGAGTGGCCTGGTCTGCAGAGATGGCCTCCATCAAGTCTAAGATACAACACACAAAGTCATCGAAAATCCGAAAGGATGACATAGTTGGCGTACTTCCCGAAGCCATTCATACAGCGAATCAATTCGTATTCCGTGAATCAACTCCCTCGTCGGTACTTGGTCAGACTATTGAAGATGCATTCTGGACGTGTAACAGGAATGCCTCTATTGAGGTTTTATCAACGTGTGGAATTATCCAGAGCCATCAGGCACGCATTGCTCCTAAAGACCTCAGTTTCATGGATTCCATTCCGGTTCTGCCAGACGACTTCGTATTAAATGCGAAGGATTTTGTCAGGAAGCTGACGGATTTTGGGCTTGTCACTGATATCACAGTGTCTGACATTAAACGTGAATTGGAAGCTAGTACGCTACAGTCTAGTCAAATCCTTGAATTCCTCTCTTGGCTCAGCCGAAGGGCTGTTTCAGGCCAACTCGACTCTCTATCTGTCCAGAGCCTTTTAAACGTTGCAGTAGCCAATGATGAAGATAGCAGCGGTGCTGTATGCAGGTTACTTGTCTTCGCGGATATGACCAGCTATCTCAATCCTCAGCGGATACCAGTGGAACTGCCGTTGCCATCTTCCGTGATGCCCTTCAAGTACACTAAGTCACTAGGTAAGCAGGAACTAGAGTCTCTCGGCTGGACAGAACTGCAGATGGTCCCTTGGATTCACTGGATTGTGAGCAATGCCGGGAACCGGGGCGTTCTGTCAATGGAAAAAGACATTACACAGTCTTCGTCCTTCTCTGCTCAGGTTTTGCCTGTTATCTCGAAACAATGGGACGTTCTGAGCCAGCAGTCGAAACAGAGTGTGATCAACCTGTTACAACCGCACACAATTATGCCAACCAAGCTAGGCATGAAGCGGCCTGTGGAAACCTACTTTTCCTCAGTCCGATTGTTCGATGATCTCCCTGTTGTCAGAGGCCTCAATAGCGTCAAAGAAAAATTTCTGGCTGCTCTTGGCGTCCGTAAGACTGTTGATCTTGAGGTCATCTTTGAACGCCTGTTAAATACAACAGAATCTTCAGATGTGGGCAGCGTTAGCCAGAGGAAGTGGAGCCATGTCGATTTGATACGCTACCTTGCCTCCGTTCGCGATGACATACCTGCTAGCGATATCAAGAGGCTGAAAGATACTAGTATCTGTACTGCAGAGGCGACCGAAACCACTAATGATCCTACAAAAGACCGCCGCAAACGTTATAAAATATATGAGCTTTTCGAGCCACACGACCCACTCAGAGCTCTTGGACTTCCTGTGATTGAGTGGCCAGGCAAGTACCAGTCTAACAGCAACGACGGTAAATTTCTCTCCATGCTAGGCCTGAGGAGCTTCCCATCCCCGTTCGAACTAATTAAAATTATGGCAAAGGCAGCGGCAGCCAGAGATTGGACCCTTCATGGGAGAGCTATGTCCTACTATATTGCCGAGTATCATAACAACGGTTACGCCGCGTTCAACTGCGAAGAAATTACTGTTCCTTTTCTACCTATTGAAGGATCTGATAGTCTTAGCATCCCAAGTCAGTGCTTCACTGATGAAGCTGCTACCTTATTTGGGTTTAAAATCCTTCGACATACTCTTCACCCTCATGCTCCCAAATTAGGAGTCAAACAACATCCAGCTCTAACTGAATGCTTAAATTATCTGCTTCGGCAGCCACCCTCTACTAAGCGGGACGCGCGAGTGACTTTCAAATATTTAGCTGGAAGAGTGTCGGAGCTTAAGCCGCGAGATATTGACCGAGTTAGCAACGCACAAATAGTGCCTGTCTCAGTAAAGGATACCCCTGGCCATGAATCGAGTATACGCCATGTAGCACCAAAGCTATGCTATCTCGGGGAGGGTGAAGATTATAGGGACATCTTCGACTTTGTTGACTTTGGGCAAGAGGCCAACTTCTTTCTCATGGCAGTGGGTTCTAAGAGAGAGCCGACTAAAATGGAACTTGCGTACATGTTAGTGAAAGAGCCGGCCAGGATATCCTCGACATTTCAAAGTGCAGACAAGTATCTCAAGTTACTGAGGACGCTTGCCGAGAATATCTCTGTGCTCAAGAAAGACCGGGGACTCCTTAACGAAATGAGATGCTCTGCATTCCTTTTAGCAAGTAGAGATATATCCTCTCTAGCCCAAGGGGATTCTGAAAAAGGGGGTCTCCCTGGTTCTGAAGACGATGACGAACAGAGCATAAAGGAGTGGACTTTGACTGCAGCAAAGGACACGGTGGTGGTAGATGATTTCCAGAGTTTCAATCTGTTTAAGGAACATATTCTAGCTGCGCCTCAGGAGGAAACACTAGAGAACTTTTATCTTGCTCTTGGCGCTGTACCGCTGAAAACTCTTGTTGAAGAACGTGCTCATTGGGGAGCAGTGGCCTCGGATCAACTACCGGCAGCAAAATTACAGAAGTTGATTCATGAGCGCTCAAGACTCTTCCTCCACGATCAACCTGCTGAAACCGTACAGCACGACGTCAGGTGGCTGGAAAAGAACCTTCGAGTCCAAGTCGTCCATTCGATATCTCTCACCCGCTCCCTTAAAGGTCGTCGAGTTTCACATACCCAGAAGCGAAGTGCTATTATTACCCGGCAGTCTACGTCCTGGGTCTTATGTATCTCCCCAGGCAAATATGATCTTTATGAGATAAGTCAAGCTCTCGTACACCTGATCCTTGTCCGGCCGAAGCTTCACTCGACTCTCACATTGGAAATGCTCCTTAAAACTGATTTGTTGGAGCTTAAGGCCCGTGGTTACAACGTTGAGCGGATTCTTAAGCAGAAGGCTCACGAGGCAAGAATGGCAGAGGATAGGCGTCAGAAGCAGTTGGAGGAGGAACGACAACGGCTCCAGGAGAGAGAAGCCGCATGGGCGCAGGAACGGGCTCAAGCCCAGGTGCAGACGCAAGGGCAACAAGCAGAAGACAAACGACAGCCTTTGATGCCTGGTGACTTTCCTGACTCGCCATCGCCATCCAGCAAGGATATCAGCCCCAGTTCGCAGGGAGAAGCATTAGAACAAAGCCAAGACCGGCGCCCACGGGGGCTTTTCGCCAATTTAACAAAACGCTTTGGGCTGGACAGTGGTCGACCAGCATGGAACCCTCTTGGTGGGGATTCATCCCAGCCATCCGCAGAGTCTTCGAATAACACCACTCCTCCTCCCCCATATTCGGCCGAAGACCTACAAAAATCTCGCCCAGAACAGCCTGTGACCGTCAGCTCCCCGCATAAACTTCAGTCAGAGCTACTTTCCGCCATCCAGGCTTGTCGGCCTCACGGATCATCAGGCGTATACAGCCGCCCAGAAATGAACCAAGTCACTGAGTCTAAATCCTATTGTGATGAGAGACCCAGTCACGATCTGGAGTTTGTCGCAACACTTCCTTGCGGCATCCATGTACTCTTCGTGAAGACACTTGCAGATCGGTCCAACTTTCTGGCCAAGAACAGCGCCGGAATAAACCTCTTTGCTTCGATGCTCATTGATTGCGCTAGTGTCTTCTCCCTACGTGCCGATATTCTTAGTGTCTTTTATGACCCAGGCGGAAAGACTATAGCGTTCAACCGAGCCGGAAGCATTTTTTGTAATTACTTCTACTTCCAGCAATTGCATGAGAAGGAGCTGCTCCAAAGACCGGCTTCCGACAGGAGCGAAGCGCTGGTATATTGGTGGGTTATACTCTGTCATGAACTAGCACATAATCTGGTGGGAGATCATAGTTCCGCCCATAGCTTCTACAGGTACGAAGAGCACCCTATACGGTTATAGAGTTTACCCTTACTGATACCCTCTCCAGTGAAAGCTTCGTGGCTCAATACTTCCCTAGAATCGCGACCAAGCTTGCCACCGTCAATACGCAAACGCCAGCGCCGGATTCATAGCTTCTTCGAAGCCGATGGGCCGGCTGGAGTTAGTAAAATATTTCCGACGATGCATAATGGTGTTCTGCCTGATACAAGGCATGTTTTCTCTTTGGTTCTCACGACAGGTAGACTTGCCAGACAAGCTCAAGCATTGGTCATCAATCGATGATGTATAGATGAATAGCTGAAAATACAATTTTCATGGAAATTACTTACTCAGGGGTCTCTTAAGTCGTCAGGGCCCAGCAGGGCATATGAGCAGAAGAAGCTCGCTGTTGTGTATGAAGGGCTTGGCTTGCGTGGTGGTGGAAGATGGGGAACGAAAAAGGTGATTGCGGCGGAAGACCCATTTTATTTCTCGTTCTCCGTACGGGCGCCCGATTTAGGTTTTCCGGTGTTTGCCGCTCCGTCCCTGGATTTTATCTTATTTTTTAGGTAAAAGTGACCAGGTCTGGCAACCCAAGTCTTCAAAGAACTTTTGAGACTCATCCACTTCTTGTTCTTCCTCTTCCTCTTCTTGTTCTCAATTCTGTTGGATCTCTATCCGATCTGTTTGTTGAAGATCTACTGACAATTTACAATTTCTTGTTCGTTTGTGAGTCATGAGAGTGGCGCACTGAATAAAGGACTCTTGAAGTATCGCCACTTTGGGTTTCTATATTCATTCCACTATGAACCTCCATTGACCTTTAGTGCTCGAGTTTCATCTCATACATTGTGCTTGTTAGTCATTTCGACTTAATTTTATACATATCCTGTATTCTCCTTGCGTTTGTCTTTGCTCCCTGCCTTCTTTGTGGGGTTATAGAAGCCACAGTTCATCCATACGGCATGGCACCATTACTAGGGAGTTGGACCGCATCGTCTGCCGGTGGGCCCTCTAAAGCTCACCTCCATACATCTTCCCGAAAGAACATTCTTTATGTTGATGCATATGACTCCTTTTCTTACAATGTGGTCGCTATGCTTGAAGAGGTTCTGGGTGTCAAGGTCACTGTGATAATGATTGACTCCGAGTGGCCAGAAGGGAACAGGGCCGAGTTTCTGCAATATTTCGAAGCTGTCGTCCTTGGGCCTGGGCCTGGAGATCCAAATGTCCCACAAGATATTGGGATCATGAGGGATATCTGGGATCTCAGTGACGCTGATTTGCTGCCTGTTTTCGGAATATGCCTTGGTTTTCAAAGCCTGTGTCTTCACCACAGCATTGCTATAGAGCGCTTGTCATACCCACTTCATGGCCGGGTATATCGCATATCAACGGCTGAAAAGGACATATTCAAGGACCTGCAAGATGTGGAGGTTACTCTCTATCATTCTCTATATGCAAAGTTGGACGATTCGCTTGAGGCAGCCTTGACCGAGTACAGTGGCCAGCAGATCAAGGCCGATGCAGATTTAGATCTTCTGGCTTGGCTGCATATCGAACAAGATAACGTTTCTGAAAGAACTATCATTCCGATGGCTGTGCGCCACAGGGAAAAGCCGTTCTGGGGTGTTCAGTTTCACCCAGAATCATGCAAGTCGGACCGCGGAGTGTGCAGTGAACTACTAAGAAAATGGTGGGAGATGTCCTTAGACCACAACAAAAAGCATGGGCGCGGCGGTTACGGTTTTTTGCCAGAAGACATTACAAGACGCCCAAGCGATATGACCTCACTTCCGGAGATAGCGTTCACCATGTTAAATTGGTGCGCGTCAACCTCGAGATCTTCAGCTTTCCGTTCACTCCCCACTAGCAGGCTGAATGCTGAGTTTATATGTGAACGCTTAAATGCGCCTGGGTCACCAACAGTGTTATTTCAGTCTAACGGCAGGTACAGTATCATATCAGTTCCGGGCCCTACGAGCTGGAGATTAGAATACTATGCCCAGGCCGAGGCTCTCCTAGTAGAGAGATTGCAAGGACACTGCAATGGGCACACAAATTCCGGTATTAAGAAGTCTTTGTCGGTGTATGACTTTTGGGAGACGCTCAGATATCTCATGGATATGAAAAAGGTCGAGTTTGGAGATGATGCTGTGCCCTTTTGGGGAGGATTTTTGGGCTATTTCTCGTACGAGATGGGACTCGCATGTCTTGCCCGGCCGAAGACCCATAGCGATGACAACCATGGATATCTCCCCCCTCAAAACGGTGCTGCTGTTACTGATCCAGCAGATGTGAGTTTGCTGTGGACCGAAAGAAGTGTTGTCGTCGATAACGAAACAGGACGCATCACCATACAATCAACGCGTAACGCCGATGATAAATCAACTGGATGGCTTGACGAAACGTTGCAATACTTGACTGAGCTTTCCCGTGTAGACGTGCTTGAGAATGAGAACGCGAACTCTGATACGGGTTATTTGGACACTATTTTAAGGCAATGCGTGATACGTTTCCCCAACGAGCAAACATACAAGCAGCAACTCGAAGCTTGTAAAGCCGAGCTTGAAGCTGGCGAATCATACGAGTTGTGTCTTACTTGTGAAACATCAATCACCTTACCATCGCCTAGCACTGACAGCGAGCGTGTTGCTTTCCCTTGGAAGCTATATAAACGTCTTAGAAAGTACAATCCTGCAGCCTTCAGTGCTTATGCAAGATTAGGCACCGTCAAGGTTGTCAGTAGCAGCCCTGAATGTTTTCTCAATTGGGACCGCTCTTTCACGTTGGAAATGAAGCCAATGAAGGGTACTGTCCGGAAATCAGCCAGCATGACTATGAAGAAGGCCAAGGAGATACTAGGTTCAACAAAAGAAATGGCAGAGAATTTGATGATCGCGGATTTGATTCGCCATGACCTTTACGGCATCTGCGGTTCTGGAGGAGTGCGTGTTGAGAAGCTTCTCGAGGTAGAGGATCATGGGCGTGTCTATCAGATGATCACGCATGTGAAAGGAGATGTCGACCCAGGTCGTCCGGGTTTCGCCGTTCGAAACTTGCCCCATCTACATTCGTCGAACATGTCTGCGTACGGGCTTACAGCCCTACAAAGATGTCTTCCTCCGGGATCGATGACTGGCGCGCCTAAGGAGCGTTCATGCATGCATCTTAGCTTGATCGAGGCTCGGAAACGTGGGGTCTATTCCGGTGTTATGGGCTTCCTCGACCTTGGGGGTGGAGGTAGTTTCTCAGTCCTTATCCGCACGGCGTTCAGCTGTTCTGATGACAAGGACAATGAACAGACATGGAGGATTGGAGCTGGAGGAGCAGTGACCATTCTAAGCACTGCTGACGGTGAATGGAACGAGATGCTGACCAAGCTTACCACTGTCTGTGGTGTCTTCGCGCCGTCGGATCTACAGGGTTCAAGCAAGGTGTAAAAAGCATGACCACATTCTTCCTCTCCTCCCTTCGTCTTCTTTCTTTCTCTCTTTATTCATTCATTCTTGATTCTTCTTGCTGAAGTCTACCTTTTTAAGTACATGTTCAACATCATTATTCGACAGTTGCAGGTGTTAGATCAGAAGGGGTCGGATTCAACATTGAGCGTCGGGGTTCAGAGGCGTTTAGCTATTCGCAAGGTTTTCACTATATAGCATCTTTAGTAGATTTCATCAGTCCAACAGATACCCTGATTCTTTTCCGCTTGTTTATAGTAGGGTTAGACATGAGCCTACCAACTGGCGCGGATAGAACTCCAATTAAATAAACAATGCAAACAAGTCAAACATCGCTTTTCTTTCCGTGGGGATAATACATCATAGTTCTCCATTGCACTTAGATATACACTTCATGGTTTTGAGGTGTAGACTAGTATTCGCACTCCTGGCTGTTGTTGTGTAGGTCGGGATCTCTCCAACAGTCTGTCAGCAATCGAGATCATCAATTTACTTCATGGCGAGTGCTCAAGATGGTTCAATGGAAGAGATCCTCTGGCGGTCGCCCGCACATGTCCAAATGATGGGAGGCTTTCTCCATTCTAACAATAGTAAGGGGATCTTCCTTTTGAGCCTTCTATCTTACACCCTTTTGCTTTCAAGGCATTTGCTAATCAATGGACAGTCTTGTTTTACTTCGCTGAATCTCCATTCTTCGACGCCACGTCTAACAATGCCTCTCTTGCCATCCAAGCCAACTACAACGAAACACTTCGCCATTTTGTTGAGACCCGGGAGGCTTTCGAAGGTCGCTTGAAGACCATGCAGGGATTGGAGTTCGTGGTCGCATATGATCCCTTGCAGGCTGCTGCACAAACAGAGACCAGTTTTGCACATGAACCATCTAATATCTGGGTGATCCGGAAACAGACGAGACGGAAGCGAGCCGGGCTAGAGGATGAAGTGGTAGTTCTATCCACTTACTTCGTAGTGGGAGATTGCATCTATATGGCCCCGTCTGTTGCAAGTGTCGTGGGGAATAGACTTGTACGTCAAATAAGGTTCTCTGTATATGAACCAGCGACTGACATTCCACATCACAATAGCTTTCTGCAGTTACATCACTTACCAGCCTCTTAAAGACTGCATCGTCGCTGCCTAGTTTTACACCGTCACATGGACACACGTACATGCCGCCCGCACCCAAACCGACGGATAGCAGTCAGCCCGGAGCTCAATCTCAGCAAAGCAAGGAGAATACTCCAATGCCCGACGCGGACTCCACGAAAGCTCTCTTTGTTGGACCACAGCCCGCCAACGCTGGAGCAATTCTTCAGGATACGAGGACTTTCGCGGAATCGTTCAGTCTTCTCGCACGATATGGTGAGGAGTTCATGGATGAAAATCCACTAGTCGGAGAACCGGGATCATTTATCCTATCCAAGTCTGGCGATACAGATCGAGGGGCTGCTTCCAAACAACCACCGAATGTTAGCCGTCCAGGCAGCATTCCAGGTAAGGTTGGAACGCCTCAAGTCAAAGTCGACACGCCTGGTAAAACACCCGAGAAAGGAGCCACTCCGTCGGCCTCCGATGACAGTAAGATACGAAAGAAGAAGGCCAAGATTGGGAATTGAAAGGATGAACCCAAAGATTCATGATACCCCTATTTTTTAAACAGTCTTAGGAACATGGTAATGTGCATTCCATGGATCCGTCCATAGTATATCACTGATGTAAGGATTGTAAGCAGAGAATCAACTTGTAGCTAGGGATACATGCCGCGATACTAGGGAGCGCAATTTTTTTTTCTTTTTCTTTTCCATGTCCAGCAGGTATGCCAAAATTTGCAAACCGCCTGCCTGAGTCGATGGCAGTGATATGTTTGAGGGCACAGAGAGCGAGACCAGCGAAAGTCCCAATGGTTCCAATATAGAGATGTAACATAATGACTCATTGAACTCCATGAATCCTCTACCTTCCCTCTCCCTTAGTACTTCATCTCTTCTTTGAACGTCTGTATACCTTTATATATAGCTATTCATTAGTCCTAGCAAGGGGGTTTCACTCAAGAATCTTTGCCTACCTCTTCTTTCCTTCTTCCCTTGTTACCCTAATCATTTGCTTCTCATTTGTCATACAGGATTGATAATATTCTACGTTTTTTTCATATACAATTAATATTCTCTACACATTTATATACATCCGGTAGTAACTATGGCGAGTGTTCAGCAAGACAAGCCTGCAGTTGTCTGTGTATTGTGAGTGAATCAACCACCCCCACTATGATCCGCGGAAAATCGCAGTTAAATGACAACCGTATAATCCGTGCTGATCATTCAATGGAAACCATGTAGCTGCGGCTCAGTCTCCGGTAACAACTCCGTTCACCTGGAAACAGCCAGAGCTCTTGCGCATGAGTTTCACAGGAACAATATCCAACTTGTTTATGGCGGTGGCACAGCGGGCCTCATGGGCGAATTGGCTCGCACCCTTGTTACCCTTTCTGGACCCCAAGCAGTGCACGGGATTATCCCTCGCGCCCTGGTCAAAGTCGAGCCCGGCTATAACAATGCGCAAGAGGAGAGGAACCCTTCTACAGTCGTAAGCGGGAAAGAAGCCGAGCGGGTCGTCAAGGAGCCCATGGGTAAGATCGGGACGCTTAAAGAGTCAGAGTACGGGTATACCACCATCGTCCCAGATATGCACACGCGCAAGCGCATGATGGCCGAGAAGATCCGAGAGGGTGGCCCGGGGTCGGGCTTTGTGGCGCTGGCGGGTGGGTTCGGAACGATCGAGGAGGTCATGGAAATGGCTACCTGGAATCAGCTGGGAATCCATAATCTGGGCATGGTATTGCTCAATGCCAATGGGTATTGGGATGGTGTGTTAGCGTGGGTGAAGAACTCAGTCCAAGAAGGCTTTGTCAGTCCTGAGAACGGTGAGATCTTGGTTGAGGCCAAGGATGTCAGTGAGGTTTGGCCCAAGCTGGTTGGTTACAGGATTAGCAATGGGAGGATGCAGTTGAACTGGGGAGAGGAGTAGGCTGGCTGGCTAGCCTACCGACGCGAGATTTTACCTTATACTCTGCATGAAGAGTTACCGACGTTGGTCATATGTTTGAGGCTACTCCAGTTTGGAACTGGATGATAGAAGGAAGAGTATGTACAAGGGAAGGACTAGACCGCCAATTACGATTTCATGACATTAAACAATGCACTGCGTCTGGAGAGTAAATGTCGTATTATCCCGCTTTCGTACTAATGCCTGCGTATAACAATCCGAGAAAAGAAAGAAGAGCTGCTGCAAATCTCCAGCATTACAATGGCCAATATTTTCATATCTATGGGCGTAACCTCGAAACCTACGAATCGACCTCCATCGTCTCCTCTTCTTTCGTCTCTCCCGACTCCACAGCCTCTAACAGCGGCACGAGTTGTTGACCTTCATAAAGCTTGAAGCTCTCAATCTTCCCCTTTCCTTCCTCCCCAGCAAGACCCACCACACCGACAGAAGTATTATCAACAGTCAGTTCTTTATCCTGAGACAAAGTCTCCTTGAGTGCCCGGAGGCCATGGGTAATGAGCTCATCACGAGTGCTGTCTGTAATCTTATCCAGGTTCCGCTCCAAATAAGTCCGGGCCATCTGCGAACGAGCTCCGATGGCGCAGGCCAGCATTTCATGGATCATACCGGATGGCTGGAACTCGAATAGATGGGGACCAGCTTCGTCGACGCCAGCGACGAGTAGGCCGACACCGTACGGCCGTTTACCGTAATGCTGGGTGTTCGTTTGGGCGCGGTCAGCAATCTGAGTAACAATGCGGTCCACGGGAATTGGACGGCCGTAAGTCATTCTGGAGCCCAGCGACTGCTGCTTCATGTAGTTGGAGAGCACACGAGCGTCAGATGCAAGACCGGCGATAGCGATGCCCATGTGGGAATCGATTTCGATAATCTTCTTCTGGTACGAGGAGAGCTCTTCGGCATTTCGCTATAGTTATCCAGGCAAATTTGCTCATGTTAGCAAGCCGCCCACGGTTTGTTTCTCGGCAATAACTGTTGATGGCATTTCGAACCTTGAGGCCGACCAGAACTGCATGTGTCTTGTTAACCAGCCCCACCACGACAGATCCCTGTTTGACTGCTTCTTGCGCATATTCTACTTGAAATATCCGACCCTGCGGGGAGCTGTCCGATGTAAAGAGATTAGTGATGGAGCTTTCCAGCTAGGACGGGGAGCTAGGTGGAACGTCATACAAGGTAACCGCATCGTTATCATAGTTGTTCCGGAACATTATGAAAGTTTGGAGAAAGTAATTATCGGGAGCGAGGAGAAATTGTGATAGGAAAGTACTGCCAAAGAGGAAGGGGGCGGGGAGGTATACTGGTTGATGGGACAAGAACTGGGGAGGAGATACTGTAGTAGGCAGTCAGACTGACGCGGTGACCAACGCAAGTACCAAAGCTTCCGCTTGCTTGATGGAGGATTTGCCGCCTTTCCGCCTGAGGCACCAACACATTGTAGCTGCCGCCTGCGGTTCATCCAACGTCACCTCAGCGACTGCATCGGCACTCGGGCCATTCCGACTACCACTCGATCAACGTCTCCATGCTGAAGGAGCGTTGCCTATAAAATCAAGCTTCACTAAATTTCCTGAGGCTATACCAGCTCGAGCTCAGTTTGCGCTACCGAAATACCATTATATCTGCGTTCGGTGTGTGGACCTAGACGGTCCTATTGCTCCGCATCATGACGGCCGGTCTCAAGACAATTATCGCACTGTCGTTTGTACGTGGCCCATCGAAATGATTGTATACTGTATGCTCGAAACAAAAAAAACAAAACCAAGATTGCTGACGTTTCGCTTCCATCACTTAGGTCCTCGCCATTGGCTTCCTACTCGTCATTCTTTCCTCAGCTCTTTGGCACAACTTCTTACCGTTGATTGTCGTTGCGACTTACGTTGTTGCTCCCTTACCCAACTGGATCTGCTCGCGATGTGCGAACCCAGATGATTTTATGGACAGCTCGGGAAATGCTGCAGCGGATTTTGGTCGTTTCTTAACGGGTTTCCTAGTCTTGATGGGCATTGGTAAGTTTTTCCGAGTTTAATTGAAAACGCACTGAGCTATACTCGCACGTTGAGCTCTAGCGTCCATCAATTGGCTTTGTTATTGGGGTGGTCTCGTGGCTAACTCCGATATTCTATAGCGCTCCCAGCTGTACTTGCGCATAGCGGCGCAATCCAGGTCCCGGCGATGATCATGTCGATTCTTGGCGGTCTTTTGATTTATGGAACAATTATTAGTTTCTCCATGTTCTTCAAGGAGCAGGAGGAGTTTTGAGTTACCATGGGTATCAGCTAGTTAGGGTGAAATCACTTAGGTGCGCTTGGCCGCATCTGATTTGCCGATTTACCAGACCTATGAAGGCTTCCTCTAGTATTCATAGGGCAGTGGATTCCTTCATGAAATACCTCTTTGTTCTGACGTATGGTGAGAGTCCTTTATGTGAAATTTGCCGCGAATTCCAGCCTTTAGTTTACTTTTATTCTGTCGGAATGATATGATTGATGTACTATAGCTACTGTGAGGTTATCTAGAGGTTTCAAGGGAGACTGGGGAGGTTTTGAGGTCCCTTACGGAGAGCATCCCAAGGGTGCCGTAAGCTACTACATGTAGATGCCAATAAGGATGCCTGGCAAACGGTACGACACGTGACCACGTGCCGCTTTTCTCAGGCGCGTCGTGTAATTTACAATATAGCAGTCGAAGAAACGCTTGCTACTTAAGCTGACCGAACTGCCTTTTTCTTTAAGATTTGGTATAATTATAAGATGTGAAATTTTGAACTAGGTGTGTATATCTAAAATGAACATCTGGTCTGGTACCATCGTACTAGATGGCCAATCTCAACTTCGAGGTGAGGCGGTCGATCAATCTCGGTCTATAAGCTACTAAGATCTATACAGGCCTGCAATTAATTGACAGATCCTCCAACTGGCACTCTGATATAGCAAGGGACTCAACGCTAAGTCTAAGCTGCTTTGTGAACCCAGCTTCAATACCATTATATGCGCGCGTTGGCCCAAACCTGGAATTGCATACAAATGATGCGGAAACATCGCAATGGCTAAAAACGAAATTACTGGGGGGTGTTTGGCTCGAAGAGGAGGACATAGATAAGCTTCAGACAGTTCAGTGCCCGGTCGGTCTTCTTGTGAGTGTCAATAGCACGATACGAACAAAGACAGGGTCAACCACCACAGACATAATAGTGTACGGCGTCCTGTCAAACGCAACGTCATTCAAACGTCCCCCGACTCCTCCCGTGTCCTCTTCAGCAAGCTCTGATGAAACTTCTCTACGAGCTATCAGACAAGAACTGAGAATATATGCCGCTCCCATCTCGTCATCCCTTATCACCAGAACGCATGCATTCCCAACCCCGCAAAACACAAGTGAACTTCTTGGGCATGAAACACTTGCAGAATTCCTTCCAGACATTCGTTCTCCGAGCCCCAAGCGTAAGCGGGTGGCAACACTGTTCGAATCGGTTACACAACATCATAAGAGGGTGCGTCAGAAAGGAGGGGAGGGTGTATCTCAGTTGATGGCGCACGCGCAATTTCAGCCATCACACCAGTCACAGACTCTCCGCATCAAGCGGGAGTCTGAGGAACCCAGTCTTCCCTTATTAGACCGGATTGCTTCACAACGCTCAAGATCTCTCTCCGTTGGGGCGAATTTATACCCTATCAAACCTTCAGAAGCTCGTACGGAGCATCCTAGGCCCGGCAGTAATCGGGGGCACCCGCGTGCGTTAATCAAGAGGAATACGCCCAATCCCTTCATCGAATTTTCTTTGCGAAAGGAGAGAGGACCCTCGCCGGCGTTGCCATCATCTGATGGAAGGCTTGAGCTTTCATCTACGCCTAAGGATGCCGAAGACGTCATTCTCGAAAACAAGAACACAATATCTCGTACGATCTTAACGTGTATGCGGCTATATGGCTTCAACCGCCCAACGACGCGGTCTGGGTCTTCGAGCAAGAATCCAAATAATCACGATACGCTTTCGTCTCACGCCGAAGAGAAGGATCCTCGCATTGCAGCGGCAGCCGCACCTCTGGCCACGCCAACCCCAAGCACGGATGAGAATGACTTTAAGGCGATGTATCATGCGACCTATCGTGCATCCACCTTCGCCCTACGGAAGTACCTGAAAGAAACGCCTGTCAGTCAAGACAATTCGAAGTATTTGCCGCCTTTGCTGGAAAAAGGAAAGGCAATGACGTATATTGATGAGTTCTTGAGATTATTCTGTGAGGAAAACTGAACCTGTCTGGTACAGCTGAACGAGACATGACGTTACGATATATATAATCCTATTCACCTAGACAATTACCAATTTGAGTAATTAAGGGAGCTGTTGGTCATTATATACTATATTGCCCCCGTATTCAAGCAGCGAACAAAGCCACCATGACATATGAGTATTTGAACTCTGTAGACATTACATGGTTTTAGCAAGATAGGCTATGACGGTATCGGCTTTGTGATTTTCCGACCGCCGAAGGGCATCATCGCCAACCTTCCCGATAGCTACGGAAGATCCAAACACCATCTGCATATCAAGTTTCCGTCTATTGGTATACAAGATAGCTTACAATTTATTGGAAATTTAGACCGTTACGCCATGGATGTGTCCAACAACCGTCTTTTCCGGTTCTCCAAACCGGAATGGTTGAACAACAATAGCGTCCGCAACGCAGGCGTCTACACATCGGGAGCATTGGTGAGCTTATCCGCCCGTCCGATGTCCAGGCGCTATCGCACTGACGAAGTCTACCAAAGTTTTCCCTCGGTTTTTTCTTCCTAGTTGATGCAGCTGCATTCTCTCATAGCTCACGAAATGGGTCAAATGTGCATGTCAAATTTGTCGACTGGATCCCCGGCATTTGCTCCGCGCTCGGAATGCTTGTTATCAACTCGATTGAGAAGTCACGGCTGCACGCAGATAGCTGGAGCTACAGTGGAAGCGGTGTCGCGTGGAAAGCGCGGTTCGTACTTTTCCTTGGGTTTGCGCTCTTGGCCGGCGGTTTGGCAGGCAGTGTGGTTAGTATCCCTTTGCAGATGTCCCCGGAATGAAGTTGTATATGCGCGAAATAGATACGTCCTTTGTCGTGAAGGCCCAATGATAATTAACACTTTCACCAGACGGTCATGGTCCTTAAATACCTCATCAAACAATATCCACTGCAAACGCTATACTTCGGAATCGCCAATGTCGTTGCAAATGGACTCGTCATGCTAAGGTATGTGCTTCATATCTGCTATTTACGGGACGGATTACTGACTGCTTTGCTCGACAGCACGATTGTTCTCTGGATTTCGCAGAACATAGAAGATGATTACACCTACAACCTCGCGTTGTAATAACTGATGGAGTATGGTACTCATTTTGGGATTATATCATGATTAGCTGTTTCTCTGTCTTTCCCTATTTATTCTTTTGAGTGGCTGGCGTAGTCGCGATTCATAGCTCTCTAGTCCTATGTTATGATTATGTTCGTGGGATGCCTATGCAGTCAATTACACTTTTTTTTTTTTTTCCATTTCCTTGTGTCTACTACTCAAGTTGACTATATAAGTACAAGTCCCGGGCCCTCGATGCTGGGAGATAATGGAGCAGAAATGGGTGTCAGAATGCATTCAGGCAGCAACATATTTTGACTCTGTATATGCATATGCCGTGTGGCCAACGGCTTACGCATAACAAATTAAATGCTACATAAAAGCGGTGGCATTGACTTCAGCTAGCCGTAAAGAGTTTTATTATTTATATGTCTCTTTGTAATATGCGGCTCGATTGAAGCACACAGTCTTCCTGCATCCATGCGTAACCTAAGCGAAGTCTGGCTACGAATACATCACAGATGATCCCAGCCCGTATAAAAACGTAGCCTTGAAGTGAAGAGGCGGAATATGATTCCTAGAGATAGATCGATGGGAGCCTATCACGACAACGCGGCATTCGTCGTCATTTCAGGTTAGGACCCTCGACAGGCAGTCACCGAATGAGAGTGACAGCAATCGCAGTGGGTAAAGCTTCTGGCTTGAGTGAGCCCATACAATCGCACGTGCGAGTAACCTCGCCGCGCCAGGAGTTTAAAAACGCGCCAGAGCAGGGCATTAGACATTCATACAACCCTTTGCACGAATGAGCCCTAGGCAGACGAAGGAACGGGGTGCGCCCGCAATCTATCCATAATGGCATCCACAGCATCCATGTCTCCAGCGTCGACCTTCTCCCCCTGGGAATATCCCTCAGGCAGGTGCTTTACCAGCTCGTCCATAGCGGGCTGGTAATTGCGCACGGCCGACGAAAGGGCAAACACCGCCTTCTTCCGCGTGGCGGGGTTCGAATCCGTAGTCGACATAGTGACCAGCTTAGGAACAGCGTTGAAGACGACGAGCTTATCTTGAGCCTTCTCGTTATTCTGCACGGCGGTTCCGATACACCACGCAGCCATGCGTCTCATTTCTGCTTCCTCGTGCTGAAGGAGTTCAACCAGCGGCGTCCACAAGCCGAGGGGCTCGAGGTTGTTTGCGTTATCGATAGACTCGATGAGCTGTTCGAAGTTGTCGAATGCGATCAGTTTGTTCTCAAGGTCAACTTCATCGGAGTGTAGTGCTTCCATAGCGGCTTTCATTAGGTCGGCGTCGGAGGGACCGCCGAAGAGAGCTGAGAGCATCTCTGGGGTGAGACCGCGCGCAGAGGAATCGGCAGTATTATTGGAGGCATTGGGAGCGTCGGATTGTTGGGTAGTGGAGTTTTGGATACTCCATTTGAGGAGGTTGTTCATGTTTGCGTCCATGCTGGGCAGGTTCTTCTTTGGTAAAATTGTGGGGGAAAGAAGAAAGGAATTAAATTGAGGATGATTCGTACGAGGGTTATGAGCAAACCAAATAGAAAGTTGTAGTGGGAACAGTTTGGATTGAGTATGTTAAGTTCTGCCTCTTTTTGTCTTCTGAATAATGAACATAAAAAGAACGAATATTTCGGAGGGGCAATTTAGCGTTGTTCTCGAAGCGGCGTCCAGATGGTTCAGGAATCTTCCCCGCCACTTGCCCACCACAAACGAACCCTTCGATGTATATACATTGTATGTCGAACAAAAACAAACTGAAATGCATTTCGAGTTGATCACTTTAGGAATGGGACCACAATGGACCATCTCTTCTGTTTCATACGGAGATGAAATCGGAATCTGAGAGGTACCGGATCTACCCCTCCATAACTTAGTATTTATATTAGTGTCTAGAACTTACTCCGCGGGCGGTGGCTATGATTGATCGTTATCATATACTAGTAGGCCTGGAGATAATAATTCTCCTTCCTCGCCATGAATAAGGCAGACTCGTGCAGACCCGCTCATACAATACGAATACGGAGGAAAGTGTCCTGTAGTGGCTCTAGAAATCCCCGGCATGCAAAGCTTCCTGGAGCTTCCAGTTACAACACATGATATTTGTAGCCATATGTGCAGTTGCGTTGCTGGACTATACATAACTACTAATACAGTACAGTACATAGTTAGATCGTATCACCTGCTTACATAATGCATATTCGTGGCACCAAAATACATTACTACTACCCCGCGATGGAATGTCAACCCCGCGGACACTGTCAGACAGTCCATTGTGAAGCTGCTGGATGACGACCGTAATAACGAAAAAAAATCCAACAGTGATCGACCGACTTCTCCCAGGAATTGGGCACCGGTATTGGTGCTCTTGAGAATCTCATCTGAATGGATGAAAAGGCGGTAAGGCAGGAATTGCAGCACAGTAGGTATGTAGGTACGCACACATGCAATGGGAGATAACGTATGGATATGTATGACCGCCATTGGTATCGTCGTCTATGAAACCTTCAATGGGTTTAAATTATCTCCTTTTAGAGCCTTTGTTGAAGATCAGCAATAAGTCTGACATTTAGAGACCCCCACAAACTTCTAGACCCTAAACAAAAGGTGATTCGCAAGAAGAACGAAAAAGAAAAGAGGGGCAAAAAAGTTCAGAGGGATTTGTGCCCGTAAAGAATCTGGAAGCCTGGAATTCGACATCGTCATCATGTCTAGAGCTTATGGTGATAGCCGACCCTGATTACTTTTGTGACCCTGTACGCCGGGACGCTATGGGCTGAACCATTCGTAAACAGCCACAGGATCTGCCCCACGAGGATGCGCAAGTGGTTTTGCCATCCAGCAGTGTTCTAAGGGAAGAAAGGACACCTCAGCTGGTATGCTTCCCGAACGGTTCTTACCTTTGGAGGTGACGATCTATGAAATTCGAGGACGAAACTATTGTGGAATGAAGATAGAGGAAGGAATGGAAGGATCATATACCATCCCTACCAGCATCTATTTTCCTTTTAGTCAAAAATAAGTATGGAGTGCATTGCAACTGTACCAACTCTCTCGCTCTTGTTCGTACCGGAAATCTATTACGGTCCATTACTGATACAGTGTGGCGGTGACAGCAGTCGGGCCCAACGGCACCACAAAAAACCCCTATTTGCCGCCTAATCATAGAACAGCGTAGTCCCGTATAGTCCAATTTAGGCTTACCCACATACGCTCACCTAGCATGCTCCGTCTCTAAGGCCACTCACTTCCCTTTACCCCCCTAATACCTCAATTTTACCGCCAACCTCTCCTTTTCCTCTCCTCTTCCCCCCTTCCCCCTTCCCTTTTCCGCGACTACCTGCTTTTCTTACTAAATACGCTCGACCAGTAATCCTGCTCCGTCTCTCCTCCACCCACACCTCAACCAACTTACTTCCACCACACTTGTTACTCTCTCCCTCTCTCACTCACTCACTCAACTTGACCTTCATCACCACCTTATTCTCTCCTCTTTCTCGTCCCTATTTTCCCACCCTTTTTTAATAGTTCTTCCCCTTCTCGTTTCCTTTTTTTTCTTCTCCCCCTTTCGTAGTAATCCTATTCAGTCATCATGGAAGGTAAGGTTTCTGCCACCTCAGCGCCTTGCGTCTAGCTCGCTCGCTGCTGTTCTCTTCCCCTCCCCCTTCCGTCGCTCTGTCCGACCGTTACTGATATCATATTGTCTCACTCATACAGAGGAAGTTGCTGCTCTCGTCATTGACAATGGGTATGTTATTGTTGGTTTTTGATGGTTTTGTTGATGGATTCCCCCTCGTGTTTTCCATCCCATCCCGAGCAGGAAAACACCAGCTGCCGCCACCGGTCGCACCGATCGAAGATCCCTTTCCCGGCTCAGCTCCCAGCTCTTATGCTTCCTGGAAATCGCAATGACGAGATGGATTCTCTTTTGTCTACAATCCGTAAACGTGACTTGGCCCCTATACTGACGAAATTGCCCTTAGTTCGGGTATGTGCAAGGCCGGTTTCGCCGGTGACGATGCCCCCCGTGCTGTCTTCCGTAAGTCAACCCCCGCAATAGCCTGATACATACCCCTCCTGCACTCGTCATCCCTCTCCAAGTTTTCAGGTATAGCCATGTGCTGTGTTCTCGCAGTAAATAAGCACCATCTGGATGGATCAGCTGTGACGCGTGGCCCCACATTATGATGAATTCGATTTACTGACCTGAACCTCAGCCTCCATTGTCGGTCGTCCCCGTCATCATGGGTAAATATCCTCCGATCCTCCCAGCTAGCTACTCCAGAGCGATAGCCACTGACGATGTATCAGTATCATGATTGGTATGGGTCAGAAGGACTCTTATGTTGGTGATGAGGCACAGTCCAAGCGTGGTATCCTCACCCTCAGATATCCTATCGAGCACGGTGTCGTCACAAACTGGGATGACATGGAGAAGATTTGGCATCACACATTCTACAACGAGCTCCGTGTTGCTCCCGAGGAGCACCCGGTTCTCCTGACGGAAGCCCCTATCAACCCCAAGTCCAACCGTGAGAAGATGACCCAGATCGTCTTCGAGACCTTCAACGCCCCCGCCTTCTACGTCTCCATCCAGGCCGTCCTGTCACTGTATGCCTCCGGACGTACCACCGGTATCGTTCTGGACTCTGGTGACGGTGTCACTCACGTTGTCCCCATCTACGAGGGTTTCGCCCTCCCTCACGCCATCTCTCGTGTTGACATGGCTGGCCGTGATTTGACCGATTACCTCATGAAGATCCTGGCTGAGCGCGGTTACACTTTCTCCACTACCGCTGAGCGTGAAATTGTCCGTGACATCAAGGAGAAGCTTTGCTACGTCGCCCTCGACTTCGAGCAGGAGATTCAGACCGCCTCTCAGAGCTCCAGCCTCGAGAAGTCCTACGAGCTTCCTGATGGCCAGGTCATCACCATCGGTAACGAGCGTTTCCGTGCTCCTGAGGCTCTCTTCCAGCCTAGCGTTTTGGGTCTGGAAAGTGGTGGTATCCATGTTACCACCTTCAACTCCATCATGAAGTGTGATGTTGATGTCCGTAAGGATCTCTACGGTAACATCGTCATGGTATGTTCTCTACCCCGGGTTTCGGGTCCATTCCAGAGGGTAACACATCACTAACGAATACTTAGTCTGGTGGTACTACCATGTACCCTGGTATCTCCGATCGTATGCAGAAGGAAATCACCGCCCTTGCCCCCTCGTCCATGAAGGTCAAGATTATTGCTCCTCCTGAGCGTAAATACTCCGTCTGGATCGGTGGTTCCATCTTGGCTTCCCTGTCCACCTTCCAGCAGATGTGGATCTCCAAGCAGGAGTACGACGAGAGCGGTCCTTCGATCGTTCACCGCAAGTGCTTCTAAGGTATAGTCAACCTGCATGCTTCGTTGAATCAACTCTTATTGACTCCCTGTTGCAGCTCTTGTGCATGATTAATCTGTTTCGTCGTATTTTCCTGTATTAAAATATCAAACGGAGACTGGCGACATGCGGGCCTCTCTGACTCGCACTAGGAGGAAGATCGCCTGAAAAAGGAACTTTGTTTTAGCTGTGGAATAGAGATGGTTTTGGGACGCTTGTCGCTCGACGCGGGCGCTTTCGCCGACAGTAAGTTGTTCCTGAAAGCAAGAAGGGGAAGAGAGACGTAGGCGAAGGATGTACATGGGTCATGTGGACGGAGGGGTGAAAGCTCTATTTCATATAGTTCTACGCTCGTGTTTGAATCCTTATTCCATACTGGACCTTTTATTCCCTAAACAATTCTCGCCTCCGGGCTCGCTACGATTCTAGAATGCTGTTGAAACATTATTATTCTGGCCCGGTTCACACGGGGCTCAATTTCAAATTGACTACGCCTGGTCACCATTGTCGAGTTTTGCTTCATGAGGCCTATGTAGACCCCACAAACAGCTCCGTATCATCTACAGCGAACTCCGGCCATAAAGCAATAGACATACCACTGGTAGGTCGTTTGTGGCTCAAGAACACAAGCCAATGTAGTACAAAACATGATGTCATCGCCGTCTACAGACCAGTCTGGGCCCCGTTAGTAAGAAAGCTGTATGTATAGCGGGCTTGTCTGATATTGTTGATGGACTAGGTGCCTCAATAGAGATTGGACAACGGTCATCGAGTAAGTCTAACATCTATATAGACTGACGTATGCATAGTCTGTTCACTTTTATAATTCTCATCTGCTTTGGTCTTGAGTTCGTCCATCGTCGCACATGTGGCAGTAATAAAAAGATAAAACATCAGGATAAAAAAAGAAAAAAAGAAAAAAGCCAGAGAGTAAATCATCACATATCACTGAATGAAGATACAACAGTGCATCTAAGCGTCCCACGTCTCCAATCCTTGGAGGATACATCCCTCCTCTCCCTCTTTCTTGGTCTTGAGCTCACCGACCTCGTAGACCGTCTCTCCCTCCTTCTGCAGCAGATCCTTGACTGCAGCCGCGGCCTCCTTCTCAACAGCAATGATCATACCCACACCGCAGTTGAGCGCACGCGCCATCTCGGTGGCAGTGACATTACCGTTCTTCTTAAGCCAGGCGAAAACCGGCGGGAGCTGCCAGGTAGAGACGTTGATATGCGCAGTCAGCGTCGAAGGTAGCATACGAGGCACATTGTCAACCAGACCACCACCAGTGATGTGGGCAAGACCCTTGATGGCTGACGAGAAGTGGCCGGTAGTCATGTTGCTGGAGGGGATGGAGAGCGCTTTAAGAAGAGGCTTCACGTAAATGCGGGTTGGGGTAAGGAGGGCACGGCCGAGGGAAAGAGGCTCGTTGCTGAAAGGCATTGAGAAAGGAGCTGGGTCGTTGTAGCTCAATCCAGAGCGTTCGACGATCTTCCGGACGAGAGAGTACCCGTTCGAATGAGGACCGGAGGAAGCCAGGGCGAGGAGAATATCGCCATCTTGCATAGCGGAGGTTTCCGGAAGAATAGTACGAGCATTGTCTCCAGTAGTGTTAATCGCACCCACGGCAGCACCCACAGCATCATAGGTGTCGTCAATGAAGAGGCCAGGCATTTCGGCAGTCTCACCACCAATGAGAGCACATCCGGCCTGCACACAACCGTTGGCAACACCAGTGACGAAGGCAGAGGCCGTTTTGACATCCAATTTACCACAAGAATAGCAGTCGAGGAAGAATAGGGGCTCTGCGCCTTGGACGACCAGGTCGTTGACGTTCATGGCTACAAGGTCAATACCCACCGTGTCGTGGACCCCCACGGTGTGTGCGATCTTGAGTTTGGTCCCAACACCATCGATGGCCCCGATCAATGTAGGGGAGTGCGGGTGGTAGGCAGAGTTGGCAGCAGCAAGAGAAAAGAGGCCTCCGAAGCCACCGATCACCGCATCTGTACCAGGACGCTTGGTCTGGGCAACAGAGCTCTTAATCTGGTTGACGAGGTCATTGCCAGCGTCAATGGAAACACCGGCAGAGGCATAGGTGAGAGACTCCTTCTGGGATGCAACAGCATCTCTTTGTCTGAAGGCGCGGTGCGCGATATCTTTACGGTAGAACATGTCTTCAAAGTGAATTGTGGAAATGCCAGAATAGCTCTTGCGGACAGCCTCCTCGAGACTCGATGCTGTAGCGGTGGAAGCAATGACCCGACCACCAGAGGTCTGGAGTTCGTTGCCAACGAGTGTGGTTCCAGCATGGAAGATCAAGGTGTCCTCTGGAACCCGGTCGAGGGTGATGGCTTTGCCCTTAGCATAAGATCCAGGGTATCCACCCGCCACGGCGATGACGGTGGTTGAGAAGTCGGGCTTGACGTTGATGGAGACACCGTCGAGCCAGTGTTCGGTACAAGCAACCATGATCTCCGCCAGATCAGTGTCATCACTGAGCAGGGGCAGGAGAGTCTGAGTCTCCGGGTCTCCACCTCTAACATTATATTCGAGGACCTTAGGGCCATTCTTCGTCATCATAAGACCGGTGAAGAGGATACCCACGAAGGGAAAACCTTGAAGTGGTTAGCGCTCTATTGGTACAATTCTGTGGCCAATGTGTAATGACAAACCATCTCTCCTCATGCCATCAACTGAAGGCTGCACAATGGTGCGGTCGATCTCCTCAAGGACTTCCTTAGAAGAGATCGGGGTAGGAGCGTAGCAGCCCATACCGCCGGTGTTGGGACCCTGGTCACCGTCGAAGATACGCTTGTGATCCTGCGCAGGAGGGAGGGAGCGGATGGTGTAGCCGTCACTGAAGGTGAGAACACTGAGCTCATCACCCTCGAGGTACTCTTCGACAACAACCTCGTTACCAGCATCGCCGAACTGGCGGTCCAACATCATTTCGCGGAGTGCTTGGTGGGCCTCCTCCTTGGTCTGCGGGATAACAACACCCTTACCACCAGCCAGACCATCTGCCTTGATGACAACATTATGGGAAATGGAGTCAATGTATTGACGGGCAGGCTCATACTCGCGGAAGTTCTCGTACGCAGCCGTGGGAATATTATGACGCTTCATGAAATCCTTGGAGAAGGCCTTGGAGCCCTCCATGCGCGCAGCGGCCTTGGAAGGGCCAAAGCACCTAATACCGACTTTGTCGAAATGTCAACATCTCGTCTGTCTTGTTTGTATTGAGGATCCTCCCACCTGCTTGGAAATATCCTTGGATGCCATCCACAAGAGGGGCTTCCGGTCCCGGTACCACCAAATTGACTCCGTTCTTTTGAGCAAAAGCCACTAAGCCAGGGTAGTCATTGCCCTTGACGTTGGCATTTGTAATCTTGCTAGTAGCCCCCGAACCAGTTCCACCATTCCCTGGGGCAACATAGACGATTTCGACCCGAGGGGATTGACTTATCTTCCAAGCCAGGGCATGTTCGCGGCCGCCGTTGCCGACGATGAGGACGCGCAACTGTTCTTGGGACATTTCGAGTGCAGTGTTCTCGAGTAAACCTAATTGAAGGGGAACATTAGGAACTGAATATCCTACCCACACGAGAATAGCATTGCAGGAAGGTAATGCATATGGTGGATGGCTCCTCGGGGCGGAGAGAATGGAGGGGCAAGTTCATAGTATAGAAGAAAGTAGGAGTGCCCCTCTCTTTATCATTCTCGAGGTTCCGATACCCAAGAAACCTCAACAAACACACGATTGTATCAGGACCGGTACTCACCTCACTAGAGAGTCAACTTGAGAGCAAGCTGCATGTATAGCAAGTGTATCGCTTGGGGAAGAACCAAACCTTTTGAGTTCTCGAGGGAGTTTAAGAGTCACCGCACCTTTTTTTTTTTTCTGCTGGCGGGACGGCGGGGCGTCTTTTTCTCCGACCCCGGATTTGGATATTAGATGAGTGTATTTTATTAGTCCTGATTTAGTTTTTTTTATTTTTATTTTTTTTTCCTATTATCCTTCTGATGCTTTGCGTTATCTTTCTTAGTTATTTTTTAACATTCCGATTCAGAGATACTCTCTCCCCGTACGAGAATACATATACATGTTCTATTTATCTGTGTGTATATTGAATGTTTTGTTATCAGTGTAAAGACTAGAACTAAATAAAATCTGGAGAGATGGGGCATGTCCGATAAAGGTTCGGCACCGAATGAATATCATATACCTCTTGTTACTTAGGATACTTAAATGTATTCAGCATATAGCCAAGGAAGAAAGCATATTAAAAGTATATTGAAAAGTATCAGAAACAAAAAGTAAAAAGAAAAAAAGGAAGAAAACGAACAGAATCGCGTTTTACTATCCCGCACGTGATACGTATGGCATGTTTCTGTCACTATCGTAATGTACTGTACATACAATATTATTTCAATTTGATCCTTACCGCCGAGCTGCTTGTCGCCTCTTGAGCGGTGAGAAGCTGTACGGCAGAAAAATAAAAAAAGAGCGAATGTAATGAAGCTGTTCAGGCTTTTCAACTTTCGAGCATCAACACTTTGCCATCAGCTCTTATCAATTGACAGAATATTAGTGCTCACTGCTTTGCAGGCTGTTCCGAAACACTTGACCTGAATGTTCCGGGCTTCCCTGCGGTCTGTTTCAGACCCTCTCCGCGAACATGTCTGCATCTCCTGTTTAGCCCAGAGGCTCGGAGGTCGCACTAGGCTCCGCCTGTACTCCAACACTCCATATCGCGCAAACTCAGGCATCGAAGACGCATCCACTCGCGTTATCTCAGAGGGTTTGTCGGCTCTAGAAAAGGTACGATCATCTCTGGATCATACGTCTGGCAATTCGACTGTCTACTTTATGTCATCCTTCGTCCAATCCTTATGGCGTATGTACACTGACTGATTTGCTTTGATGAAAAGAGCCCACCACCGCAGAAGGACCAGAAGAGCCGATCTCCTGGCGAACATTCAAAGCACAACAAGAGACTCAATAACCTCAAGTCGACATCTAGTGCTGGCGATGATGAAGCTGCTATCACTAAAAGTGACGATGACACTACCTCGCCCGCCGAGGATGGCGCGCCATCCAAGGATCAGTCGGCGCATACGGCTGGCAAGAGATCAAAGAAAGCTACTGGGAAGGCTCGAAAGATGTCCGCGATAAAGACTCGGAGAGCCTTAGCCAAGGAGAAGCAAAAGACGAAAGCCTCGAAAGACCATTCAGAACAGAAAGAACAGCCCGCTGCAGCGACCCAAGAAGATCCGGTGAGCGTAACTTATGGTCCCTGCATTGCTGGTATCGCTAAACCATGTTAGACATCTCGTATCAAGTCGTCACTCCAATCGATCGTTTCTCACCTGGATTCAACAAAAGCTACAAGTGTAAGAGAACAAGAAAGCCCAAAGAACTTGTCATTCGTTATGAGCTCTATATACGCAAAGGAGTCCGGCAAGGTTGAATCGAAAGACTTGCAGTTGAATCGTACGTATTCTTGCCAGTTACCTACATCGAACACACCCTAATTGTGACTAGCTCTGGATGTTGAAACAGCGCCTGTTCCGCGACTCTCTTTTGGCCTTGAAAGGGTTCTTTTCAAGTAAGTAACCCGCGTGCCTATCTCGAAAGTGGGCCCAAACTTACCCTTTTGTCCCAGCCCAGGTGTTTACCATCTTCGAGACCCTCGGTCTCGCGTCTACAACTTTGATCCCTACTTGGGCCAGATCATGCCCGTCACCGAATTCGATTTTGATGCTTTGAAGGACTATATCACCTCTTCCAAGGACCACACGCTCCGGGATATAGCGGTGAAGGAGAAAAAGAAGTACATAGGATCATCTTCGAGCATGACCTCTGTGTTGTCACACTTCCATTATCTCCTCTCGGCATGGAGGGGAGTTGATATTCGAACCTTGTCCCAGGGCTTTCCGGATAAATTAAGATCCTTCACACGTCTCCTGCGTGCTCCTTCAGCCATGTTTCTCCGATACCAAGATGGGGTTTATGCCATCGACGCTGACAAAGAGTTTGAGTCTGCCAATATTCTAATGAACCTGGGAAAGTCAATGGAGAAACTCCTTACCTTACCGAAGGATGATTTTGAACGCTACAGGCGGTCGAGTGAGAACAAGATCTCTGCCGAGGAGGAACAGGCTATTCCCGAGTCCTATCACTATTCTACGCTTGGTGATTTCCTCATGAGATCTCAGTTGGATGCGTATGACCCCAGGCTTCCTGGAACTGGCATGTTCGATCTCAAAACGAGGGCTGTAGTCTCCATTCGGATGGACGCCCGTAACTTCGAACGTGGTCTTGGTTATGAAATTCAAAACCGCTACGGCGCGTTTGAATCCTACGAACGCGAGTTTTACGACATGATCCGAGCGGCTTTTCTAAAATACTCTCTTCAGGTGCGAATTGGCCGTATGGATGGTATCTTTGTTGCCTTTCACAACATTGAGCGTATCTTTGGATTCCAGTACGTCAGCTTGCCGGAAATGGATCAAACACTGCATGGCCAGTATGACACGGCATTGGGTGACACAGAGTTCCGTCTGAGTCTCGCATTGTGGAACAAAATTCTAGACAAGGTCACGGCGAAGTTCCCCGAAAGGTCCATTCGTCTTCACTTTGAGACCCGAGACGCCCAAACTCCGTTCATGTACATCTTCGCCGAACCCGTCACTGACGATGAGATCCACTCTATCCAGACCAGGAATCAGGCGGAAATTGATGCGTATCAGCGACGGGTCTTGAATCTAGCTCCCTCCGAGGAAGAAGACGTACCTTCCACGGATGGTAAAGAAGAGCTTCAGCCGTCTAGCAGTCCTGATAAGCAAGAAAGGTCAGTTGATGAAGAGAGGAAATCATCAGAAGTTGGTCCCGACGATTATGAAGCGGAATATGACTCATCAGCGCCACTTGACGAGGCTTTCATTTCGGAGGATGAAAATGAAGTCGCGGAGAAAGCTCCTAACAATGGCCGCGAGTTACTTGCAATGACTCTAGTGACCAAGAACTTTGTCAACGGTAGAATCGTTGACCGGCCCAACGACTTGAAAACATACGATGAATGGAATGTCGAGTACGAACTAAGCGAATTGAAAGGGGAAAAAGCACACGCCTTGTACGCAGCATGTCAAAAACGTCGGGAGAAGGCTCTCACGGGCCGAGGAGAGGATGAACAAGATGTCGCAAACAACGTATACATCCGGCGACTACGGGAGATCAGCAAGAAGGGACGAGACTACCGCAGGAATGAAAACAGGCTAGACAAAGCGAATGGCATCGTTGTGCTGGACGATTCAGCCTAATCAGCCAAATTTGGGGATCAACAAGGGTGTAGTCATGCGCCCCATTCTTCCATCCACTTTATAATATTTCTTCTCCGTTCTGCAGATACCTCTCAAGATCTTATGTATAATATTGTCTCCAACTCCAGGTTTTATGATTGTGGGATTGGAGTGTTTGCATCCAGGGCGTTAGGCCTGTACCATTCCTGTATGGCGTTTGTTTGATGTTCCCACCCAGAGTACTGAGTCTGGGTTCTAGATAGCATTGTGTATACGATTGGCTGTGCTTTTTTCCTAGTTGATATATACTTTACTTACAGTTCTTAGATACTTAATCTACTCACATTCAGCGCAATATATATACTAGACAATTGAGCCATTACCACACGTTAGTAGTAGAGTGTTTTGTTGCTGGCTTCAGTAGTAAAAGACGGGACACATTAACCCTTGAATAAGGTTCCGAAGGGCCTTGAAAGGTACCCAGGTTACCAGGTTGATGAAGTTGCAAGAGGTGTATTCTTTTTTGGGAGACAGAGTGCAAGTGAAACATACCTACCCAACATCAAAATGAATCACAGCCAAGTAACATAAATGGTTCAGTCTATATTCACAAAATATATACATATATACATACATACGTAGTATCGCTATATATCCAGTCTAACACCATACTACAAACAAAAACCCCCAAACGATAGCCCAATTCAATCCCATGGTTCAATCTTCAAGACTGATGATGACAGGTTCTATGACATTAACAATTAGGGCATCAAGTGAATTGAAAAAACAACGAATTTCCCGATAGACTTCACAAAAACACCTAGAGGAATAAGCCCTCAAATAGGATAGATAGCACGGTGTGAACGCCGCCAAACCGATACGCCAAACCTGCAAATGTCAATCCAAGTACGTCTCTTGGTGGTTGGATGATTGCCTTTCCGGAGGCAGACGGAGGTAAGGGAAAAAATCAGGGTAAAAGCGATAAAAAGGCAACCGAGACAGGCCAGAGCGAACGCTAGCTAGCGGAGGTCAAGGTATATCGAGGAAAGGAGAGGAGAATATGAGAGACGCCATGCAATTAAAATGGATAGCAAACCGCTTCCATCATTAAAGCTCAAAGGCGTGTGACTGAGGAGCGTTACCGAAGTCAGGAGACGACTCGGACGTAGAGAAAGGGTGAGAGAGAAAGAGAGAAAGAGAGAAAGAGAGAAAGAGAGAAAGCTCGAGGTTATCCCATAGGGACAGTCAGAGTAGGTAAATATTTCGACTAGCGAAAATATGTTTCAATGGTTTTCGTGGGTCAGATTTCGTGATTCATCTCAAAAGCGAAGGAGAGGAGCCCGTCTTTTTATATGGGCTTTGAACGAGTGGCAGGACTATCGAAAGTCCCCTAGGTTAAGCTTGGGTGGTGACCATTGCAGCGTCGGCGGCCTGTCACGAGAAACGCAAACCGCTGCGGGTTTCATTTTTTCTGCCCGTCTGCGCTCTTTTGAGGCGCCTCCCTTAAGAAATCCCCTTAGCGTCGAGGACGTTGTACCATATGAACTGCGGGCACTCGCAGCTGTACCCGCACTGGTAGAAACAGTGCTGGAGCTGCGGGCACTGCGAACACTGCTGGATTTATTGACGACGGATGGCATAGAAGGAACCGGCACTGCTAGCCATGACGAAGGCCCGCTAGAACTGGCGTAATCAGACGGTAGGATCTGAGGTGCATGCTCAAAAGAGAAAGGAGCTGTCTGTGGGCGCATTCTGGGCTCGATTTGTATGTTGGTTTCCGTGTCGAGACTTCGGAAAATATCTAGATGACTTGCTTCGCTGGGCTCGCTTGCCTTTGGCGATGGTTGTGTATTTGTCTGCGGCCTCGGCTGAATTTCCTTTTCGGATACTGTTACGTCAAGCTTGAGGTTGTCCAGCATTGTCGCAAGGCTCGCTGCCGTGTTGGGACGCCCGTCACTGGCAGCATCATCACCATCAAGCGCAGCAGTTTCAACCTCAAGCCCATTAGCTACGTTGAAGTTCCGGAATAGATAACGACGTAGGCGAGAAACCTCCGCGTCCCATTTCCGATTCAGGGATTGCAGGACCACTTCAATGTCGTGGTATAGGAAAGGTGAGGCTTCGGCAGCTGCCAGATTGTTGGGCATCGAGACTCCGGAGCGAAGGTGGCCCGGCGCATGCAAATGTTTACTTGATTTATGTCCCACTGTCGCATGCTTTGCCGCGTTTAGTGATCGACGGATCGTGCTCGTAGTGGAACCTTGTGCGACGCCCATATCACGTTTGACGCTTTCGATTTCTCGGCGCACCTTGTCAAGTGACTGAATCCTATCGCGGTCCATGTATGATAGACTCAACAGAGACTTGTTCCGCTGCAGGCCGTTAACTAGAACGGTGAACGACTGTAAATTGATGTCGTTGTTTTCACAATAGACTTCACGAAGACAGTCATTCTCCTCCAGAACGGAAGCCAGTGTACTCGCGCCCTGCAGCCCGAGTTTTTGGTGCTCAATTCTTAGCACTTTCAAGGACTTGTTCTTTTTAAGACCAGTCAGCGCCAGATTGAGACCAATGCCAAATCTCGCTACATCTAGGTGGGCACTCTCTCCACTGATATCCAAATCTTCCAACGTCTCGTTCTCTTCGAACATTAACTGCAGTGCTCTGCACGTTTCCGGCCCTGCATCGTACGGCAGGGATGCTTTCGAGATATCAAGATACTTCAGAGATCGGTTTTTGCGCAGAGCCTCGACCAAATCCTGAAACTGCTCTTCCTTTTTGAAGTCGATCATTCGCATTGATAGATGGGGTGGCGACTTGCTTTTCGCAAGTGCGTCGAAGAGAAACGAGCATCCTAAGTCTAGTCGATTTTCATTGACATGTAAATGTAGGTCGCGAGCACAATCTGGGACCACCGATGAATGTAAAAGGATAGCCACGTCCTGCCCTGTCAGCCCACATTGGTCAAGCCGAAGCACACGCAACCTCCGGGACCGATCGCTGGCCAGGTAGGTAGCAATTGCATCCACCGTCTCTCGGTTTACTTTGGTCCGACTCAACGAGAGCTCCTCGAGCTGCCAGTTGATTAAGGTCTCCGCAGTTATCAACGGATCTGGTCCCGACGTCCTGGAGATGCGTGATAAGTCAAGTTTCTTGACCCGCTTAAAGTAGCCAAGATACTGTTGAAGGATATCGGGGCTCAGTCGGCCCTGCACGCCTGAAATATTGATTGCTTCCAGCGTGTGAGCCTGAGCGACGGTGGTGGAAAGTAACAGGTCGAGGTCGTGAACCGATAAGCCGCAGTTGCCTACCTCTAATGCTCGCATCTGACTTGCTCCTTGAGAGGCTGCGTCTACGAGGTAATCGAGATCAGAGTCCCCTAGCTTGATGCCGTTCAGCACAACCCAATCTACACTTGTCAGCTCCCGGCGACATATCGGAAAGATCGCCTCTGGAATACCGCAACCTGGATCGTGGCTTTCATTGTCGGATTTGGGGGTTCGGCTCAGAGTGTAAGAGAAGTCCAAGCGCCGAAGCCAATTGCTCTTCAGCGTTAGGGCACGAATCTCCTGGGACAGAACCGAGAGACTTTCTTGACCTGTAATGTGAATCGGAGCGCCTGCACGGCTTAGAAGCATATCTTTATCCAGTCCATGGTAGTCACGAAGACCTTGGAGCGCATCCAAGCTGACACCGCTAAAAGAAATAGATCGAAACGATTCATTGTATCGCAATGCCCGCAATACTGCAACCAGTTCCAAAGCCGTGTACTTGCGACGGGATGGCGAGGCGGGAGGTAGAAGCTTGAAGCAGGGAGCGTCATCACATTGCACATCGATCGTATAACGAATGTTAGAGGTATCGATATCATAGCTTGCTGAGTAGGCGACTAGTGTTCGGTCAAAGCAACCATAATCTTCGTTTAGATCCACAGGAGGGAAATTAGATTCATTGCCTAGATCGCGAGGCACGATGAATTCATAGGGTTGCCTGACCCAAAGAGGCCGCAAAAATTCCGTTTGTTGCCTTATCCAAAAGGCGACCTCGAGCGAGTGGACGGACGCTAGGAAGACCGAGAAAGGCTTACATAAAGGTATTCGAAAGGTGAGGTGCAGACTATCATCTCCCCATTCCATAGACAAGCAGGTCAGATTCATCAGTCCGAACGTTGTTGTGTTGTCTAGGTCGCTTAAGGACACGGCTGAGCCGCGGTTGGAGACCTTATGGAGAGGAATTAGATGAAGCTTATGTGAGCCGAGGGCAAGATAGCATCCAGTGGGGGACAGCTTGGTGAGGTCTTCTGAGGATGTCCGCGCTGGAGACTTGCTGGAAGCCATCTGAATAACACGGAAAATGCGAAAGGTCTCCGGATCATAGTCTCTTTCGTATTCAAGCATCCTTACGACATATTCAATCGATCGCTGGTCAAAAGGCAGAGGGTTCCCCTGTCGAATTAATTCGGCTGCAGAACGAATTCCAACCATCCACAGGTTGAGTTCCTGCAGATCAGGTGTCTGCATTTGGATGAAGGCTGCTTTGTGAGCCCGCTCATCTAGGTATGCCACCTCCACCGTGGAGGAGGGTTTCCCGTCGTCCAGCATGTACACGGCGACAATGCTGTTCAGCGGGATTCCCGCAGCAGAATCGCTCGTAGTGGAGAGTTGTGGATCCCCTAATGAACTGATCGAGGTTATTGACTGGCGATTGCTCGGCCCGGACCGGGCAAAGGAGGGCGGGATTGAGGGAAACATGTCCGCTGCTTTACTTTGGCTCTTGAGCCGGACGAGATGGGTATCGGTCAGAACGAGATACTGGCTCTTTTTCCTCCACATGCCTCCGGTGGTTTGAATCTCCCCATGATGTAAGATCACAGACCCAATGCCTTGTCGAGAATCGGACGCCTCGTCATCGTCCATGGATGGCGAACCTTTCGAACGGCCTAGCGACCGGTCATCGTCCTCAAACGAGTGAAACGATCGGAGCGACCCAAAGACGGAGGCCCGTTTCTTTTGCATCGACTTCCGTCGCGGCCGAGACGCCTCGAAAGCCCCATTGGGCATCGCCGCCGCGTATGCCGCAGCGTTCGTATCGGCTGTTCCAGGGCGCCAAAGGCCATGGCTTGGTCCGGGCGGACTAGGGTTCCGACCACCAAAGAAGCCCGAATTGCGCCGTTTCTTCTTCACCACTTGGGCATCATCGGATGGAGATCGATCATGGGTACCGAGGCCTGATAGGGACGAGGTCGTCGACGGGCTGAACACACTCAGACTTTTCCTCCGCTCTTTCTTCCCCAGACTGCTGTCAGCCATGACGGGGAGAGGGGAAAAAACTACGGGGTAAAAGGAGGAGACACGGAAGTGAAGCAAGCTGAAAAAGAGCGGCGTTGGGAGAAAGAGAAATTATCACATCGACGACCTCAGTGCCGTTTCTCACTAAATTGCAGAAACCCCAAAAAGGCAGGGAATTGGTTAGTTATCATCGGACGATACGAGTGGAATGGCATGCTGCGATACAAGTCAAGGCGATCGAAACCAGGATTCAACTAGTGAAAAGTAGAAAGGTGGAGAAGAACGCAGGAGAACAAATAAGGAGAGAGCGCTAAAGAGACGGGGGGGAGGAGGAAAGTGGAACATACATTAGACCGTCAAGATGCCATGAGAAACAACTGATTGAGAGGAGGAAGAAGAAGACGACGACGACGTGCACAGGCAACGATCGGAGTGAGGGTGATAATAAAGATAAGAGAATAAAGAATGTGCGAGACAGCCCACGACCAAAAAGGTAAGACAACGTCAAAGCCCCCAGAAGTATAGCGATTGTTTAGGGTAACGCAACCCACCACCAACGTTGCAGGGGGAGGTGGCAGCAAGAGGATCCAATGCCCCAAGAAAAAAAAGAAAAAAGAGAGGTAGGAGAGTACGTGGAAGGTTACAATGACGCCAGTAACTTCAAGAACGACACATCAATCACTCCTAATGGGTGAGGGGGTGGGAAGAAGAAAAGACCGGAAGAGGCAATATTGAGGCCGAATGCAGAGCAAAACAACGAGCGACTTTTGGGACGACGGGCGGGAAACCAAAGCGGAAGGCCCGCAACAAGAATTTGGAAAGCTTAAGAAAGCGATTGTTGGGTCGGGAGGAGACGTGGGAACTGGGAAGAAGTTCCTGGCGATAATCCGGAGAAAATGAGATCAGAAGTGCAGATCGGATGGAATTGATTCGGTCCAACGACCAGTAACCAAAGGGTCGGGCGGGGACTCAAATGATGTCACTCGGTCTCTTTGGCTGCAAACGATTTTTTCTCTTAGGGGAAACAAATGAATCGGGTTGATAACGAGACTTTCCCTGCAATGTAAAAGCAACAACGGTGGGGAGAGGCAAAAGAAGCAAAAAACCTAGAGTGAAATTAAGGTCAATTTGAAATTATTCATTACTATTAGTAGATTGATCTTCTACCCAAGAGAAGAAAAATTAAAAAAGAATGATGGAGTCAGGGGGGAAGAAAAGATAGGTACAGCAGAGTAGGGAAAAAAAAAAAAGAAAAAAAAAAAAGGAAAAAGAAAAAGGGATATGAACTGGATCCATAATAATAATAACAAGAATAAAAGATGAAAATAAAAAAGTACTTTCAAGTTCGAATGTGAGGGACCAAAGGGAAATCACCCAATCACATCTCCTTCCCCATACAGTCAGCTCAAATCCCCAATTAGATCCAAGGATCGTAAGAGAAACAACGAATATGATACATTCATTCAAACGGTGAGCGAAAGACAATCAACCCATAAACCATGCAGCTGTCATTCTCTATCTACATAGAAATTCATGCATGAGGTTTTCGATTTCAAGTGTCAGGTTGGCTTGCTATCATTAAATCGTTCCAGAGTCTTAAGTCACCACCATCACAGATAAACCAATGCCATTCAGAATCTACTCTGGAGTAAGTACTAGTATGCCTCAATTCCCTACCCTTATAAGTTATAGTCCATCTAGCCCTTTCTATCTATTTTTAATCAGTTGATTCTCCCCCATTCATTTCAATCCTGGGTCGTTCTCCTGTTTCACCGCGCCCCAGAGATGGAGCCCTTCAGGCGATCCTCCTCCGCCTTGAGACGTCTTCGAGAAGCCGATCCCCAGGGCGTCACGGCGAGCCGGCGCTGAAGCCTTCGCGACTAAGGCTCCACTCGCCCCAGTTGCCTGCATCGTTCTTGACTCCTCCGCCAAGTGAGGCTGCAGCTGTATTCGTACCCATGTACCTACAGGACGTACAGTACATACCACGGAGCGGGGAGAGGGTGGTTTTCCTAGTGTGACGGTCCTTTAAATTGCGGCCTCTCTATCTATGCCTTGACACTTTTTTTTGCCTCTGAACTTTCCTGGCACCCCCACTTTAATTTCTTCAATTGAGGTCAGCTCCGGTTCACAGTGGGTACGAAAAAGTCAAAGCTATACGTTCCGCCCAATAATGCATACAATTACATAGTCTCTTGGCGATCCGGATGGATGCTCATCAAACTCACAATCGGGAGAAGAGTCCGATTCGGCTGTCTACACTTCGGAAGATCCTCTTGTCTCGACTCCACCACGGCTTCTCGCGTCTTGTAACATGTCCTCCACGTAAATGAGCGTCATTTGTGTGACTGTGTCACCAACGTCCCAGATCACGGTCCTGCATGATGATCCACAGCCGAGTCGCAACACTGGTGTCCGGAGCTTTCTGACCGATCGGGGCTTGTGGAGAAAGAAGAAGAGGTCAAACTCCATACAGTATCCGCCAGAAACCCAGAAGTCCGTTGTATAGGCTTAATATTGAGGCTGACTCCCAAGTCAGCCTAGATGCTCTCAGGGAACTAGATCCCTTTCCCTTCCCGTCTGTCAAAAGGAAGCGCACCGTCATTATTCCGCATATCTTGCCGCCCTCTGGGCCTCCAATCGTTCCGCCCGCTTGGTTTTCCGGATGAAGTCGATATAGTCATTCACCCTCCTCTCAGCCCAGATACAACCTCCTAGAGTCATAGCTGCGATCTGGAGAAAAACCTTGTACTGGGGGGTTAGACCCCGATAGATCCGGGAAGCCGGAGACAGCCATTCCGAGAAACCTTCCAAGGGACGATAGAATAGCCTGGATCGGAGGTAGTCTTTCGAAAGGAGCGACGGTCCTGGTCGGGGCGAGGATTGTGCCTGAGGCTGTGATGGTGCAGGTGGTGTTGCGGAGGGAGAGAACTTAAAAGGATGGGGGAGGATCATGATCATATGCGCTAGGATAGAGACGGAGCCAAACTAGACGATAGTCCGTTAGTGATTTGCATTACGGGTTGGGTCCGAGAGATTGATGCCGCGGGGCAACCACGGTAGTAGAAATCCAAGCTCTAGGAGCGAGATCCTGCGGGAAAGAGACCAAGAAGTCAATCATAATCTAGCACGTACTCGAAACGCTCCTGTCAGAAATCCTCGAACAGCTTCCGAGGTGATTTCCTCGGGGGGTTCGACATCTTTTCTGTGAGTCGACGGCGGTGGCATGTTTAACACAATATTGAGGGGCAATAGTTCTCCTTCAGAGGAGATTAGTGTAGTATTTAGCAATCGTGTTGTGAGGATTCTAGTTTTCGTTGTTAGTGATCGGACGATATGGATGATGCAGAGCAAATGCTCCGCGGAATGACGCAGCTGCCCACCCGGACCAAGTGTTCTTCCGGGTCCCCTCAAATTACTCACCGTAATACAAATACTGTACATCGGACTTACTCCGCCCCAGGAGAAAAATTCCCCGTTCGGTGAAAGTAAGTAATTAACAGTTGAGGGAAAAGAAAAGCGCAGCACCGAATCACAGGCTCATTATTATTCATTGTTCTCTTTCAGTCTAGACACAAGATTAGAAAAAAAAAGATTCAATTATTCAAATCCTTGCTCTAACCATCGATCCAACGCTTCGAAACACCTGCCTCCATCAGCACTCTTTTCACAATGCCCCTCCCTCAGCGTACAGCCTCCCTCACTAGAATCACCAACGAGACAAAGATTCAAATCTCGCTCTCCTTGGATGGAGGCGTCCTCCCTCCCTATGAACCAACCGATCATTTCCCCGCCCCTGAAGACCCCAAGGAGGCCGAAGCCGCGAAGCACGGAATTGTCCCTCCCAAAGATGCCCACCATGCGACGCAGTTCACCGCGACACAGCAGATCACCGTGAGCACGGGAATTGGTTTCCTCGACCATATGCTGCACGCTCTCGCGAAGCATTCAGGAATGAGTTTGGCCATCAGAGCCAAGGGAGACCTGTACAGTATGTATCGGAACTGTTACGTAGTCATGGTAGACCGGTGACTCATGAATCGATAGTTGATGACCACCACACCACCGAAGATACTTTCCTTGCTCTTGGAGCGGCCTTCACCAAGGCCCTGGGCGCCCGGCAATCTATTGCCCGCTTCGGTCGCGGCGATGCACCCCTCGACGAGGCTCTCTCGTGGGCTGTCATTGATATCTCCAGCCGTCCCTGGGCTGTGATCAACCTTGGTTTCCGTCGTGAAAAAATCGGCGATCTTAGCACGGAGATGATCACGCACGGTTTGCAGAGCTTTGCTCAAGAAGCGGGTGTGACTCTTCATGTGTGCTGCACCTACGGTGACAATGACCACCATCGCGCGGAGAGTGCATTCAAAGCATTGGCTGTGGCTATTCGCACAGCTTGCACTAGGAGGGTGGCCGGTGAAGTCGGCGCAGGAGATATTGTCAGTACCAAGGGTGTGCTGTAAACTATACTAGAAGTTCCGAGTTCTGGTGATTGGAGCCAAGGGCTCCAATGTCCCGCACGGACAAAGGAGTGCCAATTCTGTTACAAGACGCCATTTCTTTTCAATATCTAAGACACGAAGTTATGATGGTGCAGAGGTTAAGAAAGGAAAAAAAAAGAATAGAATCAATTGACGATCATGAATAATGGCTTCTACTAAGTAACAACCAAGCGCGAAAAGAAAGCATGAGAAATGGAAGTGTGGGACGGCTATGAGTACAGAAACGTACAAATCCACTGTCCAGCAGGGCAGTATTCAAACACCTATGATCGAACTCAAGAGGACTGGGCACCCAGCGCTTGCACTGCTTTCTGCCAGTATTCTTTCCGCTTATCGGTAACCTGAGTCTGCACGCACTGGGTGATATAGCGCTCCCAACCTGTCTCTGAGCCGGTTTGCAATGCACTGCGCACATCAGCCGTGCATTGCGTGGTCAGGAACCAGGCTCCAGAGCCAAAATCCCACTCGGGATTATCAACCAACTTGTCAAGGGTTTGAGCCGGATCACTGGACACTGCTACGTTAAGTGACTCTGCATATTTGGAGTTGAAAGCCGGCGACTGCATGTTCCGAGCTAACCGTTGATCCCATGTCAGTTACTTCTCCCATCTCTTAACAGGGACTGATTGGGGGTACATACTTCCTTGTCCTGGTACGCCAGGACTTTTATTCCTATTATATAGGAATTCCACGCTCTCCAAAGCCATCAAACTAATCACAGCCGCCTGCTCAGCAGGGCTTGTGACCTGGTACTTGTCAAACGACTTGGCAATATTCGTAGCCACTTTTTCAGCATCGGCGCACTCAGTAGGAGCATTCTTATCGGCACGATCTGTGCAAGATTGCGCCGAACTTGGTGCGATGGCTATAATTTGCTGGGCCGTGATGCTAGTACCCCTCGAATGGATATCTCGTCCTATAATCGGGGCTGGCGCCGCACTGGCCAGCACTGGCAAGAGGAGATACAGTGCATTGGTAAAGAAAACTGACTTCATGATGATGGTTCTCACTGAGACGTGATGCGAGTTGAAACTATGTGGAAACAAGAAAGACAGACGGTGTCAAGATATTTAATGATCGGAAGTGAGATATCGTGAGCCTGCACTGATATCATACACAAAAAGAAAGATCGCTCCCAGACTCAGGCAACGAAAGAGGAAGTTGTAAGATGAAGATGAAGAAGAAGATGATGATGGGAGAGAATGACGGGAATGTAGGTATATTTTATACTACTTGGACATACCTGAAGGTGGAGGGGCAGCATACCGAAGGATTCTCACACCGGTCCAGTAGCATGACAGGAATGTTGATACCCAACCTTGAAGTGGAAAGTCCCGTTCGTTGCATGGGCCTTGAATGTAGAGGCACGTCGAAAGTCGGTGGCGATTGGCAGGTCAAATACCAAGCTGAAACACGTCCCAAAGCTTCTTTCTCTTAGCTGAGGAGGTATTGACCAAAGAGCGCGCGAGAAACAATGGGGCTCTTTCGGGGTCCTCCGGGAGGACTAACAGTCGTTCGTACTCCGCAGTACGACGGTGTAAACAGGTGTAAGTATCCATCTACTCCTACGGTAATACCTGTAGTATCCTCCCCGGTATATTAAACTAAATCTGTATTCATCATTGTCTGTCATTGTTGGCCAAAGGAACCATGCAACAAAGCATCTTTTCTTGTTCTTTCATCCACCACACTCCCATCAATTATTATTTTATCTTAGCAAATCCAGCTAGCTCCAGGCGTTAGGAACTAAATGACTGGCATGTATATCCGTCTACCCCAATTGAACGCGAAGGGGAAAAAAAAAGAAGTCTATGGGTGAGTAAGAGAAGGGGAAAGGGCAGATGGGTAAGAAAGAGACCGAAAAAAAGAAAATAATATATGGTAAACAGACAAGTCAGAAACGAAGGGGACCAGAAACCAGGTTTCAAGGTTGTATATCGAAACATCAGAACAGATGATACACGGGTAAACGACGTCGTAGATTGCCTCTCGGGTGCAAATCTCACTCATCTGGCCAAATCATGTACAAGCCACGGAAAAGATAAATGCAAAAGGAACCAGTGGCACAAAGCGCTCCGGTCAAACCTCATCCCAAAACTCCATACATGCACTCCGGGGAACACGCAAAAAATAAGAACAGTAGAGTGGGGGTGGTACCCCTCATAGTAACGCTCGACAGGTACTTTAGATGTATAGTATAGTATAGGTCGTTTCAAGGTGTTTCAATGTGGACAACGCAAAATATAAACGCAGATATAAAACGGACAAGCTCAATCACGACGACTGTAGAGCTCGTAGGAGGTCTCAGTGATAGGTCCCGTTTCTTCGTCCTCTTTAAAAGAGACACGGCGCAGCAATGTCGGGGTCGGGCGCCGTGGTCTGCGAGTAGGGGATAGGCCGGAAACAGAGATGAATGTTGGAACCTTGGTGTACCTATAACGGTACTTTGAGCCCAACAATATCAGTCGACCATAAACCCACCAGAGGCAGAAGCCAACGGACCCTACAAGGATAAAGCCGCACACCGTCAGGAACATCCAATGCTGTCCCATCCAGAAAATCAAGCGTGCGTCTTTACCGTGCCAGCTATTGCCGACATGGTGGGTGAAAAAGCTCCACGAATACTTGTTGTACTCGTCCTGCATCAGAATCCGAACCCGCGACGATTCACCCATAGCCTCCTGCATATATTCCTTCCAGATTACCGAAAGGAACAGCGGCCCGGTGGAGTACATCACCGTGATGTATGGAAGCAACCAGCTACGGTCATACGACTGTAACAGTTCGATCACCCGAAGGAAGAACGGATGCTGCGGAACAGATCCCATCGCATCATTGGAAATGCCTGTCGGAGCGGTGCGACGTACCCAAGCAGGGTAAGAGAGGAGGGGGTCTAAACGACGGTTGCAGCCCTTGAATACTTCAATTAGCATGATCGTTCTTTCATTGTACGCCGCTTAAGAGCTCTGTCGTGGTGTACATACGTCATCAAGGTCAATGTATGTGCCGCCATAGTGGGCCAGGACAAAGTATCGGATTGAGTCTGCTCGCTGAATAGGATACTTGTAACCATCAAAGGTAGCGAGGAACCATGGGTATTCATGTGCGATGAATTCGCGCGCCTTTTCGTTCGTCCAAAGCTAAGGAGAGGAGCTGGTCAGCATGCGCCATTGCTCGGTATAACGAAGGGGGATTGCACATACAATATACTCATAGTCAGGATGCAAGTCAATGCAACTCTGTTGCGCCTCCCTCCACACTTCAGGAATTGTCTCGTTCTTGTAGGTTTGGTGGATGATCTTCGGGATTATTTGCGGCCGCTGCTCGATCAAACTAGAATTTGGCGAGGGAAGCTCCGCGCGATGAATTGCATCAGCGGAAGCATCTTCCACTAGCAATGATAGAAGGGTGAAGACACTGCGGACAAGGAAAGATAGAATTAGGAGGTTGACAACGAGGAAGATCAAGACGCCTTTCCGCATGGTGAAAGTAACAGTCGTTGAACAACTAAAACGGTATGAATAGGCTACAATGGTCAAGTGATCCAAGGCTCCGGTGACAAGTAACCAATTGATGTAACCCAAAGTCGTAAATTCGCGTCGAACAGCTAGAAAGGAGGTCGAGACCTCGTAAAGGGGTTGAGACAAAGACAAAGCTTGCTCTTGCCCAAACCCGGCAAACAAGCTGGTACAGCGTGCGGAAAAGAGAACCCTAACAGCAATTACGTCGCAACCATGAGCCTTCCAGAAGAGGATTATGCTCTTGGACGACAATGGCAGTCAAGGGTGATCGTTAAGGTTGAGAAAGCGCAATCAAAAGTTGTGGAGGAACCCTTATCCTTTGTTTCTTCTTCTCTCCCAGTTCTGTTAAACTCCCTGGAGGTAAAAAAAAAAAAGTCGCGTAACAGAAAAGGTTCCGGCCACGAGCGCCTCAGTAAAGGAACAATGATAATTTAAAGGAACGAACAAAGCCCTCTAAAAGAGTAGTAAGAAAGGGAGGCGGGGGGGTTAGGTATGGGGGCGATGCACAGAGAGAGAGGCGGATGGTAATTAAAAGCAATGTATTGATGAAAAAAAAAAGGAATGAAGAGGGTTAGTCTTTTTTCTGATTGAAGCAAAAGAAAAACTGATAATCAGACAAGAAAAGGAACGAACGACGCCCAGCAACGAAACAGAGGCATCAACTAGTAATGAGCGGCAGTAGCAGGTGACAGTTAGTTTGGGGGGGAGAAAGTGTGCCTCTAGGCAGTATCTGCTAGGAGCAGGAGGCACGGAGAAACAGTCGGCGGCGGCAAAGCATCAACAACGGCCCATGGTTACTATGGGGGCCACCAGAGCGCCCATCATAGGCTAGGAGATCGTTCAGGATAAGGGGGCTCTGGAGAGTGGGGAGACAGCAAAAAAAAGGACAAGTGGAGACTCCATCCACGACTTGTTTGGGGAAGGTTTAGGTTGGAGCCAAGGCTAAGCCTCCGCCACTTTAAGAGGACGGCCTCAGGCCCCGTCCAAGGCCTAAAACTACTAGAGGCGTAACCAAGTGTATTAGCCGAGTTGGATTTATTTGATTTTTCTTGGACGATACTCCGTACTAATGAGAACCCCTCCTTGAATAAATAAATAATAAATAAATAAATAAATAAAAACCCCATTTTGCTCTCCTCGTTTACACATTGATTCTTTGGGTCATTCACACTGGTCCTCCTTGCGGACCTTGGCGAGAATAACCGTAGCGAGACTGAGCCACAGCGCAATTCAAAAGCCAACTGACAGAGCGTTCTTGGTACCTGTTCCAGTCAGAGCCACTGCTGATGTCGGGTTAATTAACCTTTTAACTGCTGTGTTCTGACGAGACGCCAATCATTGGCAACCCGTTAAGGATCAGTTTGTTCCGCTTAGTCCAGGAAAGGATAAGCATGATTGGCGGTACAAATGTGGGGTCCAAATAAAATCATCAAAGGAACAAATCAAAATGCAAGAGAAAAAACATGGATGATCCCCCTTAACCAAGAAAGGCTACGGTATTGGTTTTAGCGCTTCGTTTTCTATACCCGAAAAGGAAGCTTACGCAGTACCCGGACCATTTGTCCCAAAATTCTCCCAGTGAGATCTTATGGTCGATTATTTTTGGACGTGGGTAAGAGATCCATCCATCCAATATCCTCTCTCTCTCTCTCTCGTGGATAGAATGGCTATGCACATATACTTCCGTAATGATGAGGTATGTATTTCTTTTCTATTGTTGTTGCCTGTTCCTTGATCCGAGGAAATGCAACGGACGACCGTACCGCGGAGAACCTAAACAGTTGAGAAGACTTAATTTTCCCGCGCCAGGTTGATCAGTCTTCCCTTAATATGATCCGTTGGGGGATAGTTTACCCTTTGAGTTCCTGTTAACCAATGTAAACTACAATAGCGCCAAATTAAATTTTTTTTGTTTTTTTCTGGATGAGTAGCTACGACAGGGCTTTATCCGTATCGAGGTCTGTACTACTGCTAGGTCCTTAAAATTGTTTCTCTCACCACCGCAACCCCCATTTTGGTAGCTACTGCGAGGTGAGTCGACAAGGTAACCGTTACTAGTGGAGTTGACCGTTCGTAATCGTATTTCCACATCAATGGTTCCAGTGCCCATAGTTTGAAGAACGATGCCCCTCAGGGCTCAACACAATCGGAACTTTTAGCAGTCAGGTCGTCCTGCAGCGCCCCTGTAGTCACAAAAGTTGTATGACACTGCATCTGCAGGCAGCATAGAGTTTACTAAAATTAGGAAAACATACGCGCAGTAAGCCATGGTCATGGAATAGATATTATTGGATATTCATCAGTGACAAGTTGACAACCCGTTCGTCCACAGTAACCTTAAGAACCAGTCCACTCTTGCTTCTCTTTCGCGTCAGTTGCCTCAGCCTTCAGGCTCTTACTTATTACAGATAGGTACCTCTGACTCGACATACATGCTTCTTGCTACTCCTACCCCATATCAAAGTCACTTTACCTCTCCGTAGTGCGGTCGATAATAGCGCAATAATCAATCCCTAGGCAACAGCGCTTCCTAACTCAAGGCAATTGCGTCAAGGTGGGAATGGCAAAAGCATTCCATCATCTCAATCTGGTCTCGTTGGTCAAATAGACTGTGGCTCATCACCTTCGACCAGGGGTGGTTGGAGAATCTCGCCGATTCGCCGAGACTTTCACCACGCCACGCAAAGAACATGCATGACGAGCGCTTAGGCAGGGATAGAACAAGTGTAGGTACCGGACTGTGCTGGGGGAACCACGAATGATACGCTGGTAGCCTGGTACGAGTACGAAATCTTCATGTCTTTTATCCGTTCACCGTTCTTTTCTGGAATGGTTCAGCAGAACGATATCAGATTGATCGGTGGCAGCGAACGCCGATACCGATTGCTCCACAGTTTCCACTCTCTATGCGCCAAACCTCTTACGACCACTGCCTGCTTATCGAAGCCTTGACGATGCGTCAAATCTGTTTGACTGATGTTTGACCGTAGGCCTCATGCAGTCAGCTCGGTCTATGAGACAGGGGGGCTGCCTGCCAATAGTGCATTCTATATATGTACTGCCTGTAGTACACAGTAAGCAGTAGGTTGGACGTTTCTTTCTATCTCAGGTCTCCACTTGACCATTCCTCTTTCTTTCTCTTTTACATATTCTACTTATTAAAGATAGAAATCCACTGTACGGAGTATGGAGTAGGGTAAACCTACTTTTCTTCTGTCTGTTCTACCATTTTTTTTTTTTTTCTTTATTTTTCCCTCTCTTTTCTCATTCAGTCTCTCCGCCCAGCCAACCATCGGTTCCAAATAGTCGCCAGAAAGAATTAGCAGCGGGTTTTTTTGGGTCTTGTATTGACCCACTTGATTAATTGCGCATGCAGGAGGCGGTGATATCGCCCCCCGCGGTCTTCAAATCACACCGAATTCTCGTTGGCTAAGTGGACCTTTTTGGTGACTGTCAGACGCGTGGACAGAACCATTCCATTTAGTCTCCATGGGTCTTTATCGTCTGGAGTGTTTCATTTTTATCCAAGGACGAGTCTCCGGCGTCGAGTGGTCTCCAATCTAAGACTTCAAGTTGGGACCATGAATCTGTGCGTTGCCCAAGTACATTGGCAATGATAGCGCCTTGTCGATGGGTAGGAAATCCATGTCCGAAAGTTGAATCCCCAACCAACAATCCCGGCACGTGTAAACCCCATATCATTGATAACGCCAAGTCGTTGAAAAAGAGGTACCGCCAACAGAGAAGAATAACCCTAACTACCGGCGCATTTTTACGTTGAGAAATTTGCTCGACCATCGTCAATCTCACAGCACAAAGATCGCCTCAAGACTTCTCTTGATCACTTATTATTGATCCGCGGCAACTATTCGCGGTACCTATATCAACTTTCTCTGTAGTTACAGACAGTGGACACAACAATGTTGCGTGAAAATCTCTCTATAACCACCCCCACCGCCTCAACCCTAGATGGGTTGAGAAGGCGCAGTTTAGCCAAAAGCTGGCACCCACTCAGTCCTGGTAGTATCCCGGAGAACAGGAAAGCACTAGTCTCGCCCAATCAATAACGTCCTTATACATCAGCCAAGGAAAGCCACCTAGCAGCCAAAAGGCGGGGTGGGATAGAGTTTGGGACGGTGGCTGTTCCTCGCCTATCAGTCTTGACATAGAAATTGATGGATGGCCTCGTACGACGGAAAGAGGCAGGAATTGACGTCACTCAGGGCATAAGCATTGGGCCACCGCGGAGGACCTGATGCGGGGAGGGAAGTCGGCACACGGTTCACACGGAGTTCTATCCATGGCACTCCAATGCAGGTCGGCATCGACTGCCTTTTTGAGTAACTGATCATTCTTGGACAATGCATCCTCAACTTGAACTGACATAACGTATGAGAGATGGGCTCGGCACAGTAATAGCAACAGTATCACGTTCTCAGTATCATTCATGTGCGTAAGTGCCACCAAGCCACTGCGCATTGATGACTGCTCTATTCTATGGATTACAGATTACATACGAATGGAGACATAATCCCTGAGTATTCCCCCCAATCGCTTCAATTACCTCCCCACAAGCGATATCAACGTCCTAGATGGTTGGTGAGATGATCTCGCTGTAGGTCCTATGGCCCGCCTTTAGGAAACCAGTCAGCTGCACATCAATCCCCAAGTCGCGCAGTCAAGGAAGGAAGGAATAAGAAATGAAGTCAAGCACAGTGGAGGTGTTCCAAAACTCCCCAATTTTCACCATTCAAGCGGGAATACCTTGTGTACCAATGCATGCGATGGGATTGCAACCGGCACTGATCCAGTGTATAACCCAAAAGAATCCAAAGATGATGACTGCGCTCCCATCATTGCCGGACGTTATGTAGATTTCGTGATCCAAAGTCTTATCCGAGGGTACTACACATTTCATCGGACTTCAGGTGCCGCAGCGGCCGCGAAATCCCGGTTCAGGTTCGCCGTATCGGTTCCCGCGCTGGCCCTAGACTCGAATAGCCGGATCCACCATCCTGGAGGGTCCAGGGGACGGTGGCCGCCATGAAGAGACGGATAGACATCATTGAAGAAATACCAGATATGACCGACGACCACTCCACAAATCTCGTCTTTGGGTATGATGCCGTGGACCACCAGGCTGAATGCCATCAACACCCAGGGAAGATACGGGGCCGTGAAAACCAGGATACCGAGGAAGCTGAGACGGGTGTCAGGGTTACGGCGACCCCAAATATACACCAGACTGGAGGAAAGGGCTGTGCCCAGGAATGGAAGCGAGAGGAACGGGGAAAGAAGGAGAAGAGAGGCCATGGCGTAGAAGAGCAACCAAGAGAAACGAGCGGGGGATCGACCAGACGATTCTTCGAGAAGGCGCGAGTATCGCTGCAAGAAGAAGACATGGAATAGTAAGTCCAGACTAAGGGGTCCGAAGTATAGAAATGTCGTAAGAAGTCGCCAGTACTGCGATACTGTCAGTGTCTTGCGCTCACCTCTTCATACAACCTGCCAAGCTCGCAAGTGATATACATACCTGGGACTTGACATAGACCGCGCGAAAGCTGTAAAATAGCTGGAACGGCGTCAAGATATGACACTGGACTAGTACAGATGTAGCTACTGTGGCTACCGTCCACCATCGTGTCACCGGAGGCATTTCATAGAACCATTGTTCGAGCGGAAACTGCCCTGCCTGCCCCCCATTACCCCAGATGGCGGCCATGACGCCGGAAGTTATTTAGAGTCGCGGGCCGCCAGACTATTGCAGGATGGTCGCTAGAAGGCAATTGCGAGCGGTGTTAAACAGTAGATAGGAATGCGAGAAGGGTGAAGGCAGGAAGATGTGGACAGCGATAGCTATCAAGATGATCAACGGTCGGCTGCGGAACAGACAGCATATATCCCGGCACTATGAAAGGCGGAGACCAAGAGCTCCAGGTGGCCTTTTCCACTTTCAGGGCGGTGGCATTTGTCACTATCATCACGTGGCCTCCTGTACGACAGCCGCGCGCTTGGGCGGGGAAAAGACACGCCACGCGTTAATCCGAAGGCTGGGCGAAGCAGGGCATAAGCTATCAATATCGAGTGCTCCCAACCACCCAATTTCCCTACCTGTGGGCCTCTCTTGAGCAGTGAACCCCTCCTAACAAGACTGGGCCTTTTCCACGGCTGTAGTCTGCCACAATTGGGTGATCAGAGGGGTTGCGCCTTAACCCAAAAGAAATCAAAGTTCTTGTTCCGAGTTTTTGCATACACTTGGCGCAAAAACAAACAACCTGAAAGGGAGTGTGAACTCCAACGACTTGGTCGCATGGAAATCCGCACCTGTACAATTGCCCCTCACATCCCAACTGACTCACCTGTACATCTATAAAATAAATCATTTTAGTCGCGCAAGACTTGTCATCACCATGCCACCGAAGACAGGAAGAGGTCGCAAGGTAATCGCCGCATCGCGAGCAAAGGCAGACGGTGCCGGAAAAGAAAGCGCAGCTGCAGGCCCATCCGGTGCAGCTGCAAAAGACTCCCCTTCGACTCGAGGACGCAAGTCCACTGGAGGTGCCAGAGCGGGGAAGCGACCGGCTGGTGCATCGAGGAAATCAGATGTCCAACGTATGTGTATCTATGATCCCTCTTCATTAAGTTGGTATCTCTAAAACTACGAACCGATCGTACTGATATACTTCTAGCTGGCGATCCTACCCCTAAGGGCCGCCATCGCCGTTACAGACCGGGCACTGTTGCCCTCAAAGAAATCCGCAAATACCAACGTTCTTATGACCTCCTTTTACGGAAGCTCCCATTCGCAAGACTTGTGCGCGAAGTTGCATTGGATCTACTCCCCGCAGATGTAGGATCCGAATTGCGCTGGCAATCGCAAGCCATCATGGCGCTGCAAGAGGCCGCGGAGGCCTTCCTTGTTCATCTATTCGAGGACACGAACCTGTGTGCTCTACACGCGAAGCGAGTGACTATCATGCAGAAGGATATCCAGCTTGCTCGGAGAATCCGTGGCGCTTGGGGTGGACTGGGCTGAACGCGCATTCGTCCTTGAGACGCAGTTAAGGAAGAGAAACAAGCATACGGTGGAGAACGCACCTGAAGAGTTCGAATCTCGATCACTATAATTCCGTTGTTGTCTGGTTTTCTAAAATCTTGGCATCCTCTATTATATCTGGCGGCAATTTCCTCCCGAATCTTGCTGGTTGGTGTATAGGTTGCAGGCGTATGGTCGGTTATGGAGTTATGTCCAGAGCAGGTCTTCTGATTCGGTTTACGTTGGGACCACCATTGTGATTAATTGTCCATGTCAAGGCCGCAGGGTCTGTCAGTGTGATGTGATCCGTGTATAATAGAACATGGGTGTCTGCTGAGAGGATTCCTTCTCGTCGTTTGAGAAGGAGATTAGGAGAGGTTGTAAACTTCCCGGGAACTCATCATCGCATACCTGAACGTGGGAAGTTTAATTTTATTGATACGAGCCCTAGCAGAACATTTATATGCTATGTTGCATACGTAGCGCTCAGCCGGATACCAATCAGAGGCCAAGGCATCGAGATAGGATGCCTTCGAGACGCAACTTGTATTAGGGTATTCGATATAAATTCAGTCAGCACCAGTCAAATTATGACTACTTACTAGATCAATGCAGGGGGGGGGGCAGCGGAGAATATGCCAGAAAATCTTAGATTGAGTATTTTAATAGCACTGGCGCTCTTGGAAAGAGCATGATGCACAAGAATGAAACAGCAGAGAGAAGAAATAAACCTCCAAAACATAAACAACAACAGATGACAACGAAATTGCGCCGAAGAATTATTGTCACGGTTTCACGAATAGATTTCTGTTCAGCAAACTCGATTGAACCATGCATATCGCTATAACATATCAATAATAGAAAGCCTAGATGTCATAGAAATTCCCATCTTTTCCTCTTCTCTTCCTCTCCCTCAGGTTGTCTCCGAAAGACATACAGACCAGAATAAGAAGCACTTGGTGCTAATTTAAAGCAGTAGCATGATCAGGAAATAGAGATAGGTTTATCAAGCGTAGTCGACCCGCACGCTTCCATGGTCCTTACCCTCATACCAAAGGGCATATTCACAGTGGGCGGAGAAATAAGTTGCATGTATCTGAAACTGAACTTCGTAATATTCTTCATCATCTTGGCCAAGACATACCGGGATGCGGGCCTTTTCAATTGCATCAAGATTTGGATTCAGAACGGCGTGTTTCTTTATACCTGGCAAACCATAGTTAATAGATGTAGACCGCACAGTTTCACACCTCAATCTCTGATCCTAAACTTACGGCGATCGAAGTACAAAGGTGGTTTCTCTTCGACAGGGATATCCAGCTCATAGAGGGTAACATGTATGGAGTCAAAGTTCCCATCGCTAAGCAGTCGGTGTTGATGCCAGGTGGTCTTAATTGGCTCAGTTTCTTTGATTTCATCTCCCTGGAGGTCCATCAGTGGTTGCTATATCAGCATTTTGCAGATTGTCGCACCTTTTGAATAAACCATTTCATAACTTGAATGCGATAATGCCCATAGAAATCATACCAGTATCTAGCAATATTAATTTTGAAGGTAAACTAGAACCTTCTAGTTACGCATACCTTTTCTTGCGGTCATGAATATCTTTCTCATACTTCGTCTGATAAATCATGCCATAATGTTTTCTGGCTACCCGTGACTCAACTAAGGCTTTGGTCGCCAACGGAGATATCTCCCCGAGAGACTTCATTAAAGCGCCCCTAACAACTGCAGTCCACCCGTCAACTGGAGCCAGTACTTCCATGTCTTGAGGAAGAGCATCGCGAAGGTACCTGCGAAGGTATGGACTTTGTCCAAATCCCCCAACCAAGAATAGCGCCTTCACCCTTTTCTTGGAGGTCTTCACTTGGTTATCCACAAGATGATGAATTTCTTCCAGGATTGGTTTAAACAGGTCAGCTATCTCCTGTCCGCTAACCCTGAGTCGGCCTCGATGAACATGGGTAGCACTGTCATCTGCAATTCCAGGAGCAGGTATCATAGAATCCTGGTTTACATCTCCACAGAAAGTTCTCTTTATGACCATCTCGAAGCGCTGCATTGCTTCGTCTAGTGTATCACGACCCCATCCCGGGACTGAGGACAATCGGCTCTCTAGGAACCTTTCAAACAGCCTATTCAAGAAAGTACTACCACAGAGTGAACCATCTCCGGAAGTTTCTTCTTTAAGACGCAGATTAGGCTCCCGTTCAACGATTGAGAATGTTATGAGATCAACAGTACCACCTCCCGCATCGCAGAGAACAACAGTATCGCCAACTTCTAATCCATGAGGATTGGACACATTCAACGCATGCATTGCAGCAGCTTCGGGCTCGGAGATCAGACGTATTGTGCCATTGCCACCGAAGCCTGCTATCTCTGCACAGTGAAGTGTGGTCATCTTGGCTTTGTCGGGCCACATTGCTGGAACAGTTAGAATAAACTCCAGGCTCATGCTATCAAATGAAGAGCAAATCTTGGACTTCAAGGACTCGATGATATGCTTATGCAAGCACAGGAGGTAGTCTGTCGCTACACTTTCACACGAAGAGTGGTATGGCTCGGGGATTCGACTGCAGTCATGGTAGTTGAAGGATAGGCGCGAGGCTAGACCAAGCTTCTGATCAGCAGCAAATCCAAGCTTGATCCATTGAATACGGGGCATGCTATCGTGAATCTGAAATCCCCACAAACAAGTCGGTCCAGATTCCGCCTACTCATATGCGACCTCAGTGGGCACTTTTTCGCTTGTCATTCCACCGAGAGAAGTAAAAGGACTCTGCGGCCACTGATTGATAACATGATGTCTCTCGGGCTTGAACAGTTGTCAGTACATGGCCAAAGTGTAGAGACAGTGATGACTTGCATTGCTCGCTGAGGCCCACGCAACACCTGAGTAGGTCGTGCCGAAATCCACAGCTACAACAATTTTATTTCCAGAAGAGATGTCTCCCATGTCGTCTGTAATAGAACCCTCCTCTCAGTGGATCTGTATGCAGGATTAAGTATGTCGAAGTGCAGGAAACTGTCTCCTTCTAGTAGTAGGTGTAGTTGCTTGATGAGGCCAAAGTGAGTTGTAAGACAGCCAGTTTGAAAATACCAACAAGTGGAGGTGTAGAGTAGTGGAATCAACAGAGAAAGGAATAACAAGTTGTTGTGATGTGTTAATCAAATAGAAGTGAATAAACAGTGGTTGTAGTCAAACACAATAGATCGCAGTGAAACCATTATTACAACACTCACATCCTGTGTTGACCATCTCCTCATCTCACAGAACCAGTACAAGCACTATTGCTTCAGGTCGATATAGACATCGCTCATTAGACACTGAGAATTTCAAGACTTTCCTTACTCTTCCACTCAGACGATACGTCCCTTCCTTGTCCCTCGACACCCTTTCGTTACGACAGAGAGAACATGGATGGAAATAGTATCTCAACCACAAAAGGCTACGATGTATGTATACCCCTCAGTCGTCACGTTCTCCGCCAGGACTCTGAGGTAATAAACCGTCCTTTAGGGCCAAAATCATTCTTCAGCCGACATTGTGCCAGCCACTACCTCTTCAAGAGACTCGAACCAAAACAAATGCCCGGCACAAAGTGCTTTGAAAAGATTGGAATGGCATGCAGCCGGCATTTACGAGGAGGTGGACACTGTTAGCCAATCAATCTCGCAGCAGACTTATAGAATAGAGCAGATGGAACAACAGTTAGAGAACGCACATCAGCGCATCCAGAAGTTGGAGGTTGAACTTCAAACGCAGATATTTAGATCTATCCCCGATTACCAAGTCAGTGATGCGAGTATTTCCGAGGATTTCTTGGTAATACGCAATAGCCTCTGCGAGTGGATGGAGGGATTTCCTGATATCAAGTCTTTCACCGAAACTCTTGATGATGCCATCCATCGCCGAGGCATTGATGAGAGCATGTTTACCTTTCCGAGAGAGCTTCAGCTGGAATACGATCATGCACAAACTGAGATATTGACAATGATTAGTTTCGGTATTATTCGAGAACATGTACTAGAATCTCTAGTATTCGCCGCACCGCCAGCGGATCTGGAACTCCTGGAACGCCTCTATAACATGATGTCGATGCTGGAACCGAAAAAAGGTTGGCATGCCCTTAGCCACTGAGTACAGCAATTGCTTATCTTCATAGATATTGAAAGTATTAACCTCTGGCGGTCAGATACAGTGAGGGCTTACGCTACAACTCAGGTTTACAAGGATAAGATTGTTCAACACTGTTCTGGATTGGCCGATTATCTACGTGGTTTTTTCGGTTGCTTTAGCTTTGAGGAAACATTTGATTGGGACCAGAAGTTTAGAAGGCTCGAGGAACAGATCTTACCACAAATCGCAGCTCTTGCGCTGAAATTGAACTGTTCGCCGGAACGCTACTGTTGGGAATGGTATCCAAATACCAATTGGACCCAGCCTATAGTTTTTTGCAAAAGAGATTTGAGTCATTTTATAACCATGGATGCCCATACTCACCACACGCTTAACCCACAGACGGCAAGGTTTGCGAATATGCAGGATGATGTGCCTGTTGGTGTGGTCCTCCTAATTTTATATCCGGCGCTGTTTCGCTTGGTTCCCGGATCGCAAAATGATATTCTCATTCAAAAAGCAGTAGTTGTGATCCAAGGATATGAGAGTTTGCCTTCAAACTTGAAAGCAAAGGTTGATTCCCTGGTGACAAAAGAGTGATATGCGATTCTGATCCCGTGCCTTGCATCTTTCGCATCTCAAACGGGAATTATGCCTCTTGGTGAGGTTAAGGACAACGTGAGAAAGTGTTCACATTCATAGGTAACTGCTTCATTAACATTCTTTACTCGCTATCTTACCGCAGAACCATCATCTGAACTCCAATAAAAAAAAATATGCTTAGACATGCCAATATATGTACTCCGTATAATCCTAGCGACTTGCGTAGTCAGTGTATTCCATTCCCACAGAGCTGGGCATCAACTAGGGTGGTAAAAAAATAAATACGCTTTGTGTTACAGTCATTGAACTTTGGACTTGTCTTAATCCTATACCCTATTACTACTTAACCGATTAACAGGTTCCTGGCCTCGATCAATCATGGTAAAGTCCAGACTATAATGTATGACCCAGCAGACACCAGTTGACAGACAATGGCAAAGGGCATGGATCACTTTCTTCATTGGAAGTTGAAGGGGTTCGGTTTGGCCAAAATCAATAAATCTACTCCTTGAATAGCATGCCTACGGCATGATGGAGGGAGCCATGAAATGATGCCTACTATGTCTTCATTGCGCCGTTCTACCCTATACACCTCAGACCCTATATGGTATCATATACTAGACCCAGAAAGTCACACCAGTATAACAGAAAACAAGTAAAGGGGAATAACAAGAGTCAAGAGCTAGGCGGGCCTTTCAATGCTGACGGCAATCCCATCATTACTCGGTGGCCCTCCTCGCGGACGCCTTTCGCCTCATCATTCTTTCCCTGCCTCTCCAAGGTTTCTGCGAGCATCTCGTCCGTGACACTGACCCAGAGTCGGTCGTTGGCTTTCTTTGCCATTGCACGACCTGCTCGCGCGCTCTTTTCAGCTTGTTCACCGACAACCCCACGGAAATACTTCCAACTCATGAAGGTTAGGGTCATGCAAGTAATCTGACTATTGCTGATTGCCGTGGCTGACTGGAGAGCTTGCTGGAGGAACTGCTTGGTTTGTATGGTTGATTCGGTCTGCACGGTAGCGCATACAAGATAGTAAGCTGCTTGGATATATTTGTTGGGGCTACCCTTGCAAAATGTTTCAACGGTCGCCAGAATGTTGGGGAGCTGAAAGTGCGACGCATGAGTTGGATCACGGAGTATGAGAACGGTATTGAGGGCTGCAAGAAGTGCAATGTCACGTTGGGGGTCATTGCGGGCTGTTTTGCTCGTCGATGGAGATAACGAAAGAAGAGGGGATTGAAAAGCGTCGAGAGCAGCTTTCAGATCGCCAGTTGCTTGTGCAATGGTACCCGCAGCGTACTCCATCAGACATTGAACGGTATCAGGTAGGCACTCGCCAAGCTCTTGCGCTTCTTGTCGGAGATCCTTCAGCGTTTTGCTGGCGAGGTCCCAGTCTGTGCGGCCACATGCAAGGAACACTTGCTGAAGAAGGAGGTTACAGTACAGCGTCCTGCGCCATTCTACACGCCTATTCGCATTGACCATTGATTCGGTGATGTCCTGAGGCGATTTGAAACTCCCTGGACGATGAAGTTAGCGTTGACCTAACCAAAGCTGATGTGGCGCGTACCCTGTATCATGCGTATCCCCTCCTGGAGGAACTTCTCAGCTTTACGGCCATCATATGAGTTCTTGCAGCTGAGCGTGATGGAACTTAAGAAATAACAAAGCGCGTAGAGGTCATGCTGAGGTAGCCAATTGAAGCTCAAGAGCAATGTGCCATTCTGGACCTGAAGGATGTCCCCCGTATCTATTGACGACGGTCCTGCCGACTTGCCGCTCAGAGGAATGGAGAATGACCCATCGGCACGCCAATTAGGGTCGTTCAACCGCTCGTCCATCAGGTCTTGTAAGTTCTTCAACTTCTGTGACGACTGATTGATGTCATATTCAAGAAGGCTGCAACAAATATCGACCATCTGCACCAGCGTCGTCAGCTGCGGTATATGGCGAAGCTCGTCATTAAGCTGGTGGCTCCGGGCTACCGCCAGGGCGCGCTGAGCCTGTTCAATGGAGTCGAAGCCGGATCCCTGTTGTAGATGTGCAAGGGCCTCGATGACGGCCGACATGGCCGAAACAGCCTTATCACCATTCCGGTTGGCCATGTTAGCGATCTTGTGCAGGTGTTGCAGAGCTGCAACGGAGTCCTGGTGCGCTGAGGAAGACAGCGAGAGGGATACTCGAAGGAAACGAAATGCAAACTCCCAGGCAGAGTGGCGATATCTATGCTAGTCAGCATACGACCTGTTCACCGTGAGCTTGGTCTCACACACGCTTCTACATCCTGGATCATCCCATCCACAGCTTTCATTGAGGCCTTCGGATTTGTCTTGTATAGCATCCGTGCCAAAAGATGTTGCATGCTGTATTTTAAGTCCAGCATACGGTTCTGCAATATTGTAAGAAACTAGGAAAACAGCAACAGAATACAGCGTTCAATGCAAAACGACTCACCCGCTCGCACAAGTCAATCTATCGGCATGATGTTAGCAGCGTGGCTTGATGATGAGTTTATAGGTTGGACATACGCCTTTACTCAACGCGGTCTCCGCTTCGAGATCATTGTCCGTCTCCTCGAACAGAATGCGCGCATACCTTAATCGCACAAGCGCTTCGACTCGGGGTTGTAATCTCCAGTTCTAACAAGATTCAGAGAAAGTGGTTAGTCAGAAGTAGTTAAGATCAATGTCATCGAAGTGAATTTCACACACACCTTCAACACCGCTTCCAAGCAACCAAGACCCGTCGCGACCAACTTATAGTATTCCTCCACTTCCAGTTCCTGTTTCAGTAAGGCGACCATGGTTCCGTTACTATGGGCCGCGTTGAGATACTCATCTGCCATCGCCAGGAGCAAGACCTGATAGTCGATGGGAGGCTTTGCTGGTTTTTGTGGAGTCATTTGACCAGCTTGTCGCTGCGCTTGCTTCTTGGACGGCGGCCGTTCGAGTTTCTGCTGCATGTCCGGGGGGGGAGCTGGTATCAAGACTTGAGGGACAGGCCTGGGTGACAGTGCCGGGGGTGTTGCGGTAACAGGTAGGGGTCGAACAGTTGGGGGATTCGGTGCAGTCGCAGCGGTAGTCTTGGGCATCGTCTTTGGTGTAACCTTTGGTGTGGATTTTGGCGTAGGTTTCGGTGTTGTGCTTGGTGTAGCACTTGGTGTAGCCTGTGGGAGCTTGCCATAAACTTGGTTCCCTTGGTTTGGGCCAGCAGCTGTGTAGTACGTTGGTTGCGTTGCGGCGGGGGTAGTGAGTGCAGGGGATAGGTTACTGGCTGCAGCGGTAGAAACCGCCGGTTGTCCACCATATTGGGATGATCTCTGACTAAATTGGGAAGGCGATATAGAAGGGAGAGGCGGCGTGTTGAACAAGTCGGATGGGTTTACATATTGAGGTTGCGGCTGTTGCTGTTGCGGCGGCGGTTGCGGTTGTTGCGGCGGCGGTTGAGGTTGAGATTGAGGTTGAGGTTGAGGCTGTGGTTGTGATTGTGGTTGTGGGTGTTGATTATACGTGTGTGCATAGGCGGGATACGCCGGGATCATGACCTGAGGATAAACAACTGGCTTGCCATATTGATATGGCGAAACGTTCGGGTGGGCATTATTGTACAGTAGCTGCTGCGGCTGGATAGTCTGCTGGGGTTGAATAGGAGGCTGCTGCAGGTACTGCGAAGGATATTGGCCGTTATGAGGTGGTGGTGGTGGATAGCTCATCGCCCCAGGACGCAGATAATGCTTCGTGGTGATCGCTGCACACTGCTTCTCCCGGAGTCTATACTTTCGTTCATTTAGAAGTAGAAGTTGATTATCACCTTTTGGGGGTGTTTGATCGCGATATTAAATCCGCTTTTCCCTTTTAAGGTCGGCTTCGGAGAAACCTCCACCAAGGCGGTCAGTTTAGAGACAAAGACTGAAGCCCTATCGGACCGAGTACGTAGTATATACATACATCCATTGTCCTTCTCGAATAACCCAGTCTATATATAGAAACGCTCGTCAATATTACACACACACATATATATATCCCCTAATTGACCAAGGCGTCAATTGCCGCCCATCCCGATCAGCACTTCTAGGTTGCTACATATATTCCAAACTGAGGATGTATATTTCTAGATTTCTAGTATTGTCTTCATGAAGAGTCAAGCCAACAAGAAGTAATTACATGTTAAAGGCGAAAAACCAAACAAAGAGAAGAAAATGTTGAGTCATATAATAACACCAAATCCCAAAATTGCGCCTCTATACAACACCTTCGCCATTCCATTCCTGAGACATAGCCCACACAAACCTTCCCCTCTTTTGCGTTCCATACACTCAGATCATATCAATCGATGCGTATAACTGATTCATTGACTGGCTCTGCATGCCAGGTTCTAGAATGTCCATCTCGAGAGACGGGGGGTCATTAAGAGGAGGATGTTCGCGGATGGTCCAAGGACATAACTCGCTGCAGTTGTCCACATCGATCGTATTCTCTGCCGGATGGATCCTCTGCACGGCCCATGCTTGATCCGGGATAGGGGAAGTCCCCCCAAGACATCTCTCAGTCCAAAAGAAATAGGTGGCTCTTCCGGAACTCTCGTCAATATGACAAGGTTGTTTGCGAGGGCATTTCAACGAAGAATTACAGGAATTGCAAACGGATATTCGCTGGCAGGAGGCGCAGAAACTATCATACAGTCGGCAAATAGTGGTTTGACAGACACTGGAGAGCCACAGATCAACTGATCGGTGTGCGCATCCAAACCGAGGTGTGATAAACTCTTCCTTCCCTAGCTGCCCTGACCCCGTTGATAATTGATACTCCGTTTTGATCTTCAACTGGCCATTCTCGTCTAACTCCGGAAACAATCCAATCTTTAACTGTGTGGAGCCATAGTTTTCAGTGCAGGTATGCCAGCAAAAACGTTCCTCGACACCAGTTCCAAATTGCGCAGTCAAGGCTGTTATCGATTTCTGTCGCATCAACAAGAGTTCAACGAGGTCCATCTTATCTCGAAAAGTCAGCTTTTTGCAAGGACATAAGTCGACTATGCCTGCGAGATTTCCTAGTTCACACGCCCGTTCCTCGGGTTTTCGTTTGAGTTCTCGTGAAGAGAACAAACCTCGTGGATGTAGCTTCAAGCATTTCGAGCAAGCTCGCCAAGTGTTGTTTTCTAAAACCTTGACGAATTGCCACCGAGTAGTAACAAAATTGTGTCCATTCCGGTAATGATGGAAAAGTGGTGCGAAATCCCGATTGAAATGCAGTGATTTGGAGTCCAGGATTGCGCCGGATATTGCAAATAGACGTTTACACGTCAATGCCAGAGAGGCCTCTGCCAGCACAGGTAGGTGAGAAACGATCTCAAGCAGTAACTCAGTGGGCAATTCGAGGAGGTAACACCGTTTCGTAGGGCCAGGATTTGACCTTTCCGGACTTCGTGACCAAAGATGCATCTTTGTGATAGTCTTTAATCTTTTCCCAGCACGACGAAGACCATATGCCATATCGATGGGAAACCGTGAATCTGGACCATAGACTGTACCGAGAACCAGGGCCTTCTTGAGCTGTTCTCGGATTTTTGAGGTTTTTGTATGGGGATATGTGTCTAGGGACCGACAGAGACTCATAGGTGAAATGGGAGCCAAATCGTCTCCTGCTGTTGCTGGAGTCTCATGGCGTATAATAAGAGGACTGGGAGCGTACCGCGTGACGAAAAGGCGACTCTACAAAAAAGAGAGAGGGAGTGTAGAGGGAAGGACCTTTTGACCTTGAAGTAGTCCACACGAATGCTCTCGGTTTCGCACGCAAACGGCGCACGGGGCAGGGTCACAGTGTAATGACTGTTATAATAATTACATACCAATTCGGTATTGACTGATCTAGGTGCAAGCAAAGTAGGAGAGTCAACAGGAGAGCCTGCTGACTGGTACTGTATCAAAACTCCACTGCCAGAAAATTTTTAGAAAGTGGGTGCTAAAGTTGAAGACGTCTATGATGCCATGTTCCATTCTATAGTTAGTTTCCGCATCCGGCATCAACCTGGCGACCGCAATAAGAATTGCGTGCATATCTCTCGATTCCCGACCTCCAAAATGTCCATGATTGCAGACAGAATATTTGAACTTAGAGTGCTTGCAACTCAGCTAGCCTGACCAGGAAAGACATACAAACACCGCCATGACTGTTGTCAACTGACAACCCTCTTTAGCGCCTCGTGATGTCCATGACGTACATCACGAGCTGAGTCACCTGGAGGCTGACTGATCAACATGCGACTATACCCAAGATAGCATAGCTCAGTAACTGGCAGCGAGATAAGGTGCTTATGTCATGTATTCCCCTATCGGGCAATGATGCCGAGGCACATGAATCCCGGCGCAAAAGAACTTGTTGGCAGTCGGGACTAAATATATTTGGAACATTTATTGGAAGGGTCCGACTTCTCATTACTTTTTTCTTTTTTCTTTTTCCTTTTTTGTTGGATACCACTTTTTCACTTTTTTCTTTTGGTTTTCTTTTTTGTATTTTCTTTCCACTAATATTAATTGTCTACAAGTGTGGTCGGTTGTGATAAACCTCCTTACGCTCAACCTGTATGGCTTCCGCTGAGACCTCCGCCACTACTCTCTTGACCTCCTTTCCGGTGCCAATTTTACTGTCGGGACTGCTCGTAATGGGCATGCTATCATGGTTGCGTCCGAGTGGTCGTGTTTCATTCTTCCACTCAAAAGACAATAACTTAATTCTGAAAAAAGTCGGGAAAGGAACTAAACAACAGATCACCTTGACGGATCTCTGTCGTACTGCCACACCAAAGACATGTCCGCTCAACCCGTTTTTGTTCAACGGTCATCTCCAGACGGCCTGGACTACGGTGAAATTTGATGACGTTCCTGTATACTATAAACGCTGGATGTTCGAAGCCGATAACCCGATGTTCAGCGGGCATTTCGCGGTGGATTTCGTCGTCGATCCATTCGAAGCTCCTAAAGATAGCCCACTGACAGATCAGGAGAGCAAATACACTCAGCCATCGGGGTTACCGGAAAGGACAGCGTTCTTCGCGGCAGATGAATTCGAAGCGCTTCCTTCAGATGATACGAAACCCATGCTTGTTGTCCTCCATGGTCTGAGTGGTGGATCACACGAGATTTACCTGCGCCACGTCCTGGCACCCCTCATTGCTGATGGGGCATGGGAAGCGTGTGTTATCAATTCTAGGGGCTGTGCTCAAACTAAGATTACCAGCGGCGTGCTATATAATGCCCGTGCTACGTGGGATGTCCGTCAAGCCGTCAAATGGCTTCGGAAGACATTCCCAAACCGGCCGTTGTTTGGGATCGGATTTTCCCTCGGCGCAAATATCCTCACCAATGTAAGTCATCTCTGGCGTAGCTTACCGGCTGTATCCTGATGGACTGGACTTGTATAGTATTTGGGCGAAGAAGGTGAGGCCTGCCAGTTGAAAGCTGCGGTACTTTGCGCAAGCCCTTGGAACCTAGAAGTAAGCTCCGTGAGCTTGCAAAGCAGCTGGATAGGACTCGAGGTCTACAGTAAAGTGATGGGATCAAACATGAAACGACTCTTTGAGCAGTAGGCTATCCTTCGTATATCCGGACTTACTGCTGGTCGACTAACAGTCAATGTCATTAGTCACGTAGATGAGGTCTCCAAGAATCCTCGAGTTAATATTGATGCAGTTCGGAGTACTAAATACCTGCATGAGTTCGACCGGTGAGCGGCCACGCTATATGATATTATCTCTAGGCGGTTCCTGACCTGTCAATTCGCGTCAGGGCTTTGCAATGTGCTTCATGGGGTTACCCCACGGAGGGCGCCTACTATCGTGATGCTTCGTCCGTTGACTCGCTACTTGCTATTAAAATCCCTTTCTTTGCTGTACAAGCTGAAGATGACCCGGTGAGTTCGACACGCTGAATTTGACTACTCTCATGCGCTGACTAGCAGCAGATTGCTACCGTCAAAGCACTTCCTTTCCAGGAAATCGGGCAAACCCCTTATGGTGTTATGATGACAACGTCCTGGGGTGGGCATCTTGGCTGGTTTGAACTTGGAGGCAGCAGATGGTTTGTGAAGCCAGTAAGTTGTTGTCTACCATAAATGCTGCTTTCCCACGCTTAACACGTTGAACAGGTGACCAATTTTTTGAACCTCATGGCCAAGGATGTCGACCTCGGGACTCCTTTCGTGGTCGAGAACCCCGACAAGGCTCCAGGTCACGTTGCCAACAATACCAGCAACCTCGATGTAACACCAAAACCGGATTTCAATCCCATGCGTCGCAAACTGGATTTCCAGTCTGCACTCTTGAACTAGGCTTATGAGACAATCGTTCAGTCGCAGCTTATAGTTACAGAAGCCGTCGCTCAGCGGTGTAGCTTATGAAGCAAGAAGATTGTCATGAGTTGCCATTCATGTCAGAACATAGACCGGTGGAAACGCCGAACCCCATCTAGATACATAGACTTGGTATAGACAGAAATACTTTTGTACAAAAAAGCTCAAGCAAAAGAAACACTTTTCCTCTTCCCTTTCGACTTCGAAGACGACCCGTTAGGTTGGGCTGCTGTAGTATCGGTTTTCGTGGCTTCGTTGCTATCACCCTTGCGCTTGCGCTTTTGACGGATCGATGCCTTGGTCTCCTCCTATACGCCGATCTTCGTTAGTAACCTATGGCCTCCTTGGAGAAGAAACATATCTTCAGAGCACTATCACGCACCAATTTATTTTTCTTCTGTGCCTGTCTAGCTTCGGCTTCCTTTCTCTTCGCTTCTCGGATCTCCTCTAACTGACGGGCCTTCTGCAATTTGGACTCAATCTGGCCTTCTTTCTCGGCATTTACCATAGCAAGAATGGTAGCCATTCCCTCCTGCGAAAACGCATTAGCAACGAAGCGTGCAGACGAGGAACCATGCCGCCCATAGACATACCTGGTCGTCAACAAAAACCTTTCCCTTCTTCTTCCCTTTGGGTTTCACCACCCCAACAGGCGTGATTGCATTCAACTTCGGCAGGTCCAATTCCTCCTCCGTATACTCTCTCTTCTTCTTCTTTTTCAGCTGGTTCGCTTCGGTGCGCGCCTTCGACTTAACTTCCTTAGGCGGCGGGCGCTTGGCGGCTTTCTTGCTCACTTTCGATGCGGAGGAAAGAGGCTTGCTCTTATTCGAGTCTTTGCCTGAGGGCTTGGCTGAGCCCGGTTTTGCTGCCATTTTCTTTTTGTTTTTCGGTGGATTCTACGAGGTTATCGCATGCACGTGGGGATTAAAAAAGAGACTCGGCGATGGAGACTCGACCAAGTCACGCCACAAGCGAGACAGGACGATAAATTGAACAACTTTGGAATGGAAACAACAAAAACGGACTACACCACCGGCAGTACAAGACTGGATAATCTAATGGGAAAGGCAAAAAAATGAAGAAAAAAAAAACGAAATGAAAGAATCAAAAGACCCAGGTCCCATCTCGCAAAGAGAGAACGGCGGAAGAAATTTTTTGAAACAGGTAGGCGGTGAAAGGGTGCCGCCGAGAGCATGATCCGACCTCCACCATTCCATCTCATCGTCACGCTAACCCAAGCCCGAAAGGAACGTCGACCCTCTTTCTCAGCGTCTCTCCCCTCCTCCCCCCTCCCACTGTGCCATTGTCGAGTACCCGGCTTGGGGTTACAGACTCACATCTATCCAAAATGACCATCAATCCCACTTACCTCGCGCAGCGCACGCGCTCCTGTACGTCCACCTTGCTCCCAGCAGACCGAGCCGGTCCGACCTTTAGAAATTGCCGCGATGTCAATGGACGAAAATATAAAGCTAACCATTTCGCGTCCAACAGCTGTCAACTGGACCGACGCCAGGGCCCGTGTCCTCAAGTCCTACAGAGAATGGCTTAGAGCGGTCAGTGAACCCAATTCTTGTCTCTGCTGGTGTTTCGGGCGTGTGTAGTCGTGGAGGGTTCTCGACAATTCAATATCACAAATGAACCTAGTCGCTCGGCCTAAGATCGTACCGAACCAATACTTTCAAGTGCGAACAAACTAACATGGAACCCATTGAACCGAACAGTCCCCCGAGATCCAGACCATGTACTCTCTGAACATGCCGGTATCCGCCATCCGCACCAAGGTCCGCCAGGAGTTCGAGAAGCACCGCTATGTGAAGCAGCTCGGTGCTGTCGATGTCCTGCTATTCCAGAGCCACTCTGAGTTTCAGGTTAGTCCAAGTTCGGTCTTTACTGACATGCGATGATGCAGAGTGCACGGTTACCCTTGGCCCATTGCAGTCGTAACATTATCAATGGGATTAAGTATACTGATACTCCTCTCTACGCTCTAGGAAACCCTTAACTACTGGAAGCAGCTTTCTCATGTGATGAAGTACTTCCGTCCAGAGGAAGACCCCGGTGCCCGGCTACCTCCTAACTTCATCTCGGGCTTCTTGGAAGGCCGCAATTGAATTGAATTGTTCTTGAGTACCTTTGCATTGAAATTTCTACCTTGGCTCGGGGATTGCACCAATAGAGTGTTATGTAAATATTGTCTGAGTAGCTAACGTCGGATTTGTTAAGTTAGCCGGTCTTTAAAAGACGTAGTGTAAGTGTAGTACAGTTATATGTGAAATCACTTTCGGCTATTCTTACGAGTTTCAGTAACCTAGCAAATCTAATTCGTGAAGATATCTATAGACAGAATCGGACTCTACCGTCTAAGGTCCACCCCATTTACCGGTATCCAGAATTTGCACGGACTCCGTTATCCGAAAAGCCCTACTCAATGTGAAGCATAAGAATGTCATCAAACCCATACGTTCTTGATACATGCGCATGACATCGATAGTCTATAATAACATTGGCTGAGTTGCTGAAAGGGCATAAATGATGCTGAAGCCAACGGCAAAACTTTTATCTAAGTGTACACAACGCCATACAAACACCCCAGACCGAGTAAATCAGAGCAAATGCAAGTTAGAAGATGGTAAAGGTTTTAAGAGCTCATTTTATCAGCCTCAGAGGCATTAAAGGCATCACGGGAGGCGGTGAACTTGTCCGTAACAACATCACATAGATCCATCAAAGAATCCAAGCCCTTCTCCAGTGCTTCCACTGCGTTCGTTGTGTCTGGATTGCAAGATCAGCTTTGTTTCAAAGAGAAGAGCAAGACCGCAATCTATGAAAGAGGGCAGTCGAACATACCATAAGTCTGAATGCGCAGGTTCATCTTAGTCTCGGAAGGATGGGGGATAGTGTATCCACAGAATTCAACCTGAGGACTATTCCAAGCTGTCAGTAAATCCATATATTCAGACCAGCGCAACAGCCAAGAACAATGTCAACGACAGAGGTAATGAACAGCAGCACGTACTTCTTCATAATGGCATATCGTAGCGCATTGCCCAATGTATGACCCTCGCCTTCAAACTGGAAAGAAGCCGCTGTCTCGGTAGCCCCGGGAAGCTGTTATTGTATGAATTAGCAACGAACATCTTGGCTTTCATTAGGCGAAATGAAGATATCAGGAGAGACGAACGACAATGATCCGCTTTTCCTCCAACACATCTTCTTGCTCAACCTGCTGTTCTTGTTCTTGAGGCGCCACGGCGGTGACGTCCATCATGGACTGGTCCTGATCTTGGGAGTGCACGGAGGCAGGCATGGTGTATGTTGTACGTAGGGTTGCACAGGCGGAGGAGGAAAATGCCACTCGAGAAGAAGTTGTGAAGTCAACTTCGGATTTGCTGGCGACAAGGTACAGCTCAAGATGGGTAGAATTGGATTTCAGGTGATTGCGTTGGGCACGGCACCGGGTGGGAGGTTGTGATGCACGTTCTCGGGAAGTAGCGGGATTTTGAAATGGCGTTTCTGCTCGCTCTAAAATTATCTGCGATTGATTCTTGGTCGCGGCCCCTCAAGTGTTAAGCTATCAGAATTGAGGCCGAGTCCGTCGCAAAGCGGGAAAAAAAGCGAAAAACGGTTATCGATAGAGGGGTTGACCGCCTTCGGGGTCGGACGGTTTTATTCTTGGCAAAATCACTTCTAGAGATTCAACAACGAACACGGATGGGTTTCCTTTCAATGATCTTACTGTGAATATAGTTAGCTGATTTGTATGAAGCAGCCAGAAGTTGTCGCATTGTTAGATTCTCCCAATTCTGCTGTGTTTGCTATTGGAATCCTGCATGTAGGGCCATCGGCTCAGAACCGTGTGTACGATGTGAAAACCCTCCTTGGCAGCCTGGTTCAGTCTAGTACCAGGTACAGCTGCCTAATTAGGGTAGAACGATGGCTAGCCTTTGGGTGCCGCTGCTCGTGGCGTCTTGAAGCTATAGCGGCTCTGAGATCTTTCACATTTACTACCACATTAGAAGGACTAAAGAGGCCCTTACATGAGCTTAATAGAACATTAGGAAAGTCGAACCCTAACCCTGGTAATCACAATGTCGACAGTGATTTGAAGACGCCCGGATTTACACACCATTTCCCAGCCACCCTTAAAGGTCTTGGTATATGCCCTCCTGAACCGCGGTCAAGGTCCGTGATATAGTATTCATGATTTACATTATGTGGACAGTTCTTTGTCACTACGGGTCGGGGAGTATTACACTTTCCTAAATATATACGACTTACTGTTCATGCCCTAAAAATAGCTCGGGTCGTCTATCAAGAGTTGGTCGAAATGAAACCTTTGAGGACTTATGTCCCAGGTGGATGTGGATGGAGTACACAATATCGAACCGCTCGTTGGAAAGCCCACCCTGCGATCCTCAGTAAGGTCTCGCATAAACTTTGGTTGAGGAAATAATCCGAAACGTTAATACTAAAATAAGACATACCAAACGGACGATGTACTCCGTGAGGGGTTGTCCCATCCAGCATAAAAGGAGGAGGGAAACGGTGGATAGACATCTACTCCGTAATTCTAGACAGCTCCCATAAACCTAGGAGTTTATTGCGATCGACCGAGGGCCATCTCGCTTGACGCAAAGACCACCTCCAAGTCCACATGGGAGATAATATTAACAACCGATGAACAGTCCGTGCAGAAACACGATTGCCGTTTTTATCTATCGCAAATCTCATGGAGTGCGTAATAGTATACGTAAGGACGGAGTATACTCCGAGAGAGGAGGACGAACAAACTCAACTCAGGGATTCAGCTTCGGGGTCCATTTGTTCTCCTGAACCTAGTCAAGTAATAAAAACAAGTGAGTAATATTAATGCAATATGCGATGGATTTAATCGCGAAAACAAGTATCGGGCTGGTTGGCGAGGTTCCTGTAACAGAATTAAATTCTCCACGTCATTTTCAATCATCTTTTCACATGAATGTTCCAAGTCGACGTCAAATCAAGGAAAAGACAGTAGTAGTAAGTAGTACTATGGCATGTATGCAAGTAGCAAGATTTGTGCACCGAGCCGACGTGTTCATGTCATGAACCTGGAACTATAGCGAGGGCCAAGTCAGAGTTGATCTGGACCCGACGGGCACATCCACGGAAGCTACTCCGGAAGTACTATAGTAAAACAATAATTTCTGGAGACACAGGAAGGCAGAAAATTGGAAGACCCATAAACTAGTGGTTCGTGAAATGGCTGGCAGCTCGTTCCTTAAATCTTATTTGCAGGGAAGGCACGTGGGTCCGCCAGCGTGACTTTTACTACGGATGACTATGGGCGGACTAGTTTCATGGCTCGATAAATAATAATAATAATTAATTGTGCTCCGGACAATCAACTTGATCGTGTATGACCGTATTACTCTTTTTTATGTCTTTGAGATGATTACTCATAAAACTAATCCCAACAAGCAGGAAAATTCCCCAGGGTCCCAGCCAATTCTTTTTTTTCCTCCCCGGGAACGCCATGATGCCACTTTACGGTAATCGTGCTAGAGATAAAGTATTAAGATAGGCGATCGGGTTTCCATGTTGAGAAATACGCGATGCCACTCTGCGGCACAGGGTTCATGTCAATTTAGTTCAACCACAAGCATGTACATGTACCGAACAGCGTTAGTAAAACAATTCATTGTACAGCTCCTGCTGCTACATTAGGACTCCATAACCCCTACCACATACGAACTCTGTGCCCCCTACTCCGTGCAGCTCCTCGACTACTGCAAACTAACTTCTTAAATCCACCTCCCCGACAGGGTTTAATCCACGAGTCAGCAATTGGTGCTGCAACCAATGCAGGGATCGATACGATTCTAGCTCCTTAGTCGAAGCGGTCTCTCTTTACTATGGCGGGAATAAGCTCTTATCGAGAGGGCACCACGAGGTAATATCTACCCAAATATTCATCTAGACCCTCTAGAGACTGTCACTTTTCCTTGGCTTGGCGGTTTCTCACCATGCGTCGGTTAATATCTCTACCTCGTGACTTGGATCGCTAAGAGATAAATGTTAGAGATAGATTTCCTATCGCTTTCGGCTCTAGAGCTGGGCTAATAAGGTAATTTCACGGTGGAATAGTTACATAGCTTACTGGGGCTGGGCAAATGAAGCAGATACAGCAAGTAGTCAGCCCGATTATATCGGTACCAGCCCTGAAATTCGGTACAGCGGGGATGCAGTACCGTGATCAACCAAACCCTTCTTCTTCTTACTTTTAGGTTTAGGGGAGTTTTGACGGTGAAAGGAAAGTTGAGCTAATTTCGAACAAGGTCTTGAGTAGATGACCGTTACCATGGAACAAAGCTGAATGGGATACAGAAAGAAAAAATAAAAGAGAGAAAAAAGAGTGATAATCAATTAATAATGACAGTCCCGAACGTCTAATCTAGGTACTTTGCAGCCGCTCAGGCCTTTAACTAGACTCGCTGTCAACCCGAGGATAGGCAAGCCGATCCCATCGTAACCTTTGGGTAATGAAGACAAATACGGAGGGATCGGAGGTTAATCCAGGGGCGATCATAGTAATTTGTTGAGGATCTGAAGAGCACATGTAAGTGATGACGAGGCAGGCCAGATCATTGATGACCGGTATGGGGAAAGGATGACGGAGAAAAAAAAACTTCTTCTTTCCCCTTCTGCCTAGATAACTGCTAAGACACTTCGGCATTCGATGCTGCATAATAGACTGACCGATACATAAGTCTGGAGGAATGGTGCTATATTTTCATACTATCAATGTGACTGTTGACCCGTCTGGGCATGTCACAATGTGACGCCCGCAAGCCAGGACGATCCACTTTCCGCGTGATAATCGGGAGACAAAGCAGATCGTGGGAACTGTTATTAATATAGCCAATGTTTGGTGGTACTGCGGTACTTTGTAACTCCAGACTGCCGGAAGATGTGCCGTCTGCCTGCCTTAAGTAGTTGCTATCTGTTGGCTGATCGGGGCCTAGTACTCTATGATACAAAGTTGAACCTTTTTGTTTTTTTCTCCCCCCTTCTCTTCCTCTCATGTCATTGAAATAGATAGAGTTGGAGGCGAAGAGGGCAAACCGGAAAAGGTCAACAGCTATAGAACTGGACAAGAAAAAAAAAAAAGAAAAGAAAAGAAAAGGTCAAAAGAACGTGGAAAAAATGTGACCCATCACATCTGTATGAAATAAAAGAAAATAGATCGCAAATGATATAGTTCCCGGGTTGTCAATATAAAGAAAATATCAGAGAGTAGTACTATGTACTACTAGTACACACATACATTCATGCCCATGAGAAGTTGCAAGGGCCATGAGGGGAAGGGACGCAGCACTTCCTCGGAGATAAGTTACAACAGCTTTCATGGAACAGGAAGGGAACTATTGTTTCCACCAGTTTGGAGCCGGTGGGTAACAATCGGGTTGGTGAGGGACGCTTGTGTCGCAGATTCTTTGGGTGCCACTGAGAGGCCAATAGTTTGAAGGGGATGTTTGCTTGGTTTGGTTTGGTTTCATTCCGTTCTGGTATTAAAGTTTGCTGTTATTATTACCTGACACAAGAAAGAGAGATTTTGAGTCGTGTCTGACTACTGGAGAAGCCATGTCACACCCTTATTTATTTATTTATTTGTTTGTTTGTTTATCTTGTCTTTTGGATGAAGGAAGGGGAAGGAAGATATTTCAACCTTTGTTTCATAGGAGAGGTATTAATATGTCTAATATCTAGGTGATAGAATGAATCTTCTCACGATCTTTAGTACAGAAGGTATGGTCATAACATCACGTTCTCCGACAATTAAACGCCAGCAGTTTTGAATCACGACCTCCGGGACGGGGTCGCAAGGGAAGAGCCCCTACATTAGCTGAAAGTAGCTTAGCGGGGGGAAGTTGTCAGCTGGCGGATGATACATACATGGGAAAGGCTTTTTTTTTTATAATTCTTTTTTACCATTTTTGAATTTTATCTCTTGGAATCCTTTGTCTCTTTCAAACATCATATATTCCTTTTTCTTTAATTTCCATTGATTTGAGATGTTGATTGCCTTACTATGTGTAGAATATTGGATCAATGAAGAATGATTTCCAATATATTGGTAAAACGATGAGACCACCAGCACGCAGCATCATCCACACTAAAAAATTGTCACAGAAGTGTCAGATCATCAGCGGATGAGCCCTCAACAGAAACAAACCATGTCTCAGCCTCTACCAATGAGACCGGTCCCACACCTGAGGGTTCAGGAGTTTGATGATTATTACCCTATGGGAAGGTCGATAAGGGAATCTTTTGTAATATTATCGTTCATTATAATTAAAATTTCTTTTATTAATTAATTTTCTAGTTTCTTAATTTTCATTTTAATTTTGATTTTAATTTTTCTCTTCTAATTTTTTTTTTTTACATCCTTCCAATACATGTTACAAGAAGTTGTTGCCACAAATGGATGTATACTCCTAGTACTCATCTTGGAGCAAGTTCCAATGTGCTGCTCTCCCCACATCCGAGCTCCATACATGACTTGTCTTGAATCTCTTGTCTTTTGCTCCGGTTTCGACCCAATCAATACCATACATACTGCTCTCTCTCTCACACTCTCTCATTTGGTCTCATTTTGGTAGATTTTTTCTTTTCTTTTCTTTTTTTTTTTTTCTTTCTCTTGGTTTATTACCATTAAGATTATAATCTCTCTAAAGTGTGGTACCGGTTGGAATTACTACCGTTTCTCAACCCTGATTGATTGACGTGAATTTCTCCTCCCCAGCTCTTTGTCCCACTGGTCGTTTCTTTCTCTACTTTGCCCATACAGTCTGGAAAATCTACTAAATAATCATCATCATATCCGCTCTTCTACTTACTACACCCCTCTTCCTCGTTTTCTTCTCCTTCCCTCTCTCTTTCCCTTCCCCTCCTCTCCCCGTTCACCTCTCCTTTTTCTTTTTCTTTTATTTCTGTAATTCTACCTAAAGAAGGTGAAGTTACCCTCTACACCTCCCTTTTTAGGTCACTTGCGTATCGCTGGGCCAGCCTTGTCGAACATCCCGGTCCATTCCCTTCGCTTGCTTGCTCTGGATCGTTCTCCCGCTCGAACCGACCTCTCAGAGTCGCCGCACTGCCGCCCAGTTACTACCGTTAGTTAACCGCTGTTCCCAAGCATCCGGCCACACCTCGTCACAGTTTCACCCCCGAACTGCTTGACCAACAGCTGCTTGTGTGCCACTTTTTTTTGTTGGCTCCCTGCCCTTCTCTCCACACCTACCCTCCTTCCTCTTGTCGCCGTAGGCGATTCATTGTCGCTGTCATCTTGGTTTCGGTTCCTAGAGCCTTCGCCCGACCCCCTCGTTTTCAGAGCTCTATCGTCCTTCGAACCATAGCCGCCGACACTACTGAGTTTGGAGATTTGCGCGCTATTTGGTTCGACCGTATCTTACGCTATCAATAACCGGGCGCCTGACACAACAAAGCTTGATACCTTGCCCGCTACGCTTCGCTGGGCGTTCTAGAGCATCTGGTCGACCGTAGGTGGCACAGTCGTCCCAGCTATAGGAGAATTTGTGGTTTATATACGGCATAAGGCGTGACTTGAATGCAGTGTTAAGAAGTGGAGCGTTGTGGATTTCAACGTTGATCGGATACCCTCAAGTCTTCCTTTCCAGTATATAGTTTCGCATTCTTTTGCGAATATGTCTACTGCAGTCGCGCCTGCCACAGCTGCCCCGTTAACATCTTCGCACATGAATCGCGATCCAAGCCCCAAAAATTGCCCAACGTTGGCACCCACAGCTGGTAGCCAGTCTACCTCCACTCCACCCCGGCCTTCTGGGCCTTCCCGGGATGGGTCGTCCTCAAAGAGTTCGCCTGCGGGAAGAAAACAAACGTCGCCTGCGTAAGTATTTTCCTAAGACCTAGAATAGTCATCTGGTTAATTGGAAAGCTAACGGTTGACCAGATCGCAAAACGGAAGTGCTGCCCCTAAGGTCATCGTGAAGAAAGAACCCCCTTCTTCGCCTGCCATGCAGTCCCACTCTCGGCCTCGACCGCGGAAATTAGACCTATCAACGAGTCTTCCGACCTCCGGTGGCTTATCGGCCCGCCCTCCTGGTGGTCCTATGACGGCCCGGGAGGGTGTCAATATGCACCAGGTTGGAATCGCTTGCCTATCGCCGGGTTTCCAGACGCACGATCCAATCATGAGAGAACAGTTGCAGAGAAGTCTTTCAGTGAGAGACCAGCAGAGGTCGATAATCGAATCACGATTGCAAAGGTCAGCCAAGGACGATGGCCCAGACGGAATAAAGCCATCTGAATCCTCGTTCGGTCTCCCCAAGGCTAGTGCTTCGAAGCGGAGGCCTCCCCCAGGCCTCTCCATTGTTCCACCATCTGCAGCGCAATTTGCCAATGAACGCGTCATCCAATCCGCGCCATTGAACCAGACCTTTACCAGCAGACACCAACCGCAGCCGTTGACACGCCAAGTTGCCAACCAGAGTCCTACATTAGGGTCGACGTCTCATCTTCACCACATCACCGTTACTCAAACAAACAATCGGCTTCCTCCGCTTTCCGATGTTTTCGGCTCTGATGCTCTGGGCTCTCGTGAGCAGAACGCAAACCGTGCGCCGTTTTACCAGAATGCATCCAACTCCAACTCTTCCCAGTCAAACAACCTGCCGCCGTTACCATCTCCTAGAATTCCGGGAACCGCCACCCAGGTTCCCAAACGGCCACGGGAATACCGTTCGGCAGAGGAGGCTGTTCAAGAGCTGTCGGGTGGACGGGAGGACCTGCTGCCACGTATCGTGCACTATGGGGGCCATCAGCCCCCGACTCCGCCATCCCCACGTGCCGTCAATGGCCAACCTAAGTCCGCAGCAGTTCATCCAGAAGCGGCACCGGTGCCCAATGCCCAGGTTCCCCCCTCCCAACCCATGTACCCCTCCGAGAGGACCGCTCGCCGCCGCACTAGAAGTGAGTACGAGCAAGACAACGGAAGTCCCCCCCTGGGCCACGGTCCTGAACCACACTACCGGCAAAACCCAGCGTTGGCACCCGGAGCAGGAGCTAGCTATGGCCCATTCGGAGCCGGCAGAGACTCGCCTGAGACCCAGCGGAGAAAGAAGGAAGAGTTTTTGGCACTATGTGCAAGAGCATGGGATCTGTTTCATTCATAAATTTCTTGTTTATCACGGCCAAACTTCTTCAGCACTCTTCAAACCCGTCCACTTATAGTTCATGTCCAGCAACTCAGATGGGAGTCCCTTGCTCTACCCGTCTGTTGTTTCCACAGTAACGTGAGACTCTAGTTTGATGACTGGTCACTAGCGGATATTATAACAACCGCTCGGGTGTATCCTTATATTGGGCGGTGTCAGCCATCTGGACATGATGAATATGCATGACTATCTATACGAACAGCATGAACAGGATGCCATCCTAACCGGTGGAGGGTTAGGTTGTTTTTTGACGTTGCCCTTTCGTTGTTATTGATATTTTCATTCTCATCGTTCTTACCATCTACTTTATTCTTTTCTTCTGCAATGTTTTTATTCTTTTTCACGTTTATACCATCCAAAGTCTGAATTGAAAGGTGCTTTGAATAGCCACTGTTTCAATGGACTGGCGAGGCGTTTCCTTGTGATTAATTAGGGTTCCTTTTGATTTGCCAAGACCATGTGAGAATCATGTTGATGCCTGTTTTTGAAGGCATTACTTCCTGCCACCCGCACTCTTTACTTGCTCTATTTCTCATGTTGCGTTGGGATACCACTGGTTTGATCGTTCTACTATTCTGACTTCACATCCCCCTTGGATGATTTATGCTTTTACATTATTTATGATCCCCATTCCCCGCTTGGATATCTTGAATTTACGACTAGGGTGTCGGATTTGGAACGAGTTCGTGCGAACTTCCGGCAAGGACATGCGTCCTTCCACTTAATGATAACTAATACCGTGGTGTTGTCCAAAAGCGAACCTGTAACTACACTTGCTGCTCTAAGCGATGTACAGGCCGGTTGGTGTGTAGCCGTTTATATATATACATAGAGGTACATACAACCCCGGAGTTACAATGCGTAAACAGAACAAAGTTGAGTCTTGCCAAAGGCTGTGGCAGGTGAACTGCCAAATTTTATTATACGAGAGTGCATAAAAATAACTTCAATAACGCCGTCAGGATGGTCTCACGCCATCCGCCGCCGTTTCCTGCCACCGTCATCGTTGCCCTCACTGCCTAATCTGCGTTCCATGGGCATCTCTTTCCTTTCCTTGGAAGCAATTTTCTTCCGTCTCCGTTCTAGGGCCTTCGTGCGTTCCTTCGAATTCATATTCTCATATTTCTTGAGCATTACTTGCTTCTTGAGGTCGGACTTCTTCAAAAAGTATGGGTTGCTCTTCTTTCCTTCGCGGATGAGCTGTTTCTCTCGTTTCTTATGCTCTGCCAGTACCTCCTCTTCCCGTCTCCTATTCTCCATTGCACGGAGACGATCCGTCGTGGACCGAATCTCACGCTTCAAAGCTTCCTTCTCCTCGGCGTTCTTTGTTTTGGCGAACTTGGCCTTTAGCTCTTTCAGCTCTGAAGAACGATAATCGTCTAGGAACGAGTATGCCTTCCTGGCCGATTCAGCATTATGGCGACCACCTTGACTGAGCACTGTCGGATCAAATCGTGGGTCTCGCGATTTGGGTACCGATGGAGGTTCGACAACAGTGCGCTTGCGTGAAACGGCACGTTTAGATGACTGAATCATGGGGGCATGTTTCGAAGTCCTTGCAGGTTTCGCCGAGTCCTTGGATTTTCCGGACTCTTGCCGTTTTTGCTCCCGTGCCTCGCGGATTCGCGCTCTGATGTCGTCTAGCGGTGATGTAGTCTGGGGGAACTCCTCTGTAGGTTTGGCGGTTTTTGCATTGCGCTTGCCTTTCGGGCCGAGTGACGCTTGCGCTTTAGCGAGGGCCCCAAAGGATATGCTACTAAGGGATGCTTGGACATCGTCATCTCCATTATCATTGTCTTCACTATCTTCACTATCTTCGTCGTCTTCCGAGCCAACGGGCTCGTCGTGTTCAGACTATTACGGAAGTCAGAATATCCTTCTGAAGGCCAGAAAGTAGGAAAGTTGAAACAAACGTTGTCATCGACCTCCTCCAATGCTTCGTCATCAAGATCGTCTGAATCTGAATCGGATTCACCTGAGCGTCTGTCATCGCTTTTTTCTTCAAATGCTGATTCTTCCGAATAGATTTCTTCGTCTTCCTCCGGCAAAGCTCGCACGCGACGGTTAAGGAGATCTGAGATCGCCATGTCGCTTGCAGTTGTATTCGATTATTATAACTGACCAAACAAAAAAAAGAAAGAGCGAAGGACAAAATGAGCCAATGTATCAATAAAGCCAATCAATGGCGGTGAGGGCGGAGCAAAAAATCGAAGCGGTACTGCCGGTTGTTGAAGGCGGTGAGGGAAGTAGCTTCGCTCTCGTTGGTGGATCTGGACCGTTTGGTCGCGATTTTCCATTTCGCCATCAGTTTCATCGCATTCTCGTTTGCTCTCTTAGACCTTACTGTTGGCTGTATCACCTCGTTCGTGTGCCCATGGGATACCGCTCATGTACGGCCACCTTTCTTCATATTTTCACCGCAGCTCTATCCCCTCCTTTTATCACAGTACATGATCGCATGTTTCGAAGTGGGGCTTTCTATAAGGTGCGCATCGGCGTATCTCTTGTCTTGTCCGATAAACAACTGACCTCTATAGATTATCCCGACGTTTGTTGCGGCACCATTTTCTAGATCAGCATTGCTTTTACGTTTGTGCCCTCGGAAGAAACAACCGCCGGCTTTGGTCAACACCGAAAGACCCCCGGATCCTGGAATGGAGAAACGGACAGCTGAAGGAGACAATTGGTCTACTGTTGCAGAGAATGGAGCGGGCTATGGTGACACCCAGGGAGATACAACGAATAACAATCTTAGGGCATCTTGGAGACCATATCGAGGTCGCTGGAATGCCAAAGCGGTGACTCGCAATGACCCGGGAAGAGCAGCGCCCCAGGCCCCTGAGAGAGTTACGCCTGGCAACCCGCGGAGGAGTCGTAGGCTGCGCAATCAGGTTTCGGCGGACAGAAGTATGAACTCAGACACACAAGCACCTCAGTCTCGTCCGGAAGGGCCGATCCCTATTCGTCCAACACCATCACCCTCACAGTCGTATCATTCACAGAGCAATACGCATACGGGAGCGAGCCACGACGGTTTTAGCAGTCACCCAAATTTCAATATGCCCATATTTCCTGGAGGTCCTAGTGGGATGGCTGCCTTGAATGAACAGACACTTCAATTTCCATTCTTTTCTCCAAATACCCCGAATCAGCAGTCACAATCTCAGCCTTCCGATCAACCTGCGTTCGCACCGTTTAACACTGCTTTGCCCAATGACATGAGTAATCCTTTGAATTTTTTCTCCCTCATGCCTCCACCTCCTTTCATGATGAACTTTGGTCTACAAAATCCGGCGATGGCAGGACCCCTCTTAAGTGGCTTTCCGCCCTTGCCCTTTGATCCAATGGCTTTAGCAGCAGCTGGCTCTGCTGGCGGCAACATCTCAGACGTGCTTGGTCAGCTACCTGTCGGAGCATCGGCAACAAAGGACGTAGCCTCACCGCCACCTGAACCTCCATCCCCTGTCAAATCATACATTGAGCAGTCGTCTTTACCGCCCAAGTTAGTCACTACTCCACAGCCGCTGTTGGTCATCTTGGACTTAAATGGCACGCTGATCCACCGCAAGCACCGGCGGTTTCCTCCTGTGTTTGCCAGAAGGGCAGGACTGGACGAATTCCTAGATAATTTGGTGAGAAAGTACAAGGTCATGATCTGGTCCAGTTCCCAGCCGAACACGGTGAAGGCGGTTTGCGACAGGCTCTTCCCAGGCAATAAAAGAAAGGCTCTTGTTGCAGAATGGGGTCGTGACAAGTTTGGTCTCACGTCATCACAATACCGGGCTAAAATTCAAGTTTACAAAACATTAGAGACGGTATGGAGCAATAAGGCGGTTCAAGCGTCTTATCCATCACCTTCTCAGAATAAACGCCGTAAAGCCGCGCAGACTGGCACGCAGTTGAAAACCCGATGGGATCAGTCTAACACCATCCTGATTGATGACAGTAAACTCAAGGCTCTCAGTGAACCATACAACATACTCGAGATCCCAGAGTTTACCAACCAGCATGGTCTCGATGAGTCTGCAATATTTCCAAAAGTCATGCAACTCCTGGACGAACTAGCAAAACATGACGATGTCAGCAAAGTTCTCCATCGGTGGAACTTCAAGTTACCCGAAAATCACGGCATTCTTGAGCTTGACATCGGCCTTAATACCAACGAGGTCGACCAGAATCACAACAATAGCACCACCGGTGACGCCCACTCTCCACCTTCCCAACAAGATACTCCAACCGAGCCAACAGCCGTGGCGCAAGCCCGCAAAGAAAGGCGGAAAAGACGAAAGGAGCAACGCAAGGCCCGCAAACAAGAGCAAAAGCTAGAGACAAAAGCGGAAACGAAGACTCGCAAGATACCACAAAAGGTCTCATCAACAGGTCAAGCAGACAAAGCTACAGCTACTCCCACTATCCCAGCGGCAACAACTACTGGTATTTCTGCTGAATCTACAAAGGCCATGGTGCAACCGATCCTTGAACGGTCACCATCACCCGCGACTTCCTCTACCGAATCCGAGAACTTCCTTCTAGATCGATTAGAGGATTCTTTGAACGTTAGAACTGACTGAGTCTTGACAGATGTGTAATTTATATGCGTCCTTTAGGGATATCATCTTCTAAATCATGCCTTTGGTACATAAATAGATAGATACACTTTTGTTTGCGCAATTTGATACCCATGAATGGTATAATATGATTGCAATGGAAATCATTTCGGTCATATACCGATAGCAAGTATAGAGTTAATCCCTCGGGTTAAAATCTCACCGAAGGCTTTCTTTGTCTGGAAACTACTTGCTATCCGATTCTGGTCTTAGTTGCACGACTCGTGGAGGGACATCGATAGATGGCTATAAACCAAATATCGTAACTAAATGTATTGCATTCCTTGTCTACTGCATACATAGTATAATCGCTCCGAGATCCTAGTATATGTTGTCTGTTTTAAGATAAAGGTAAATAACTGGAGTACCGGCTAACTAGAGCACATCAACCAGAAGATAGAACATCAACCCTAGCACTGTAGTTGTTCCTGTAACATTGACATGTTCAAACACGGGCCAACAAACTACAATCTATACGTTTTACTGGGGCTTACAGGGCTTACAAGTATTACTCATATATGTCAGAAGTGGTTGAGTGAGCACAAAGTGCTATTCGTGCTAGACTAGGTAGCTGCTGCATCATCCGGCATCTCAATTCGTAAGCATGACATGATCAAATAGTGTTTTTTTCAGAAAGCGTAAACCGTCATGGACAGTGTGGACATTAGACGGGATTTGTATCGGGCGGAAAACTGTACGCGCGGCACGGTGCAGAAAACCTGAACCACAAGCCGTGCTAAGCGTAGTACTCTCCAGCCCTAGGGTATAAAGTGAAGTGAAATTTTTCAGGCCGAAAATGAGAAAGGCCACCCAACGATAAGGAATTAGGACGTAACATCATGAATTTGCCACGGGACCTAATGCACTAGCTTATTTGAAGACGTGGCCGTCAGCCCAGGGGTACTCCTTGCCATCGACGGTGACAGGAACATCCCAAGCCCACATGTCATCGACGTACTTGCGGTCCTCCTCCTTAGAGGGGTCAAGCTTCACGAAGTCGTAGCTCTCCCAGTCGGGGGCGACATCGAAGGCAGGCTTGAACTCCTGACCACGGACCAGGAAGACACCGCGAATGACACAATTGTAGTTGGTACCGTAGACAGACTGAGCACCGAACAGGTACTTGCGGGAAGCCTCAAGACGAGCATGGAAACCACCGATCAGGTTGTTGGCCATGAAGGTGAGCTTGAGCTCGTCGTTATACTTGTAGTCAACCTTCCACAGGGAGTACTCCTCGGCCTTGTAGTTCTGCCAGAACCAAGGGAGAGCAACGGGACGGGTGTCCTCGTTGGAATAGGTACGCTTGAGGTCATCAAGGATGAAATCAGGCTTGCCAAGAGCCTCAAGGGGGTGCTTGGGCTTCTTCTGCTCACCCTCAGGCTTGGGCTCGGCAGCAGCGGCAGGAGCAGCCTCCTTCTTGGGCTTCTCCTCCTTCTTGGGAGGGGTGTACTTGATGATCTCGTCAACAAGAACGGGGTTCTCAACAACAGCCTTGAAGTAAGGCTGGTTGACGATGGTCTGGAACCAACGAGAGACAGCAGGGTTCTCAGAGCGGAACTTCTTGTCCAAAACAGTAGCGAAGGCACGGGTGAGGAGAGAAGCGGCGAAAATATCAGCCAAGGTGATACGCTCGCCGACGAGGTAGGTGTTGGCAGTGAGGTGCTTCTCCAAAACGGAGATGTTCTTCAGAGCAACCTTGGAAGCTTCATCAACGTTCTTCTTGTTGTAGCCGTCCAAGCCCAAGAGGGGACGGTACCAAGCGCCGAAGTGGGGGAGAACCTCAGCGTTGACAAAGGACAACCAGCGGAGGATGGAAGCGTAGTCCTGCTTGGTCTTACCCAAGAGGGTGGTCTTCTCATTCTGGGAGGTCACTGAGCCACAATTAGCCATGTTCAGGAAAGATAAAATAATATCTTAAAAAAAATAAAAATAAAGCGCCACGAAGAGATTGCCCAACACATGCGGGGCAATCGAAAAGTTTCAGAGTTTGGTTCATCAACACTGTTGTTCTGACAGGGATAACTAGTTTATTTGGAATAATATCGCTCATCATATAAAGCGGCGGTAAAACAGGATTAAAGTGATAGAAGGAAAGTCCTCACAGAAAAACACGTACCGTAGACAGCAATGGCAATGGCCTCGGAGAGAGTGTAACCATTGGCACCCTCGAAAGCAGGGACCTTGCCGAGGGGGCTGATCTTGGTGTACTCAGCAGACTTGTTGAACTCGGCGTTGGCGTTAGCCTCAGTCTGAACCAGCTCGAGCTCAACGTCGTTGGCCTTAGCCGCGACGAGGGCAGCGATGGTGCGACCGTTGTTCTGAGTAGTCACCTATTAGCCGGACGTTTTCCCAAGGTAAATCCCCAACGATCAGGTCGTCAGAGAAGTAATCATCACTTTGAATGATGACTGAAAGGAAGCCGAGGAGGAAAAATAAAATCACATACAGGCTGACCGTAAATCTTTCCGAAGGCCATTGTGAAAGCTGTTGTCTATGGAAGGACTGGGGGGAAGGAAAGGAAGGGAAGAGAAAAAGGAGGGGGGGAAAGACAGCAGCTCGAGGGGTATAAGAATGAAATTTTGTGCGAATCATCGGACGGAGCCGTCGGCGCCGGAGGAACATTTGCTCGTCCACGTGACGCGGTCCCCATCGAAAAACCTCAGGAACAAGAATCGCCGGTGACGGTAAATCGCATCTGGCCGGTGATCCTAAGTCCTCCTCAGCTCCGCTTCTTCCCTCTTTCTACCCTCTTAGTCTCAGGTGAAGCTTCCCCCAGTCGGAGGCAGCTTTACTATGGCCTGGCAGAGTCCCAATTGCATCGTGCACGCGATGCAGTCCGTCCGTCGGACAGTTCAATTGCGGTCTTTCCTCCATACTCCTAAGATCTCCCTTCGTTCTAATATTCCCCCGATTCTCTCACAACAGCGAAGAAATGCTCGTGGATATGCGACTGAGGTGCAAGCGGCACCCGAGATCGAGTTTGAAAAGTTCTATACCCAACCCGCCCGGATTGTTCCTGCATCACCCGCCTACTTCTCCGGCAGCCCCAAATTCATCGACCACCTGCTGAACCTGGAGACTATCCTAGCGAAATGGGCTTCATTACCGACGGTTGCTCCCAGTGAGGCACCTCGCATGGCCTGGTTCAAGTTGGCACAATTCCGCGACTTTGTCGGCGAGCCTGTGCCGACGAAGAAATACAAGAACCTTATCAAAATCTTACAACGACTAAATAGAATAGACCCGAAGATCATGCCGATCGAAGTGCGCGATACCCTGAAAACTTTCCTTCGTCCGGGAAATCCTTATGGGAACAAGCCGGCACCAGCGACGGTGGATGAGATGGGCCGGGCCCGTGGTAGAGGGAAGCGAAAGACATCCTCGGCGGTGGTCCATCTGGTTGAAGGAGAGGGAGACGTGATGGTCAACGGAAAGACCCTAGTTGAAGCTTTCCCTCGGCTACATGATCGAGAGAGTGCTACATGGCCTTTGAGATGTACATCGAGATTGGACAAATACAACGTGTGGGCTACTGCCCGCGGAGGAGGAGTTACTGGACAAGCAGAGGCCATTACGTTGGCCTTGGCACGGGCCTTGTTGGTCCACGAGCCTGGACTGAAGCCTGTTTTGCGTAAAGGTGCGTATAATTTGCGTGTTGCTACCCGCTCATTGAATATATTTCTAATCATCTTACAGCCGGTGTTATCACGGTGGATGCGCGTCGTGTGGAGAGAAAGAAGCCTGGTCATGTCAAGGCCCGCAAGATGCCCACCTGGGTCAAGAGGTGAAGCAGGCCTATCCCCTGTTGTCTCGGGAGCTTCTTTTCTTCTTTCTCATTCTTCTCCTTGCTGTATTATTCCACTTTCCCTTGTGACCCTCGAGATGTATATTTTGTATTGCACGCATCCCTTCAGATGTCATGGCGGTCGTTCCAAAATACGACACTGCATGGTCTCGGCGACAAGCATGTACCCTTAGCTATTGGCGTTAATTCGTCTGATTCAATTGAACTATTGGACAAGTGATACTGTTGTACAGAGCATTCACACAGCTATTGGATGGTCAAGGAAGAACGCCACTGGATCAACGTGTTTCAGATCCTGGCCGGCTCAGCAGTCGTGCCAAGTCGAACACGACCACCAGGTTCTGTAGCACAGTGGGAGAACTACCTTTTGTCATACAACGAATTATCCAGAACATAGAGCGCAGGCCCGGATGAGCATGAAAGGCGAAAGCTGCATGAACCATCCCAAGGCAGCCAGTCTCGTCGCCCCTACCGGTCAGATATGGCCTGTTGGGCACTGACGGAGTTTGTTACACAGTCGAGCCCCAGTGCGGTAGTTTCAGTGCGCTATCATGTGGCGGTAAGCCCGGCCAGTTGAGATTTAGTTTCGAAAAGGTGTTCGTCTGATGATGTCGGACGAATACGGCCCGGGCATAGATGCACATTGCAGACATAGGGGTATGCCGGCATTTATCGAATCTGATTAGCATAGTTACACAGATCCTACACCAACTCGGGTGAAAGAAGAAATTCGGACCATGGACTACCGAATCAGTTGCTGCGGATGCGCTCCATCCGTTGCGGATAAAAGCGTCTCGACTGCAGGGTTGAACCTTTCGATCCGTGGTGACTCTTCTGGAGAGCACATCTATCGGCACAAGCAGGCGACCGAACAACTCCTCTGCCACGCATGCACTGAGCACAGACAGGAATTCGTAGCCAAGCATAGGAGCTGACACCCATGTTACTCAGACGACTCAGCCATCACTCTGCCACGCTGTAGACGCGAAAAAGCCAGGTGTTGTGCAGCTTGCACTAATACAAAGCCTCCGATCTTTCAAGAGAGCAATACAGAGGGAGTGTATGATTCACTTACGGCACCACCAGTCACTATGTCAAAGCGTCATGATGAACAGGACCGGATATCCTTTTGATTTGAATATGGTCCGAATTTGTAAATACTGACAGCGGCAAATCAGAACAGCTCGTCAGGTCTGACGCTGGAATGCGGTATCGTGAGACACACTGGTAGATTATTATGGAGTTGATGAGCCATCAACTAAGATAATATAGGCCTCAAGGGCTAGCACCATTAGTATTAGCAAAGTCTGCTAAGCAAGCAAGTATCTGAAGATTGGATAAAATTCAGGAAACAAGATAAGGCTAATAAAGAGAGACAGGGCTGTTCCAGCGATTTTGAGAACGGTTCGAACAATCGTTGGCCAAGTCTGGGGTAATAAACCATTCCTTATTGTACCTGGTCATCATCAACGACAGGGTTGCTGACTTGACGTCCATTGATCGTGAACAATAGGCGCAATCTCAAGAACCACGACGGGGATCTTCCCTGGAGTTCGTCAAACACGAGTGGTGGGTGAACGGTTTCTAGAGGATTGACGGACAAGACCGTCTTCATGCGCGGTAGCTTATGAGGATAGTCATGTGCTCTGCGGCCGTCGAATTGGAAGGAGCCGCTGAATTTCAAGGTTACGTGCAGCAGCAGCAGACCTTGTATAGTATACTGTACGACCTGATACCCTTTACGGATTTCATATTTGGTAATACATACATATGTATGTACATCGACACATGCGGAGAGACGGTCAAGTTTTTACTATCGTCCAGATCGAATGACAATTTCCTTTCCATTGCTTGTCCATTCATTGTTGCTTACCGGAAGCAGTGGGGGTCATGGGATCCTAGCTGTTGAACACTTGCGCGATAACCGCATCGTGACAACGTATAATATTATTGTTGTTTTCCCTCTTATTTATTTATTTATTTATTTATTTATTTTTTATTTTTATTATTATTTTTTTTTTTTCTCTTTTGGGCCACGGGGACCAAGTCCTGGCCAATTATTGAACTAAATGCCCTAAGAAAACAAGGAACGAGTCAGTTGTTGCCCTGCCTTGGAAAGAAAACAATAGGTAATTGACAGCCGATTTCGAAGGTAGGTAATGCTAATCTCAGTGGATGATGCTGCACCGGCAGGGCATACATCTAGTGCCCAGGATGGGTTCAAGTGCTGGGTACTAGTATCGTCTACTGTAGGTACGGCGTGCATCGGATGTGAGTTGGAGCAGCAAAATTGGGGTGGGCGCAAAGGAGGATTAGCCGTACACCACTAATCAAGACTAATATGCCATCTAAATTTATCTATCCATTTCCAAAAGTCCGGCCGATCCCGACCATACATAATAAATACATACATATCCACCGGAAGTCTTCCGTATAGATCCATTGGTACAGTTAGCATGACGGACATACATCATACATGGGCACGAGCTGGATGGGGCCAAATCCACCGTGGAGACTTGAGAAGGATTTGAATCAACCGGTATGACCCAATACAATCGATGGATTTATAAAAAGCGTCCATTATGAACTAGGTTAGCGTGAGTCGGGGACCGCGCCTCATTACTTTCTTTCTTTCCTGGTTTTCTTTTTTGAATCTATTCAAGGCTAATGAGGGATGTACCGTGCTCCAGTCGTAGTATCTCACATAAATTAACCCATAGATAGCGCCGGTCTCGGAATACTTTGCGAGGTTTACTAGTTTCATCGGGGAGCTCTTCAAAATTAGGGCATGACACATGACATGGAGCCCATTGTAAGCTCGTTACGGAGTAGTCCCGGTACAGACCGGGGTGTAGGTATAAGTATATATATCAATGTACATACAATCAATCATTCTAGGAGAATGACAAATAGAAAAGAAAGAATAGAGCGAAAAGAGAGCCAAAAAGATTTTTTTTTTAGAAAAAAAAAAAAATAAAATAAAATAAATAAATACATAAAGATAAAACAAACACCGAGAAAGGTAATGGCAGAAGTTGACCTTGGTCATTAGTTTGCTCTCTAGTGGATACTATAGGGTAAGAAAAGATCAAGATTCTTCCCTACGCGGAGCAATGGCTATTTGCAGATCGGCCCCTGGTCCCTCTGTTCCGATCCATTGGTCCACCTGGTGCGCACGACCTTTCCCGGCAGTGCGGAAGGTGTGAGACTATAGGCTTTAGTCAGGGGACTATGAGCAAGAGCGTATGTACGTATCTGAATTGGGATGGGGATCCATCTCTCCATCAACTTGCAGTATACCTATGCACGATACGATCTGGAAGGATGCGTCGCCTTCTTCGATCATATTAAAGGGTTTTATTACTCTTCAATGTATTGGTTGAAGAGAGGTCACTACATACTGATAGGACAATCTACTTCCTTCCCAACTCTCCAGGAAAGTTCTCCCAACGACCAGAAAAATAAACAGACTGTCAATGAACGCTAACTCGTGGTGTTGATTCCAATTCCATGGGTCCTGTCAACCCTTTAGCCCTCCCGAATTCGCGGTTCTTCCCGCAACCAAAATAATATATATATATATATATATTTTTTTTTTTTTTTTTACCAATGGTTTAATAACGAAATATCTAATAGTAAAAGAAATAATTGACGGTTCATCGACTGCCACCGGTCCTCTCGCCTCACTCTGAGATTTCGATTTCCCTTTTCTTATTTTATTTTTATTTATTATTATTTTTTATTATCCTCGGTTTTGTCAGCTTTCGACTAAATCACACCCTCATTCCGATAGTATGGATCGTCAATCACTCACGATCATCCAACAACATCATCGTCATATAACCTTCCGGAAACCCACTTGGGGAAACCGGTGTCTTGGATCGAGGAGAATTTGGAATGATTGATAGGCATTGGGTTAGCTCAATGGGGCTAATTCGGTCCCATGGAACTGGTCACCAACCTTATCGGACCCAAAGGCGCAAGGCACTAAGCAAAAAGGTCCCAGAGAATTAAGAGTTCCTATCCTCTTTCCCTCATCTTTAGCTAAGATCCCCGATTAGCTCCGCCCTCCTGCCCATGTGGAGAGGTATTGGGTTTTTATTTTTATTTTTTTCTTTTTCCTTTTCCCTTCTTCCCCCCAAAAATCCCCGGGGCTGTAGCCTTGTACCTCGTACACTTTCGTAACGATGATGCCGGTGAGAAACATAGTGCATATAGTAGTGGAGGTGCCGAGGGATGTGCTATATCCACATTTCAGCTGAATGGCCCGTCAAAATAAATGAACGATCAGGGGAAATGGGAAAGAGATCCGCCCCAGTCGGAAGAGGGGCACTTGATGTGACGAGAAAGAGCCCGAGAGATCCTATACCGTCCGAGGAACTAAAAATGAAGCTCATACCATCAGGACGTCCCATGATGACGCTTGGAGACTACGGAGAAGAGGGTGAAAAAAGAGAAAAAGAAAAAGAAAAAAGAAAAGAAGAAAAAAAATACCAGTCAGTCATTCGCATTTGGAGTCCATTTTAGGCTTCTTTTTCTTTTTCCTTCCTCACACACTCACTTTATTTTCTAAAATTTTCTTTTTTCCTTGCCTTTCTCTTTATTTGCTTTTCTTTTTTTTTTACTTCTTTTTCTTTTTCTTTAGTTTCCTTGATTAGAGGGTCCCCTCTTTTTCATTTCATTTATTTTTATTTATTTTTTCTCTCTGATTTTTTTCAAAATGTATTTTTCAATTTCCTTTTGCAGAGCGTCCCCGCGAGGAATCCACACACGGCGTAAAAACGAGTTGGACGAGAAGATGATTACTACGCCTCCGCGTGCCATTGTCTGCTTGCCTTCAATCCTGGTGAGTTGATCGTCCAGCCGCAGTGACTCTGGACGATTTTCCTGGAGATCAACCGGATTCTCTCAGAGTGGCCGTATAAGTAATCGGAGACTCCCATCCATGTCCCTTCAGGTTCCCCCCACTCTCCCCTCTTCCTTGTTGGTGATGATTGTTTCCCAATAGAAATTTGGGCTGCAATTCGGAGCATAAGTTATTGGATCTTACGGTCTTTGCTAGAAAGCAATCCCGAACACAGAACTTCTTTCTTTTCTTACCCAGACACCATTTGATTATATTTATTTATTCTTTTATTATTATTATTATCCTACCTTATTTTTTTTTTACAAACTACCCCCCCAATTACTAGGACCAGAATCCTACCCAAGGCTCCGCTTCTTTTATCTCCATAGATTTCCCTTCAAGAGTTGTTGTGCGCCCTGAGTTTAATTTGTCCGCGCATTTGCCGTTGGCGTTCGTTTGAGTTTGATACCCTGCAAGGTGCGCAAGTAGTTTAAATCTTTCCCTTGTTCCCCTGCACAAGTTGGTTATTCATTCGTCTCCCTCTCATAAGTCCGTCGATGACTGATTTTTCTTTCCTTGTGACGGTGTCTAGACTTGAGTGTGCGCTGGTAGTAACCGAGTTCTTGTACAAAGTGAAACCGTGAGGTCTTTGCGCGCTTAACTTGCGAGGTTAGTTGGCTTAGATCTCGATCCCTGTCGGGTTAGAGAGAAAAAAGGATCTGAAAGAGGAAATACAAGAAAGAGGAGGGAAGAAGGGTTAAAGAAAAAGAAAATAAAGAGAAAAAGAAAAGAGAAACAAGAGAGACGGCTTTGGATACGACTCAAGAATAGGCGCAAACCCGTTCCTTCACCTCCCGCCAAGCTGGCATCGTACGCGAGCCCTCCCCTTTCCCCTCCGGCGCATTGGTCCCTTGACGTCGATCCACTGTGTAGGGACTCTCTGTGGGACCGGTTGGGTGGTATGGATGGTGATACCCGGCGCATGAAGCAGTATGATCAACCTCGCTTTGCAACAAGGCCGGGAATGTCCCGTCGTGCAGTTGCAGGAACGGACCGATACAGACAAGCTGGATTACAATCCACACGTGGAGATGCACTGTCACAAGCAGCGGGACGGCCACGAATGCCGACGTACTTGGACTATGGATACACAGACCCGACCTTTCACAGCGGTTCATTGCAGGGGGACGAATTGCAACCGTACCCTTCGTTGCGCGACCAACAGCGCCAACCGCAACCACAGCAACAGCAGCTACAGCAGCCCTTCGCTCCCTATGAGCCTGAGATGGTTTACAGCATTAGCCCGCAAGGTCCTGCGCAAGCCCCTTATGAGGTTGTGACACCATACTCAGCCCGGCCGTCTGCAGCCATCGATGACCTCTCCGGTCAATTTCCCGTTCCACAGTATTTCCCTCCAAACGAACCGACTGGGGCTGGTGTTCCGGCCGTGGGTGTGCCTTACCTAACCTCTCTCCCTACTTATAACCAGCCAGGTCCCATTGGACGCCTAGCCGGCTCCCAGCCCTTTCCCACAACCATGACCGACATGCCTCCTGGGGGGACAGCTGGACGCTTCGACTCGTCATCGTCGCAGCAGCAATCGCAACAAGCATCGTCCCAGGTAGTCTCTGATCCCACGACCTTGACCGACGCATACGGTCAGTTTCAACGAGCGCTGCGAGGTACCTTGGACAATGCGCGCACTGGCCGATTGGAGGAGGCGAGTCGATCCCTTTTGGAAATTTCCGAGTGGCTTGTGACCAATGCCCGGGAACTCGGTATGTACATACATACATACATTGTCTCTCCTACACCGGACTCGCTTTACCTTTTCCCTCTCTTTCCTTCTCCATTATTTAGAATTGGGCTTTATCGTATAACGATAATTATACTTCCTTCAGACCATATCTGGAGAACTATGAAGGCTAATCTGAGCATCCGGGGCGGGCTGGATAAGTAGGTATTCTCCGCGACGATCAAGTGGTTTATGCCGACCGACTGCAACTCTGGAATGATTTCAATCTTTGCTGGCTGGCGGTATGTCAAAAACAGAAGGACCTGTTGCAAGATGTGTTGCGAACACGTCGCCAGCCGCCACATACCACTCTTCTGAACGATGATGTGATGGACAATTTAGGGAAGGAACTGATCCAGCTATGTGATCGCGTGGAACAGTTTGGCTTAGTGGACTATCAGATGGGAATTTGGGAAGAGGAGATCCTTGGTGGTAAGTAGTCCTCCACCGGTCACTTGACTTTCAGGCGATCTCCAGGTTTGCTAATGGTAATGTTCAGTCTTGGGTCAATGTCTTGATCTCTACGAAAGCCTACCGGAGGTGCTCCGCGCCCACATGAGCACCGCTATTTCTGGAGCTCGATCGTGAGAATCCCTCCCACCGCACTATACGGAGGTTGTAATGACGCGCCGCGCTTAGTGCGATCTAACGCAGGACCTAAATTAGGCCCTGAAAGGTCGGCGACCATCACGAACTATCGACTGCTAGATAGACTTTGGGTGATACATGCATGCGCCAGTCCTTTGTCGGTCTCTTTCGACGTCGCGTCATCTTCCCTTTCCCTTTCCTTTATTGGCAGAATCAGGATGTATGCGATTCATGAGGTTCACGCCACCGTTTATTTCACTTGGGGATATTTGGAATTCACGATCGCTGGCGATCCATCCGATCGCGATGCCCCACCATTCACGCTCTTCAATTCCTTAGAATGCTGAATGTGAAGGATACATGAATGCAAAGAAAAGAAGCAAGGAAATCAACGGAGTTCCGGGTCTTTCTGGTACGGTGTTTGATTGGATGTACATATATACCACGGGTTTGCATTATGATTGGTGTAAAAAGGTTGGCATCGGAGTTGGGCTTCGATTGTTATGGTTAATAGGGTGCGATAGAACTGGATGGATTTGCCTATTGTCCACCAGGTGGGGCGTCTTTTCTAATGCTTGAAGACAAAAAAGAAGCCATTTACTTGAGATACCAAAACCTTGCAGAGAAGATTTTTTGTTTGTGACGTGCTACTTTCTCGTCGGGTGTACCGTAACAGGCAATCCTGGATCTAGCCCTAACTCTCAACTCAATTCTTTATCATGACTTATCTGAACAGCCATTCACCAGCTACTGCAATCCAGTCTCATGGCAGTGAACTTGAGGTCAGCCGGACCCTAATACAGGCACCAAGTCTATATGTATGGATTTATTCGGCCCATCCTTTCCTTATCCTAACACCTTCTAATAACAACTCTTGCCACCGAACAAGACCATTTAGCGCCTATCTCGATATTACTCCATGTACTATAACATCAGCCAATCACTTCAAATAAACCTCGTAACCGAAAGGCAATCTCAGGTCTGTGTCCCGAGGGGCCGGTACGGTATGGAACGCACTCAGATCGACCAAACTATTGAGTGAAGGATCCACCAACTGATCTACAATCCTCATATTTCATACCAATTAGCTTCTCTGACAGGGCGTGTAATCTTTTAGAGTTTCCCACAATCTTCGCGACTACTTCCCAATCAATCTACTTTCTAACTGCTTTAAGGCAACGCCACTTAACCACCTGCATAATTTCTGGAAACTCTCTTCTTCGGCTGCACTACCAACACCCGATGTGTCGGGTCGAGGATACTCGGTCTGTTTCTGCTATTGGAGATATCTATTGGTACGCGTGGATTAAGCTTCTGTCTCTTTCTTCTAAGCGATGGCTGTATTGGCCTTGGAACGGCTATCTATGTCAAAGACCCCTCTCGTAACCAACCTGATACTACTAGCCGAGGCCTTGATATATCATGGATTGATATGTCAAAATAACATCTTGAAAGCAGTCATATCTAGTGCCGACACAGTCTTTATACCAATAACCCCCGAAATAGACACCGAAAACACCGGAATACACTATCGGAGAGAGAAATCCATAGTTCCTACCAAACCTCTAAAGTTCACCCAGCCACTAGTAACAATAGTGTGTGGCGCAGTCTTCGCGACAAGGCTAAACCGAGGCAAAGACATCCCCGATGCCACTCAAATGTATGCATATGCCACGTGGAGAGAATTCTTCTCGGCAATTTGTCTAAAGCACTGAGGGGTCTCACTGCCTCTAGTTTAGTGTTTGATGCTGTTTCATTGGGTGATGGTTGTGATTTGTGACGAGGTCTGTTAGGAATTGCGGAGGTGAAGGTGTATGTAGAATGGGTCATAGCGAAGGGCTTGATAGTGCCCGTGCGACGAGTGGATGGAGAGATCTGGCAGAATATTTCCCCGCTAAGCGGCACAGGTCTGGCTCTACTGTATCGGGCCCAAACTCCTCATTGTTTAGTCTGGATCACGACCAGGATGTATTATACGTAGTGCTATTTTAGTGGGGTCAAAAGTACCATCGTCTCTTTGAGCTCTCATTTTAATTTACTTTACATTAACCTTTGGTGTAGTGGATCGATAAAATTTCCATACGATTGGAGTGTACCCATGGGGAAGACTCCACTATTTACTTTCCCTGCAGCGAATGACCGGTGTTTTCATAAGGACTTGCAAAGTAAAAAAACCGGAGTCGAATTAATTCATTTGCCGGATATCAGATCCACATCTGATATGCCGGAAAAAGGATCCAAGTCCAAGGAGGAAAATTCATCTATGGAGATTTTGTTGGTCTTGTACTATATCCACCATTGTCTGTATCTGTACTATGCACGTAGTATGTCTTAAACTACAAGTCGTCATCGCTATCATTATCATATCATGTCGACGAGATTGAGAACAAAGAACAAGAAAACTGAAACAAACCCATCGTCCAACGCTTAAATCTGGCCTGCAAAATGGTCAGCCTCATTCCTTCACCAAAGCCTACTGACAAGGGAAGAGGAAAACTGGGGATACATACTCAGCGTCATACTCAAACTGACATCCGTATTCTCCACCATATCCGTAAACTCCTCGAAGCTGATCTTTCCATCCTGGTCCTTATCCGCCTCCATGATGGTCTTATCGACGATCTGCTGTAGCTGCACGTCTTTGAGGTTGTTGCCAACCATCATCTTTAATACGATGAACAGTTCTCCGTTAGAGATGTAGCCGTCGCGATCGATATCGTAGACCTTGAATGCGAAGCGAAGCTTCTCCTCCTTGTTACCCTTAGACGAGAAGGCCGAGAGACCTGAAACGAATTCTTGGAAGTCGACGTCACCGCCACCATCTTCATCGAAGATTGCGATCATTCTTTGATGTTCAAAACAAGTTAGACCGGTCATTTTATTTCGCCATTTAAACAATCCCATGCGTACCTCGTTGCCAGCGGGTTGGATGACACTTGGGGAAGGGAAAGGAATTCGTCGCGATCAATTGTACCCGAGCTGTCCTGTAGGATAAGAATGAGTATGCGCGCCTGCTTTACGCTTCACTGCCGTATCGAACCTTATCCAGTTTCATGAATCGCTTGCGGAGTCGGTCAACCTCATCTCTGTCGACTGTCGGGTGAGATTGACGCGTCAGTGCCATGGCGGAAAGATGAATATCAGGAGCCCATTGAACTCACAGTTGGAAGCGGAGACGATGTTGTCAAATAGTTGCGACGTTCCGACCGAGCCTCTCCGTCTCCGCGCATCGTACAGGGCGGCATTATTGGGTGCGGAGGAATGTTCCATGATGTTGTTGGTGGTCGGCTGCAGGGGTAACGTTCGGGTAAGCGGTCGGGGAGAGTATCAGGCGGCGTGATGGGAGAGGGCGGAACAAGGGCGAGACGGGTAGATTAGATCTTGAGAATCACAAAGGACAAACAGTATCAGAATAGATCGGTAGATTGCGGATGAATGGGAAGATAATGACGCAGTGATCGCAACAATGATGGCATGCCAACGAGCACCCGTTCAAGACTGGAATTTGATATCGGCCAGCCCCGCACTAACCGGAAACGGACAGGCAAGCGAACCCCTGAGGCCGTGCGCGCTCCAAAACAGGCGACCGGCGGGTGACATTGCAACGTCAACTCATCCGCCAGCGCGGTTACTACGAGATTTCAATTGTCGATATCTTCCCACCCCCATCAGATATCATCACAAAATTACGACTACGTGATCTCGCATGACCAGACCTATCGAGCCATACTAATTTTGTCCCCCTCAGCCCATGGTCCTTGCCATTTTCGTGCTCCCAAAGTTCGCATGACTAGGTACGGGGGAATGGGGAGGACGCGCCCTAAAAAGCTCACCTCCAAAGCCTCTATTCCCATAGTCAGGGAGCATGACATCGATGCCATCGAAGAAGAGGTCCAGAATGCCCTACAACAGATTGAAACCGGTGTTGAGAAGGCCGAGGAGTCGGTACGTTGTCCCCCGTCTAATTTTAGCCCACCCCTGCACATGTCACGTGATATCATTCCGACGTCCGCCCATCGTGAAAATTTCGCATCGTAGCCAAGAAGCCGCAAAACAAGGTCTGCTAACGCGGCTTTCTACAGGAATTCCATCTTCAAGCTGCTATAAATGCTAGTGCCCAAGGAAAAGTAAATGAGGCCCATATCCCGACCCCAGAGACCGTTCTCAGTAGTCTTCGATATGACGAGCTCTACCCTCCTATCTTCTCGCAACCTGCGACGTACATCCGCTTCTCCTCCACTGTGGAGGACTGTTGCGGATGCCCGTATAACATGACCGAAGAGGATGATGTATTCCTCAAGATCATGAACGAAAAGCGGGATGCCGCTGACCGGTGCACCGAGGACCAATTCGAAGAAGTTATGCACTTCTTCGAGGAGACGGCACAGACAAAGCAGCCGTTTGCAGCTGTAGATAATCCACCTGTTCTGAGTTTTGCCGAAATTCAGGACGCCATGGATGCAGCCGTAGAGGAAAGCGTAAAGCGATTCGCCAAGGACGTATATGAGCATTGGAAGTCAACGAGGACTGAGACCGGAAACCGGTCACTCATGCCAAGTCTTAAGGTAAATCACTTTCCTGTGGCTCACCTGATGATGCAAAGACAGCCGCGCTAACACGTTCATACAGTTCGAGACTGGGCAAGAAACTGATGACACAGATCCCTATGTCTGTTTCCGTAGACGCGAAGTCCGTCAGATTCGCAAGACTCGGGGCAGAGATGCTCAGAGTGCCGATAAGCTGAGGCGACTGAGGAAGGAGTTGGAGGATGCTCGGCAATTAGTCGCTCTGGTGCGTCAGCGCGAGCTGGCGAGGAAGGAGATGCTTGCCATTGAACGGCAAGTGTTCTTGCAACGATCCGAAGTCAAGGAGATGAAGAGGAAACTCAATCTCAAGGATGACGATGAGGATCTCATCAATCAGAAGGTAAGAATTGTGCTTATTCACTTCTGCATTGTTCTGATACTGATTGGCAATAGCCTAAGAAGAAGCCGACCGAAGCGCCAGCTGTGCAGCGACCAGTGGCTCCTCAGCTCCGGATGCCGCCAAAGGCTGGCACTCAAGCTGCGGAGGACTTGCAGTTGCTGGAAGATGTCCAGGCAGAAAAAGAAAACGAAATTCTGCGCGATATCAATCAGAACATCGCCAAGCATATCAAATGGAACGAGGGCTATGTAGACTTCACAAGGGCGCCCCTCTCACCATCCCCTGAGAGGACGTTCCAGGCTGCTTTCCGTCCGGCAATCACTGCCCAGTTGCCGACACCACCATCCTCAGATTCATCTGAGAACATGATGGATACGACCTTAGATAACCCAAGCACACTGTCTCTCCGAGACAAATTAGCACCTCAAACCATGATGATGAGCGATGATACCAGCAGGATGCCCTCGTTCAGGCGACGCATCGGGCGTGGTGGTCGTTTGTTCATCGATCGTCGAAACCTTGTTTCGCGTTGTAGAGTGGAGCTTGATCCGTGGAAGGCCGATCGCTTCAAGTATGATCAGGAAGATTCGGACGAAGAGCTCGACTTTGAAAGAGACCAGTTTGACATTCACATCATGCAGCACCGAGCCATCATGATGGCGAAGGCCCGAGACCAAGCCGCGGCTGCAGCTCAGGCGCATGCGCAGGCGCAAGCCCAGGCTCAGGCTCAAGCGCAGCGGCGATTGCAAGCTGACCAAACGGCCAACAATACGGGGCAAACCATGGGATCCAACCCTGGGCCTGGTGCCATTGCCCCCACACCCGAAACTTGAGCTGGACTCTGTTCTTCTCCCCCCTCACTCAAATCTTCTTAATTTCCCACACCCATATGTTGCATTTGGCAGGCGTTGCTCTCTGTTTCCCATTTTTTCAATCCCCACTGTAGTTTTACTCCGCTTCAAACCGTCTTTGTTTTCAAAACCCCTTTTAACATCAGTTGCCTGAACGCCGCGACGCTTTGAAAAATTTCAGGATAATGTCGCAGATGGATGCTTTTTCATGACCTGGCCCTGGGATTATGCCATGTTAGTGTACATATTGTTTCTTTCTTTTCTTTTATTCTCCCAGATGATCAGTCGATAGAGACTTGTACGGATAGCGAAGCTATGAGGTCAGCAACGAAAAAGAAAAAAATAAGAATTAATATCACTTGTAACAAAAGAGAAACTTTTCTTATCGATGCAAAATAGACAACGCCTTGTAGATCGGTGGGATCAAGTCCTCTGGGCCTTGGTTCTCCTCGATGCGTCATTGTCGCCGTTAGCGGCTCGCTTTGAGGTCGTGCTTCTGAGCATGTCGGATAAAGTTTGCAGGATTTCCTTCTCGCCAATTCGAACCTGGATTGCCATTTTTTGTCGTCGTGCAGAGTTTTCCAAGGGGGTTGTAGCCTCCAACTGGCTCAATTGTGCCAGCAGTTCTTTGTCATGTGCAAGGGTCGTTGTGTACTGGGCTTGCTTTGATTGAACAGCCTTTGACAGTAGTGTTACTTCCTTGTGACCTAAAGAAGGCTTCGGGGGTTTGTTCTTCGAAACCTGCTGCTTGAGCTCGTCATTTGACATGCATAGTGTTTTAGCCAACAGGACCAGTTCGTCTGGAAGAACACCTGCCAGATCATCATCCAACGGTCTCGGAATGTCATAACCGTCATCAAGGACTTCTAAGTCCTCAAGGAATTGGAGCTACAGTCTCTGATCAGCATTGTATCTCATACAGGTATAGGCGAGATTGAGAGTATATACCACAGGTTGGTTCTCAATATCGGCATTTTCAAGGCCTGCCGCCTGGCAAATAAGCTCCAGTGACAGCTCAACTACATCGTAAGGAGCATAGTTATCGGTCACATAGCCGTACCTCCTCAGAAGGTCCGCACGGGGGATCTCTCCGTAATCATTGAAAATCTCAGCCCCTGCACTGATAGGCTTGATAGCCTTCATTACAAGACCGGCCTCTTCTTGGAAAAGACGAGCCTTCATATGAGTGAGCGCCTATGGCTTGCTAAGCGTGAAGGGGGAAAACTCACGTTATTCTGGTCTGCATCGGCGTTCAACAAATCTGCCAGAGGAACCATACCCTTGGACAGTTGTTCCTCATCATCAGTCACATATCCGCTTTCATCATCTCCTTCGTCATCCTCATCTTCGGGCTTCTCGATATCGAAGGCGTAAGCCATGATAAGGGAGCCCATCACATGAGCGAGGTTCAGGAGAGCCTGAGTGCCAGCATCGCCATCATACGATGCTAGACCATCCACCGGTGGAAAGAGAGATGGATTGGCTCTCACAATAGGAGCAATCATTTCCAGTATGGATCCTTCTGCACCTTCTTTGCCAATTCTATCGACGATTGCGCTGCCCTGAAGCTCCTGAAGCTCTGAAGGCGACCAGAACATTAGGGTATCAAATTTTCGGGGAAGGACCTTGAAGTATGATGCCCAGGCCGATTGATCCCCAAGCAGATACTCGTAGATCATGACCAGCATAAGAGACAGCCATGGTCCCAGCTCCTCCACATCCTGGGAGAGCAGATCCTTCAATTTTGAATTCTGAGTTGAGAGGATGTGTTCGCGGGGGATCGTAAAAAGCTCTTCACCTTCCGCAATATCGGATTGCGCCACTAGTACATTGATGTGTGTCTGTCAGAGATGTCCACGAAATACGATTCTGGGTGCGGCGGAAAACCGAAGTGGGCGAAATTCTTCTTGGATTGATCACGTACCGACACCTCTGCCCGCCGCTCTGGATCTCAAATCAGCGAGGCGAATCTTAGGGTTAATCTTCACCCCAGGCTTACCAGACAGCCAAGAGATAAACTCGTCTGACTGAGACTGGAAATTCGCAGGATCGAGAAAATGGATTGTGGAAGACATGGTGTCTTTGACGAGAAAGAGTAGTGGAGTAGGTAGAAGAAGAGCACACCAAAAGAAAAACGGGAATACAAGAAAGAGAGAGGGCCCCACTCTTTCTCGGGCACACGGAGAAAAGGGACAGTCAAAGGGGAGGCAAAGAGTAAGATCAGAGAATTTGAGAGAACCCCAGGTAGGGTAGAATGAAGGACGAAGTGAATCGTCCGCAGTTGTGTGTGCGTGCGTGTGAAGAGAGAATCACTAAGTGTGGTTTTGGGGGGGTGGGTGAGCTGTAGTTCAGTACGTAGTTCCGTAGTAGTAGACCTAGTTCGCCGGTACGCCGTACCACTGGATGTATACCGTCGGATAAACGCTGCAGCGGATATTACCGCCCTTCAAGCGCACCAATCGATAACGTTGCTGATAAAAAAAAGATCAATTTTGCCCCTCTACTCTGTACTGGCTCATCATCAATGAAAATAATCTCCTCATTTTAAACTCCCATCCACACGTTTTTGTTTTGTGTTTTTTCTCTTCGGATATTCATTACAATAGAAATTACTGTTCTATCCAATTTCCCCCTTCCATCATGATCGCTATCGGCCTGGAGGGCTCCGCCAACAAGCTTGGCGTGGGCATCATGTTGCACCCCGATAATGGCAGCCCCCCGCAGGTACTCGCGAACATCCGTCACACCTATGTCTCTCCCCCGGGTGAAGGTTTTCTTCCTAAAGACACTGCTAGGCACCATCGCGCATGGGTGGTAAAGCTAGTGAAAAAAGCACTCAAGGAAGCTCGTGTGTCCGTCCAAGATGTGGATTGTATTTGTTTCACCAAGGGCCCTGGTATGGGAGCTCCCCTCCAGAGCGTTGCGGTTGCGGCACGGGTGTTGAGCCTACTATGGGGCAAAGAGTTGGTTGGTGTAAATCACTGTGTCGGACGTATGTATAACCCCAATTCCTATTTTTATATACCCCTTCTTCTAGTACTCGTGCATAAACCTGTTACATACTTCCGTGGTGCCCATGGCGCTAACGTTACATAGATATTGAGATGGGCAGGCTCATTACAGGCTCTACTAATCCAGTTGTACTCTATGTTTCTGGAGGGAACACACAAGTAATCGCATATAGCTCACAAAGGTACCGGATTTTCGGCGAGACTCTTGATATTGCGGTGGGTAACTGCTTGGACCGGTTCGCGCGAACGCTACACATTTCCAATGACCCAGCTCCGGGATATAATATTGAACAATTAGCCAAAAAGGGCAAGCAATTAGTTGATCTACCATACACTGTAAAGGGAATGGATTGCTCCTTCTCTGGTATCTTAGCCGCAGTGGATGGCTTGGCCGCGACATACGGACTAGGTGGCGAAGGGAAGGATGATGAGACCGACACCCCTATACCTGATGCTGATGGTAATGGAAAACCCACCCGCGCAGACTTGTGCTTCTCACTCCAAGAGACTATCTTCTCCATGCTTGTTGAAATCACCGAACGCGCAATGGCGCACGTCGGCTCCAAAGAAGTTCTGATTGTCGGTGGTGTTGGTTGCAATGAGAGGTTACAGGAGATGATGGGGATTATGGCCCGGGATCGCGGAGGTAGCGTCCATGCTACTGACGAAAGATTCTGTATCGATAATGGAATCATGATCGCACAGGCTGGCTTGCTCGCATACTCGACTGGATTCCGTACGCCATTGAAGGATTCCACATGTACGCAACGGTTCCGAACGGATGATGTGTTTGTAAAGTGGAGGGATTAATATGCCGACTTATCTACCGGGGCCCCATTCACTGGATAAAATAGACTTACGAATTACCAAGACGTTGATGTCCACGCGTTTGGCCGCTACATTTTGTGTCCATGGAGACCGCTGTAATGCAGTAGTTGCAGTATAATGCTGTGAATTTGTATTTGAAGATTATAGGTAGCCATGGGAGCATCGGGTTATTCCATAGACAATGACCCGGCAGAAGTAGTGGTATGTAATTCATAGATGTCCCAGCATCACTAGACCATATTGGACCCGACCGAATGCTAGCATACATTAGGCATTTGAGATGTAGCCAAGAAGTACTGATGCGCATGCGACGCAGTCGCATGGCGAGCAGAAAGAGAAAAGACAAGACATGTTGTCAAAGTTCTTATCGCTAGTGATGCATCCCAAGTAACTCCGGAAGAAATGGTGATTCAAAGCGCCTTCAATGAAATAGACAGTCAAACAACTCCTGCCTAGCATTCAGCCCATTACTAAGTGCCCAAAGGCTATATGCTTGGCTTCCGATGTATGTGCGTTAGTCGGTAAAAGAAAAGGGGGGAGGAAAGGGGAGCAACTCCATAGAGACAATCAGGCCAGGGATATAATGAGTTTGTTGAAAAGCATTCCCCGGATGTTTCAAAGACGAATTGGAGCACGGAGCCAGCAGATATTCATTAGGCGAAGAAGGTTCAACAGGATCTTGTCCAGCTAAGGAGTAATGTACCACTCCTGACCGAACAGGGGATATGCAGTGACGTCTTTGTGTGTTTATATCTATCCCGCGATATCCCCGGTTGGCTTATACAAAATTGTCGTTACGTACTGTGGTTGTACGTCTTAGTAACCTTGGAACCAGAGACTGTGCGATTGCAGTGACTTACCTTGCGTTTGTATCTGGTTGTTGCACTGGTAGCGAGGACGCCATTTTTGATGCTGCTCGTCGCCAGATGATTCAAAACAGTATGGTTGGGATAGTTGAGCACGCTGCTATCGTCCTTCATTGGCGTAGTGCCGTTTAAAATCGACTTCCCCAGGAAGAGGGGAAGACTTGGCGGCGTAGGTGCATCGCCAATCACATTGACAGCTCGTTGGTAAGCTGGGCTCTCTTGTGTTTCATCTTCTCTGTCTAAGTCAACAAGGAACTGCGGGATTATACGACGGAAGTCCCCTTGGGGGATTTCTTCCCACTCGTCCAGTTGATCTTCAACAGCTGATCCGGATCCAACCTGCTCAGACCCAACTCGGGTGGGGAGGACTTGCGGAGGGTGGACTCCGGGAGGGACGTTGCTTTGAGATGTTTTATCACTCCCGCTCCGTGACCGATTAGTGTCATCGGCGCTTATTTCGATGTAATTAACGAGGTGATTGGTAAAGTCTACTGCAGTGGGAAGACTGTCCGCCGCACGCATCTCACCGTCTACGATGAATTTTAAGTGGTGAGTTCCAGGGCGGAGATTTAACCTCGTTGACATAACGCCGGGGTTACTTTCACTGCTTACCAGGTGTTGCGTTAGTGGTGGAGCTTGATAAAGGCTAGACCATGTGGTCTTGCGGGTCCAATAACAAGCAATGGAAAGGATAATACCAATGGCATTGCATACCTTCTGTGTAGACGGAACTTTTTCTCCCAGTTGACGAATGTTCCGGTGACATAAACCTTGTCGCCAGGAGCAGTCCATTCTATAATCGTAGGGACAGGCCTGCCGACACCACTGCTTGTATACGGCTCCAGCTCTTCCAAAACTTCTTCATCTTCGACGGCAGCATCGCCCAGGTTTGGGTCTCCCTGACCTGCTTGTTCATCGAGCAATCGTTCCGAGGGAGGCGACCCCATATAAGGTGAACCTGGCGTCGCCGTGGCATCACCAATCGGTAGAGGCAATCGTGGTGGCCGCTGGAGATGGGCAGATGCGCTGTAGTAGGCATTGTGAGGTGGACCGGAAGGCGCTACGGGTGTATAGTGATCGTGCCTAGCGCTAATTCTTGAAGCTGGTACCTGGACGGGGTTTGACGGATCGGGGGAGGGTATTTCTTTATAGTGACGGTCTGCTTTCTTAGTATCGGGCGCATGCCGCGTCGCTGAGTCTGGGGCATTGCGCGATTGAAGACGCTGTTGAACCGATGCCTGATTTTGCGAAACTGAATGGCCAGTTGCAGTCTCTTTGGATGCGGAGGGATCCGCGGCAGTGGCTTTTGCTGTGCCCGATGGAGCATTGAGCGAAGGTCGGCGCGTCACTTTTCTGTCACCCGCAGAACCAACATGGGTCGAGTGACCCGAAGTCGACGGAACATCTCCGGCGGGGCCCTTGGAAGGGTTGTTACCCATTGGAGGCGTAGAAGAGCGAAAATGTGGGGGACAGATATAAATGAAGGAGAGGGAGGGGAAGGAAGTCGAGACGAGATGAACGTTATGTAGATCGGGTCGCTAGCATCAGATCGCGGTCCTCGACCGGCAATGGGGTAAACACAAATAGGGAAGGCAAACTAGAAGGCCCCCGAAAAAAATATTGAGCGTAATTTAGTGCCCAAAGAGGTACTCGCAATGTAAATACAGTCCAACTAGAACGAAGCTGAACATCGAGTGAAGTAGCGATGATGTCGATGTCGGCGACCCCAGAGTCTGGGCCAACTTCTCAATTAGGGCTTAGGGCTCCTGCCGGATAGTCGGCAGTTATCTCCGATCACTGGAAGTCCCCAACCTCATGGTGCCAAGAACATAGTAGGTAGCCATTGTTAGTCCTCCTCGCGTTTCTTTGCTGTATAGCTCAACAGTAGCATCTTCCAATACAGTCCATATTTCCGAGGTCGCCTGAAACCCTTAAAGGCCAATAGCTCGTTCAGGCAAGAATTCTCTATCTATATAATTCTGCCGGAAGCTACCGCCTATGGAAGCTTATGTATCGAGGAGGAATGATGAGGATCAATTAACATTCATTCATCTTCTTCTTCCATAGAGTCTGGTCTTGTCGCATAAAGAATTGTCATACGTAATGAAGAGTTCTTTGTGGTAGCTAGCAATATTTCACGGCGCATCAATGTCCTGGATTTCCGCAATAAGCACGGTGTCACAATGGATACTCCTATATCCTGTTACCTTTCTCATATACTACGGATACCGACTACTGCGACTATTGGCAACGCCGTTGGTGAAACTAGGACAATTGACTCTTCGCTGCGCCCTTCTGCCCTTCAATCTAGTCTTGAAGTTCGAGGTACGGAAATTTTTTGAATTGCGTCTCCCATCGAAGAACAATTTGACTCCAATAGTTCAAACGAAGGTGGTTGTTGACATTCTTATAGGCTTTTTTAACCTTCGCCTTGGCAGCTATACTCACAGGGGTATTACTGGGGCTGCTGTTGTACTATACGAGTTCCTTCATTGTGGAGATTTTGAACCAGTCCCTGGGGCTAACATACCCTTTACCTCATCACACCCAAGCTCGCACTATCAAGGGGCCGAAGAGAAACGCTCTGGAAAGAGGATATAGTCCGCTCAACGAGTACCTGGCCGGCAGCAGTAGACAAATCAGAAAGAGTGGACTTCTGTCTTCCACGATCTTGGAGGAGGAAGAATCCAACCAGGACTCAAATGGAGATGATCTCTATGACTGACCAGGAGAGGCAAGAAGTTATGTATGTATCTTAACAGGCCCTTCGATAGTCAATGAGGGGTGTTTACAAAATACATCAATGTGCAGCGTAGAATTAACATTTTAAGTTAGAAATGACAAGCAGCTGGTATCGGAATCCAGACCCTATCGATAACAGCTGGACCCTTTTCCCCGCGGAGATGATAAATACCCAGTATCAGGCGGTCAAAAATACCACAATTCATGACGGAGCACACGTGGGTCCTCACGCATGGATCAATAAACCCTGGAATTAATTAGCTTGGGTTGAGTTAAATTAAGTCGTGTTTCCTCATGACTTCGTATTTCTATTGCACGCTTCTTTAGCCCTCCAAACTTATTCTGCTCGACATCCCCTTTCGCGCATCCTTTATTTTGGTCTCCCTAAGTCGATTATATCATCGATCATCATTACATACTCGCGGGCGATCTGTCTCCGATGCGCTAACGGGCTCACTTCAATACGTCACCTCGCAGCAATTTTTCGTTCCCGCCTCCTGAATAGAACAAATATTCTAAGAAGACCTCGAAATCGACATCGACGTTTGCTACAGGTTTAGGGGAAAGGTTCTCGGCTACAGACGGAAGGAGGATAAATAAGTCACACGCAGACCGTGGAGAAAAGGGAAACAGGAAGCAGACGAGGAGGAGAGGGAGAGGTGAAATGGTTTTGCCTCGACCATTTTCGCGGGTGCGAACGTTGCTGTTGGCGGCTGCACTCGCGGCTTTTCTGACATATTCTTTCTTGCGCTGGCAGCGCATTTCCTATGCAGAACAAGCGCAATCCGCAGCTAAAGAGGTCGCATCATCCAACGCCCAGGCCGTAGTATTGACTAGGCCGGAAGGTCATATCGGATTCTGGCGTCAATTTCAGCCCCTTCTGGCGACGCACCAGCCAAAATGTGAACCACCACTGCGACTGGACAATGCGCCATCGATTAGGTTCGAGCAAGCGAGCCCTGACTTCCGCCCTGAGGTACTGGACATGCTGGACGATCACGTCGATGCCATGAAGCAAGCCCATACAGGGTTCATCGAGGATATTAAGACGAAGCCACCCATGCTGCACTATGTCCCCAACACTAGAGGATTAGTTTCGACCGCCGGCGGCGAATACTTACCCGTGTTGGTCATCTCGCTTCGAATGCTGCGGAGGACAGGCTCAGAACTGCCACTCGAGGTATTTCTTGCCAATGAGGATGAGTATGAGAAATATATATGCGATGTGGTCCTTCCATCTCTCAATGCTCGATGTGTGGTACTTTCCCATATCCTGGATGCTGTTCCAAAGGTCATGGATATCCAGAAATACCAATTCAAACTGTTCGCCATGATGTTCTCTTCTTTTGAGGAAATCTTGTTCTTAGATGCCGACGCGTTCCCGCTACATCAGCCAGAAATACTCTTCATGAACGAACCTTTCAAGTCCAAGAAAATGGTTACGTGGCCAGACTTTTGGGCGACTACAATCTCGTCATACTATTACGAGATATCATCCCAACCTATGCCTTCGAATACCATTCGGCAATCCAGTGAATCTGGCGAGGTGCTCCTTTCCAAGAAGACCCACATGCAGACCCTCCTTCTAAGTGTATATTATAACTTCTGGGGCCCCGATTATTACTACCCACTTTTGTCGCAGGGTGCATCTGGCGAAGGTGACAAGGAAACGTTTGTTGCAGCTGCTCTAACTCTTGGAGAATCATACTATCAGGTTTCTGAGCCCATTTGTGCCATTGGTCATGGTACCGAGGGCGGCTTTGCTGGCTCCGCAATGGTCCAATTTGATCCGGTTGAGGATTACGCCTTGACACAAAAAGGAGAATGGCGCGTTCATGGATCAAAGGCCCCTGCTCCCCGTGCCTTCTTCATCCATGCTAATTTTCCAAAGTTTAACCCAGCTACAGTGTTCGATAAGCAAGCAGTCAACCCGGCTTTTGCCGATGACGGTAGCTACACACGCGCATGGACCATTCCTCAAGAAGTGATTGGAAAGTTTAGCACGGATGTCGAAAAGTATTTCTGGAAAGAAATTCTCTGGACAGGCTGCGAACTCGAGAGTAAATTCAGTACCTGGAAGGGTCGCAAGGGCATCTGCGCGGAAGTGAAAAAGTATTGGAACGCAATATACGTGGACAAGAAGACTTCAAAGGTCTAAGCAGGCTGAAACATCCTAGCTTGAGCGATATTTGCGTTGGTGTCTTCACTATGTTACTGCTGTGTATTTCATTCGTGGTGGACAAATCTATCATAGGATGTGTCCTAGGACATGTTAGTGTTCACGCTAGCTATGTGGACGCTACATTTTACCCTGGACGACATCGCACCCTTCGCCCTCACTTCCCGTCCTTGTTTGGCCGGGTCGAGTTGAGAAGATCCCCACGAACATAGTGGGTGTACAAAACGTTGCCTCGGAATGAACGTGTCATTTCGAAGACAACCGACACCAAATCTATGAAACATGATGGCACCTCAAAACATACAAAGCGCAGGATACCTTCCCAAACAGCCTCCAGCTTCTCCAGCTTCTCCAGCTTCTCCAGCTTTGAAGACTCGGGTCACTGTGGAGGGTTTATGCATGACATGCTAACTGGGTCTACTAAGAACCGACTAAGCTTCTCGCTTGTCTAGGCTACCCAGGCATAAGCTAATGACTTTTTTTTATAAATTTGTATGCATATATTAGCGTCAATCATTTGGATCGATAGTACATACTTCTTATACCATGTTATTCGATATTATTTTAAGCTCTACTCCGCACGGTCTGTATATATAATAATGATGCAGTACTACTATCGATGGCTCACCGAGTTTTCGAAACTTAGCTAGCGCTAGGGCCTTACTCTTTCAGATCCGAAAAAAAGGCTACATATGACAGGCAGGGTTAAACATAAATATGATTAGCGGCTATATTTTTATGTAGCAGGTAGAGAGGCGAAGTCTATAGTATCTTATTGTATCATGTTCTCTAGTCGTACATTATCTATCTAATTTACAGGAGTTGACTTTTTGCACGGATTATAATACATAGAGATCAAGACAGTAGCTCTTACAGGCTAAGGCTTGATCTCCATTCCTGACTTATCAGCCTTCTTGACCGCCTCTTTGAACAGCTCCTTGCACCGCACTCGGCTGCCTAATTTGGCACACAGCAAGAAAGCACCGCTGAGTTTCCGGTGAAGACTGTAGGTCTCTTCCGGCGGAGGCGACAGGCGCTCTCGGATCATAACTGGGATAAAAGCACGAACTCTATCTGTGATGGTCTGGTTGCTGAAGTCATAGACATCCGGGGAAGAGCCCATGAACGGTTCGGCAAGAGTGGTGATGGAGGAGACATGTGCATTCACCATAGCTGAAGACTCGTGGCCCGTCAGGTAGCCCAGGTCAATAGAGAGACGATGGCACGTCTCGCGATCATTCCGCGAGGCAGCCACAAGAGTACGAATGTATTTCGTGATGAATTCGGTGGGGTACTCGCGCGAAGCACCGAAATCAAGAAGTTCTAGACGGTTAGTCTCTGCGTTATAGAGGAAGTTGGTCCAGTTCGGGTCCGTCTGCATGTATCTGAATTCGGTGATTTCTCGCAAACACAGACGCATGATCTGTGTGCCGATCCAATCACGCTGTTCTTGGGTGAAATTTTGGATCTTAGTAACGGCAACACCGTTCAAGCGCTCCATGGTCAAGACCTGTCTACCCGAAGCCTCGGGGATGATTTCTGGTACCAGAAAGACTGGATCATCTTTGAGGAGTTCCTTGAAGTGCTTGCTGCATTCGGCTTCTCGGATGTAGTCACATTCCCAGGCAAGTTCTGTCCGGGCATTTGCGATAGTCTTGTCAAGATAAAGACCCTTCGGGAGAAGACGAGACGCAGTGAGTAGGATCGACAAGTTGTTCAGGTCCGAGTCGATAGAGTCTGCCACACCCGGGTATTGTACTTTGACGGCGACGGGTTGACCTGTCTTCTTTAGCACGGCTCCATGAACTTGGCCGATAGAAGCTGCAGCCATTGGGACTTCATCAAAAGAGGAGAATAGATCCCGCCAGTTAGGGCCCAGGTTATCAGCCAGAACTTTGTCACGCTGAGAGGCCGGCATGTAGTCAGCTCGGTCTTGTACTCTTTGCAGAACAATTCCGATCGACTCTGGGAGCATCTTCGAGTCTAAGATAGTTAGTTCTGTCGCGACAGCAAAAAGGAAAATGCTTATACCAACCTTGGAAGCTCAGCATCTGCCCTAATTTGAGGGCAGCACCACGCATCTTCGAAAGCTTAGCGACGAGGCGTTCCATGTTCCCGGGACTGAACATTAGAGATCCAGCGTCCGCGTCATTACTGCCGGTTACTCTCCGTAGACCCTCACCAACAGCTCCAAAAGCCATCGAAGTCGCCAGTCCACCATATTGCCATAGTCTCCCTAGACGTGATGACGGAACACGTGATTCTAACATTTGATAAGAGCCTGCTTGTTTTGTGTCCGCTATTACCACAGGGTCTGTCTGCTTGAACCTATTAGCATAGATATCCTTCCTTCTCAGGCCAATGACACTACGAACCTGGGAGTTGGTCGAAACTATATCATCTGCAATACTATTTCCGAACTTCTCTATGTCATCTTCCTCGACTCTGTGTGTGGATGATCCGGCAGTTTTGAGTTCGCCTTTGTTCATGTTCACATCACCTCTCCGAGAAATCGACTTGGCAACCTTAGGGCTACGAAAGAGTTGATTCATGACCTCGTCTGGGATTTCCTGCTCCTGCGCAGGCGATGCAACCTTCTCGGCATCCACCGACGAGTGGAATACATCCGTATTGATCTCATTGACTAAACCACTCTGGGTAACACTTGCAGCCTTGGGCAGTTTCGTTCTAGGAAGTCCAGATAACTCGGGCCCTGCCTTCTGGGACGGTTGGTAGAACACACTCTGCTGTGGACTGACGTTCAAGTCACCCGACCTTTCATTTCCACTGTATGCCGCCGTCGTCGAAGGAATCTGGGATTCCGCCTGTCGTTGTGATCTCCTTGCGTCGTCGGCAGAGACATTCGCCGCACGGCGAGACTCGGTCGCGCTTTGGGTCTGAGCCCTCGGCGTCGATTCGGAGGGATTGGGCTCATTGAATCGCCTGGCCAAAGCTGCGGCTGCTTGAGCGGTGAGTACAAGGCCGTCGGCCTGCTCTTTGATGCCCTTGGTGAGAGACGAGGTTCTCGTAAATAAATCTAACTGGCGCTGGCGCACCGCCAGGTGTTTCGTTGCAACGGATTTGGCGACATTGAGAACTTGGATAGCGTCCAGAAGACGCCTTCCAGACATAGTATAAATCCTAGAATATCAGTTTTGTGTCCGGTCTAATGAGCTCGCATGACGAACGGGCGCAATTTGTCATAGGTTGACCAACAGTTTGCTGCTGGCTCGATACGAGAAGTCCCGAAGCCGGTCGCCGAGACCCGTTTTTTTGCCACCGTTTACCGCTAGATCGGGCGATTCCGTTCCTTATCGGCGAACTAAATCAGTAGTAGATAAGGCAGTGGCGGCCCTCCATCTGGCGCTGCGAATCTCCTCCCATTCCCATCTTATTCCTAAGCTCTACATAGTACATACGTTCCAATGATCACGAAATCGAGTCCCCAAGCTTTGGAGAAAGAGATCTATGATCTCGAATATCGTCTACAGAATGCCAAAGCTCGTCTAGCGCTGGCCTCCGGCCAGGAGCCTGACGGAGATTCATACGTGCCTCTTCCCCAAGGTATGCGAAATGAGTTACAGGACATTGCGGCGGCCAATGCTGACCTCTCACTTCCAGACACGATCCAATTACTTTCCAGCCATGCCTTATTCCTGCTATCGGACTCTGCCCTCCCATTGGGTTCTTTTGCCTATTCTAGCGGTCTCGAATCCTATCTCGCGCATAATAAACCTCTTCCTCCAAAGGTCACACCCACTGCATCCTTTAATCGCTTTTTAAAACTATCGATCACATCAATGGCAAGCACGTCAATACCATACGTTCTCGCGGCATACCGACACCCAGAAGACCTAGAAACATTGGATAATGATATGGATGCCTCAACGCCATGTGTAGTGGCGCAGCGAGCGAGTATCGCGCAAGGGAGGGCTTTGATCGGTGTCTGGGAACGGGCGTTCCGCGGAACGTATGCTTCTGGACCATTTTTAGAAGGCGTTGCTGCTTCCGAGGCGGCCAAAGCCATTGAGGACTTCTCGGACGCTCTCAAGTCGTGTTCTGACACAGCAGATGACTTGGGTCCCAAGGGTCACTTTGCACCCTTATGGGGTATTGTTTGTCTGGCTATGGGCATGGATGCTCGCCAGACAGCATATGTGTTCATGTTGAACCATGCGAAGGCAGTCTTAAGTGCTGCGGTGCGGGCCTCCGTGATGGGTCCCTATCAAGCACAGGCTATTTTAGCCAGTAAAGGCCTACAAGATATGATAATAGAACGTATAGACCGAGAGTGGGATACGCCCGTAGAAGATGCGGGTCAAGTGGTACCTCCGTTAGATCTCTGGGTTGGACGGCATGAACTCTTGTACAGCAGGATATTTAATTCATAATGAATACAATTCTATAACAGCGTGCTGATTGTCTTTCGATGGTCATGGTTGACATGACTCCGTTCTGCTGCATTCTTCATCTCTTTCCTCATTCACAACGTCCAAGCTAATCCTACAACACATGCCCTGCCCTCCCACCCAGATGCCACTGGGAACACTGTAGTGGGTATCCAAGAAAACCCCTTCCCCAGAAGGGAACAAGGGAACAGAACGTGAGAAATCAAATGAACAAGAAACCCCGAAGACCTGAGATCCGCCATTGACTGGCCAATATGCAAAGAGAAAAGAAACAAGTTGAACGCCGGCCCCTCTTGGAAACCTACCCTGCTAAACCGCATAGCAAAACACCGCACCGTGACCTTTTCCATGATTCAGGGGGGACAAAAGTGGATTCGAGAAGGCAAAGAAGAGGAAAGGGTAATAAAAAGAGATAAATCGAAAAGGGGGAATTGGGAGAATAGGACGAAAAGGGGAAAAGAAACTATGGTACAAAAAGAATTTGCGAGATTAGGCCAAGAACAAAGATCCTAAAGGGTAATGTGCATATAGTCATTATTTCCGAACGATCGGTTGCAATTCGGGCACTTTCGAGAACGAGAAGTAAGGCGCTCTTCGACGCAGTCTTTGCAGAAAACGTGGCCGCAGGTTTTGATTGCGGTATTCTTGAAGTTCCTGCGACAAACGGTACAAAGTGCTAGTGTCTTATGTTCGAGTCAGCTGTGATATCCTGTAGGCAAGCGGGGAAGCAAGGTAATTTTACCCTCAGCATCTCATATTCCGATGATGAATTTCCCAAGCTCTTGTTCTTCCAATTATCCAGGCTTTTCTTGGTATCCGCAAGTGTTGCCTTCAACCCTTCGATCTCTGTCTCGGCTTGCCGACAGGCACTGGAAGTGCTTGCCAGAGTTGCATCCTTGGACGTTGACAATGTCTTCAGTTCATTAATCTGTCCCTTTAAGCCTTCTATGACGATGCCATTCTCTGCCAGCTGCTGCTGTGTAGCATGGTGCTTGTTCATCATAGAGTTCAATGCTTCCTTTGTCTCACTAACTTGCTTCTCCATATTCGCCAACAATGAACGTGTGGCGGCTTCGGATTCCTTCAACTGCGAAACAATATCTGAGCTCTTCGAGTTTTGAATCCTCAGGGTCCGCACCTCCAAATCACGAGCCTCCTTGCTCTTCATTGCGGCGAAGTATTTCTGGTCGGCCTTGGATTTCTCCGCAGTCAAGCGCGCCATCTTATCTTCCAACGCACTGAAATCTGTAACTTTCTGTGAAGCTAGCATAGAGTATTTCTTGCAGGCAGTTTGCATGGAGGTTAATTCAGTGTTCAGCATTGCATATTGGCGTTCGAGTGCCTGGTACTTGGCGCGCAACTCCTCGACTGGAATGTCGCTGGAATCCGCTTGTGGGGCTTTTGCGTTTTCCACTTGCAAACGAAGTCGTGCAACCTCCGACTCTAGAGAAGCAATCTGAGCATTTCTGGCCTCCGCGAGTTCCTGGACCTTCAGAACAGCTGTTTTCTCTTGTTCCTGAGCAGCCTTCCGCATCTGCTGATCCGCCAACAATTCATCACGTGCATTCCGTATCCGCGCCAAATCCGTCTCGGCCCGCATCAACTGCGCTTCCTTCTCAGCGATAACATTTTGCGTTTCTTCGTCAACCTGATTGCGGTATGCAGTGCGTTCCGATCGTAGCTTCACGGCCTCTTCGCGTAGTTGCACATTAGTTGCCTCCAAATGATTTATCCGTTTAACGACATCATCATATTGAGATCGCATCTGCTTGAACAGGTCCGTATGCGCATAATCATCATCGGTAAGTTTCGAACGCTTTCCCAACAAGTCAGTTCTGAATGGCTCTCGACGGGCCATAGGAGGAAAGATGACTTACCTTGATATTTAAGTCAGTAATTTGGCTCAGCAAGTTGGCATTCTCGGTCTCCAGCTTTTGTAGCTGTTCTTTCTGCTTTTCGGAGATAGCTACTAGCTTATTATGTGCTTCATCTAGTTCAGGGCCACGTTCGGCACTAGGTGTCGCACCATTCGAAACCGATTGTTCCTCTCGTTTACCGGACGCACTGTCACCCCCAGGTCGCTGGGGGCCTAGGATATATTGCTTCTCCAGTTTGGCAACCGTCAAACTCCGTGCACGGTCCAACTTCTTCTCAGCTACCATGTACCGTAAGGAGGCTTCTTCTAGGCTCTCTTCTAATTGCTGCTTCTCAGATAACGCTTTGTCGAGTTCGGCGATAGTAGCTTTCTCTTCTGCTAGTTTCTTGGCGAGCTGACTCTGTAACTCAGATATTTCAGGTGGAGATTTTGGCGTATTTTTAACAAGGCGAGAGATAATGTCACGTATATCATTTGACCGCGATTTCAGATGTTTCTCAAAATTGTCGACATCGTCGAATGATAAAGAACTTTGAAATGTGGGCCGATCTCTCTTGATATCCTCCGCAGCGCCCAGGAGCAATTTGACCTCATCAATCAACTTTTGGAACTGTTAGTTGGTGACACCGCCATGATAAGAACCCTTGATCTACAGACCTGATTATACCATGTATCGATGACGCGCAGGTGTTCGTTATGGCGAGTAGCGGCTTTCGACATGTCCTTTAATTTGGCCTCCAAGGAGACCTTCTCACGCTTGTACTCCTGCATTTGGCGCCATATCGCATCCTTCTGAAATCGCTAGTTTTAGGACCAAGAGTTAGTATTAAATACTATAGCCAACGACGTGGTGGGCTCTGCGCTTGAGAGATATCTAAGGCCCCCCCTGGAATGACACGAATCCTACTACGCCGGCTAACCCTAAACTCACCTCCAAGTCATCTTTCCAGGGCATATCAGCATCTGGGTGAGGCTTGCTACCACCATTGACAGAAGTCGCTTGCTTCTTCAATGGTGGCGCCGAATCATTGTGATCAGACGTGGCAGCTCTCTTCCGGTCTTCCATCTTGACGAAACCGGACTCGGAGGATGCGACGGGGGATGCTTCGGCGACCGGCATCAGTGGCTAAAAAGGCATAAGGAGAGTGAAGCCGTCACCACTGAGCAGCAACGATATGGTGGTGAGAGCCGCAGCAGTATCCGACCGTGGGAAGAGGGTGACGTTGTTAGGATGGAGGGATGAAAGCAGTCAAGATAAGCAAGATTGGTTGAATCCAGGAGGATTTTCGGCCTGGGAATTAGCACCGCCCTAGCGCCTCCCACGTGACTGCGCCCACTTTCCCCAGGAGTTCAAGGCACCGCAGCATCTAGACTTTTGCCTGCATTATCACCTATCTTCCTCGACTACAACTATTGTCAACTCGAGTCTTCGGACTAAAACACCTTCAAGGCTTCTCCTCTTCCCACTCCGCCTTCAGCTATGACTGACATCGGTGACAATGAAGTCCTTCTCGAGTTCTGCAATTAGTAAGTTATTTTGCGCTCCTGCACCTTCTGTCAGCATCTCGCGTTATTTCTTTGCGCTAATGACTTCCAACGACAGATAAGTCGGGCAAGAAATTCGCTCCCAAGGCGCCCGTCCGACGCGCCGCTCCAGCTCCGGCTGCGGCCCCTAGAAGACCCAGTGTCGCTTCTCAGGTATCGGCTTCTCAAACTCCTCAGCCACCAACACAAACTGCAACTCCCGAACCTGCTTCGATTGCCGAGCCATCCCCTTCTCTTGAGACACCAGCTCCAGACGCAGAGGCGCCTAATGAAAAGGACGCTGTACCAACACCCCCTGCGACAGCAACTGTCACAGCAACTGTCACAGCAACTGCGACGCCCAAGGCCGCCGCTACGGCGATTTCAATCCCTCGCCCAAAGCGAAAGCCTTCATTCTCCGCATTTACTCTTTCACAACCTCCTAACGCAACCCCTGCTGAGCCCACGCCACTACCTTCCATTGAAGTAGCGCCTGATGAATCGAGGGAAGATCGAGCCCGGGTAGAAGAGCCTCGACTCTCTGAGACACGAGTTAACGAGGAGCCATCTCTGGTTGCTGAAGCCCCGGCCGAAACCCGGCCCTCCAAGCGTCCAAAGACAAATGCCGAATCTGCAACCCCAGCTTTGGAGTCTCAGCGGCCCGCCGGGCCTCCTCAGCTAGCTACTCCGCCGGCTACACAGACCTCGACAAATGAGGAGACTACAGAGAGTCGGGATACCACAGAGTCGCAGCCTCCCGCGGAACAGAATCGAAAGACAACAAAGTCAAGAAAACGAAAGCCGTCCAAAGATGTCAATGGTGGAGATAACACGAGTAGGACGAGAGAAAGGAAACCTCGAGCTGCTCGTAAGAAGCGCGAGCCGACCCCTGAAGGCTCTGAGGCTGTCCAGATTGCGCCTGGTATTGTCAAGATGTCGGAACTGTGCAAGGATTTACGGACCGGAAAGATCTCTAAGCGAGAAACTGAACTGCGCCAGATGGAGTTGGCTGAGCTGGAACGCAAGCAGAAAGCACAACAGGATGCGGAGAATACCGAGCAGACCCCTATCAAAGAGAACGAAATTGCAGCGACGCCAGCACTGGAAACAAGCAATTCAGGCGACCAAAAGTCACAGAACGGACCAGTTATGAGAATCGTGAACGGGGAGATTGTGCTCGATGCGGCATCGCTCCAAGTCGACCGTCATGCAGATGCAGCAAGAAATGCCGGGGAGCTGGAGGACGTTGTAGAAAACCATCTTACCCGAAAAGTTAATCAGGCGTCATTTGGAAAGCGCTCCAAAACCGAATCTTGGGATGAAGAAATGACGGATCTATTTTATCGAGGCTTGCGCATGTTCGGTACTGACTTTATGATGATCAGCAAACTATTTCCGGGGAGGTCCAGGCGCCAGATCAAGTTGAAGTTCAACAATGAAGAGCGCCGAGACCCGGGACGGATTAAGGACACACTACTTGGACCGCGGGAAGCTGTTGACATTACGACCTACTCGGAGATGACCAACACCATCTATGACGATCCCAGGATCATTCAACAAGAACTAGATGAGGAGAAGAAACGGATTGAGGATCAACACGCTAAAGAGAAGCAGGCTCAAGAGGAGCTGATTAACAATCCAGATGGTGCCGCAGGTGCTAATGATTCTCCAGAGCAAGGCACTGCACCTGTCAAGAGCAAACGCAATAGCAGGAAGCAAGCCGCTAAGAATACGAGTGGGGGAAATGAAGAAATTTTGGGCACTATTGATGACTTTCCTTGAAATATGATACTTCTCTTGATTGATATGATTTAGACTGGTGTTGGCCTCTAATGTGATACTGATGATAGGCGTTTGCGGCGTTTCCGATATCCCTAATCCGGTGTTGTTAATACGGTGGCTGGCGAGGACGTTCAGTTCTATTACTGTTTGCTCTGCCTTCATATTCTTATGCTTCTTTCTATTATTTCCCGGCCTAGTTACCGTTCATATCGGTACGTTCCGTTTCTTCGCGGGTCATGGCTTTGTGATTCCCGACTCATGGACCGGAATTCCTTTTGTCTAGCATGGTTTTGGGCAAATCGCTAGAGTATATAACTTGTTGCGCGAAAGATTTAAAGACCCTGAGATAAACTTGGCCCAGTATCACCGACGCCTCGTTGAACCGAACCCTGTACTTGTAGTCGGAGTAGAGAACTGGGGAGAACGAGACCGCGAGCTGCCTTCTCCAGGATCATTTGCATCATTCCATCTGCCGAAGGACGTCGCTCGCCGGCCAGCAGAAGGATATTCGTGGCGATTTCTTCTCCCATATTGATAGCCAGCCGCGGCACCACCCAGGGCACCTGTCCAGAAGCCGGGCCTCCAGCCCTGCCCAGCAGGTGTAGATGTGAAAGAACTACTATCCGGACAGCTGCTATAGGGTGGTGGAGGCCCAGGATAGGGACCACCACCTCCTCCTCCACCATCACCACCTCTGCCACCAAACCCACGACCAGGGGTGCGGCCTCTTCGGTTTCCTCGCGAACCAGAACATTCATTACATATGGCTACCAGAATCACCAAGAAGACCGCACCCATGAGCCCAAAAAAGAGTATATCTCCTAGTGAAGCCATGCCGTTCTCATTGTTGTTCAACGGCATTCTAGGCCTAGTTTCTTCGCGTACACGTCCAAATTTCCGCTCTCCAAGTTCCGTCAACAATAGTCGATACTCTACTCCGCAGCTGCCTTTCAGTACCCACTTGTCATCTGCATTTCGGTATCCCTCGCAGACAACATCTGTAGAACCAAGCTTGAACTCTTGGGGGAGGGATGCGGTACAGGTCCACTGGACGTCTTCTTCATCATAGTCGTAGCCAGCGTTGGTGCATCGCATTACATCGATGGGATACAGATCACATATCCTTTTTGATGGCCCAGTGCATTGTAACTGGGGGATGGGATCAACACGGCGAGATGTTGTAAGACGATTTCCGCGCAGAGTCAACGTCTGCACATTGGAGAGAAGGATGGCATTGTTGCCTGGAGGATTCCTGCCATATGAGAGGACAGGAAGCGCAAGAAGGAAAGACAGGAATATCTGTAAGTTTATTGAATACATATTTCAGACGTAAAACCAAGCGATGACAGCTGGATGGTTTCGTGAAAAGATTGACGAGATGTGGAGCTTTGTATACGTGGTAGCTGTGGTGGCGTTTAGTTTACGGGCATGTTGACAGCTGTCATTATCCACTAGGCAGGCCACAAACGCTTCTTTGGTTTGAAAGTCTTGAGATTCACCGTAGTAAAGAAAAGGAACTTCCTCCAACACTGCAGATGAAGTGGGTATATTACTCTGTGTCCCTGACTCCCTGTACCATGTTCTTGTGCTTGCTGGTACATACATTGAAAAGAGAACGATAAGTTCTGATAATCAATCCCGATAAGAAAGATCTGGCGCTAGTCCGGACTAGTCGAGAGTCTAAATTACCTATTGAAATTGCTTGCGGAAGTCAAACCCTCCAACTCCAACCTCTTTAAGTACTTCACCACACACCCACCCTCTACTAACGCTGGTGCAGCGATGGGTGATGACCAGTCATTAAGGTCGACAGTGGCTGAAAATGACATTTCAGCAAAGTGCGCCCTTGTTTCTCCCAACGTACAGTTCAAATTTTGTATGGCTAACCGTGCCGAATTGATTAGATGAACCCTCGGCCGTCCCGGCGCAATCCTCGTACGTCATTTGAGTAGACGCCCTGACATTGCTCTACTGATAAACTAATGAGGCAATGAAGTCTATCCTTCACTCAGGGATTTCTTCTCGGACAGCTCTCCGTTGTACTGCTGATCGGTGCCTTCATCAAGTTCTTCATTTTCGGCGAAGCTCCTCCACCGCCGTCCCGCGGCCTTTCTCACCGCGCCTCAACCCACAGACGCTCCAATTCGATCTACACCAACCCCAATGAGGGAACCTCTAGATCGCTGAGGGAAAAACCCTCTACGTCCAACGTTCTTCGTCCGGTGCCGTCGTCCGCTACCAACACTCGATCCATTCTTCGGAAAACCTACTACAGTGCTATACCTACGAATCCCTCGGGGAAGCACGGCCGCCATAGAATCCACCATTCCTCTCATCAGCCGGAATCACTGGATTGGTTTAATGTATTGATCGCACAAACTATTGCACAGTACAGGCAAACGGCGTATTTGTTGAAGGATGACCCTACATCCTCGATCCTCAGCTCGCTGACTGCCGCATTGAACAACCCAGAAAAAAAGCCTTCCTTCATAGACAAGATCGCGGTGACAGATATATCCTTAGGCGAAGAGTTTCCAATATTCAGCAATTGCCGCATCATTGCTGTAGACGACCCCAACTCTGACGGCGGAAGGCTTCAGGCATTGTTAGACGTCGACTTGAGTGATGACAATCTCTCTATTGCTGTAGAGACCTCCCTTTTACTGAACTACCCCAAACCTTGCTCAGCTATTCTCCCAGTGGCTCTATCTATTTCCGTTGTACGATTTTCAGGGACATTGTGCATATCTCTGGTCCCAGCATCCACGCCTCCCCTTCACACACCGTCACCCTCACCGTCACCCCCCACTGCAGATGGGGCTGTCAATGCAGGAACACACCCTACCAATGGGTCAAGAGAGCCTACTCAAGAGGCACCGAACGCACAAGAAGAGTCTCCGCCAAAGACCAGCCCGAAAAGCAACGTCGCATTTTCATTTCTTCCTGATTATCGACTTGACCTCTCAGTGCGGTCACTTATTGGATCCCGTAGCAGGCTTCAGGATGTACCCAAAGTCGCTCAATTGGTGGAGGCTCGTGTTCATTCATGGTTCGAGGAACGGGTGGTAGAACCCCGAGTGCAGGTGGTAGGCTTGCCCGATCTCTGGCCTCGCATGGGCCGGACAGGCGTACGGACAGGGGAAGATTCTGAAACTGGCTCTAACGCAGCATCACGGTCCGCTATGTCTGCCGATATGGGGAACCCACTTCGAGCCGATGACATCGGTAGGGAGCCAGACGGGCTGAGGTTCCGAGGATTGGGGGCACGGCCACCGTTCGACAGTGTCTCACGAACGAGTAGCTTTAATGTCGAGACAGGTGGACTTCGAAGCCATAGCATGACCCGAGAGGGGAGCGGTGGTGGCATGAGTGATGACTTTCACATGCCTGGCACTTTACCTGGAGGTGCGGCCGCTAACTAATGGCTTAATTTTGCTGATGTGTACTAACATATGTTTTCACAAAGAGGATCTTTTTACATAATAAACGCGTGTGTTTTTGTGTACTACGTGTGCATAGCGGAACTGAATGCTCGTCATGAATCTCATTGCTTTGATATATACACATTCAATCATCAAATGTAGCCATGCCAATCACCTGGAAAGATGTAGATCACGGAACATATCGAGCCTTCCCAATATCCATGCTTTGGCCCCTGGACCTAGCAAGCCACCCGTTTAGTTTGCAGCCACAGCACTTGTGCTGAGAGTTCCAAGATATGTCTTCCGGTGGGGGTTGGTATCGACATCTTCGCTACGGTTCAAAGGCGTCCACTTAGGTTCTTCCTGGAAGAGGCGCATAGCCTTGACATACTACAAATACATGGTCAGCAGCTAGACTTAATCTAAGACAACTGACACAAACTCACGTTCTTCTGATCGGTTGTGAATCGGTGGTAGATACCGGCAGGAAGGATGATTAGGTCGTCCTTGCTGAGCTGGATACGGACCCATTCATCCTCCTGACCGCGGACATCGAAGTAACCCTCACCATCGCGGATGTACCGGATTTCCTCATCCTCGTGAAGGTGCTCAGCAAAGAACATCTTCACCTTCGACTCGTACACATCGCCCATGGTCTGTGGAGAAACGCACACCTCATCACGGTTCTTATATCCGCGCTCCTTGGCCAAAGCATTGACAGACTCGATATCAGGGCAGTAGCGGTAGAAAACTCCGAGAGAAGCAAGGTAGTCTTTGGAGACTGGACGTCCAGAGTCGTGGGGCTCGCGCTGGTCACCCTGTGACGAGATTAGCTATCGTCCTCCTATTGTGATCCTGACGGCGGCGGGCAGCGTCTTCGGAGTTGTTGAACGTACCGGTTTGTTGTCGTACCAGTATGCCTTCATCGTCACTTGTGGTTCTGACTTTGTTTCAAAGGATGGTAGTTAAGATGATTTCCAATTACCGGTGGAGAAGATACTTCAGGAACAGAGAAGAGCAGCTGTGGGTGAATCAAGAAAAAAAGGACCGCAAGCCAATGGTCCGCGGGGTTGAGAAAATCGAGCCCCGCAATTGGCCAACGATTGCGCAACGATCGAGGCCTCTGTCCTCACCGCCCTCGGAGTTAACGGCCATAGCGTGCCTGCACGTGATGCTTATTAGTTAGATTTTCTGTTTAGTTGATCGGGGATTGGAATTCTTCCTACGATTTGACTCTACCATATACCCCGTCATCATGGCTTTCCGGGTGCGGTCAGTGACTCTTCAGCGATGGAGTCACGGCTCTCGCTCCCGATTACTGGGTTCAGTTCGCGGGCTGGCCACTGTCTCTGATGGTTCACGGTATGCCCTTGTCTTTCCTAATCGCTATCCCTCTTTTCAGGATTCTACATTTAGTTCATGGTATTAACGTTCGTGGTGCAGGCCATACGATGTCGTCGTCATTGGAGGTGGACATGCTGGCTCGGAAGCCTGCGCTGCGGCAGCTCGCTCGGGTGCTCGCACTGCGTTGATCACACCGTCGCTCTCTAACATCGGCGTATGCTCGTGCAATCCAAGCTTTGGAGGAATAGGAAAAGGCACAATGATCCGGGAAGTTGACGCAATGGACGGTGTTGCAGGACGAATAATCGACAAAGCGGGTATCATGTTTCGGATTCTCAACAGATCAAAGGGCCCTGCAGTTTGGGGACCTCGCGCTCAAATCGATCGTGACCTGTACAAGAAGTACATGCAAGAAGAGCTACTTGCGACTGAAGGGCTGAGTGTTTTGGAAGGGAAAGTTGCGGATATAGTAGTGTCAAAAGAGGGTGTGGAGGATGTGCCAGGTGCGCAGGGCAAAATTGTCGGAGTCAGGCTGGAGTCTGGGGAGGTCATACCTACTAGCCGAGTGGTGATCACAACAGGGACCTTCCTGGGCGGAGAAATTCATATTGGAATGACAGTGTACCCGTCGGGCCGCATGGGGGAGGCCGCTACGTTTGGACTAAGCAAGTCCCTCCGTGAAGCTGGGTTCCAGCTTGGTCGTCTGAAGACCGGAACTCCTCCTCGACTGGATGCAAAGACGATCGATTTCAAGTCCCTCGAAGTCCAGAAAGGCGATTCACCACCGCAACCATTTTCCTACCTGAACAATACGGTTCAAGTCGGCGACGAAGGTCAGCTCAACTGTTGGATGACCCATACTAATGAGGCCTCTCACGACATTATCCGTGCTAATTTGGATAAATCCATCCACATTCGCGAAACTGTCAGAGGGCCAAGGTACTGCCCTTCTCTTGAGTCGAAGATCATCCGCTTTCAGGATAAGCAGCGACATCTCATCTGGCTGGAACCAGAAGGATTTGCGCCTAACGACGTTATCTATCCTAATGGAATCTCTATGACTGTTCCGGAAGACGCTCAGTTCGCGATGCTACGGACCGTTCGTGGATTGGAAAACGTGCGCATGCTTCAACCAGGTTATGGAGTGGAGTACGACTACATCGATCCTCGTAACCTCTGGCCTACCCTGGAAACGAAACTGATCAGTGGACTTTACCTCGCCGGCCAAATCAACGGAACAACCGGATACGAAGAAGCCACAGGACAAGGTATCATCGCCGGTACTAACGCTGGTCTATCCGCTCAAGGCCGGTCACCGCTCACGCTTACGCGGTCAGACGGGTTCATTGGAATCATGATCGACGACCTCATCACCAAGGGTGTATCTGAGCCCTACCGTATGTTCACAACGCGAAGCGAGTACCGTATCTCCACGAGATCAGACAATGCGGATCTACGCCTAACACGAATGGCTCGCAACGCGGGTGTCGTCTCCGACAAACGCTGGCGACATTTCACCGACACCGAGGCGCAGATCAACGAGCTCCAGACTCTTCTCGCCAACACAAGAATGTCCTCTAACGCATGGTCCCGTAGAGGCTTCAAGGCCCGAGTAGACACTTCTATCCGTTCAGCACTGGACCTCCTCTGTCTCGACGAAGTCGAAATTGATGCCTTAATTCCGCACATCGAATCCTCCTCCGGAAAGGTCTACACCCCCTCTTCTTTTGCCCCAGAAATTCGAAGCCGCGTTGCTATTGAACGCCGCTACGCCCCGTACGTCGCACGACAAGAGACAGCGGTCCGCAAGTTTTTGCAGGACGAAAGCCTGCTCCTTCCCCCTGACCTGGACTACTCCAAGGTTAAAGGCATTAGCACAGAGGAAAAACAGGCTCTCGAACGCGTCCGACCTGTCAGCGTTGGTATGGCCCGACGGATTGAAGGTGTCACTCCCGCAGGTGCCATACGTCTACTTGCTCATGTTAGGAGAACTAGTACACCACCTGCGAGCGAGAACCTAGAAGAAACCCCCGATGACATTCTACAACAAGCTCCTTAGGTCGAGAACACTCTGGGAACATAATCACACACATCACTTACGAAGATGCACAGTTTGCAGTTATATTTTGGATATTTAGCGGCAAACACACCAGGCGCAATGGACAGGTTCAGGGATGGGGGTGTATGATATGAAAGGGCTTGCTTGACTTCCTGTCTTTAGGGACAATATTTCGGAGAAACATGTATAATAATCTGTATTTTTCAACTTCTCTTTTGGTCGATTCTGACGGGTCATGGACGTGCACATAAAATAGGAATCACCTCACCTCACCATGTACAGTAACGCGATAGATAAACCATTAAATATACCTTTTCATGTTATTCTAGGGCAACGTTTTTATCCCCGCTGACTAGAGAATGTTAAAACACAACTCCAAGAAAAGCTTAGGCACTCTCACGCTGAACTGGAAAGAGTGTCACAACACATGCAAACCGCTTCCTATTTGTAAGATAGATGCTTAACTAATATACATATGACATACACGTATTGATGCAATATATTCAATTAGACTTCTTCACGCTGGCCCTTGCCAGGCGCTTTTGTACTTCTTCCTTTGTAAGAATCTTGACTGCGTCTCTGGAGAAGACGTAGCTCATTCCAGACCAGATCGTGGTGGCTGCGACGAGGTATCTAAGTTTTTCTGTTAGATTTCGATTTCAGTTGGAGGGATTATCATGTGTGGCACATATTCAATCAATATACAAAATAGGAAAACGAACGGTTAGAGAAAAAAAAAAAAAAAAAAAAAAAAAGAGAGAGAGAGAGAGGATAAAAAAAACATACAACAGGAGGGATTCGCTGGTGGTCACCCACCCAACTACTAACCTCCCGGCGTGTGGCTTAAGTACGGCTGAGCGGACGGGAAGCCCTGTTCTCCACACCCTATGGTCGTATGTGCTTGTTTTCTTCCCAGGAAGGCTTATATTGCTCGCTCATGCTATTTTCTTGCCGCGCAAAAAAGATAGGAAAAGGTGAAAGGGAATGATAGACAATAACTGAGAAAGTCCACTTACTGAAATCCGGCCATTGCTTCTCTGAGATTCCATGCGTCTATGGTTGCTTCTGGGACAACAGGCAGTGCAATGGCAGTACCCACAAGTAGCAGCTGCAGGGCGGTGTTGACCTTGGAGATCGTCGTGGGTTTGACCTCAGCGGAAGGGAGAGAGAAATCCCAATACCGTGCCATGGTTTTGGGCGGGGGAAGTGAGATCCAGCGATAGTAAATCGCGGATATAGCAAGGCCGACATCACGACCAAGAATAATGACGGCGAGCCACACTATTTGAGCAAGTTAACATCGCTGTACATGTCGGCATTTCCCTCACGTAGTGGTTAGTGAATTGCTTACCCGGAATGGAGCCGTTGACTGCTAAACAAGCGACTCCAATTGTCATCAGTAGCTTATCAGCCATAGGATCGATGATCGTCCCAACAACCGTTTGGAGGTTATATCGCCGCGCAATGTAGCCATCAACGAGGTCGGTAATTCCAGCATAAGCGAATAGGGCCAACGCAGCCTGGTGATAATCATGGACAAGGAAATACCCTACCAGAGGGGCGGCAACCAAGCGGGTCATGGTGAGTATATTGGGAATCGTGTAGATGTTCTCGTGGCTGGAAGGTAGGGGAATGCGAGAAAGGATTGGAGACTTCTTCAAACCAGTTTGAGATCTTATATCACTTAGTCCCCATGAGATCATGATTGCATTGCGCATAAAAACAAGGCATTGATGAAAATTCTGTGTAGACACAACACAGGAAATTTAGAACACCTACTTTTGTGCATCAGTCTGGTCGGAGGGCTTCTCGGTGGCATGCCATCTCCTTTGAGGACCGAGACTTTGGCGCCAATGAGGCGTCAAGCGCAGAGTCGCGCAGCCGTTGTTGTTCAGGGATCTAGGATTCTGTCAGATCAATATCCCCTTCCAAGCACGGTTAACTTGAACAAGATAAATCCCATACTTGCTTCGTAATGAGTTCGACGGACCAGCTAATGTGAAGATTGAAGAACCGCGAAACTCCATTCGAAGGGCCGACCATCCTTCCCGCACGGCAGCACCGTTTCCGAGTGACGGAGGTGCAATGCCATTGAACAAGCGAGGACACTGTCGAGACGCGCGAAGAGGCGCCAGCACAAAAGATCTTGCTGCCATTATGGAAGCTCGGTATTGGGAGAAGATGAGTAGATTATAAAGCCAAGCAGGTCAATGAGTGAACTGCAGTATGGCACTGGGGGAGACCTGCGCAGCTTCCAACTTCAAAGAGGAACGTTCACTTAGGAAATGTTGATCCTTTGCAAGAATAACCAATAGTATACAGCTTCGGTATGTTACCAGCAGGCCAAATCAGTTAATCCATGAACTGAAATCGAAAGTCAATGCTCCGCAAATTCATATAACAGAGCAAAGCAATATTACCAAGTCCAATCCAAATTCCCTTCCGCGGAAACTAATAAGAAAACAAAGAAGGTATCAAAAAATGAAAGACGAAGTAATCCGTGGTGACCGATAACGGTTCAAGCTATCCGATGGGGTGATATAGAAGTAGTGGCAGCTCGATGACCGAGTTCCGCGACTCCAACCCGAGGGAAATCTCAAGGTTAGCAGGAGCGCAACTAACAAATAGTCCAGGCAATTGCCATTCAAAACAGGCCTGGATGCAATTGGCTGGGGAGCTGCCACAGAGAGAGATATCGGGTAGAAAATCCAACAGCACGATGGAAGCTATACAAATCGAGGCTCTTGATTTGAGGAAAACGTCCGCGGAACAACAGTTGATCCGGAAGATGTCATGTGATGGGACCAGTCAGCAGTACGACTAGTCGTTAGCATTATGACAGTGACCATGACAACGATCATGATCGAGTCGTAAGGCTGACAGGTAGTGCAAAATGGTGTAATGAGTAGTTGATCAAGCAACGTTTCAAGATTTTCAGCTGACTCATAACAGACGATAAAGTTCATCTGCTCTGATGCAGCAGATCGACCTTTTCTTGGCATGCTGCTATATAAATCCGCGCGGGTCTCATCTGACTTGTCTGCTCCCATCAGTTCTTCTCACCTGATAGTAAGAAGAGCAGCTGTTCACACTGCTGTCGTCATACTAAATGACTCCCCAAGAATGAGGCGACACGTATAGAATGCCTTTACCCCGGACCTTTAAGCTACTCCGTAGGAGTGCTCTAGCCGTTCACTGTAGTGTGTTACTTTATGGGTAGTGATAGGGCTTCATGACTTCACCATGGGGATATGGGATGACGGTGAGGATCCGGAGCCATTTCCGATGAGGACCCCGAACATGGCCATGGTCACTATAGACCGTCCTGCGGCTCCAGCACCACCAGGAACTCCATCGCCTCCAGCATCAAGACGGCCAAGTGCACCCGAGCACCCATCAACGGAGCCCTCTACAGATCCAAATCTGGCCAACCCCCGTCTTATGGTTAACAGAGCATGTATTTACGAACGCCAATTACCGGGAGATGCCTATATCACGGCTCACGTGCAGCGCCTGCAACACGGCTTTTACTCGAGCCCAGCCGTCTCTGATCAAGACCTCGATCATGTTGACTTCCTGGGTATCAATTTCGTTTTCCACTCTCCCAACACCCTTACGCATCGCTTCAAGGCAGCGACCATCCGAGCCTCGATCCACAGTATGCGAGAGAATTCCAAGCCCTCCACTGCGTCGCAAAAGCCCCATGCCTACCGGTCCAGAAATCCACGGTTTCTCAAGCACGCACCGCATCTCCTGTATGGGGCCGTTTCACCCGAGACGCTTCAATGGAACTACAGTCTCTCTGGATCGCTCGGGGTAGCTGAGCTACCCCTCATGGCCAGCATCTCGCCCTCCGGCGGCATGAATGGACGGTACCGACGGTACGAGATGATGAGAATTCAAGGCTCAGTCCGGTCATTGAAGAGCTCACGCGGGCGGAAGTTCGACGTCGAGGCAGGGGAGATTGTCTGGTCACTGGAGGAAAACAATCTGCAACGCTCTGGTCTACCACGGGAGTTTACGTTCGCCATGTTAATCCAGAAACCGCGCGCCGACAGCGGAATCCAACTCGTGCTGGATATCGAGCCGGTCCTGCAGTGCAGCTACTTCAACTACCCGACATGGTGGCTGGATCTCCCGGCGTATAAACCGGTACCCCGACGGTCGGTGGACTTTCGAGTCGAAGTTGGGCAGCGCTTCGAGCCCGTCACTCCCAATAAAGGATTCAATTTTGCTACCTTGGAGAGCTCATTCGATGATTATGTGCACATGCCAGGAAGAAAAGTCACCACCGGGGTGAGTCTAGTCCGCCCTTGACTGGAACAAGTCAGTCAAGGGCATCTCCCAAAGTCCATAAAAGCTCACATAGAAGCATAGATACCCCTGGAAGGCGGAATCGCCCAAGACGACAACGAAATCCGACGTGAAGTCACCCGAGATTTCGCCATAGTCGAACCCGTCCGAGGGATCCCCCGAGCGCCATACACAGGATCAACACCCGCCGGGACTACAGGCAAAGTGCCCGGGAATCGGAACGGAGTCAGCAATATGCTACCAATCCTCGATCCGGGGTCTCTCTCCGTGCGGATCCTACTCGACAACAGCCACGGGCACAGCAGCCAGCTCGCGTCGCATATCTCCGCCCTGCGGTCGAACAGCAACATTGCGAAAGAACGAGATAAGACGCAGGGTCAAGCGCCTCCCCAATCTCCCGCGACTATCCGGGATAAGCGATCATCGACGCAGTCTAAGAAAGTGCAGGTCACGCAAAGCGTGTCGGATAATCAAATCATGAAGCGTAGTCGAGGCACCAGATACAGTTGACTTTTACACCCCCTTCCTTCCCTCCCAGCATCCAGAAAGTATATTCTATGCTTTGTGTTTGATGAATGTATGTACAATAGACTCCAGCAATGATACGCAATGATCCCCCCCCAGCATAAAAGCGACGTGGGACCAAGCTCCTAACCCCAGTAGAAACTCAAATCCATGCGAACGAGAAAGACCCCATATCAAGCCCCCTCCCCACTATGCAAGTATATAAAATCACATACATACATACATGAATACATAAACAACCAACAACCACCAAGCAACCTAATCTAAGCCCCTAAAACCAAAATAGAAAACCAAAAAACCAGCAAGTGATCAAAAAGCAAGAAAATAATAAAAAAGAAAAGAATTAAAAAAGAAACCCCACAAAACCAACCACCCCAGTCAATAAGACCCCTACATAAGAAAACACACCAGAAAAAAGGTAAAAAAAGAAAAAAGAAAAAAACTATGACACAGACTAAAACCCACCCCAGCCAATAACCCTGGGCCCCGTGATCGGCACCCCAGAAACGGTACTTAATTGCCATGCGAACGCACATCATTGGACAGGAGCCGAGTGGAGCCCTCGGGATAAATCGCAAGGCCCACATTTGGTCATGATCTACATCCCGAAAGTAATAAGTTATAGGTATATTAACTTAAATTTGAAAATCGGCGGAGGGAGAGAGGAGACCCTGACCTTACCTAATGCATTTGGATTTTTAAGTTAACTTTTGGATTCTCTGTTATGTTGGGGTTTTGTTTTTTTTTCTCATTTCTCTTTTTTAAACTTTGATATGTCAGGATATGTATGATACTGTGGCTGGTGAGAGATTCTGCCGGGTGGGGTGGATTGGGGTTTGGGAACCTTGGTACGTGGGTTGGGTGGATTTGTTACGGTGACATCTTCAATTTTTCTTTCGTTTCCTGCTGTCTTGTTGTGTTATACACCGTCCTTGATTTCAGGGTTGAGATCGTGTATAGCATTGTTGTTTGTGTAGATGTAAGGTCATGGTTATGACATTCATAAGGGTAACCCTAACAGAAAAGAGAGATCGACGGGAGAAAGGAGATGGTATCAAGTTATGGAGAACGGAAAACAAAGAAATACAGCTAATTATACTTGAATTAACCCTACTTTTCCCGAATACAACGAGCCGGATATCGATCGAGTCGAACAGAAAACCACCCACATGTGCAAATCGTGAATTGAAACAAAAGAAAAACATGAACGTAAGAGAGATGCGAAAAGAGTTGTCCCTCCCAAATAATAAGATACCCGCGAAAACCATCCATCACAAATGATACAAGAGAAGTAAACGTTTCTCATATACATCTCCTGCACAACGCTGCTTCAGTACCCGAGATCATCTTGCAGTCGACAACGGCCCGGGCACCATCGCAGAAAGGGCCCGAGAAAAGACACAGGGTAATAATATCGCCAGCTCCTCGCCGAACATCGCATGAAACACTCGCAGAAGGGAGTAAAGATAAATATGCGAGGTGGTTCTGCAAACCAGCGTTGCATCGGAACCGACTGGTGGACCTGCGGCTCGCGCTTCCATATACACCAGAATTCACGGCGCCCTCCCACAGAACACAGTAAGGATATGATCATGACAAATAACAAACATAAAGGAAGAAAACGAACAAACAAATACCACAGATAACCGCCCCAAACCGTGCCACCCAAACCGACCCATTGATCATAATCACATTAGAGCGACACGCAGAGAACATTGCTTCCAGAAAGGATAATAATAACGAAAAGAAACCGCCCAAACGGCAAAAATAGTACGAACGAAGGCTAGAACTAAAGAGAGGGAATTTTGCAGTGCATCACATCATCGTAGGGGGAATAACACGAATATAACGTTCGAAGAAACAAAAAGAACCACCGGTATCTCCTCTAAGAGCAGTAATCATCCGGGTAATCATCCGTAGCATATATGCAGAGTCTATTCCCAAATTGCCGCCCTTCTGCCGGAGAGAAAACGTATAACAAGCGAAAAATTAGGTGTTAAGAATAAAAAGAGGGAAAAGAAGAAAAAAAAAAATAAGTAGAGAGGCTGGATCAACAATGATTATACCTGCGGTTGAGCTGGAGCAGCCGTCGTCCAAGTGGAGACAGGGTAGTTAGCATGAGCCGCTGGAGCGGTGGCCCCCATATAATACTGATGTCTGTCGCCTCCGGTGTAATAAGGGGTAGGAATTGGATTCGACTCCCGACGAGGGATACTAGGGTCAAAGGCCGCCATGCCGCGCTGTTCCAGAGGATGGTGCGACGCCCCATCCAATTGCCCCGCTAGGCTGAAACTGTTACCCCGTGAATATGTAGCCGGAGTGGCAGGGTCCATCGGTGAGGTTGCATCGGTTGCAACGCTTCGCGAGGAAATCGAAGAGTTCCGATAAGCCGAGGGGCTGTGATCTGAGTGGGACCGATTACGGTCGCTCAAGGAGCTCGGCATAGCCGCGCCCATGGCAGATGAAATGGACGACGAAAGAGGATTATGGTTAAGCGCATCGAAGCTCGTTCCATACTGTGCTGGAGCTCGGAACTGCGGATAGTCGTCCGGTTTCTGTGGAATCTGGGTCGGAGCTGATGGAGCAGGAAGGTAAGGATTAGGGGCCGGCTGTGCAGGGATTGATCCGGCCATTGAATACGCCGTCATCGGCGCCGACTGTGGCGGATGGGTTGCCGCATAAGGGTTCGCGTGCATATAGAAGTCCGGATGAGGATTCGGCATGCCATACCCTGGGGGAGCTACCAGCTGCGGAGGGCGATATCCGTACAGCGCATGAGACGGGTCATTTGGATTCTCCATGCCGCCAGTCTCTAAATCATCAATGGGAGCCCGGAAGCTTTGCTTCTGGGTCAGTTCTGCCCGGGGCCTGATAAATCTCAGAGAATCAACCATCGACGGCGGGTTCAAAATACCCCTCATCACATCCTCCACGCTATAGTATGACACCAGATGGTGCGTCACACCAGAAACAGTCACACTCATCGTCTTCTTGACCAAACCCGAGTCCTTGAAACCGTATGAATCCACCAGAGAACCGACTAGCGCTCTTTCCACATCAGACTGGTGCGATCTCTCTCCGAACGTCCCGGTTGACGAAGGAGAATAACCTTGGCTACCGTTGCTGTCATGGCGTGGATAGGGCTCCCCGGGTCTGTTTGGAGGAACCGGCCGTCGGTTGGCCTTCTTCATCGCTCGCTTCTTCTCGCCCGGGGGGAATGGCTTTTCGAGCTCTCGATAAACCAAGAAGTTGCCCAGAATGCGACTCGGACTCCAAGTGACGCCGTCTGTCCATCGCTTGATTCCCGATGAGTTTTCCTCGTAGATAAACACGCTTCCGCTCCGGACCAAATGTCCACGCTCACGATCGTGAGGTCGACGGGGCACATGATGCAGGACACCGGTCAAACATGCCTCGAACAGGATTAATGCATCTTGCGTTGTCGCAACGTACCCCGTGAAGGTAGGCTCCAACACCGTGGTGGTGCCGTTGACCATTGTTTATGGTGGTTGTAGGTTCGAACCTAGTTCAAAGGGGGCCAGAGAGGTAAAATCGATCAAAGTTAAGGCCACCGCTGATCAAGGTTTTGCGGGCTAAATGGTTATTCAACAAAGTAGTAAATCCCAACCCGCAGAAAGGAGGATGGCATACACAAGACCCGCGATTTCTCTGAATCGCGACTGCCAGAAATGTATGGTTAAATAAATCGATGAGAGCTCTCGCACTCCTGCGCTGTAGTCACACTGGAGAAAAACTGGAGCTTGGAGAATGGGAGAATTCGGGAGGGGGAGGCAAATGTCCAGTCGACCTTCCCGGGGCGAAGTTTAGGAGGGAATGACAGGTTGATGGGGAGTTAAAGCGGACGGTGAACCGTAGAAAAGGGATGATGGCGCAAGTTAAAATCCCTCCTCTCAACGAGTTGAAGGATCACCCAGACGTGGGCGACCCGGATCGACAGCAAGCACGGGCCCGTCCTTTTTTGCCCAGGTCTTTCGTCAGGAAAGAAAGGTTGGATCCGGAGAGATTCAATCACCCTAAGCAATTACTGGGTCGACTGGAGCTCTGGTTCCACGGATAGCGATCGGGATCGTAAAGTGTTGACTTATGACTAGACTCGTCCCCGAACCAGAGAAAGCGCTGCGGGAATTCCAAGAGTTAGGCCTGCAAGATGGGTCAGATGAGCCCCGATTTTCGTTCGTCAAAACTCGCAACGAGGAGCGAAAGAAATCAAATTCTAAGAAGCAAAAGAGAGAAAAGGATCAATTCGGCTTACACTCTGTGAAGACAGTGAATGCGCAGTTTGGGGTGCCTGGTTCCGGAGGAGGGAGTGTAAGCCGATTTATCCACTTTTGGGGGTTCAGAACAGCCACCAGTGCGCCAGACGAAATTGAGAATCGAAAACGAAACAATAACAAGAGTTGTGGAAATATCAGAGAACAACTTGAAACATCCTTGGGAGGTAAAAAAACAAATCAAAAAATAAAAAGGGACCAAAACAAGATGAAGATATTGAGCAGGATGGGGCAAAGGTTTAAAAATTATAGACTAAATCCAAAAGGCAAAGAAATAAAATAAGAGGAATTTAAATGATCAAGATTCACATAACAGACTGCAGGGTTCGTCCAGGGTAAGGTATTGTAAGAGCTCTTCCCTATTTTTTTCCATTCTGGATTTTTTGATTTTTCAAAAAATCGAAAATAAAAAAAAATAAAAATAAAAAAAAAGAGAGAAGATTAAAAAAAAAAAAATCCCCTAACCCCTTCCTGATGATGATGACGATGATGATCGAAGAGCAAGTTGGCCCAAAGAAAAATAATAATAAATCAAATGAGATTGAGAGAAATAACAAAATACAAAAAAGGAAAATAGAATAGAATAAAAAAAAATAAAAAAAATAGAATAGAATAAAATCAAATCAAAAAAAGAGAGCAGACTGGATGCCGATGAATGGGCGGAAAGCAAGCTAAACTAGACCACAGCCGGGCATAGTGCGGGTTTGCAGGGAGGAGGAAGAGACACAGACATGGTGACAAGACAACCCAGACCGTGAAGAGTGACCGGCGTGTGCGGGCGGGGCGACCCAAAAAGCGCAGGCCCGAGCAGGAGGCAGAGAGGGCCCAGAGGCAGAAAATGAGGATGGGTGGGGTGGGGTGCAACTAGCGATCCCAAGGAGCAGGCAAATCCGCAACTGGTCGCTGGTGGATCTTCCTCCATGAGGCCATCGCGGATCCATCACTCCCAAGGGAAAGCTCCAAAGTCTGGAGGCAACCTTTCGGATGGATTTTCTTTTTCTTTTTCTTTTTCTTTTTTATAAAGAACTGGGGCACGTCACAACTTTCATAACGAACTGGAGAGACATACCACCAAAAAAAGAAAAATAGGAAATAAAAAATATTAAAATGATAAAAACCCAACGAGATCAAGTCATCGGATCATCATCTCATGGAGAATATTATTATTCTCCTTGGAAGGAATGGCGATTTTAAAAATAAAATAAAAATAAAAAGATAAAAAATATACAATAAAACAGTCATCATGCAAAATAAAACGAACACTGCAGGTTTTCACGTGGGAAATCAGGTTTAAAGGCAACATGAGCATATCAAAAAAAAAAGAAAGAAAAACAGGAGTACAGCAACCCCATACTTCCAACGATCAAATAGGAAACATCATAAAAATAACCAGACGAATAAATTAAACGAGAAACCAACAGGGGGAGTGAGATAGACTTGACTTACTCTGAAGAATCCAAAAAAGGCGTGGGGATGGCAGAAGCAGGTACCCCGTTTCAACTGTTTCGGTTTTGGTTTGCTGGTAACTGCTCTCAACCTTAGTTCGAGCAGCAGTAATGACGTCCACTATTAGGTATTGGTATCTTCTTCGGCTTCGTTCTCTGGTCTCGTTCCTTTGGGTATCGCAACTCTTCTCTTTTTTTTTTTTTTTTGTTGTTGTATGGTTATATTTTTCTTCCCTCTCCCAATTTCTGTTTTCTTCCTCCTTGTCCCCCGGTTGAAAATCGGAGGTTCACGAGACAGTAAGGAATGACTCAATCAGCAAAGGCCACCCGTCCAGGGAATACTGGCCTGTATCGGTCAGGGTAGTTATCTTGAGGAGAAAGGAGGGGAACGAAAATCAAAAGAGGGGGTGTCTGTGGAAATTGACCGGAGATCGAGTTGCTGTTGAACTGCGTCCGGGCACAGATTAAATAAAGAAACCCGTCAACCCAAATTATATAGAACGGGCTTTTTAATTCCAATTACGAAAAAAACTAAAAGCGTGTTATAAGAAAAGAGGGATGGCTTGTCGCATTTGCCCTTAGGTTGGGAATAAACTCATAGATGGCAGAAGATGAGGAGGTATGTGCGAGAGTTGCCGTGCGAAGGGAGGGGGAAAACGAAGTGGGTTATAATGGTCGATGAAGATGGGATGTGATCTAGCAGATATGGGGATAGCGTTAAGCAAGTAGATGCATACAGTAAGTCAGTTGTTGTCTATCTTCTCGGAGAGAATCCTCTCGGTATGTCTGGTATGTCTGGTCTGTCTGGCATGTAACGGATGGATTGATAGAGACAGACAGCTAATCAGTAGTTAGATGGTTAGACGTACAGGACAGTTGATCCTTAACTAACGGCACTAACTAAACAATAAGGTAACCAGTCATGGTATAGAAACACTTCAACTAGTCAGGTAATAGTAGCGGGCAACTATCTTAGTCGTACTAGGGAGGGTCTAGCAGCAGTCTAGTTGTGGTACAGAGCCATAGCTAGTCAAGTAATAGTCAGTCCCCGGTGCCATGGATGCCCAGGGGCACGTATTAAGGTGGAGCTGGGTGCCCATGATACTTCATAGGATGGGGGAAATTTTGGTTGGGGAAAGGCCATGACACCAGCGAAGGAGGGGGCTGTGTGTCGAACCTGCGAAAGAGATTGAGAGCCTTTCTTTTTCTGAGGGGTGACTTCGTGGAGAGAGGAGGAGGGGAAATAAAACCAAAATAAAATAAAAAAAAGGCGGGAAACATCAAAAATAAAATTGAAGAGAATAAAGATATGTGGGAATCAACTGTGAAGTTGAATTGTATATTCTTGAATTTCTTCTGATTCTAATTATTCTTTTTCTCTTGATATTGGTTAAAATTGTGATCTCTTTCCTAAATTAATTAAGTCGATTCTTCATTCTATGGTCATTTATTTAACCTTTACGCACCTTACAGATAGAAGAAGATAGATGGAAAGTAGATCGAACACTATAGAGAACCTATCTTGATTCTTAATCTTATTATTATTATGGTTAATCTGTATAGACTTCCATCTGGTCCCTCTTTCCCTCTCAAGTCTGAAGGGGATCAGTCCGCTTGTATGTACTGTACTGTATTGTATTGTACTGTATATCAGCAGGACGCACAGACATTTCCCTCGTCGTTGGTTGGGTATGTAGACAATACGGAGTACACTATTCGGTATTTGTCTATTCTCCATCCACCTTTTCCCCTCCTTTCTTTCCCACCTCAAAACGCGCGAGGGAATTGATAAAAGGAAAAAAAGGGAGGGAAAAAAAAAGAAAAAAGAAAAAAAGAGGACAGCACCTGGCCCGTGAACATGGACATACTCCGTAGATTGAGGGGTTTAGCTGCAGGTGGATCCCAGCCATCCAACCACAGCTCCGCCCCTGACGAGAACTTGAGGACAGGATGATGTGCACCGGTCGTCGCCTGTCGGGCAGGCCTTGGCTACAACGATGTTAACTAATGTTAACTAATAGGTAATACTGGAATGGATGTTGACTGGATAGAGGATTCTACGCCATTCCTCCATTGCCTCACCCTGGAGTGGTTGACCCATTCCAATCGTGGGGACTGCTCAGCCATCGTCATATCTCTAACGTGTGTATTGAATGAAACATCAACGCCCAATTTCTGTTTCAGCGACGTACCGAGTTCACGTGAATCGGAAGCTCCAATAGATTGTGGGGGCGGTCAAAATGATATGGCTGATTTTAATATCCTAGTAATTTGAATCTATACTCTAGTAAGGTTTGATAGAGGGATGAGAAAGACAAGAGAGAGAGGGAGGTCTCTCAAAAACAAAACTGATAAGACGGTAAAAAAAAAAGAAAAAAACATAGAGGTCTCGAGTTGTTGAACAACGGTCATCCCAAAGGGCTCAGATCTCTTGGAAGAATACTTACGCATGAGTATTATTACATAGAGTGTACTGTGACCAATGAGCATCAGAAAGAAAAAGAAAAGAGGGTCTAGAGGAGAAACTAGACTGCATTCAGGCAGCTGGAACTGGACGCACTACACGCAGACTAAGGAACTAGACCTCCGAGGTATCTGGCTGGATGTTAAATGACGCCGCCCTACTTCGCGTATAGTCCAATCCCCAGTCTCGGGAGATTTTGGAAAGGATGGCGATAGGAAGGGAGGGGGTTGGGGGCAATTCGTGGCTGTCCCAAACGGGCAAATACGGTCCGAGGTCTGGCGGCGAATAAATGATCGTGGAAGTTGAGAGGAGTTCAGACCTACACACTTGAACGTCTGGGAGGCGTCATCCGCACAAACGGCACCTATACTAGCGCGCAGGCATACTAGTCAAAGACATTCTGCCTAGATAGTCCATTCCGGATCATCCAGCCAATTCCTTCGCTACATCCGCATTCGATGGAGGATCGGCCTCGTCAGCCTCCCAGAGGACCGACGGCGGGATGACACCGCTAATGAGGGTCTGTGACGAGTAGACGGGAAGTCATTACGACCATAGTGCCCGGCACAGCGGAGACCAGTCTGGAAGAAAGGGGGACTGTGCGCAAGACTCAACCCTACCCTGCATTTCGGTTTCAGAAGAAGTTGATTTCCTACACATCTCTCTGTAGGGATCAGCATACATTAGTCCACAGTCAGTTAATCATTGTTGGGGATGGTCTGTTCTTTACCAAAGACTCGGCGGAAGATTTGAGCGATCCCTCTCCGAAGAATAATGTCCAATTCATATTAATTGTCTTACAAACCATATTCGGTAGAGATGGATGTGCTCTCTTTGTTTCTTCTATCTCTCCACTTTTCTTTATTTTTATTTTTTTATTAATTTGCTCGCTTCTTTCAATTTCTTTATGAACCGGTAGCCAGATATCGGCAATCCCGGATGGATCCAGGCAAAGTGCATGTTGCCCGATGGCAAAGGAGAAAGAAAGAAAATGGAGAGCGTGTCCGTGGATGTGTGTGCCTAAAAAGAAGAGGAGAGATGATGAGAGAGAAGGGATTCAGTCCCTCGACTCGTATGGGGACACACGCTAGTGTTATCAAAGGAAGCACATAAGCAGGACCCGTACTCTGTACAGCACAACAAAGGGAAATAAATACTTGAATAATAAATCACGCCAGGAATTGCGCCGTTGTACATACAATGAAATGAATGAGTCGAGAAATAAATAATGCCTTGTCCAATGTAGAGTTTGTAGACGGAAGTTCGTCCCTTAATGGGGGAACTGGAGCTTATACTGGATACTTTCCCTAAACTTTCGCGGGAGATCCCCAGTCGATCGAGGACACAGCAGGGTTGAGATTGAATTAATCCCAATGGACCGTGTAAGCGGCTCTGGAGGGCATAAAACTATGTGGACGGCCCCAGCAAAAGTTTCATTGCCGGTCCAGGACGGCAACGGGGCATTCTTGGTAGTAAGATTATGGAGTTCAATAAAGTTCTTTCAGCTCGGCTTACCCCCCGAAAATCTTAAAAAGCAGAATCATGCGTTTTGAGAGGTTCGGGTTCAGTTGGCAGGTCCCGACAAAGTGGGCGAACAGCAGACGATCCCAGTTGGCGCGTGCTTGTCAAAACTTAATTCGGTTATTGGGAAAAAGAAAAAGAAAAATAAAGATCAATAAAAAGGAGAAAAGGAAAAGAAACAAAAAGACAGACAGGGTACAGGTCCTACGGCTAGTGTCATCAGACGACTTTCATGATGTCGTCCGGAGTTGGACGCTTAGATCGTGTTGCCACTTCTCTGACTAGAAGGATCTGCATATTAGATCTAAGCGAATCTGTTGCCATCGACCATTCTTCGGTCATGGCTTAAAAGCAGCCAAGAATGTGGGTCGTCACGAAAAAGAAAGGAAAGAACAGAAAAGATTGAGATGAACCGCTTTCTGGAAATATCCAGCGAGCATCGCAAGCACATTCTCGGTTTCGGAGAATTCTCCGGCGTGTCCAAGACTCCAAGTCCATCGTCGGCGTGGCTATTCTTCGTATCAGGGACGTCTTATGGATCAGTCATGCCGACCGATTGCCTAAACAGGCGTGAACCATCAACTCAATGGGAAAATATGAGACGTAAGGCGCGTTCCTTATATTGCATGCAGCTGCAAAACCCAGGGGGGAGGAACACCTCGTTTATTGGTAGCGATGCATACATAGCCTGTTTTTCAAGTGAGAACGGCATATGCAAGCTTGCAGTGTTTCGACAGGGATTAGGATGTCTTGGATGGGGTTCGCTTAGAGGGAAACAAAGGATCTATAAACTACTATTTCCTCATGACAGCCTGGGGGCAGGAATTGAGATTACCCTATACGGGTTATCATCGGTTATTAGGGCTCCTTGCATTGAGAGGGGTTCCCTCCCCTTCTCTCCCCGCATTCATACAAAGATGGAGTCAGTAAAAGAATATACATCCAGCAATGCCAGACGAGGCGCGCCTCTGGGCACTCCGCCACGATCGAAACCCAATTGATAGCAATGCATACTGGCTGCATCTTTTGGCGCTTCTAGTTCATAGGCATTCCATTCCACCTCGCGAGAAAAACGGGGAGTACAGCTCGCTGTGGCGTATCAAGAATCCACCCCCAAATAGTGACGGTTAGCGAGGATCGTGACGCCAACATTATGAATCTGTTCGATTCTCTTACTTGCCCCTTCGTATTGCCGGTTCTTGGTGTTCTTTGAAAGAGCCCTGGACCTCCCACGCCTTCCTCGTATCCTCAGACCACCACTTCTTTCAGGATTTGATCTCCCCCCACGATATCTACCTTTTTTTTTTTTTTTTTTTTTTTTTTTTTTTCTTCTTCCCCTTGTTACCCGTTCAAGCGGAAACCCTTGTTTTCTCGATGACACGTCTAGACCCGACCCAGTCCTTCCGGGCTCCAACCCGTAGATTTGGGTCCGGCTGAGGTCAACAAGCGAGACGCGCGCTCTCTGGTTAACATTTATTCATGGAGATGAATAATAGATCATTTTTAATTCCCTTTTAACTCCATAGATGACGCTGGCAGGCGCCAAAGCGCTCATGATTGGAGGATGAGTCGGGACGGGAATTGTCAGAGCAGATGAGAAAAATGGGTCAAATGTGGTGAGAGGGGCAGCGCTAGGCAGCTCAGAAATGAAAAGAATAGATTAAAAATACTACCTGTGGCTATGCCCTTGACGTCTCCCACAGAAATGCCGCATTGGTCGACAGGGTCACCCTGATCTAACGAGGCGATCATCGCGTCCCAAAAGAATGTCGAACCAAAAATGGCCCAGCATGGGGCGCTGTAAGAGGGCAGAGCCAGACACGAGTTCTTTGCACCAGCACTAGTATCAACTAGTACTAGTAGGGTACTGTAGAGTAGATCATTGTAATTTTGAGTAGGTCCCCGAAAACCCCATGGAAGAAATGGAACAAGAAACATTCAACGGGGTAGAGATCTGCCCACTGCATGAGCGTTCAGAGGGCATCATTCGGGATCGTGTGGGAGGTTGAGGGAATCAAACCCTCTCCCAAACAGGAAATCTGAACGGGACAAAGAAAAAAAAAATAATTCAAAATAAAATCGCCATCATGGATCACATTGCAGGAATAAAGGATGCAGGAAACCCCAGCGTACAGGTCTTCTGCATTCCCCCAAACGCAGGCCGCTCATTATGGTAAACGCCCTAAGAAGCCAAGATGAATGCGCGAGTCCTATCAGAATACTGTGTATAGGTTTCGAGCACCTCATCATGGATCAGGTACGTACAGACCTTCTCAGGCGTCATAAAATGCGTGCCAATCTACACTTCATTGGTTGCGGAGACTGCCAATCCGCGTTCAATATTCTTTTTTCTTAATTGTGAGTGGTGGTATCTAATTTTTTATCCTGGTTGATCATTTTTCATGTTTTTTTCATTTTATTTTAATTTCTTCCCCTCTCTCTTTGTTTCTATGCCCAGGGCAGAAAGCAGTTTGGTGGATAGGGAAGATAAGTCGACCATTTCCCCCTTCACGGGGTGGCCACAGACACTAAAAAGACCCGACATTCAGAGTAGTCCATCCACACAGCTCCGGTCGCCGCGCAGTCGGTGGTGGATAAGCCATCCCATCCACACTGATAGGTTCCCAGCTATGCTAGCATGCATGTACTAGGGATGCCCATCAGCGCCACTGGCTCGTGTAGTGATATGATTCGGTCATGGTGGGAACTCAAAAAAAAGGGCGCAAAAAAACGAACCTGGGGAAGTATTAATCTAATTAAAAATAAATCAAAACAACTAGGAGAAAATATTGATCTGAACATTAATAGAAAAGAAAAGAAAGAAAAAAAAAAGGGGGAGTTGTCTCTGTCATGGCGTCAGGTTGATGATTGGTGCGACCAGTTTTCATTATCGCCTTACTTGGTCACTTTAGGGTATAGAATCATAGATACTATGGACTACCCGCCCCTCTCTCCTCTCTCGCCATGTATATCCATCCCTCCCTCAGCCCCCTCCCTCACTACTCCGTATCCACTTCGAACAACAATGATAAGAGGACCATGAGCTTGGAACAGATCCGGCCGAAAATCGGCAGGAGAGTTTCATGGCTCTGGAAATTACCAGTTGGAAACCAAAACCAAAGAAAAAAAAATTGGGGACTCAGCGAAGATGCTTCAAGTTACTGGGTCAGTCAAGTGTCCCTTGTGGATTGTTGGAAATCAAATCCAGATGGGGCCGGCGAATTAGGAGAGCGGTCATGCTAATCATCCCCCTTCTTTTTTCGTGTCCGTGGTTCTCCAATAACAACGATCGGTCGGGCGCTCCCATCTGATGGGACCCAAATCCGACGAGGGCTCCACCGATGGCAATAGTTCCGGATAGCGTTTGTCTGGGCTAAGCATCGATGCGGAGAAAAAACTAATTTGGGTACTTACATATCCATCCTGCGGTAGCTTTCCATCTGAGGCTAGGCAGAGGATCCAATGGCTTAAACAATTATCGACTGGTGATGTTTTGGCCGAAGATGGAGATCTTCATCGTTAGTGTACCGAGTTCTGGTCGCCCATCTCCGACGGTCATCTCGAAGGCTTTCAGATAGAGTCATCGTACAGGTACAGTGCATACATGAGAGAGAAAGAAAGAGAAAAAGGACACGGGCTTCCTCGGAGAACAAGAGGAAGAAGTTTCCATCAATGAGATGGAAGAAAGAGAAACTTCAGGACGCAAGGCAACTGGAGAGCTATTGCAGTCAATCCCCCACACATCGAAGATATCGGTTGTTTTAGTTGCATGCCTGCTGTCAGTTCCTAAGCTTATGGAATCGTCGTCATGAGGGATCTGGATCTTTCAATCCCGACCTGACCTGTCTGATTTGATTTCGTCCGCTTGCTACGCCTTGGTTCTAGCCCTGCAGGAAGGAAACCGCACTAAACGTACATACAGGTCACTAACATGGCGAAGGGTTTCACGGCGTGTACCGAGTTACAGGGGGAGAAGAAATTCATCACCATCGTCTGTACGACAGCCTCCTGCATCATGTGAAGGGAAAGAACCGTTCTGTACGACGGTTATCAGCCATTGTCCTCGTTGAAGCGGTCTTGCTATAGGTTTATCCCCAGTGTCATGCACGGTGTGATTCTTCCGCTCTCACTCTTATCCTGTAGATCACTTCAACAATAGCCGTGTAATAGTATGATTCTTCAAGCACCGAAGCTCCCTCCGAGATCCGACGAGATCTACGACATAATCAAATATATACATTCCGACATAGCATCCAATTGATCGATCCAGTTCGGGCTTTCTGCGTCCTTGATCCATTCTTATGTACCGATTGGGTACCCAATGCGATATATCATCCATCTTGCTGATAACCATGTGGCTCACCACGATTCAATTATTGACCGCTTAACCTCGTACATGCACCAGGACCAATCTGGATAGTCAAACTAGTGGATTGGCGGCGAGTTGATCGTTGATCATCATTAGATTATCGACCATGATTGAGGGTTTGAGATGCTGATCGCTTCAGATCAAATTCTGGCTCGAACGGGATTTGCAATGATTCCTTTGTCTTACTCTGGAGATTATTAATTTATCAAAATAACAAGAGACTTCTCCTTATCGACCGTCGACTCTTATCGGTAACAAAACTGGCTTCTAGATCCTTCCTCTGTCTACCCCCTTGCTTGTCGCTTATGTAGTTTCCTTCATAATTTCTTTTTTTCTTTTTTCTTTTTTCCCTTCGTTTTTTAATTTCCCTTGCTATCTGAGCTTTCTTGTTGACAGCCCCCCTATTTTCTTTTTACTATTTTCCCCTCATCCCCTCCAGTCCACTATCTCTCTTTTCTAATTTCTGTTCCTACCTCCAAACCCCCTTAATAATAGAATTTCCAACGCCATGTCAAACTTTATCTGAGCAACAGCCACCTAGAAGACACTACTATGTGCAGACAACATCCAAAACCAACCAAATTTGATTTCCAAAACCGAGACCGGATTTTTATCCCCCGCATCCTGACCGGGATCCAGGTTTCAGATGATCATAAAAACGTGGCTCTGGCATCTGCGCGTGTCGTGAAGTTGCTTTTTTCGGAAATTTCTTCGATGGCCTTCAAGAAATTTATGATCTCGAATCTCATACCAGCCATCGGTCTCTCGGGGTTCCCCCATGATGGCTGGTTCACTAGTCTCTCCGAAAGGGAAGAAACGGAGTCATACGAAACCACTAGCTTTGTCATACATCTTTAACCAGGCAGTGCTAACGCGTTGAACTCCTCGGTGTCCTGCCCTAACAGGCAGGAGAGTAAACGTAGTTGTAAATGGCGAGGGAACCACACCTCATACGATGAGGGAAACAGGTAAAGAGACGCGAAGCTATCCAGAGCAAGGCATAGTCTAGACTAAGTAACAGCATACCTAGCCAGATACCTCTGCTAGAACCTCACTAGTTTCCTAACTAGTATGATCGACTCTAGGATACTACTAGTCATAGTCTGGGCTCGGACGTGACGGAAGAATTGGGGCTGGTGCTGACTTGACCTGCCCGCTAAATCGTGATGTACGCGCTACCAGACGCGGATCTGCATACCTGCTGAGTTACAGGGAAATGTAACGCGGCTAAGTGGGCCATTGAGAGAGGCTGACTCGGAGGTTGTCGCTTGATCATTCCTGCCTTTTCGTTTCCACCCCTGGCTTCATTCGACACGATCGACTTCGTCTTGGCTGGGCTTATCAAGCTCGCTCTAGAGCTGTGGGAATTTGGCCAACTTTCAAAATTACGGAAACACAAATACGAAATCGATCCAACGTTTTTATCTTGTCCTATTGTTTTGTTTCTTATCTTTAAATAGAAGGTCAACTACTACTCTTACTACTAAATAAAATAAAGGGGATACTCAAACAAAACTACGGTGCTTGGCAGCGCATCACGGGCTATCGTGGTCTCTATGCTATCTCTGATCCGATCAAGTCGAGCTAGAATTGGAATATGGAGACTGGATACCTTGTGTGGACTAAAAAAACTAAATTCACTAACAACTTCTCCAGGGGGGAACAAAATTGATGCAAGGGGGCAGACAAAAGAACAGACCGCTTTGAAACACCCTGAACGAAGTCAATCTCGCTCGGACCCGACGGCATTCTTCACATTTGTATCGTCGTGTCATAGATCATCGGAGTCGATGATATCACTCTCGGTATCCCTTTCCCACCCCCAACCGGGTTGAAAGGATATCTCCCGTCCTGTGTGTATACCCAACTAATACGATCTCTTGTCACGCGCACTAATATCGCTCCCTGTGCGAGGGAAGCAAGGCGACACAATTGGACTCCGTGTCTATTCAATTGGTGGCGTTCGGTTATTGCCCACATGCTGGGGATTACGTTGATGTTACATTCCACATCTGCCAGTATGCCCGATGGCCATGTCACTCACATGGCAAATTTGATGATGTCTAACGGCTCGTGTGTGCGTGTGTGTGCGTGTCTGTGTTGGGATCAACATTTCCCATCTGCCTTGGGCATGCCCGGGCCTACGTGTACTTGCAGCACTGACCTGGGGAACTCGGTCTCAGTGCGTTTTATGTAATGCCGAGAAGAGATGCATGCTGCATTCATTATCCCTATGCATATCCAGTCGTTGGATCATCTTGCATCGAGCTACTGTTGACTTGTTTGGGGCAACCGAGTCAGGTGAGACTGTAGCGCTTCCAACTCCATGGAATTGGCCGACTCTCCAAAGCCGAACAACCCCATGCCCTCGCATGTCTCTGCAGGGATGCCTCACAGAAGAACCTCATTTAGCGACGATAGGGGTTTCTTGACCTTATTATTGTAATATCCCGTGGCTCGATAGCAGGTTTTAAACTAGTAAAATAATGCATGCAGTCTATATAGCCTGACCGCATCGGTTACCTCAATACTAGCCCTTATGTCCTTATCAACGAATGGTAGTGAATTATACGCGTAGCCTTTCCTTTGTAAATAAGCTATCCATACTTACTCGCGCAGAAACCAGAGAGTGAGATTCAAGAAGGCACATTTCCTACCCTGGCATCTGGTACAATCTGTGGTGTTTTCGCCATTCACCATGTTCACATCATGTTTATATATTCATGGACCTATAATATATATCCCGACATTGGGAACTCAGACAGTATCATTTGTAACTACATTAATATCCTCTCAAGTCAATAACTAGAGTCCCCCCCCCCCCCCCCCCCCCCCCCAAGACATGCAGATATATATACACACATGTAATCATATCCGATTCGAGCTTTAGACTAGCAGCATAGATACTTATGGTCATCTTGATGGTTATTGTGCAGGTTTAAGAAAAGTGACTTGTTCTATGGTGGTGCTGTTTCCTGGTACTGGTTATGGTGGGTGATTAGTATGCTATCATTATAGTGGATATCATATAAACTGATGGTCATACCATTTCCCTCTGTAACCATACTTCCAATTGTTCCGTAGCTGTTCGTACATACTAACCATCGTTTGTCCATGCATATTCCATACTGATTGAAAATGCAGTTTTTGCCTACTAGTAACATGCACTCCAAACCTTAGAATACTATGATCCTTACATCGGGTTCCTACAGAGACATACCCATGTTTGATATATATGGTTCATTGACTGACTGGGAAGAACCATAAATATACTCTGGGTAAATCTAAAATATAGTTTTGTGGAGTTGCAGCTTCAAGGAGAAGAGGTATCGTGTTTTCAGTTTTCTACATGAAGCAGTCGTTTTATTTGTGTTATTTATGAAGACCGAGGGCTATATATACTCTTTCCCTTATCAATCGTGTAGACTCTTGGCTTCTGAATGACTCGTCTGAATAGATCTATGCCTACACTGGCATAGACCAGGTTATTACAGTATGTTCTGCTCTAACATGAGTTTCACGCTTGATATACTCTTCTACTGGTTGAATCTTTCCTCGTATTCCTGTTTCACTTACATTCTTAGATGTACTTGAATTTGGAAAAGGCGCGCATAGAGAATCACGTTTGGGGGCTGCCAATACGAGCGCTCTTCGTTTCAGGTTCAATTCCTTCTAAGCATCATAGTACCCTGACCTGATACAGGAAACTGACACGCATTGGGAGGTATCGGCGCTCATCGTAAACCCATGCATCAAGCGCCCGCAACTTAGACAATATATACTCTCTATATAATAGGAGAGAAGCAAAATGCTTCCAGGCATGAGATTGAGCGGTACCGTAAGGAAAATGATACCAGTCATTTCTAGACGCTGCCTTCATGTCAAGTCGCCAATAGATTATATGTACATTCAGACAACTCCTCCGATGTTATACATATCTCACAGTACAACCCACCTAAATTCCTGGAATTAAACTTCAAATATCAACAGGGTGGTTGTCGGATTTCTTTGGACCAACAACGAATCCAACTATATACTAAAAGGAATATTAACCTCACTTGGGATAGCCAACTTCACCCTCGCAATGGGAATTTGTTGACTTGTCCTACACGTACCACTTGCACCACAAGCCGGACTCTTTGACATCGGTTGATTCATTGATTGATTGATTGTATGTTGAGACTCCGTGGTTTACAGAGTTTCCAGGACTAAGCAGTAAGGCTGCCGCTGAATCAAGCCCGGTTAAGTTAAAAGATGTGTACGAGCTATCGTCGTGGCTTCTGAAGCAGTAGTAGGTGGGCGAACCTGGGCCACTGATGATGGGTAATGGTATGGATATTGTATGAGAGGGCTTAGAAGTGGTGGTGGCAGGTTGATTTGTTGCCGGTCTCTTGCCGCTGGCTGTGTATTCATTGTCGGATCTGAGAGTTGGAATAGGGCCATTGGGATGCCAATTCCTAACTGATCCAGGATCTATGATAACTGGGCAGGCATTTATGGCTGTTTCTGTTGTGGTTGTCGGCCCTTGATTTCGCAGTCTAGGATGGTTGAGCATTCGGTCGTGAAATCTGTTGTCGCGCATGAAGTGTTGCAGTAGTTCGTGATGGAGCATCAATTAGTTGCGGTTATATTTTTTGCGCGCGCGGTTAGTTTTGTTGTGGTTGTGGGCTTGTATCTGTCCCTCTAGCAATATTCAGAGCCGAGGTACTGACGTCCATTACAACTGCAACTGCTGCAGCTAGGGAATGTATAGCTACAGCTGGCTCCTTAGCAACCCTATGCACTGCTAATGTAACCACACCTACGACACTCGGAAGAGGTGCATGAGCAGAACATCTTAAAAGGCCTGAACAACTGCATCCTGGACCAAGACATGCAGTCCCTTTGCATCCATTGCAGTCATCTTCAGTGCACCTGTCATACTTATAGTCCTATCCCACCCCATTTCTGAGGTCATCAATGTGTTCTGAAGTTCCGGTAAATGTCCTCCCGATATGAAGGTACAGTCCCCCGATTAGCCCCAGTGAAGTAGAGTCAGTATAGGTGTCAGCAGGAGGATGCAGCAAGATGTCGAAACCGGCTGTAGTAGCTTTGACAGCACGTTTCAGGGAGCTGCGACAGTTTGGGTACGTGCTATTACAGAAAGAACCTATGTTTAGTCATAAAACTCAACCCCGGCGTACCTTGACGTGGTAGACCCAACGGTCGACTGGCCATGTCAAGTTCTACCGGGCGGAACTGGCACTTCTTGAGGATAAATCAGAAATGAAATCTTCAACCGGGATGAAACCCCGTGGCTGTATGATCCAGAGACTATCTAAGTGGACCAGCGTCAGTTATAGTATCACCTATCTCCGCTGCTGGAGTTTACCAAGATCCAATATAGCCATAACTCCCGCGGGACTGGTAGAGGCTTTGAGGTTGGATAGCACGGCGAATGATCTGCCAGGAATGCAACTGGTAATGAATAATGAAGAGCTTTGAATCTCGAAATCCTTCACAAGAGTAAGGCTGAACGCGCGAGCAATGTTGCACTCACCCATGGCAGTTAAGTGTAGTCCGTAATAGCTAGCTGGATATCTGCTAGGATGGCAGTCGTAGTTTTCCTGTAGCCCAACGTGATAAATCGGGCAAAAATCAGTGCTGCTTCACCCTCAAATAGTGTCACGCAAAAGCGCATTAGGGAGGTTGAAGTTGTTGGAAAAGGCTGCGAACGGTCATGACCGTGCGGTCGTAAATCAGACCAAACCACAACACGAACTCATCCATTCAGGACATAGCTTGCTTTTCTCTCCTCTGGAACAATATGATTAATGCCCAAGTTAGAGGAATACAATCAGTTAGGTTTCAAGAGCATACCGTTGGAGATGATGACAAGAAAAATTATTGATCCAAAGCCACTGGCGTAAGACTACTTTGAATCAGTATATGCACTAAAACGTGCCATCTTATACGTGTTATGCCCCATTTGTGATATCTATTTGTCTGAAAGGCTGCACTACTCAGACTACACTGCAAGTTTACATACATTCTTAGATTTTAATGGAATCTCACAAGCAAATGAAACAGGCTTTTATCAGGGAGCGACCGCTGATTCCTCCATTTCCTTAGAAACATTCCAGTGCAAGTTTAAATAATTGAAAATATTTCAATAGCAAAAGGGAGTATGGGGAACTCTGGATCAATGTACAGTATAGTACTTAGATAAGTGACAATGTTATTTATTGATGCCTCCATGAATACTGTACATACATACGGTAATACGCACATATAGCACATGGACCCTTGCGCATACCAAGAGAAACTATATTTGCATTGTAGAGATAAGCCTCGATATTTGATAAGATACCCGGAGATCACGGCATATATGAAACTCGGCAAATAAAATTGCAAGAAAAGGAACAGAAAAAAAAAAGAAAGAAAGAAAGAAAGAAAAAGGACAAGAACCAGCATTTCCAATTATGAAAATAAGAGTACTCCGTGGTTAAGTTTGATATTGAGGCTTAGTCACTGGTGTTGACCGGATAATTTTCCCGTCTTGGCGTTTATTTATCTAATCCCAACTTCTTCTTATCTGATTTTTATTATCTTTGCATTTGTGGTTCATTGTCTTATCTGATCTTACCATTTCTAGTGCTCAGTTGTCAAGGAACTTGATACCCAACCTGAACTGGCTTCTTTGATCTCAATAGTGGTATCTGCGGAACAGCGCGATCATGCAGTTGAAGTTACCGAATGCGTTGGCCAAGGGCCAGCCGGGGATTTTGCATCAATACGTATGTCATTGTCCGTGGCTGGGTTCCTTATTTGTGGCTAATATCAATATTCCACTTAGGCTGAGAGGCTAGTTGCCTTCGAGTTCACGAGGGGAAATCAAAGGAAGCCACACAGTCTCATTTTCATCGGGGGCTTGTCAGATGGGCTTTGGACCGTTGACTATATGACTGACTTGGTCGCAGCGCTGCAACACAGCGAATGGTCCGTCTTCTCACTGGTCTTATCCTCTTCTTACAATGGGTGGGGCGTAGGTCGTCTAGGGAAAGACATTGATGAGATTGCGCAATGTGTTCAGTACGTGCGTGACTATAAGAAACAGCTCTTTGGGGCCGGAAAGGTAGTCATCATGGGCCATTCGACGGGGAGTCAAGATGTGATGCACTACCTTAGCTGTCCGAACCCAAGACCTAGACATCCGGTTCTAGACAGGGAGATTGATCCATTGACGAGGACATCTGTCGATGGTGCGATTATGCAGGCACCTGTTTCGGACAGGGAAAGTATTCTCAGCGTCCTGAATGACGGGACGGAAAGAGACAGCCCAGAAGTAATGCAAGAGCTTTACCGTAAAGCGGTTGCTGATGCGAAGGAGAATACCTACGAGGATGACGATACAGTTGAAACTGTTGTCCCGCTTTCAGTGACCGCCAGGATCGGATACCCATCATCTACAGCTGTCAGCAGTCGCCGGTTCCTTAGCCTGGCTAGTCCTGATAGCCCACGAAAGCCTGATGAGGATGACCTGTTCAGCTCAGATCTGAGTGACGAGCAACTTCAGCAGACTTTTGGCGTCATTGGGTCGCGTGGGCTTCTGAAATCTAAGTTTATGGTGCTATACTCGGGAAGAGATCAGTCTGTGCCACCGTGGGTGAACAAGGAGGCTTTATTGAAACGGTGGTCCACTGCGGCGGGACCGTCCTGGCACCCGAAGAGTATGATTATCCCCAATGCTTCACATGCGCTAAGTGACCCTGATCAAGCGGAACCAAGACGCATTTTGGCTGAGAGGGTCATTGCATATTTGGACGAAGTGACGAAGCAGGCTTAGAGCTCTGTACTGAAAGGATTTCAAGTATAACATAGTCCGACTTATTGTTGACAATGGACAATGTCCAAGTACTGGCTCATGGTTCTTTGGCCCTCGTTCGCCTCAATATTGCTGTTCTTCTAACACTCCCCTTGTCAGGAATGCTTCAACATAGTACTCAAATGAAGACTGTAATGCGGCGTTGTAGAAGTTTTTATCTGTGTCAACTGTGGTATGGATGAGTTTGTGCGAGTAGGGCTAGTTTTCTGCATCACCCTAACACGTTTCAACTTCGAACGAGCTCCACTTTCTACTTGCCAAGTCAAGATGTAGTACCGAAGAGACGAGACTCACTGGTGTCGTAGGCAGAAAGTGTATGATTTTGACATCCCTGAACTACTCCTAGTATAGGAACGTGCATGTACTGATGGGTGTAATTCGACACTGTGTCACGCACTAGGGCTCGTAGTATGGCTAGCCTGATATTGTATATATCTAGCCTACGAATCTCTCTCTGAGTATGTCCTTCTACGCAAAGGTTCAGAATATTCTATCAGGAAGATGGCCGAGCGGTCTAAGGCGTACGGTTCAGGTTAACTTGTCCATCAGAGCTTCAACTTTGCATGCACAAGTTGTAAACATGGTTAATCATACCTTTATGATAGATATGGGCGTATCATTATAAATAGAATAGCCCTGGATAACATCTCTGTTTTCGGCATAAAACTAATATCACATCGGATAAAATATAATAGAACTATTTGAAGATACGGAAATTTATCTCAGTTTTCTAAGTTCTTCGAGGTTGCTGAGTTTGAGCTCAACTGAACTAGGCTAAAGAGATGCTAGTATAGAATATTTGATAAGATATCTACTATTTCTGCAAGCCATGGCACAATCCAGATGATCAGCTCTCATGATTTCGAGTTGGAATGTAATGCCGATCAATTTTTGTCAAAGTTGGACAGAAACAGGTGGCAAAATCAGTTGATAAGAGCTCTGTGCCTCAACTTCTCATTTTGTTATACTACGACTTGCTTATTGAAGGTTTACTAGGATGTAACGGCGGGAAGCTATATAGATCTGACCAGGGCATTCTGGATCGTCGATTCAGAATTATTTGCTCTTTTGGTCTTGTGGAATATCGGGCTCTGGCGATATCTCTTACATAGGACCCATAACTGGGAATATACTATAAGCATCACAGGTTGGTTATTCCAATGCCTATTTTGGACCGGAAGCTCTTTCACCTTAGAAGGTGAGCAGGGATGGAATCTGACAAACGTACGAAACCTTTAGTTGATATTGATTGTCGATAGTAACAATGATGGTTTAAGTACAACGAGGCACACATGTACTGTACATAGATATACTATCATAAGTAAGCAATTACAGAGTTGCCAATGGACGTTCTCTAAGATGCAACGCACTCAAGAAACTCCCAGTGACAAGTTGAATAGTAATTATCAACTTCATTATTTTATGATTCTGATCCGGTTCTAGTATCCTACATGCCAAAAAGCTACCATTGGTTTAGGCTGCGATCCCTCAAATCCTAGATAAGTGTGTATAAGGGCCTTGTAAGATCTACTACTAAGAAGCTGTCTACATTTTCTGTTGCTATTATCCTTCAGATAGCTTGAATATTGTTGTATTAGTATCTTCTGTTTGTATTTGTATCCCTAGGTATATATATATGTATCTCTATTTTGTGTTCTCCTACACAGTGTTGACAGACGCGATTAGCCTGATGGATATCTGCCCCTTTGCTATTCGCTGTTTCTAGTATATATTATGCGAGTTGTGATCGAAGATCCCGTTCCATGATTAATATACCAGATGCCTCTCTTCCGACTCCAGCGAGCTCTGTCAGTTTGACATCGCTTATTTTAGGAAGCACAAGGTCTAGCGAATGAAGTTGATGTATCAGATTTTTGCTTTCCGGATCTGCGCTATCACATTTATGCATATAATTCGAATGCTCCAGACCAGACGATTGTGCTCACAACGGCCCATAATTCTCCTCCATTGTGGTATTTAATTGGGCATCAATGCTGCTGCCTATCTATATAGTAGGTAGTGTTTCATGCATGTATCAAGTTGGCATTTTGAGGAATCAGGTTTTGAAGCTCGTAATCGACGTCGGCTCGTCCAACAGTCGGTCCTGGGAAATGTATAGGTATCGAGGTGAGAACAGGTCATGAATGCTGGATGATTTACCTGCCATGTCATAATGTTCTCTAGTATCTCACGTCAGAGTCCAGACAATTAGACACCCCGAAATGATCCTACTTTATCCTCTGCTGATTAAGACCACTTGAGATAAGTGTCCATTTACCTTTGATGTATATACATCATGATCCCTAGTATCCTAATCTACAAGCTCGACCAAGTATAAACTGAATCGCACTCATTACGTAGGTCAATAAACAAAAGGACTGGTTTTCGGTAGCGACCGAATACGTTTAGCCTAGGCGATAGAGTTGCATTAGTCTTATTGTCGGTGCGAACATTCCCCGTTCATGGCCAGAGGGTGGCTCTCCTAGCCGAGAATCGTCGTTGAATGAGAATATTTACATAAGACAGGCCTTGTAAGCACTATCGGATATCCGGATACATTGACCTATGAGAATCTGAGCTGTAACTGATTTCTTACAAATATGTGGTGTGATACGTGAAGGTGTGGCATGGATGCCGCATTACATCCGCACGCAGGTGAATATTATGCCAAGGCATATTGATAAAATCTCACCAACGACTCGAGATTGAAAGCGGATGTTGGGATGACATTATGATAAGGACGTGGTAGGCCTGAAGCTACCGATCTTTCCGGAGTGGCACCATTTGTACTCGGTGTATCCTAGTTCATGTTATGCTGGATAAGGATCAGGTTTCTCGAAGTTGCATAAGCAATGCCACGTAAGAATAACATTTATTATTTATTTATTTATTTATTTATTTTTTTTTTGGAAAGGGGACGCGAATCTTATCTGTACGTCCATGCGATTGAAACACATCCGTGATAGCTATATTGCGGCCCAAGCGGCGGGGATTGACTAGGCTACTAACAGTGGAACCTTGGGGTTAGCTGCATCTTCTGACATGTGACCTCAACGGAGCACTACTACATGCACTGATACTAAAACAGACTGCACTAGGTCTTGGTTTCGACATAATTACTTAAGGAGAGTGAAGCCAAGAACCGCATTTCTAATCGATATCGTCAGTCGAATATTCCAGTAGATACTTCTAATCAACCCTGTTGATAAGATGCAGATTGCTGAGAAATCCAAAACAGCCTCGAGGACATGGCTATTGGACGCCATGATCCGCTATGGAGAATGCCAAGATATAATAAGCACGCTTCGATGATGATCTATCAAAATAATGGCTTGAGGCTGAGTTTGGAGGGCAAACTTAGACAGCTGGAGACAGCAAACTTAAGATATACATCGGAAAAGCGGTCTAAATGATCAACTTGGACTGATCGAGGGGAACGACTACTGCAGCATCACCGCAGTTGATAGGCCGGAATTCCAAGAACGTAACTGCCGAACGGCTGACTCGTTCGAGGCCGGCAAAGGTCCGTGCGGTACAGCCAACTGAGTCGACTTTTCTTTTCTCTTCGGTGGGGGGCCGACCAATCCCTCACCCGGGAAGAGATCCGAGTCAACCCTAAGTAAAAGCCTGGATTCATTCTTGAACGGCCTGTGCCGAAAACGTTTCGGTGACTTTTATATATATTTGTTCATCCGAAGAATATCCAAGCGAGTGTAAATACAGATGCGATCAGGTTCGTCTTCTTCGACTTATTCCTTTTCCTGATCTCCTCTTCCCACTCTCTTTCTCCTTCAGAAAGGTATCGTAAGCGCAAGCTCTGGGATGCGCGCCGTCAAGGTTCCAACTTCCTGAATTGGGAGAGAGACCCATGGCAATAGTAGACAATTTTAATAAACATAAGTTTGTACTATGTACAATGATTGAATTGAATTCCGATACGTAAGCATGCAGGGAAGACTTAAGCTCGTTTCTGTTTTGCACGGAGTTACTGCTAAACCCACAACGGATTTATGGTGCCCCTAATAAGACACCTCGTTGGTTATAATAACTGAATACGACGGATCTACCTCAGAATCCAATTCCAGACATTTTAAGGGAGGGACATCGTGTCCGCCACTACCGGGTTTACTCCTGAACTAAACCCGGTTCGTTGCCCGCCATCGTAGGGAATTTTAGGAAAAACCCCATTCATTCCGTTCTATGATAGGCAGCTGGTTAAGTTCTGGACCAATCACGGCGTGGGAGAAGGTAATAGACGGTGGTCTAATCCCCATCAGGCACGAGTCCTGTAAGCAAAAACGCAAAAATCTTTTCTAACGCCGGGCGCTTATCTCCGCCACGCTAATCTGGGAATGTCAGCCTCCCGCGAGCGGTTTTCTGCTTCTTTCTTAGTCTCTCTTTGATAGTCAAACACATTACGGAGTATCTCTCCATACTATCCTCCATTGAACTGCAAGTGACCATCGTGATGGGAGGTGGGAAACATCATCAGAAGCAAGATTCGGACTTAACCGACTCTTGTATCCGCAGAGGAATGCATTTTCCGCTCGACTCGAGTTGACTCAAGTTGACTCAATATCCACTCAGATCCACTCCGAGCGTGGTTTCGGGGGTCCACCCCAGCTCCTTCAGGCGAGCTCTCCTTAAAATACACTTTTTCTCTTTCTTTTTCCTCGCTTCTTCCTGTGGCGCTCCACCGTTCGGCTTTCTTCGACGGATATTCTGCCGTCAGTCTGTCTTCTGATTGACTGGTTTAATCCGTCTTCTCCGTTTCTTGAGATTGGACCCTACAGATGAGTATCCACTGGGTCTTATTCACCTGCCAGATCTGACAAATCCAAAGAATTTTCCCGTTGTTTGGCTCCCGGAGTTAGTAATGCAGCTAGCCGTTTATATAACTCATGATGCAATGCCATCGCCCGTTTCAACTTCTCTGTCAACAGCTTCTTCTGTTGCGCTTGGGTGCCCTTGTTGGTATATCATTTTGGATCCTCTCCCCTCTTGGAAACCGCGCACAGAAGGGGAACTGTCGCTTTTCTTTTCAATTGTTTATCTAATTTTTTGTCTTTTCCATCCTTTCTCTATTGATTCCTGTATATATTCGCATATACATATCTATACACACTAAACTACACTGCAGATACCCGTCATTTGAGATCACTTGGAATCATCTGACATCTCCCATATATCTATATAATCGGCTGGAGAAGTCACCAGACAGGTCCTAACGGATCTTTGAACCTAATCTTACATTTTAATACTCAACCGCGCCTCGAGGACTGGCTTCGATTTTGATACCGCTTATATAAAAGTACACGAGACGAGGCCGATTCCAAAATGGCCGACGACCATCGTCAGCCTGAGGCATCGTCCAATACGGCTGCGAATCCCTACAATCACCCGGTGGCTTCAGAGCATACGTTGGGCTCTTTGAACACGACCTCGACCAGTGAAAGCGATGCCTCGGCTGACGCTGACGCGAGATGGGGCGAACGCAACCAGGGTGACCCTGTTTCCCGTCGGGGTGCGATGGAGGAATTCGAAGAGATGCGAAGGGAAGTGACCAAGCTTAGTCTCCACCGGACTCGTTCAGCCAAAGATGCTCGGCGGCGCTCACGGGCCGAGGGTCGCGACGAGGAGAAGGCGCTCGAGGATGAACAGGCTTCGTCTACGGATGAGTACCAGGGTGGGTTCGATCTGAACGAGTTTTTGATGGGCGGCCATCTGGAACGACGAACGACGGCAGGAGAGCCGGCCAAGAAGGTCGGCGTTGCCTTCAAGAATGTCACGGTGAAAGGTGTCGAGACGGGTGCCTCCTTCGTCCGGACCCTTCCTGATGCTGTCGTTGGAACTTTTGGTCCCGACCTGTACAAGATCATATGTCGCTTCGTACCTGCCCTCCACTTTGGTAAGCGTCCTCCGGTAAGAGACTTGCTCCACGACTTCAGCGGAGCTGTCAGGGAAGGCGAAATGATGCTAGTGCTTGGTAGGCCCGGGGCAGGCTGTTCCACCTTCTTGAAGACAATTGCCAATGACCGGGAAGCCTTCGCGGGGGTTGAGGGTGAGGTCAGTTATGGTGGCCTCTCAGCGGAAGAGCAGCATAAGCATTTCCGCGGCGAGGTGAACTACAACCAGGAAGATGATCAGCATTTCCCGAACCTCACAGTTTGGCAGACGCTGAAGTTTTCTTTGATTAACAAGACAAAGAAACATGACAAAGCTAGTATACCCATTATTATCGACGCGCTGTTGAAAATGTTCGGCATTACCCATACAAAGAACACTCTGGTGGGTAATGAGTATGTCCGTGGTGTCTCCGGTGGAGAGAGAAAGCGTGTCAGTATTGCTGAAACGCTTGCGACTAAGTCTTCCGTCGTCTGCTGGGATAACTCCACCAGAGGACTGGATGCCAGCACTGCTCTTGATTATGCCAAGTCGCTCCGTATCATGACAGACGTCAGCAAGCGGACTACTTTGGTTACCCTCTACCAAGCGGGGGAGAGTATTTATGAGCTAATGGATAAGGTTCTGGTGATCGATGCGGGACGCATGCTCTACCAAGGCCCTGCCAACGAAGCAAAGCAGTACTTTGTGGATCTCGGGTTTTATTGCCCGGAGCAATCCACAACTGCTGATTTCCTCACTTCCTTGTGTGACCCGAATGCCCGCCAGTTCCAGCCAGGCCGCGAAGCGTCGGCACCAAAGACCGCTGAAGAACTCGAGGCGGTCTTCAAGCAGAGTGAAGCATACAAGCAGATTTGGAATGAAGTTTGTGCGTACGAGAAATTGTTACAGGACACTAACCAGGAGGACACTCGCCGCTTCCAGAAAACTGTGGCTCAATCAAAGAGTAAGACGGTCTCGAAAAAGTCCCCTTACACGGTCTCCATTGTCAGGCAAGTCGCGGCTTGTGTGCAGCGAGAGTTTTGGCTCCTGTGGGGAGACAAGACTTCCCTGTATACCAAATACTTCATTATTGTCTCGAACGGTCTTATCGTCTCTTCTCTGTTCTATGGTGAATCCTTGGATACTAGCGGAGCTTTCTCGCGTGGTGGTGCCCTGTTCTTTTCGATTCTATTCCTCGGTTGGCTGCAGCTGACGGAACTGATGCCTGCGGTTTCCGGCCGTGGTATCGTCGCACGTCATAAGGATTATGCCTTCTACCGTCCATCTGCCGTGGCAATCGCCCGAGTTGTGGTCGATTTCCCGGCCATCTTCTGCATGGTTGTCCCGTTCACCATCATCGTATATTTCATGACGGGGCTCGATGTGGAGGCCTCCAAGTTCTTTATCTACTTCTTGTTTGTGTACACGACGACGTTCTGTATCACGTCCCTGTATCGCATGTTCGCAGCACTATCTCCGACTATCGATGATGCCGTTCGGTTCGCTGGTATTGCTCTGAACGTGTTGATTCTGTTCGTTGGTTATGTCATTCCAAAGCAAGGACTCATTGATGGCTCGATCTGGTTCGGTTGGTTGTTCTACGTGAACCCGCTTTCGTACAGTTATGAGGCGGTCCTCACAAACGAATTCTCGAACAGGGTTATGTCATGTGCTCCTTCGCAGCTCGTGCCTCAAGGCCCAGGTGTGGATCCAAGATACCAAGGTTGTGCTCTCTCTGGGTCCGAGCTTGGTAAGGCAGACGTTACCGGAAGTCGGTATCTTCAAGAAAGTTTCCAATTCACTCGGCACCATTTGTGGCGTAATTTTGGAGTGGTCATCGCTTTCACGGTTCTGTACCTCCTTGTCACTGTTATAGCTGCGGAAGTTCTCTCATTTGTCGGAGGCGGCGGCGGCGCATTGGTCTTCAAGAAGTCCAAGCGTTCCACAAAACTCAAAGCGCAAAACGGCAAAGGTAATGATGAAGAGCAAGTACAAAATACAGGTGATAATGCGGCATTGTCACGTGGCGAAGCGAAGTCTTCTAGCAGCGGCGAAGCTATGCAGCGCCTTTCTGCTAGCGATCGAGTTTTCACCTGGTCGAATGTAGAATACACGGTGCCATACGGAAATGGGACACGGAAACTTCTTAACGGCGTTAACGGTTATGCGAAGCCCGGTCTTATGATCGCTTTAATGGGTGCTTCTGGAGCAGGCAAGACCACTCTACTCAACACCTTAGCTCAGCGTCAGAAGATGGGTGTGGTCACTGGCGACATGCTTGTTGACGGTCATCCTCTCGGTACCGAGTTCCAAAGAGGCACTGGTTTCTGTGAACAAATGGATCTTCATGACAATACCGCGACCATTCGGGAGGCCCTTGAGTTCTCGGCAATTCTTCGTCAGGACAGGAACACCCCACGTCAAGAAAAGCTTGATTATGTGAATCAGATTATCGACCTATTGGAGTTAGAGGATATCCAGGACGCTATCATTGGTTCTTTGAATGTTGAACAGAAGAAGAGAGTAACTATCGGTGTCGAGCTAGCTGCGAAACCGAGTCTTCTCCTGTTCCTGGATGAGCCCACTAGTGGTCTGGACAGTCAGGCAGCCTTCTCAATCGTGAGATTCTTGAAGAAGCTCTCCCAAGCGGGACAGGCCATTCTGTGCACAATTCACCAGCCGTCATCCATGCTGGTCCAGCAATTCGACATGGTCTTGGCTCTTAACCCGGGCGGAAACACTTTCTATTTCGGCCCTATTGGTCCTGAAGGCCGCGATGTGATTAAGTACTTTGCTGACCGCGGCGTTGTTTGTCCACCATCGAAGAATGTTGCAGAATTTATTCTCGAAACAGCAGCGAAGGCGACTAAGAAGGATGGTAGGGCCATTGATTGGAATGAAGAGTGGCGCAATTCTGAACAGAACCGCCGCATTCTGGACGAAATCCAGCAGATCAGGGAAGAACGCAGCAAGATCCCAATTACCGACAAGGGCGTTGAATACGAATTTGCTGCTCCCACATGGACACAGACTGTCCTGCTCACCGAGAGGTTGTTCAGACAGTACTGGAGAGATCCATCGTACTATTACGGAAAGCTCTTCGTCAGTGTCATCATTGGTATTTTCAACGGATTCGTGAGTAGCCCCCCTCCCCGTTTCTTTGAGTTTGAGCATTGCTGACTAGGACAGACGTTCTGGATGCTCGACAATTCTATCAGTAGCATGCAAAACCGCATGTTCTCCATCTTCTTGATCATTCTTATCCCCCCCATTGTCCTGAACAGTATTGTCCCCAAGTTCTATATCAACCGCGCCCTTTGGGAAGCCCGTGAATATCCTAGCCGTATCTACGGATGGTTCGCCTTCTGCACGGCAAACGTCGTTTGTGAAATTCCGATGGCAATCGTTTCCGCCCTTATCTATTGGCTCCTCTGGTACTACCCCGTTGGCTTCCCCACGGACTCGAGCAGCGCTGGATACGTCTTCCTCATGTCGATGCTTTTCTTCCTTTTCCAAGCCAGCTGGGGTCAATGGATTTGTGCCTTCGCCCCGTCGTTCACCGTGATTTCCAACGTAAGTTCCTATTTAGTATACCCAATCTGAATCACCACACTGACATTCCTCCCCAGGTTCTTCCCTTCTTCTTTGTCATGGTCAACCTGTTCAACGGTATCGTCCGTCCATACAAAGACTACCCGGTCTTCTGGAAATACTGGATGTACTACGTCAACCCGGTTACCTGGTGGCTCCGAGGCGTGATCTCAAGCGTTTTCCCCTCTGTCGATATCAAATGTGCCTCGAAGGAAGCTACCCACTTCGACCCTCCCCCAGGCTCTACCTGTCAACAATACGCAGGAAACTTCGTCTCCAAGATCGCTGGAGTGGGATACCTGGTCAACCCGGACGCCACGGAAGACTGTCAATACTGCCCCTTCGCTAACGGCACAGAGTATATGCACACACTTAATGTCCACGATGGCGATAAGTGGCGGTGCTTTGGTATCTTCCTGGCCTTTGTGATCATTAACTGGGCTTTGGTTTATTTCTTCATCTACACTGTCCGTGTTAGGGGATGGTCCTTTGGAATGGGATACCTCTTCGGTGGAGTCGGTATGATCATTGATGGAGTGAAAAAGGTCTTCTCTAAGAAGTCCGAAAAGGAACAGAATTAGACAGTGGTTGGTGTTTAACTTTCCACCGATGAATTCGAAACAGGAGGAAAGCAGAAACAAGTAATGCGACAGGGGAAAATGATAGATAAATAAAGGAGGAGAAAGAGATCTAATGTGGAACATGAGTGATATCCCGAGGAGACATAGAAAAAGCATTTTGTTTATAGACAGCGTTAATATAATTCTTGCATATAGACGAATATTCCACCCTAGCATCAATGTCTCGCAAGATTATGCTTCATGTCACAAAGATAAAGGTTCCCCAGCATTGACCTAGTATGTACAACACGACAACAAACTCTCCATAAAACAAGCAAATCCCCACAATCAAACCCCGAGAAACAGGAAAGAATAGGCAGTCTCTCCCCTCACTTGGAACACACCGCCATAAACCTCATAGTATCAATATTGCACAGATGAGACTGTCCCAGCTTACACTATTCAAGATCAGTACATATGCACCCTTCAAACAAAAAAGGCACTTGCAAAGTTACCCGATTTTTGGGATTACAAGGAGCAGTCCAGTCATTTCCATTGGCATCCGTTCCGTGGCACATGCCATAGTCACCCTCCATCGCGCACACCTTCAGGTGTGTATTGTTAGTTATGATTTTCTGGACTGGGTTGGGATTTAGGGACGTACGCCTTCGACGAATCTTTCCTGCTGCCGTGTTTTGCCTGGGATGTTGCGATTGGTAGCCTTAGTCAGAGAAATACTAGGGCCACCAGCACCTACTCCAGTACCGCCGGTACCGACTGTACCTCCAGTGTTGCCCATAGTGCCACCAGTACTACCGAAAGTGCCACCGGTACCACTATAATTAGGGTTCGAAGTACCTGGTGGAACAGCGCCCACAGTACTGGCGCAGAGAAAGGCAAAAATAAGCGAAGAAACAAGACCAGACTTCATATTGGGGCGAAGTGTAAACTGATGCGGGCGTTACAACCAGTAGAAGTCAATAGAGAAAAGAGAAATGCGGATGAAGAGATGGATATCACACGGCCTGAAGTATATATCTACACATATGGGTAAGTCAAATAACCACTAGTACTCATGAGACCCCTTTGCCCTTTGCCCATTGTCACTATTATCCCTTCAATATGCTAGTTCATGGAATCGTGTTGATTTCAAGGCTACTTGGGGCAATTTTAGTGTGTTGCGTCGCTTTCTCTAGACCATTGCGGTTCTTTTCATTTTTGCTGCATGGTCGTCTCTGTTTGGTAGGGATGTTCCTCGAGTGGGGACCAGGGATATCAAAGAATCACACCGGGCGTGTGCATATCTGAGTTCGAGACTCTCGCATCTTGGTAAATGAAAGATCGCCGGATTACCGAAAGGGGCCAGCCTCTTTGTTGGCAGAACGGAAAGCTATACTATCTCATATTAAAGAACGGGGAACCATTGCCCGACAATCCTACGAATTATATCTTTGTTAAGATTCACCTTGCCAACCATGTCCCACTGCTCGGAAGCGTCTCTAAATACTGTACGTATCAAATTAGATATCGAACGGGACTATCTATATGCATGATCAATTGGTTGAATGAAGCTATAACAAAATCCCAACCTGAATCACATTCCACTTTCTGAATTGAACCAAGGCTTGCGGTTTGGCCCGTACTGAGGTGCTGGGAGACGCATCGGCACGGGCACAATGCCTTTGAAGGCATCTAGCATAGTCCCGGATTCATCGTTCGGGGATTTGTTCCGCTCCGACACAGCATCTTCTCTACTAATGACAGGCATGAGCACACCGCATTCCCAGTTTCGACAGTTCAGTTTCGGTTCCTTTGTCGCCCGCTCCTGAACGAGGCGGCCCCTATTCATTATGAGTTTCCCGAATAGCAAGGCACAATCAGAGGATGGGCATGATACGAGATCACTCACCAAGCGCTCTCTGAAAGATTCGCACTTCCCACATAAGCCCAGGCTCGGCATTGAGAGTTATCAGGTAGCGTCGCTGGGTCATCTGGCCTTACGTAGAGGATCTAGAGCATCCTAGCATAAGCTTGGTGTCTTCTTCCGCTTCCCTCAAAAACACAGCGACTCACTTTATTATGCATCAGTAGGCCTAGCCTGTGACTTACACAGTCACGCAGAACATGACGAGGAAATCTTGGGCCCGTATACCACCTTGATTGAAAGCAAATCGTCCCTGCGGATTGTGGTCCACCTTTTGTGCCACTAACTGTTGTCTCCGAGGGGAAGTAGACTCTAAATCTATCTTTCCACTCTTCGGCCGTAGACTTGTCAATGAGCCGTGTAGGGTTGCTGCGGCTCCGGGCAGGGAAGGATTTTGCGGTGCGAAGGACGTATTCCGTCGATCCATCGTCACCTGGACACAAAGTTATCTCCGTGATTCGTGTTATGATGGGGTATCGCACTCAGCTATTGCTGACCTTGGCATGCAAGATATATGGACCTCAAGAACTCGTCCGTCAAGGAGCCAACGGATGACGTCTATTCTGTATCAGGATGTGCTCTGTGAATTGGTACAATTGTAGACTCACGACAAAATCGACGTTGAGAGGTTTGGAAGTTCGCAAACCAAGAGAGTCTACTGCACGTCCTAAGCCGCAGTACCCTGTACGCCGCCACGAATCTCCCATATGCGAGCCACCACTAGATGGAATTAGAGATTAGACCATGATGTCAGGGTAGAGGAGGTTACATAGTGTGGACAAATGCAATATGCGCGGTTCTACTGAAGTCATAATCGGTCAGTTTAGCGATGATATTCTCGTGTAGAGTGCTAGCTTTCAAAAAGTAAGTCAACTCGTCGTAGAAGGCTGTTCGTGTAAACCCAGAGTCTTTATCGGTCCTTTTTGGTAGATCAATAATAAAAACACTCTAGGTTATGGTTAGCCGGGAGCGGATAGGAATGTCAGATTATGCAGTACATTTTCCATAAGTCCACCTATTTCACCCCAGTCATATGGAGTCAAGTTGGCAGTGGGGACCACAATTCGAACGTATCCCGAGTGGAAGAGTAGCATCAGCTTTGAATGCATGCAATTCACTTGACCATCCATTGGTGGAAAACATAATCTAAGGTTGCTCATAGCAGCTGTTTCGGACTTGTACTGAAGTTTCTAGGACCACAAAGATGGTTAACTTCACGTTCCAAAAGACTGAACACCAAGACAAGAAAGTAAGGACCAGCAATGGGTATGGTTCATGATCCAGCCGGACAATTACGAGGATAACGTTAAATGGCACTTACTGTAGATTCATCCTTGGCTTGCATCACCAAGTAGAATCGGGTTTTTGCTGTATTTAGTTTCGAGAAAAGCCATTCCATTTCCCACATAAAAGAGCTGAGGACAGCAAGTTGTAAGTCGGATTTCTGAAAAACTTCCTCGATCTTGATATCATCACCTTGTCGGCGGCAACCGAAGGCCCATGTTTTCTTAACGACTCCGTTAGGAAATTGAACCGACGGGGTCGGAGATGGGATCTGTATTTGTTGATCATTTCCTGCTGGCGTTGTACGTGACGAATTTGATCCAGAAGATGTGTCAACCACTGATATAGCAGGACCGGGAGATCTTGGAGGCGTTCCAGTCCTCGCCTGCTTTGCATCCCGTTGGCCATCCGATACAGGTTCTTCGGCTTTCCTCTTGTTCAGCCGCTCCAGGCGCTCTTTCTCCATCTGTCTTCGATCCAAGCCCAATAAGCCAGCTGTTTGTGTTGGCGCCTGTATGTTTGCTGGGGTTTCAGCTCTACTGGATAACGGGGTGTTAGAAGCCTTGCTGTCATTGTTGCCAGTTGATGACAAGTGATGTCTCGAAGAGCCATCTTCATCTTCTATGGCACCTTGCATAGACAATTCGATCGCCCTCTTCAGGTCTTCATCTTCTTCATCGCCATCTTCCTCGCCCGAATCGGTTTCATCCCCATCAGTCTCGGAACCAATGACGGAGTTTGACTTGGGGAATATGGGTATCACGTCATCATCAGAATCTGCAGTCAAGTCAACAACTTCATGTTGACGCCCGTTTTGGCTGTTTTCTTCGTGATTACTGGAATCTCTTAGAGAGGCAGCGATTGCTGCCCTCAGATCAGGGTCATCTGAATCGTCGGAATTCATCTTAGATCATTTAATCCTTCAAACAAGGTATCAGACAGCAAAGTAGAGGTAGATCTGAGAGATAAAAAAGGGAATAGCAACTCGGGGGTGGTAGTTATGTGGCTAGTAAAGACTCATGATTTGACAGAGAGCATGAATGGAGGGTTTATAGTGATACGGAACACAAAAGAGTTGTGTTTACGGTAAGACGTCACGGGAGTCCTTGGTTGTGCAGATGGTTAATTCCTCAACCAAATGAAAATCAAGGACCTCAAGCTAGCGTAACACTGAAAGACAGTATAAAAAAGCGTTCGAAAGAAGTGGAGGGTAGTGAAAGAAAAGTCACGCAAAGCAGGAGACAACAGGAAACAGGAGAGGGACTTGTCCAATGATATCCAATCTCCTGGCAACACGTGACTGCGAGATGTACTTATCACCAGGTACAACCTGGAAGTAGTCGAGGATATACTGAACGATGATTGAAGGTATCATGATATTTAATATGTGATTTCAAGCCCCCCAAAAGGTTGCCAGCAACTACCTACTCTATTTAAGTGCACTATGTAGAGAGACCGTATCAAAGAGCAAAGCCCGTATACAAGCTTCACTGTAAACAAAGGGGGAATCACCGTAGTCGTCTTGCATGGATTGCCCACATATTTATATGCAGCCTTTGAATGGGTACAAGGAATGGTAATGAGACCATTGTTCGAGTATTGCAAGGCAATTACCGTGAAGGTGCAGCCCTGGTTTGCGCCACAGTAACTTCCTTTTTCTTCTGTTGGCGCAACTAGTTGGTTCCTCATTGCAGTGAATGAAAGTAAAGTGTTGCATGCGATTTGAAGAACAGCTGAATTCTATTGTCCCTGGCTACTTATCCTCTAGACTTTGGACACTCTCATTCATACCAAGGACAACAAATAATTGAGATGCCCCCAAATAACTCCCTAGAAAGCCGACCACCCTCAGCTTCGATTTGAGCCATTTCCCATACCCCTATTAGGTGAGAACATGGACCCCAGCCCTCAAGAAACAGGGGTTTCAGTTCATAAGCAAGACACCAGTATGCAGGGCCCCGCGAACAAGCCAAACTTCAATCGTCTCGAACCAAGTAACCCAGGGTAAGTTGTCTCACCCTTCAACGCACACTGTTCAACAAAACTTCCCGCTAACAAGAGCATGGATTGTAGGATCACCGTTCGCTTTTATAGGAAAGTCGTTGAGGACAGTGTCACTCGACTTGCATTGTACGATGGACAACCAAACTACCTTGACATTATTGTTCCGGAGGCGTGCAAGATGGTCAGAGGAGAGCTGGTTGTCGGCTGCCGCTATCGTAGCTGTTACCTTTATCGCCTGCCAATCGATGTAAGGTTCAGAATCTATGCCGCTTTGTTTGCGCATGACGGAAGTGCCCTCGAGATCGGGAGGCTCGAACACACAGGGATCGGGAATCTACAAATTCTCAGGACGTCGCACCTCATTTACCATGAGGCTTCAATTGCCCTGTACCATTCGCTTAGTTACCGCAGGCTCTTTCTCCGAGCGTATGGTCCTTACTCCGCAGACCTTCTCAGACGTCATCCGAAGTCGTTACCGTGTTGTCGCTCTAAGGAGTTTGAGGTCAACCTTGAATACCCCTGTCGCAACGAACATCTTAATTGGAGCAGACCACTGGGATCGGTCGTATTTTTGATAGGAGCAGAGAACCGTAGAGTGGCTTTGCATCGCCGTTGGGCGTTTTCAGAATTCATTACAGCATTAAAAGCGGCCGAGCCCTTGCATATCTTTTCGTTGACCGTTGTTGTAACAGAGAATTGGAACTTGCCCGGTTTCAATGAGAAAGATTTGGTCAACGCCTTATTTAGCGGCGCGTTCAAATTCCTTGGAAAGCTAAGTTTTCGCGGTTTTACTGAGGAGGAGAGAAACCGCCTGTGCCATCTTGTCCACGCTCTAAGGGACCCACCCCTGAAGATTGAGCGGAATAAAACGAAGATACAGGGACCAGGGTTCTCGATTTGGTTTTGTGAGTGTTTCTCTTTTTCTTTTCTCAACCCTTAGATGCATTGAAGCACAAGGTCTATAATTGCGAAGAAAACATTCCGATCAGCATCAGCGGTCTCAAGTCCAAGTCCAACGACCAGAAGCCGCTTCTCAGTCGGTGTTTTTGTCACGATGGCACTAGCTATCTGACGAGCATATAGCTGACCAATTGTGTCATGACCAGAAATACGGCCTCCCAGGAGTGAAGTCGCAGTGAGGCTGCTGATCGGAAGAAGACTGTCATCCGAGTCTGGGAAGGTGTGAGCGCCTTCAGTTCCGGGATTTTTGTTTTCCAATGGTACATGTAACTGTCATCCATTAGCTGGGTGTCTGGAAAGAATTCATTGTATACTACCAACCCAGTGACCAAGTCGGCCCTTTTGTGAAATTGTTACCAGAATTCTGTCGTTAAAGCTCATGCACATCACAGCTGTCTGAATACCATTAACAAGTCCAGCAACTTGTTTGGTACTGGCAGGAAAGGGAAGGTTTAGCGGCTCCTGAAGTTCACTGAGATTGAAAGGTTCGGCCATGGTTAGAGGCTTGCCTTGAATGATACAAATAAATGCAGTGAAAGGAGTACTGTCTACTCAGAAAATGCAGCGAGGGGAAATACGTTTCGATACATGAAGTTGTAAACAGTTTCCATGGAGGGGAGCGTGTTACATACGTGGGCGGTGAATACAATCTCACCGCTTTAGGGCAGAATCTCTCCGCCGCCTAATTTTTTTTTGTTCCCTTTCCAATTGACCATCACCACAAAGCTCATCAATCTGCTTTTTCTGTGTATTTTTCTTCTTTGTCTGTCGGTGTGGACAAAGGTATCATTGCCCCCACATCATGCCGAAGTTTGTTCCTCGTCAGAGGAAGCAAAAGCACAGGCAGAAGGAGGCGGCAGATGCTGCGGTCGACAGCAATGCCGCCGAAGTTTTGCCCATCTCTAAAGAACAGAAGGAAGCCAAAAGACAAAAGCTGAGAGAGGAATTGAGAGCGCAACACACCAAAATCTCGGCAAAGAAACAAAAACGCTTAGATAAATATATTGTATGTAGACTCTATGCAAGAAATGAATTGTGGGGTATACCGTCCATTCTAACCGTCTCTGCAGGAAAATAAACTCAAGAAAGAAGAAAATGTTGAACTGCTCAAGAAGCTTGAAAAAACAACGTTGGACACCTCCAATTTCGAAAGTTCTAGAGAAATAGGGAAGCGCAAAAGACTTGACGAAAACGGTACCATTGAAGCATCTAGGTATACCTATGACAGTGCCCCCCACGTGGAGTTGTCGGGCGATGAAACAGATGATTCACTTCCTCCTTCGGGGACAAGTTTCGCTATTCCTAAAGAACAAGGTCCTCTTGAGAAGCCGGCGGAACAGGTCGTGGTTGGTAGCGGGTTGAAGCGCCCTCTCGAACTTGGAGCGGACGGATTTCCCGTCCTCAAAAAGCGCAAACGAGCGCCGAAATTGAAAACGAAGGCCACCAAGATACAAGACTTACCATGGGAGGGATTTGACTCGGATGAAGACGAGAATGAGAGGGATAACGGCAGCACCCCAGATTATCGGAAACTCAAAGACGGAGAGGTGGAGGCACTGGATAGGATGAATGAAGACGATGATGAATCTTCAGAGGACGCTTCTGAGGATGACCAAAGCGGAGATGAGGATGAGGATGAAGAAGAGGAAGAGGAAGAGGAAGAGGAAGAAGAAAGCGACGACGATGATGATGATGATGATGAAGGAGACGAAGACGAGGAAGAAGAGGAGGATGACAGTACCAGCAACCAGCCTCGCCAGTCCGCGTTCAAAGCCTGGGCCAGACAACAAATTAACGAAACAGTCGGTTTCAAGCCCACTACCGGTCCTGTCGTATCAGAAGAGCAACCCTTCGGGCCCAAGTTGAAAGAAAAGCCCGTGCGGAATACTGTTTACGAAGAAGAACCCCTGCCCGCAGAACTTCAAGTTACCAAAGGCAACCCCTTCAGAAAGGCATTCCATGTCCAAGTTGACCGCTCGGAGGATATACAAAATGCACGGTTGGGGTTGCCTGTGGTTGGAGAAGAACAGAAAATTATGGAGGCAATCTACAACAATTCCTCTGTCGTTATATGGGGTGCTACTGGTAGCGGAAAAACTACGCAATTACCACAATTTCTGTTCGAAGCTGGTTTTGGAAACCCGGATAGCCCTAATCCGGGCATGATAGCGGTAACGCAACCTCGTCGAGTTGCTGCTGTCAGTATGGCGAAACGTGTAGGCGATGAGTTGGGCCAGTTCTCCGATCAGGTGTCTTATCAAATTCGATTTGAGAGCACTGTATCGAAGAAAACCGCAATCAAGTTCATGACCGATGGTATCTTGATCCGTGAAATTGCGGAAGACTTCTCGCTGAGCAAATACTCTATCATTGTTATCGATGAGGCTCACGAACGGAGTGTTAACACAGATATCCTCATTGGTATGGTGAGCCGTATTGTGGACCTGAGGAAAGCTATGAGTGAGGAAGACCCAGCTGTGAAACCTTTAAAACTCGTGGTCATGTCTGCCACTTTGCGAATTTCCGACTTCACCCAAAATCCCAACCTCTTCCGCCAGGGACCACCACCTTTGGTTCAAGCAGAAGGTCGCCAGTACCCCGTCACGGTGCATTTTTCCCGACGCACACGCCAGGATTATGTTGAGGAGGCGTACCGGAAAGTCTCGAGAGGTCATCGTAAGCTGCCTCCAGGGGGCATGCTCGTCTTTTTGACAGGGCAGAATGAAATTCGACAACTCTCTAAGCGCTTGAAGCAGGCCTTCAAACCTACGCAGCGGGGTGGAGAAACTGAGGTTAAAGTGCAGATCTCTGCGAACGATGCACCACTGGAGGCGGAAGACCTAGACATTGGGGACGCTGATCTTTCCAAGGTTGGCAACGAAGATGACGACAGTGACCTCGAAATCACCGGTCTAGATAATGATGATGATGACGATGATGGTTTTGATCTCGGCGAAGAAGCAATGGGTTCATCCACACGAGTGCATGTTTTGCCGTTGTACTCCCAACTTCCCACAAAGGAACAGTTGAGAGTTTTTGAACCGCCACCCGAGGGCTCACGTCTTATCATTCTAGCGACTAACGTGGCTGAGACTAGTTTAACAATCCCGGGCATCCGATATGTATTTGATTGTGGACGGGCCAAGGAGAAACAGTACGATTTAGATACAGGGGTGCAGAAGTTTCAGGTCAACTGGATCAGCAAGGCCAGTGCCAATCAAAGAGCAGGACGAGCTGGTAGAACTGGGCCCGGTCACTGCTATCGACTCTACTCATCTGCAGTCTACGAAAACGAGTTTGCTCAGTACACAGAACCAGAGATTCTACGCACGCCAATTGAAGGTGTCGTGCTTCAGATGAAGAGTATGGGCCTTCACAACGTTATCAATTTCCCATTCCCAACGCCTCCTAGTCGGCAGGGTCTTGCGAAAGCCGAGAAGCTCCTCAAAAATCTTGGCGCTCTCACGTCTGATGGCAAAGTTACGCAAATCGGTAATCGTCTGTCTACATACCCTCTGTCCCCTAGGTTTGGTAAGATGTTGCATATTGGTCATCAGCACGGCTGTATGCCCTACGTTATTGCGCTGGTTTCGGCCTTGGCAGTTGGAGACCTTTTTGTTCCAGAAAACCAAATCGACCCGAATCCCAAGGGGGATGACAGAGAGAAAGACGCGGTGTACACGAACTCGGATCGTTTGGAAGACACTGTTCGGGAGCAACGTCACAAAGACTATGCAAGAGCTCATCGACTCTGGAGTCAACACGATGATACGTCCGATGCGTTGAAGTTCTTGTCAGCGATTTGCGCCTATGGATATGCTTCTGATGGAGAATCGTTCTGTGAAAAGATGTTCTTACGAGGCAAAGGATTTAAAGAGGCCACGCAACTACGAAGTCAATTGACAGACATAGTGCGGGCCAATAACCCTGGAGTTGTCGGGGCGTATCAGCCACGTTTATCGCAGCCATCAGAGAAGCAAATCAAGGCTTTGAAGCAAATTGTCACAGCGGGTTTCATCGACAATGTTGCCATCCGGGCTGATTTGTCTCCAGTACCGCCCGAAATGCATCGTACACCGAAGAGAGCGATCGATGTTCCATACTTGACGCTTTTCAAGTCTCGCGAGGGACCGGCCACGGAACTTGATGAGAAAGCCGTTTACGTGCATCCGTCATCTATCCTTGCGAGCCTCTCGCCCAAGGAAATGCCGCAATACATCGTATATTCCCATCTCCAACAAGCGTCCCCATCGCTCGTGTCAACCGAAGTACCCAAAGTCAGAATGTTCCCATTGGTTTGCCCTAGTGGCTTGCAACTATCTGCCATTGCACACGGTACGCCCTTAATAGAGTACGGTAAGCCTATTGGGAAAACAGAACCGATTGATGGAATCCCACCACGCAGGGCGTGTTGGGTGATCCCGTCACTGGTAAGCGAGGCTGGGCGTGGAGGATGGCCTTTGCCAGCCAAGAAGGTGGTGCAAAAGAAAGATCCTAAGGAGGGTTGGATAATTGAAAAGTTTGGCGCTTAACTGTATATAATATGAGAAAAGTTACTGTAACGACTTATACAAAGCTATGAATACTATAGCCATGGTCATCATGAGGCATGCTCTATTACTTCATTCCATATGGTCCTAAATCCTGTCTGTCATATACAAGAATCAAGTGCAGTAACTCCCCAACGCCAATGTCCCAATTCAACATTATCACGAAACGAACAAAAAAAAAAGAGCAGAATCCAAGAGAGTAAATCGAAGCTCAAGGACGATCCCGCTCCCTCTCCCGCTTTTTCTCCTCCCAATCCCGACGCCCACTCGAAATTTCTCCAGTCTCCTTATCCTCCTTAATCCCCAACGCCTTCCGTAACCGCTCACTCTCCTCAATCTTCGCCTCAGCAAGCTCATGAACCTGATATGACTTAAACTGTCTCCTATCCCTGGGCGGCAAATCCCGCGCAGACCGACCACCCCTCCGCTCCCCCTCCTTACCCTTGCTCTCCTCTTCCTCCTCCATCTCCTTCACCAACCTCTCCCTCAAAGCCTCGCACCGTTCCTCAATCTCCTCATCCGACAGAATGTTCCCCTCCTGCTCCTCCCCGTCTTCCTTATCCCCCTTCTTCTTCCGCTGCGCAAGCTCCTCCTCAATCCGCTCATTCTCCTCCTCCAGCCGATCCCTCTCCTCCATAACCTTCACCTCAATCGCTCGCCGCCGATCATGCTCGAGGATCTGCTTGTCAGGGAGCCGCTGCTTGAAGGGCCGTCCTGCGTCGCTGTTTGCTCCAACTGGTGGATACGGCGCACCGTAACCTGCGTTGCGCAGTTTCATGAAGGCCCAGTTCTTCTGAACATAGCCTGATGTGCCGCTTCCGCGGGGAGTATTGAGACCGACGTTCGAAGACATTATAGAGAAGTTTTCTGTTGTAATCTTTGTGAGGTTCGGGGGTGGTGGTGGAGTAAGTGGGTGGCTCGTTTTCTGTAGACCGTGGGATAGACAAAAGGATTCGGAGTTGCTGCGGGAAATGAGGACAGTGGTAGTGTAGAGTTGTGGTTTTGAAACAGTCCCCCGGAATACGATGCCGGAATGGTAGCGCTTGAGTTAAATTGAAGCTTTGCGACTTGACGGCGTTCAAAGCTAAGATCGTGTCACGTGGTGATATGCCGATAAGCATGAATTTCAGGTGTCTGGATCATCTACTCCGTACAAGGGTAGGGCAGTTCTTAGATCATACCAGTAGTGATAGATACTACGACTACATTACAGAAGTTTGCCATACGGAGATTGACGGGTTCATCAACACTTTTGAATTGATTGACTGTATACCGACAGACCACCTCTACATGCTCCAGGCACTTCCTTTGACGCTCCCTATTTTCAGAGTTTCCCATATGTCCAAAGGTCCCATTTGCAACCCTCGAGGTCAATCAAGCGTGATATCCCAGTATTCCCTTGTTCACCATTAAGACGCCGACACCTCGTACCTGGACAAAGAGAAATACAGCCATCGACAACTATAAAGACGTGTCTTCATTTTCATCACATCAAACCTGTCACAGAACAACCGGAGAAAGCCATGAACAAATTAAAAGTGTAAAAAGAGAATTCAAGAAGTATATCGGGTAGGGGGGCGTAAAAAAATGACACAAGAAAAGAAAAAAAGAAAAAGAAAAGTAAGAAGAAAGCAAAGCAAGCTCCCGCCATGACCCGTGTTTTTTACGCCGTTATGCCATAAATTGCGACAGCGGAACAGCGAAGCGATAGCTCATATATCCCTCAGAAAGCCTGTATGTATACGCCCGGATTAAGAATAATGTTGAGTGTCTCGGCACAGCTGAGTGTGCGAATCATGAAAAGGTTTAAAAATATGTCAATAGAAGCAAGAATAATTGGAAGTCATAGCAATCTAATTGGCACCGTTGATTTCCACGGAAGTAGTCGGGGTCGTGCCAGCCGACTCAGATGCTGCGAGGGGTGTGCTCTTAGTCACGGTCTTGGTATCGCTGGATCCATCGCCGTTGCTCTGAGTGTCTATTGGAGGCGGCGTCGGGGGCGCCGCGCCCACGACTGGCGCTCGGCAGCCGTCAAGGCCGTTCACAGCCCGCTTCGATGGCTGGGGAGAGGATTTGTGCGAGTTTGGCGGTGTGGTCGAGGTAGTATGAGGAAGAGTGCCGTTGGTTGGTGAATTCGAGTCCGCAACTAGTTTCTCAATCGCCGCGATTTGTTTGCCATAGCTATACTTCTTCAGCTGGCTGAGAAGAGGCTTGATTTCCTCAACAAGAGCGTCTCTTTCTGCGCCCTTGAGCTGACACAAGACCTTCTCTGTACAGAGGTTAGTACTACTCAATTATACTCCAAGAAGATTGAGGACTTACGTATGACATAATTGCCAAACTGATCACGAATCAGTCCAAGTAAGGGGTTCTCCCCATTATCATCCGTCGACGTCAACATGCTGATAATTTGGTGACGCTGAGACTCTTGACCGAACTCGATGCTCTTTTCCACCACGTTGCTTGCAAACTTGTGCTTCGAGTAGGTCAACAAGTTCGACATAACAATTGTTACCATACGGGTTCGGTCCTTGTCCTCGCCGTTCTCAATGACATGCTGAATCACGTAGTTACCGAATTGGTCGGGAATCAGCTTGGCGGTGCAGACGTGGAGCTCAGCAAGAATCGCCTCACGATCCTCTTCCTTGCAGTGTTCCAGCATCCGTTGGATTACACGACAGCCATATGGGTGGGTAGCTAACTTCTCAACCTGACCAATGAAGGCATTGATGACAAATTGTACATGCTCAGACGGCACTCTTTCAATAGCCTTTTGGATAACATGGTTTCCATTTTGGTCCCGAACACATCGCAAAACGTGGTGTTCAAGCTCCTTCACCATAGAAGCTTGTTGGTCCGTGAGAATATGCTCCAGGGCCTGCACTGAATTAGCCCACCGACTTGTAAGGAAAAGAGAATAGCTAAGAGAGGCTCTTACCTTCTGCACGACGCGACATCCATACATCTGAGTCGACAAAGCCAGAATATGCCCTTTCATTTGGTTTGCCAGAATCTTCTTCTGCGTCTGGTTGCCATGCTCGAAGAGCTTCTGTACAACATAATTTCCAAAGACGTCTGTCATCAGCTGCAGACTATCGCCCTGGATCTCACGGAAAACCTGCTCCTTTTCGTCACTGTTTGCCGTCTCCAATTTCTGCTGGATGAAACGCGATCCATGTTGATCACCACTGAATTCGACGACGTGGTTGTAGATATCCTAATGTCTGTCAGTCACGAGGTAATTTGGAAAAATGTACAATCAATGCTTACCTTAAGCTCATATCGTTTATTGCCCTTGCTATTCGCCCTAAACTCCTCCAGAACTGGACTTCGCACAGTCTGGGATGGATCATGGTCGCGGTGGCCCCTACTTGCCAGGGCGGCAGCGCCAAGTTGGGCGACCGGATAGAATCCCGACAAAGCATTCATTCCTGAACCTTGATAGCGGGCAAGGTCGTATGGGGTAAAGGGCAGTCTTTGGAGAGGGTTGATTGCCTGTTGGGCCAACTCCTGCTCTCGCAGGCGGCGCTCCAAAGCAGCAGCCTGTGCATCAGATAAACGAGCAGACGCACTGTTATAATGTGGGATGTGCACAGACCCACTATCAAGCGCAGCATACAGTGGGCTGTCCACCCTGGCATATTCTGTCGGCGAGATCGGATTATCTCCCATTCGGTTTCTCGGAGCTTGGTATCCGAGTTGAACATCTGACGCGCCTTCACTTGCGTAGCTAGCCCCTTGATAGGCGGGCTCGTCACCCTGGTATTTCAATCGCTGGAAAGAACCATCAAAAGATGGATGCGACAAATACCCGGGGCGGGTACTCGAAGGATGCGCGGCGTAACTACCTTCGTTGAAGTGGAGTTTACTTAGACCGGCATTGATGTCAGCAGGGCCGCCGGCATATCGACCCTCGAATCCCTGGCTCTCGGAATGAAACGATGGGTATGAAGAGTGTACCGGTCTCTGAGGCGCGAATGATGCCGAGTTGTGTGACGCATGCGTATAGGAGTTGCGGCCGAGCGTCGGCGCAACAGTCTCGGGTAAGCCCTGGGGCAAAGCAGACATAGATGGCATTTCATCGGGTCTGCTACTCTCGAGTGGGCTAGAGAACCCTGGTTTCATGGGGAACCCAGATCCAACAGGGCTGCCGCCAAAGGCAGAAGAGTTGACATGCCGCCGGCTCTCTGTATTTCTGAAATTCCCAAAGCCAGAAAATGCGATACCATCTCCAGAAGGAGAAATACCTTCCGATCCGGTGTTGAGATAGGCCTTGTGATTTGTTGATCCAGCAGTGCCACCGATTGCCGCCGATCGGGGTAGTGTCAAGTACGAGGAGTCACCGGTCTCTGCAAGGCTACCTGTTCCTCTGTCACCCGCCCGTGTTTGGATAGGCGATGTTGTCATACTGTTATTTGTCGCTCTGGCGAGAACATTCGAAGATGTATTCACGGTACTCCAAGGCATGTTAGGGCGACCGTTCCACCCATCCGATTCGGACGATGACAACAAAGAACTGGAGCCGGCCTTGCCTTCAAAGGCCTTATCGCCAGCATGCTGGTCTAGACGATATCCCCACCATTAGAATAATTTCGCCTATATGGAAGGCATTTCAAGCGTCTCACCTAGATTGTCACCCCAGATGGTATTCTTCCAGCTCGCCTTCCCTCCACCAAAAGGCTGCCCCATACCTCCATGGCTTCCACGGTTCCGTTCACCACCCATATTGGATGGAGCGATGTTTGAGCTTCGACTTGACCGTGTCTAGATCCAAAACTGTCAATTGCTTGATCAACTCATCCCAACTACCTGCCACTCACATGATGTACCGCGCTTGCGTTTGCTGCCATCGCGGCCATTTCACCATGTACCTGACTAAACACAAGACGGAATAAAGAAAGGTATGAATACGAACAGCGTAGAATTATTTGCAGACGGTTTCCAACAGTACTTGTTTCTTAGCACGCCCGCTTTTCTCTTCTCTGTCAGTCCTCCCTCTAGTTATCCCAAACTGTGGATTCGCGGCGTCGAACCGATAGGAGTTATACCGTGGCGAACGAACACGAGGACCCCGTCGCAATATCGGATAAATATTGACCTGCACGAGGCCCAGTCATATGGTTAGCGAGGCGTTGTAATGCGGTGAGGTGACCTTCTCAAAGGAAAACCACTTACCCAGGGCAGCGACACCGAGTCAAACGAGGGAAAGAAAGGAAGGGATGAAAGAGAGGAGCGTACCGAAACAAGGTAAGAAAAATAATATAATAGGGTTTATTGTTTTTGTCCAAACAAAGTACTGCGGTCAGACCATGTACAGATTATACAAGGGATCGCAGGGGCACGAAAGGGAGGTGAAGTGGCAGGCGGGCCAGCGAAAAATGCTTAATACAGAAGCAAAGCAGAAGCAAGGTGATGAGAATTGGATAATGTCCCTGTCGTTACGAGTGTAATGCTCCGCAAGCAGCCGTAGATCAAGACTGCCAGTGCGTATCGCGACGTTGCTACGCTCCGTGCATGCTCCAGGAAGTTCGAATCTCGCGGATTACTCTCATGTACCTTGTGGAGAGGGAACGGGACGAAGAACGTTGCCGACTCGAATGTGTTTCAATCCGATAGGCGTTTGGGAAATTTGATGGTTCGCAGCAGCAAGGGGGAGGAGAGAGATTCAGTCAAATTGCGACTGGTATTATGGATAGGAATGTGTTTCGTTGCGCAAATGAGGCGATCAGGCGTGATTGGTGGAGCAGCGATAAATGGGAATGTGGACGAGAGAGACAAAGCACGGCATCAATGTAATCCAGCTGTGACACAGGCGAAAGCAAGCATGACACCCAAAGCGGTTCTGGGGGGCCGATCAATCTCGATAGTAAATCCTCTTCGACCTCCACACCAGTGGGGAGTTAAGATAAGTACGGCAGTGGTTGGGGGAGGGGGGGAGGAAGGAGAAAGGATGCTGTCGATGATAATATCGTTGAGGAGAATGAAGATTCTGACTGAGAGCGAGTGTCAGAGGCAGCGCAGTGGGAAAAATTCCTAAACGAAGTGAAAGAAACTGGTAGCACAGACAAGCAGCACTAATGGATTCAGGATGAAGTAGGAACAAAAAAAAAAGTGGGAAAAAAAGTGGAGTGAGTCAGTTCAAAATAAAGGAAGGGGGAATGGTTGGGAATAAAAAAGACGAGAATAAAAAAATGCTTAAAAGCAAAAAAGAAAAAAGAAAAATATGAAGTCTTTTTTGCAATCGATGAGAGAGTCAAGATGATAGATAAGCTGGTCACAAAAAGGTCAAGCTGGAAAAAAGATGCTGCGTGTCTTGGAAAGCCCTCAGGTAGGCGCCCATCGGTCGGTAGGTATATTTGGTATCACTGGTGACAATACACCAAGACGATCTGTCGATCCGTTCAGGAACTTTGCCATGGGCTGAATTGGTACTTGATCGCAGTATGAGCGCTACACCTGAAGGGTAAGTACCGCCCAGCCTTTAGGTAAAATCAACTTGCCCAAGGGTGAATCGCATGTCCACTTGTCCCATACCGTTCTAAACCACCGTTCAATGTTTCTGGGGCCGCCCAAAGTCGTTTCCCGTCGCTCTTTACCCTTTAGGCTTTCACCTCTTTTATGGTTTTTTCTTTTGCCCCTCTTATTGTCATACAATTAGTCCTTAACTTTACTTACCTGTCCTTGTAATCAAGATGTATGACGCACACAGGGCAATGGTTGGGGGCCTATGGTAAACTTACGCCGGAAATTAATAAAGGGAAAATAAGACTGATGCCTTTTCCTTCGTGACGATACTACGGTTCTCAATACTAGTGCCTCCCATATTCATATTGATTTGTCTCTCACAATCCGGTGCTACAGGGCCGAAGTTAGGTATTAAAGATGGTAATCCATGGTCTTGACTCTTGGTATGCTTTTATTTTGCGTAATGTATCATCTTTCTCTCTCTATTTAGATCCACGTAGGATATCAAGGAGAAATTCAGGCTATTGTGGAGACCAATTAAGAGTTCTTGGTACGGCCGAACACCATGTTAGTTGCCCCCATTTCGGACATGACTTCCTGGCCAGCGAACACACCAACATCCGCTAGTTATGCTCGAGATGAGGGGGAAAATAGACAGAATCCCAAGAGAAGTATTCCCGCCGTTGCATTGACTGTAGAGTCAAGTCAAGGCCGGTCGTTGACCTCCGCACTTCTTGACTGGCTTCAAGCCCTAACTAAAATAAGACTTACAGCGAAAGTTTACTTGTGCTGGAGCCCGACCGATCGGATCCACTAAACTAGCTTGATTCTCCTCATAACAATTGAAACAATACTTTATCGGGCATAGGCAAAGGAACACGCCGGCGGATATAAATTAGTTTATTCAATCCCTGCTTTAAGTAGGGTTGAGTTGTTCTGGTCCAAGACCAGTTCAACAGCCTTTTGGGAAAACTCAGTGGGATTGTCAAATATTCTTTAACTTTTACTGACATCAATAAATTTAAAAACATAAAGAAGGGGGGGGGGGAGAAGAAAAACAGTCAGACCAGAAAAAAAAAAAAAAAAAAAAAAAAAAAAAACAGTGACTACTCCGTACTTAAGGGTCAAGGTCTCGTGTAATTAACGAGTTTTCTTAATGACAGCCTCATAGTACTCAGCAGGTTGGTCTTGTGACAGAAATCATAACAACGAAATACTCAAATACATATCCGAATAGTACTTAGATCATTACTACATAATCCTACCTTGACTCATTACCGTGCTCTTCTATGGTTGGTTTGTTCTTTCCTATTATCGCTTTCCACTTTTTTAAACACCCCACATACTGAATTTTAATTCGCTTTAGCCCTCCCGTAGAGACACCTTCTCTGTACATGGTTGGAGGCCAACATATGTACATAGCCCCGAGCGGCTAACGCCCATCCATGGAATTCTTATGACATGATGCCTGGCCTCAGCACTTCCGACAAGGTACAGGGTACCTGGAGAATACCAACAGTAATAGCAAGAGCGGGCGAGTCGTAACCGGCAACAAGCATTGGCAGAGATATTCATCATTGGCAAACGCCCCTTGCTTCCAATCGGTGAACCCCTCAGTTACGTTTCATCCGCGATACCCTTCTTAAAGGTCACCTATTGAGAGGTTCTCCGTTGTGGACGGTCAGTTTTCCCATTGTCATTCCATTGTATTGTCAGTATGACAGCTTAGATTAAATGGTTATACCTATAACAACACCTCCAATTTACATCCACACTATCGTTGACCTATGATCTGCAGTGGTAAGCATTAACCAGTCGATCTTCGGGATCATCGCATTTAGACTCCCCCGTACCTTCCTTGGTAGAAACTTAGAGTTATCGCTGATTATTGCAAATTAATAATGCTATTACCTTGCATTCCTGGGGGGCACTACTAGTATAACCAAAGAGCTCTTCCACAGTCTTGCTCTCGGGAAAGCTCTTCCCCAATACTCATGCTTGATATATGCGGATAATATTTCCATCCATATCCTCCTGATTACTTGTACCATGTCAGAGGGTAGATCCGTACTTGCTGGGAAAAATAGCCGGAGCAAAATGCTTGTATCCATACTCACGCTCCTACTAGTCTGGTACTTATTCGTCATGTAATGATGTTGGCCACTTTACCTTGGTTCAGTCCCATCTGCTCTGTTTCTTCCTTTCTTTCTCTTTCTTCCTCTTCCTTTCTTGTCCCGTATCGGCAATCAAAATCATCACTGAATATGACTAGCTGAGAGGGGAAGGCGAAACGTAGGATCATGATGAGCTCATCAGGTTTTATGGCCAGCCCAAGTATAAATCTAGATATTGACAGCGTAGCAAAGAATATTTCTGTACGCCTATAATCGCCACTCTAGGAGGCACCGAAACCAACTACATGTCTGGTAACAAATCCACAAGTATATATATCACTCCCGTCGTATCACCATGAAACATGTCAAGATACACCAGTAATTCAAAACGCAGCTATGTAGGTATTCTCTTCACAAGCGAGAGGCGGTGTAGTATATACATATTCGTTTAGCACTTCTACATCAGCGACTTATACAAGAAATCTGGGGGTATAAGGTCTGAGATGCACTACCCATCCTGCTATACCATGTATGAAAAACAAGCAGAGTGATTTCACCATACCAGAGGAAGACACGACGTACAGCAGATATTGGAGCTGAACAGTGTATCTATGGCATTTATTAACCAAATCACCTTTAAAGCATATATATTTGTTCTTGACAACATATACGCCTCACGTTCGAGAACTTTACTCGAATATGCCATTGATTACCAAGGTACTCTTCCTATCTATGGTTTTATATATCGATGAATGCGGGATTCATTATTATTATTGTTATTATTATCTTTTTTATTTCCGATGTCCTGTCACGGTTCATTGGACTAGAGTATACGGAAGAAAAACTCAACATGAAATGAGAAATGAAGGAGTCGTACACCCAGGTGACCGGAAAGCTTCCAGAGGTAGTCTAGCCACTCGGTTGGGAAAAGAGAAGCCGTGAATTATGCCAGCATACCCTGTTCTCCCGAAAACACGCATGGTCTAGCCTTGTACTTCGTATGAGACACCGAACACACTAGCGCATCAACTATCCATGGGAGGAAGAGGGGGTAATGCGAACTGTCAGACTCGCCACGCTCTTCTGTAGATCTGGAGCGGTGAGGGTATTTTTCCAGAGGAGTCTATATCGGTCATGCTGGCTTGAAGTAAGGACCACATCATATGAACATATCTATCTCCCGAGACAACCATGGGTGTAGGGCCGACATCACTGATCCCCGGAAGGCCGGTCTTTGGGTTGGTTTGACAGGAATACTGGATATTAGTCACTACGATGACCGAATGAATGGCAAGAACCAAGCGTTTGACTACCGGCCGCTTAGGCTCTTCCTCGGTTCGAAGTGATTTAGGTTCACTCCTATTCGGTGTACGCGTGACTCACTGGGAAATCTATATCTTTGAATGAGTGTCTTGTAGAGGTTGGAAAATCTGAGTGTCAATGATATGAATTGCCAAGCCAATATATATGATAATCATGATATGATTTTTCCATATATCCGCCACTCAATGGAGTGATCATAGCTCGGTCATGGAGCCATTTGGCAGGGGTGTAGATCAAATGTTATGATAGGCCTAGACTAAAGTGTTGGGTTAGCAAACAGACGGAAGTAGACAATCTAAGGAGTACGGGGTATAGGAGGCTTAGATAGATGACCTACTACATATATAAGGGCAAAGGTCAACTGGAGAGAAACCCTTGGCACCGATGACCCAAGCGACGTTTAACCAATCCGGAATTCTCCGAAGGCTTGATCTAGATCAGTAGTAGTTAGTAGTTCGGATGGCATTCTATAGATTATACTTGTTGGGGTTGCCATCTCCCCGGTATTTTCCATGTACTCCGCAGCAGCCAAAAAGATTTGTGAGAGGCAGTTGCATAATTCTATATCTACTGATGAATATCCCACTTTCCACATGTCACCCTCAGGGAATTTTACCTCGGCGTCCCCAAGAGCGGGGATCAAGCAATATATTCTGTTTCTCTTTTAACAGGCAATGAGACAATGATGTCACGGATGTCTTGAAAACTACCTATTTCTATGCAAATAAGTGAACGCACAGAGGGCTGGATACCAGGGAGACCTGGTGGTGATATCATGCCTTAAATTTGTTGTCCTGCCTTAATCTCACTTAGTGTCCTATACTTACTCCACAGTGAGATCATATGAAGATTTGAGGTCGCCCTTAGGAAGTTCCTACACTTTCAAATAATTCAGAGAAACACGTTGCGGTTTCAAACATACATTTTTGCTGTATGGAATGCATGGAAAACCATGCAATCGCTCAGGGATACCAAGGAGAGTAGCATGCCAATTGCGACGGGAGTGCAGCGAGGGTGCAGCTGAGACTCTATCCTGGATATTGACCGTATGCACAAATCTTCGCTGCAATGCATATGACAAGATTGGCAAGGTATTGCGCATTGTATGTCTCTACGACTACAAGGACCGACTTTGTCTTTTTTATGGAATCTGACGAAAATAAAAAAACTGGCAGTACTAAATATGTACCTAGTCTCGATCATGCTTTTCAGGGGTAAAATGAAATGAGCCAAAAAAAGACGTGAACAAGGCCGAGTGGGGGTCCGCGTCCAAAGATGGACATGCCTAACAAAATTAGCATCAATCACCAGGGGGATCAACGAATAGGAATGCTGGACTGGGTTGAAAAAGGCTTAGTTCAGGGACGTCGACCTTCTGATAGGACAAAAATCTCGGCGATGGGGAGATTACAACTGCCTTTAGCGCGGCCGCCGGCCAACAGCCAAGAGACACCATAGAGGAAATGGACAAACAAACAACAGGCTGGTGGATCCTTTTGGCATTTAGTCTAAGACTAGCATTTCTTTTGTCGTTGGCTAGCGACCAACTCACCCTTGCTGGGTGTTCGCTTGACGGTCTGGCCCTGTGGGCACCCTTGCGCCTCGTTCCTGTCGTACCGGTTGACCGTGCGTTCGTAGGCGCCTGTCTTTCTCCTCCTCTCTCTCTCTTTCCCCGTCTGACCCTTCTCTTCCCTTTCTTTCTCTTTTTGTTTTTCTTCCCTTGGCTTTCATTCCACTATACCACCCCTCAATCCATTCTTGCTCCTTCCTTCCTCGTCACGTTCTTTCTATCCTAAGCAGGTGTCGGCTTCACTCTTTCAGCTGTTCACCTCGCTGTCCATTCGTTCTCCTTTACCAGCCCGGTCCATTGTGTCCTGCGACCCCGTCTCTTCAGACCGCCCGACCGACCTGATACATTCCCTCTTTTTGTCTTGAACAAACCACGATTATCACAAGATAGTCACCCTGGTTATTGTTATATTCTTCTCCTTCCAGTGAAAACACTTGGCTGGAACGTTGAGTAAGTTTTACCTAACATGTAGCCTAGTATAGCGCTGATAGCGGTGGTATACAGTACGACCTGGTTCCCTATTGAATTATACTTCTCCACCTGTCTTGTCGATACGAATAGCTTTACAGTATATACCTTTCGAAAACCGAAACCGAGAACCGTACCCTACCGGAAAACTTGACTATTCAAAAATGATGCACCTGTTCAAGAGACTCGTCGCCCGTGACGATGAAAAAAGCAACGATGATAGACTTACTCCGGCCATGATCGATCTTTTGATCGCCCTTCTAGTTCTCGTTCTAGTCGGTATCGCCCTGGTTGGTGCCCTTCTTGTTTTGCGCCGCAAGCGCCAAAATCGGAAACGATCCGAACTCCCGGTCCATAACGGTCAGTGCACGACTCATCATCGGAGCCTCACGATTTCTGCGCCGCCATATGCCAAGACCGAGTCCGTTCTTGTCTATGATGAGAAGAGGAGACTCATGGAGAACTCGTCAAGCCCCCCACCCAGCCCAGTCCCGGAGATCCGCATTACGTTCCCCGAGGAGGAGGATGAATCTGGGAAGCGCAAATCTGGACGCATGGTGGTTGTAAGAATTAGTGATGCTGGCGGTGTGGGACTGGAGCCATGCCATGACGAACTGCCGCCATATCAGTCCAGTGATGCGGAGCGTTTCCAATCCTTGGACATTGAACGCATGGGTGGGCTCAAGGAAAAAGAGGATGTAAAAAGATGGTCTTAAACGAACCGTTGATAACTAGATACCGGCGGCCGTCTATTCTATCCGTGATACCCCTTTCAAACCTCTTACTCTTCGACGATCTCAAAAGGCATGACGACATCCCGGCGAAGATTTTTTTCCGTTTCTTACCTATCGCCACTTGCGTTTCGTTGTAACTTTCTGACTTGCACATACGCGGACTGATACCTCCCGTCTGATAACTGCACTACTAATCTTCGGTAACATGGTGTTTCACTCTCGTCCTGCTGGGCAATATTCGCCTGACCCACCCGAAGATGGAACTAAAGGCATACCTCAGCTGAATTGTGTATAGCAAAGGGCTGTTGGTTCATTCTAAATTTCTTTTCTTTCTTCCCTCCCCCCATTTTCTTTCATCTACATTCATTTATGTTAAGGCGTTCATTTCTCGTGCTTGGCCACTTTAATCCTTTCACCCTGCCACGTTACTAGGGTTGGAAAGACGTTACGCACCTGTTTGTTGGATTTTCTTCAATTTCATTCTCCTTCGGGGGCTTTCTTTTTTTTTCTCCCACTGACCTTTTTGTCTTTTCAACGGTCTATTCTACTATCCTATCACCATCGCCCCTACAATTCTCGGGTTGCCTTTAGGGTGTCTTATAGCTGGATAATGTATGTAACTAGTCTGACAACGTATTGTACGGCTCCTTTTGTGTGGGCCTCAATGGATGCGTTCATTCATTCAAATTGCGAGGTGCCCGTCCTTGCTCTATAATATTCCAATGATTTGCCGCCAGGTGGCCCTTGGTCATGCTAGGAATGTGCACCAAATCGCTACTTGTACACTATGGGAACTATAGAATTACCGCAACCAGTAAACAGTTGTCCCAATTTGGATGTGCCCCACCAACCTTCAGGGTTCTGGATGTTCCGAACCGTGCCGACCAATGGTAGTGAGGGACTTCTCAAATTGGCGTCCCGAAAGCGCCGATTGCCCGACGTCACGGGGGGAAAGATTTGGGATGTGCGAAAGTGCTCGTTGCATGGTGCGCGTCCTTACCCAAAGTCTCACCTCTCGGGCTTTTGAGAAGGCAACTTGGAATTCCTACTTATTCGTGCTCATGTTACATCTCCGCGATTGAGTCTTTGTGGTAATCATGCCTGCTCAGTGATTCAATTCACCACGAGGCCGTCCACATCTTTGAAAATTTTGGACCGAAAGAAAGACGACTAAGGGATAGTCACACCTTCCCCACTCCCTTTTCAATTTCAATGTGTCCAGTTTCAATTTCTAAAATTCTTTGACACCCCTATCTTGCATCAGCTCCTGCGTGAGCAAACGCTAAACCTACCGACTTGTTCACCCGCAGCGAGCGGTTGCGCTGCCGTGAAAGGCAACTCACTTCCTGGTCGCTTTAGATGAATACGGCCTCGACAGACTCGGCGACCTCCTACTCGTGATGGCATCCGGAATAAGTCTGGGGTCGGGATTCGATAGACCCGACCCCAATGGTTTGCAGACTACCGTGTCGCCCTCACGGCTTTCGCAACGCAACGATACGCAGAAAGCCCCGGTACCGAAGGCACTGACAGGGAGGCAGTCCCGACCAGGGAAAGGGAGCAATGGGCAAGAGAGTGTCGATGATGGCTTGGAACGGGAGTTCAAACTCAGGCACTTGGGTTCATTGGGTGTGCTTGGCTGGATACTGTGAGCTTTCCTTTCCATGGTCGCAAGCGTTGTTTCATTTTGGAACTTAAAATTCTAATTCGAATTAATGAACTACAGGCTTCTCCATGTTGTCGGAATATTTTTCTTTACTAAGGGGTTTTTGCTGACTCGGATGGTCTTGGAGAACAAGTCGTCTTGCGATGTACTTCCGTTCGGAGATGTATCCTCACATCCTGCAGTCGGCAAGAAAACTGAAGGATGTTGGCACCAGAAGTCATTCGAGAAGGCCGTTGTGATTGTCGTAGATGCTCTGCGGTACGATTTTACCGTCCCATTCGCATCAACAGCGGAGGGTGAAACTTCCCAATTGTTCCACGATAATATACCCGTCTTGTACGAGACCGCCGTCAATACTCCGGAAAACGCTTTCTTATTGCCTTTCATTGCGGATCCGCCCACCACGACGCTGCAGCGCCTCAAGGGGTTGACAACTGGGACCCTGCCGACTTTCATAGACGCAGGCTCTAACTTCGCTGGAACGGCAATCGACGAGGACAACTTAGTTGCTCAGCTGCGTACCGCAGGAAAGACTTTGGTTCACCTCGGCGATGATACCTGGCACAGTCTATTTCCTGACTACTTTGATCCCGAACTGACGCGGCCTTTCGATTCTTTCAACGTGTGGGATTTGCACACTGTCGATAACGGAGTAAATGACCATTTGTTTCCCCTCTTACACCCGGAGAATGCCACAAAGTGGGATGTTATATTTGGGCATTACCTCGGTGTTGACCACGCCGGCCACCGTTATGGTCCCAATCATCCAGCCATGGGTGCAAAGTTGAGGCAAATGGATCAGGTCATCCGAGATCTCATCGCAAAAGTTGATGACAACACACTGTTGGTTGTCATGGGTGACCATGGTATGGATTCGAAGGGCGATCATGGAGGTGAATCGAATGACGAAGTGGACGCTGCTCTATGGATGTATTCGAAGAGACAGCTCTTCGGTCGCACCAGCCCCGATACTGCCGTGCCGCCGAAGACTGCGCGCGAGCGCTCTATCCCTCAGATCGACCTTGTGCCGACGCTGTCATTGCTTCTCGGGTTGCCAATCCCTTTTAACAACCTTGGATCACCAATTGAGGAGGCTTTCGCTGGACCCGGAGGACAGGACTGGAAGAATCTGGTTGCCGTCAATCGTTTGACATCTGCTCAAATTAAGAGGTATCAGCACGAGTACGCAATAACGCGAGGGGCTGATGATGGTCAAGAGTCCCGCTCGTTAAGCTTCTGGGAGACAGCGGAAGATGCCTGGCAGAGGTCCTCAAAGCGTGGCAAGTCAAACACCGAGGCCATGCGGTCGGTCTACCAGTCATATAGGGAATATCAGCGCCACACTCTCGATATATGTCGTGCGTTGTGGGCTAAATTCGATGTCCCGAGCATGCTACAGGGTGTTGGAATACTCGTCGCGGGCCTTGTACTGTTGGTGTTTTATGCTCGTGGTATTCGATCGGACCGCACAGAGCTCACAAAACCTCTCCTTTCTATTTTTGGAGTAGGGTCGGGTTTGGGTGCTGTGGTCGGTGGTGGTTTGACATTCAGTGGTGTTACAGATATGCCAATAACAGAGTCATCCGCTTTGTGGGCTGCCGTTGGGAGCATACTTGGCGCCTCGTGGGTGATTTTCGTGAAGCCTAGCCATTCGAGCTTGCCCGTCCCCAACTCGTTGTGGGGCTGGCTCGCTGTCATGTTCACCGTGACTCAGTCGGTCGGTTTTGCCTCTAACTCCTACACCATCTGGGAGGATGAGATTCTATTATTCTTCCTTTCCACTTTTGGTGTCGTCGCTGGCGTATCTTCCATGCGTCAAAAGTCGACGGCCGACAGGGTCTTGGGAGTCTATCACTCAATATTATTCGTCATCTTAGGAAGAATAGCATCGTTCTCTCGCCTCTGCCGTGAGGAGCAGATGCCTTTCTGTCGTTCCACCTATTACGCATCTGCAACATCCTCTACATCTGCCCCGTGGCAACTCGCCATTCCTTTTCTCGTTACACTCATTCTGCCCGCAGTTGTAAAGTCATTCTACGCCGGGTCGAAGTCTTACGAAGGAGTTGCTACTCTGTGGGTTGGGTATGGCTTTCGGCTAGGGTTGTTTTTGACTTCTATCTTCTGGATGCTTGAAGGCGCGGATGATGGTGAATGGTTCTCTTTGAGCAAGGAAACATTGAAGTCGATTCGAGTATTTCTCGCTCAGCTTGTTCTTGGTCTCGCCTTTGCTGCTGGTACAACAGCGTTCATATACTCGAAGCCATGTGTTAGCATCAGCGTCACACAAGGCACTGCTGACTCCGAGAGTAAAAACAAGTCTACTTCCTCCCCATCACAGCCGGGAAGAACAACCGTTACTATTCTAGGCTTCGGTAACATCTATGGGACCCGGTTCTTCCTCCTTGTCGTCAATTTTTGCTTGGCCATTGTCCTAATGCAGAAGCCCATGGGCCAGGGTACTATTGGTCTGCTGCTGTGGCAAATCTTATCTTTGCTTGAAATCCTTGACACCAATGCACTGGTTTTGAATAATTCAGCGATTGGACCAATTGTTCTGGCTCTTCTTGGTTCCTTCTATTATTTCAAGACAGGCCACCAAGCAGTTTTGAGCAGCATACAGTGGGAGACTGCCTTTATACCTCTATCCTCAATCAAATACCCTTGGTCTCCGATCCTAGTGACTCTGAACACTTTTGGTCCACAAATTCTCACAGCCGTTGCTGTTCCTCTCACCGTTCTCTGGAAGCGGCCCTTGCAGCTTCATGACCAGTCAAGGTCTACCCCGTCGAAGCCCAACAACCATGCCACTAAGATCCTCTCAGACGTAGTGCAGGCAGCTTGCACTTATATACTCTATTTCGCCACCATCAACCTCGCAACCACGATTTGGGCCGGCCATTTGCGTCGCCACCTCATGCTCTACCGCATTTTCTGCCCTCGCTTCATGATGGGCGCCGCCGTCCTAGGCGTTGTGGATATTGTCCTCATTTTATTCTCCGTGGCTGGCGTCCGCTGGAGCATGATGAGTGTGGGTGAAATCTTCGGATGGTAAATGGTGCAAGGGACTTAAGCACCGGTCTTGCATTGAGGAAGGGCGCTCTGAGAAAGGAAGAGACGAAATAAAAACAAAATAATCTCCCAGCCACAAAACTCTCACAGACGACCCCATCTCGCATATATCACACACTATATCATGCTGTCCTCGCCGAATCCGAGGTTGACACTAGATCGACCTCTTGCGAGGACCTTTTTCCTTGTATGTATTAACCATTCAGTTATGTATATTCTTTTGACATGGGGGATGATTAAATAAGACTGGAGGGGGGTTTGCCGTTCTATTTCTGTATTTTTGATTCATAATATATGAAGGATGTACTGATATATTGACCGAAACAAAAAATTAATAAATGAGGTTCGAATAATTGTATATGTATTATACGGTTGTATTGCACTTGTTTGTATGGGCGTATAGTGAATCAAGCACGTTTTAGAGGAAGGCAACAACAGTACTCGAGACCAGACAGTGATTCACTGAATGATGTAGATGGTAGCGTTGATATACCTATGTTATCAATCCCTAATGGGCTACCAGAAAGAAACAGTTTCGTAATCTTAAATTTGTCATTCCGGACTCTTTGCTATACAGTACATGAGTGCCAACGACGATCGAAACTCTATCAAGAACTTTTTTTTCCCCGCTGCCAGCAGCTGCCAGTGCGTTGTTTTCGTTAGGTCCATAGCACAGCATTCTTTTTTCCATCACCATACGTAGCCTTCGAGGAAGTACAATAGAATCATACTGGACCAAGTACCCAAGAGAATCACACCGGTAAATGGTTGAGATTGAGCGGGGATGGTAACAAAACGAGATAACTTTTTTTTAGCACAGAAAGACCAAGGGGGTATTGACACAGGCTGAATAACTGGAAATGTACATTAATCCATCATGGTAAAGAAGTCATAAAAGAGAATATAGGTAGAGTGTCATGGCGGTGGTCCTTTCCTTTTTTTTTTCCCCCCTACCCTTTACTTCCGTCCATCCTACACTGAAGATTGCCAGATCAGGATCTCCATGTAGTACTCTAAGCTCAAGGTAGACAGTGAGAGTTTTTTTTTCACCGTCCCCATCGAGAGAAATCCAAGTTTTGGAGGATGTTGGCATCCGCAGACGCATTCCAGTCGGTAGCAAAATCTGACTGTGCAGGGGTACTACGTGATGGCAATTCTTCGGAGAATATGTTAGCCTTCGTGTTGCGGCGTTGGCCGGGATAAGCTCCCTCTGCGGCATCAGAAGTCTGAGTCTGAGAACCTAAAGCTCGTTCCCGAAGTCTTTTGATCTCCCGTAACCGGTTTCTCCAAGAGGAAATATGCTCGCCTCCTTGACTATTCCAGACTAGCGAAAATACTGACGCGTTTAGGGCAAGAAAGCGTACAAAGGCAGCCAGATTCTTTCCGGAAATTATCTTGGGCGCAGCAGCTGGTGAGATCTCGGGAAAGCCAGGTTTGCTCATTACCTGGACGTGGTAAAAGAGCTTCTCGTAGCCCTCCGGGTCCATGTTTGCAGGCTCAACCCCATTCGCGATACGGCACACAGGACTAATAACGATATTCACAAAATTGAACTGTGATGGGATTGTATCAAAGTTGAACGGAATATTTGACCGATTGAAAATGATGTTGACAAAATCATTTCCTATATGGCGTTTTTTGTTGATGCAGGAGGGGTCGTTGTCGAAATTGGTAGGCATCATTGTCACTACGTGGTACACGATTTCTGTGACTCGGTCACGCCAGGCGTAGGTAGATTCCCCATCGATATCGGGGTGCAACCCCTGTGTATTGAATTGAGCACCCCTGAGGGGAACCTTCGTTCCGAGTCTTGACAAAAAGTACTCATAGTCGGGGCTACCACTAGTGTTGGAAAGAATATCCGCCTCGGTCATCTGACGATCATCAATGTAGATGACGCCGATCTTGTGTCCATCCACGATATCATTTCGGTCGAAGGTACTGAGTGCCCGACGGGTGATGTCATCCTCGGGCAGGGGGACTGGCTGCATTGCGGTCGGTGTAGGGAAGGCCGTAGTTGTTAGCTGAAGCATGACGTGACTAGGAAGGACAGCAGTGCGCATGCCATCGCCATGCAGATGAGCATCGGGTGTTGGAGGAACCTGATGTGGGAGGACAGGGGCAGTCCGTTGCTGGTACATGGCATACGTAGTTCCTGATGCCTGCCTCTTCGTGATTTGAGTTAGGCCAGACACACCAGCTATTTCCACAGTGACTATGCTCATGCCCACCACCCATGACTTCTTTGATACAGGGCCATCCGCCGGACTTGGGGGGAATGTTGCATATGGAATAGTCTCGCCTAAATCGGTAAAAGCAACCCTTTGCATCAAGTCAAGAAAAACTTGACTCTGTTCTTCGACCATTTCTTTTCCGTGTTCATCCCTAAATATAAGCCTGCTAGTGATCCAATTGACATGCTTGGCCCGGTCTTGTAACTTTAATGATAAGAACCAAAACACCATAACGTGGTGCGTTAGGGTATAAATATATCTTGACATTCCGTCTTGAAGGGATGGGTCCGACATTTCAGCAGGAAGAGCAGCAGTCTCTCGCACGCCACTTCCGAGTTTCGCGGACATCTGAGGGTTCCGGTTTGTTGACTCCGAAGCTTTGAAGCGCTGTTCTCGAGAAGTCTGTAGAAAGCGAATGCAGATGCCGAAGACAGTACGGATCTCCTCTTCTCGCAAATTGACATAAACGTCAGGTAATCGTGCGAGTAATGCAAGGAATTCCAGAATATGTACTGCAAGGTTGGCCAATGTGATCACTTTCGACATCTTGTCAAGGATCCCGTTCAATGATTTTGTCACAGAGAGAGGGATTTCATGACAGCAGACGGAAAGGGCGTGAATGCATCCACGAGAAGTACCTCCCCAGGATCCAATGATGCCCATCATAAACGAACGCACAAGTTCGTCTTCTTCGCTTTTAGCGAAGAATTCATGATAGCCAATTAGTACGCACAAGGTGTCGAATATATATCCCGCCACATCGGTCTTTTTCACGCCAGTCGACGCTGGAGGTTCACGGAAGGAATCGTTCTTGACCTGATCACAGAGTATACTACGCAACAGCTTGACTTGAGGAACTGCGTTACTAAAAAAATCTTTGTTGCGAAGCTGTGGTGCGAGATGAGTTAGAACATAGCTGTAAATCTCCCAGTTGGTATCACGATGCAACAGCGAGATGACAGTTTCTAACCACATGTTGGCTTTTAATGCAACCTTCTGTGCTGGATCCGATTCTAGATGATGGGATGTGTCGGATGTCGTATAAGCATATACAAACGGACTCGATTCATCGGGTGGTTGTTCAGGAAGTACCTGGGAGGACGTATGTGTCCAGGCTGGTGGCGTCAACTTTGACGCACGTAGAGGGATACTTGTATTTCGCCCAGAAGACTTTGAGGAAGTACTAGCATTGTCTTTCGTTGATAGTTTACCGGAAACTGATGTCCTCTGGTTATCATTGTCTGCACTGTATTCTCCTGTGTGGTCGTCGACAGTAGTGTGCGGCTTAGGGCCGGAATCAGCATTTCGAGCAGAAACATTCATCAAGAAGTCATTCTCGGAGACAGAGAGGACTGCAATAGAGCCTGAAGAGTCGCAGCGGAGCCTAAATAACACCTTGAGCACTGTTAAGCGAGAGTCTACTGGTCTCTCCGAGGCCTGAGCTATCTTCAGAAGCGCCTCGAAAACCAGAATTGCTTTGCTCGCCGACAAGTTCAAACAACGGAGAAACACCTTGACCAAGCCAACAGAGCAAACGTTGGCTAGAGATGACTCCAACATGCTGCCAGGCAAGGGAGAATGCGGGGAGGCTAATGTTGGTGACTCCGCGCCATGTGGTCCATCTTTGCTCAGATCCTTACTCATCGGAGAACCCAGAGTGTCTACTAATAAAACGAAGGAAGTTTCATCATCAACAAGGATAGAAGTGTCGACAACAAACGATACGAGTGACTCGAGGAACAAGATATCATCCTCATCAGAGAAGTTTTCCAGCATGGAATTAAGAAGCCCGTGCGCTCGAAATTGGGACAGATTCTCGTAGTTGGTGAAAGCCTCCTTCACAGTATCCAAAGCTAGGATGCGAATTTCTGATGGTTTAGTGCGAGATCGAACGAAACAGCGGATCAACCTCAGACAATGCCGTACCCAGTCAGGGTTCTCAGGGAAACAAAGCCTTTCACCCCTCATTGTATTCAAGATAAGCTCAGCCTGGGGAGGCTCGACATGTTGACAGACATTCATCAGGAAACGCGTGGCTTCCAGTCTTTGCTGTCTGTTCATGCGCTCCCAAACAGTCTCTAAAGCAGAGGCGATTTGAATAATGTTGGCTAAAATGCTGGACCTTGTATCGTCCAACACACTGGCTCTTGTATAAGATAGCTGCGAACTGGAGCTTGACGCTGAACAGTCTCCGGATTCGTCAACAGCTCTGAGCGAACATGAGACAATTATGTTGATAAAAATCGACCAATCTCTTTCTAGAGCTACGTGCGAAAACTCGCCCTCAAGAGCATTCAGACACAGATCTAGAACGTCTGCTTCCAGCTTGCCATCGTCCTTCTTTAGGACAACTAGTAGAGAGTCCATCAACTGCTCAAACTGAAGCCGAGGCATACCATCCTGGCCATACGCGCGGATAAGATCAGTGAATACATGTACTGTACCACGTAGGATGTTCAGGTTTCGCCCTTGCTCTTCGGAAGATCCAAGTAAAAACCCGAAGAGACTATTCACCATTTCGTCCTGCCTCCTTGACCTTGCGAGATTACGCACAGTCCGTGACGTGGGGCCAGACAGCGACTTGACCGAGGCATAGATATTGCATAGAACCTCTAGCAATGGAACGAAGCTTTCATCCGGGACATCTGAATAGAGAATTATAGCCTCAAACACAGCCAAAGAGTTTTTGATGTCAGCTGCAACGCTTGTCTTCTTGCAGATAATAAAGAGTTGATCAAGCAACGATCGAACCTCTTCGTTATTTGGTGGTTTCCTCTGTAACGTGATTAAGTCAACAGTAAACTGCAGCAAGTCATCCAGGATTGCATCATCATAGGCGAGTCCATTAGCTTTCGCGACCTTGGCTTTTCTCGCTTTTAGTCGAGCGGTTGAAATCAGGTCATAGAGCGGAACCACACATGACGAGATGATTGGAATAATGGAAGAAGAAGCGAACTCTAACTTCCTTCCATGATCGGAAAGAGAAATCAACGAGATCACACGCGCAGGCACTACGTCGGACTCCGAGGGACATGATATCAACTCAAAGACCGCTCTTCTTGCTGTTGGAGATAGGTCTTGGCGCGCTGCGATAGCTTCCATTAATAGCGAGCCACTTCTCCGGGCTTCTGGAGAGGTCGCATGATGAATCAAATACGAGCCAGCCTCCCACAGAGCTAGAGTTTGCTCAGAAGTAAACCAGTGAAGCGACTTGGACACATGCTCTGCCTCGTCGATCGCATGAGCTAGGTTTTGTTTCTGCGCCAGGTTCCTTATAGACGTCTCGAAATCTGGCGCACCAGAAGCGTCTGAAGAGCTGGAAACAACACTGCCGCGATGCATTGATTCAAGCCCAAGAGCGATCCAACTATTCCTATGTCCATCCGACGCTTGCGACAATGTATCACTGTTCTCTCTCCCTAAAATTGGCGAAAGCGATTTTGAACGGGCAACGCCTAATGATCTGAAAACGTCTGCGAAACTAGATGTTGCGTGTTTGTAATTGGAAGGTGATGAAGCATCGTCAGAAGACATACGTCCTAGCGGACGGGGGTATGGATATGAGCCAAAGTCAACCGATTTTATACCTGAAGATCCATGAATTAGCAAAAGCAAGAACCTGACCGGAGTTCACGCTTTAAAAGATCCAGCTGATCAACCCCAACTGTAACATCACTTTGAATACATAAGGCGGAGGTTCACGTACCATTGACAGATCACATGAAGATGTTCACAACATCAGGAGACCTGGTAGGAACATGAAGCTCGACCCAGATAAGGCGGATAGCCGGAGGTTGAAATGGTCCGTGAATTAATTGGAGAAGCACAATTCTATACCAAGCTAGGATCACTGAGTGAAGTAGGAACAGGCACAACTTTTAGATTCAAGTCAAAGAAACATTCTTAAAAAGACATGGAAGGGAACAGAATTAGTGATAGTAGGTTATCTCCAGAACGAAAGTGTGCCAAGACACCTTTCCCCTCCAAGCATCCATGATGATGATCTGGCGGAGGTTCGGATATGGTTAATCCGTGGAATCACCTGATGGGCAGAATCACCCCGCGGACATTTGCTCACCGCCTGGAAACTGCAAAGCAACCCGCCAAACAAACTGCCCGTCCTGGAATCAAGCTCACGGCTTTTTTTCCTAGAGCGTTCACATAAAGGTGGTTTCTGAGGATTCTGCCCACATTACGATATCTCCCTCCCTTGCACATTAAAATTAATTCTCTTTCACTCTCATACGACCTCGCTGGCTACAACTTCGGTACTACACATACATATCCCCGCTTCAATATGGCTGACAACCTTGGAGCTGTTGCGCAGCTTCTAGAAGCAAGCTTGGACCCAAGGCAAAATAAGCAAGGTAAGACCAGAATATTCTCATGTTGTTACTTACCTTATGGACATCCAATGGCTGATCTTATTAGCCGAACTTGCTCTGCGCCAGGAAGAACAAAAGCCGGGCTATTCCTTGCAGCTCCTTCAGATCACGGCGTCCGGCTCCTATCCCTACAATACACGTCTGGCTAGTGCACTTTGCTTCAAGAATTTTATCAAGCGAAACTACACAGACGAGGATGGAAACTACAAGCTCCAACTCGATGAGGTGGCGACTATAAAGCAGGAACTGATCAGCCTGATGATCTCGGTTCCCACAGGCATACAGTCCCAGCTGGGAGAAGCTGTGAGCGTGATCGCCGATAGTGACTTCTGGGAGCGATGGGATACTCTAGTGGATGTAAGCTTTCATTGCACAAAAAGCAGTGCATGTTTTCCTCATTGACACTCGCAGGATCTCGTTTCAAGACTCCAACCGAAAAACCCTGCAGTCAACAACGGTGTCCTACAAGTTGCCCATTCTATCTTTAAGCGATGGAGGCCGTTGTTCCGATCTGATGATCTCTATAGAGAGATTAATCACGTTCTGGATAAATTCGGAAACCCTTTCTTGGCTCTCTTTGAGGTATGACCATTGGAATCGCACTTCTGTTCGTTTGAGCGGGCCCATGCGAAACATTAACGGCGTTTACTCATACTTATCCTCTTATACAGGGCCTCGACTCGTATCTCGAAGAGAACAAGACCAACAAGGACAACCTTGTCCAGGGATTTACGCAGTTCAACTTGATGATCAAACTTCTGTACGATCTTTCTTGCCACGACCTTCCTCCGATGTTCGAAGAGCAAATTTCAGGGATAGCTACTCTTCTCCTCAAGTACCTCACGTACGACAACCAACTGCTTCATACCGATGATGACACCGAGGCTGGTCAATTAGAATTCGCGCGGGCTGGGATCTTTGAAGTCCTCACACTCTGGGTACAAAAGTATATGGATGAGTTCAAGCCTCATGTCGAACAGTTTGTGGGTAGTTCTTGGAGCTTCTTGGCTACAATAGGTCAAGAAACAAAGTACGACATTTTGGTCAGCAGGGCGCTCCAGTTTCTGACTTCAATTGCGGGTATGCCTGAACAGGCCGCCTTTTTCCAAGATGAGAACACTTTAAGCCAAGTTATTGAAAAGGTCATTCTGCCCAATGTGAGTCTGCGTGAGTCAGACGAGGAGTTATTTGAGGATGAACCCATCGAGTTTATCAGACGAGACCTTGAAGGATCAGATAGCGAGACAAGACGACGTGCTGCCACCGATTTTCTGAGGAAATTGGCCGAGAAATTCGAAAGCTCCGTAACAAAGGTTGTTCTACATTACACTGAAGGCCACCTTGCTCAATACACCAGCGATCCGGCTTCCAACTGGAAGGCTAAGGATACTGCAACTTACCTCTTCTCTGCCATTGCAGCAAAGGGCGTTGCTACCACTAGCCACGGAGTGACTGCGACTAATTCGTTGGTCAGCATCACTGATTACCTTCAGAAACATCTTGCTGCAGATCTAGTCGCTGGGGATGGTGTTAACCCCATTCTTAAAGTCGACGCAATCAAATACTTGTATACTTTCAGGAGCATCATCACTAAAGAGCAATGGCAAGAAGTGCTTCCTTTAGTAGTGAATCACCTGGGCTCTTCGAACTATGTTGTCTACAGTTATGCTGCAATTGCTGTTGAGAGAGCACTCTACCTTACAGATAACCAGGGTCAGCCAATCATTGCGCCCAACACAATCACGCCTTTGGCCAAGGATTTGTTAGAGCACATCTTTGCGTTGATTCAGAAAGATCCAGCCCCCGAGAAAGTGCAGGAGAACGAGTTCTTGATGAAATGTGCTATGCGAGTACTCATTGTTATTAAGGAGGGCGTAGTGCCCCATACAGACTCTGTTCTACAAAATTTGATCAACATCACCGAGGTCATCAGCAGGAACCCGAGCAACCCAAGATTCTACTACTTCCACTTTGAAGCTCTCGGTGCCTTTATCAGGTACGTCGATTCCGAAAGCTCGCCTAGCACTATTCATCTACTGACCAGCATAGATTTGCCGCCCCGGCGAATCCTGATAAGTTGGAGCAAGCTTTATATGCCCCCTTCGCCGGAGTACTCCAAGGTGATGTGCAAGGTAAGGATGGCTATAACTCGGTGGTCACTTGGTTCTCGAGTACTGATATATGTTCAGAATTCATGCCCTACATATTCCAGCTCTTTGCGGCACTTCTCGAAGCCAATCCTTCGGGATCGCTGCCAAACTACTACCAGAATTTGGTTGCCCCTATCCTCATGCCTGTCATGTGGGAGTCGAAGGGCAATATTCCTGCGCTCGTGCGACTTCTTTCGTCCATCATTGCCCGCGGTTCTCAATACATCTTGGAGAACCAACAGCTTTCGAATGTCTTGGGTATCTTCCAAAAACTGCTTTCCACTAAGGCGAACGAGAGTTATGGCTTTGACTTGTTAGAGTCCGTTGTCGCCAATTTCCCTCCGTAAGTTTAATTGCCATAAGGGCTCGACTTCTTCGGGTTCATTAACACTATCATAGAAACGCGCTGGAGCAGTACTTTATCTCAATCATGCAAGTCATTCTTACTCGCCTCCAGAATTCGAAGACAGAAAATCTCACTGGCAGATTTGTCCGATTCTACCACTTTATTTCTGCCCACGATGAGAAGGGCTATAGCGCCGATTTCTTCATTCAAGTCACAGATAAAGTGCAGCCCGAGTACGTGAACCCTGAGAAAGTTGTTTTTGGATCTCTTCACCATACTGACTTTATAAAGCCTGTTCACTCCGATATATCTGAACATAATTCTCCCTGATACGCAGAAGCTTGCTCGTCCGCTGGACCGTAAAACAGCAGTGCTGTCATTCACTAAGACGCTGGCCAATTCAGATGCGTTTGCGAACCGTTACAAGAAGGGATGGGGCTTCACATGTGAGGCCTTGCTCAAGCTTCTTGAGCTTCCTCCCCTCCCAGCGAGCAAGGACGACATCATCGCTGAACATGATGTTGAAGACATGGCATTCGGTGTGGGGTTCACGGCTCTGAACACCGTGCGACCACAGACCAAGGACCCATGGCCGGAGATCGGGGCTGACCTTAAGGCTTGGGTTGGCCAATACCTGAAGGAAGCCGACAAGAAGTATAACGGACGGGTCTCTGGGTTTGCACAGGAGCGTCTAAGCAACGATGCTAAGACAGTCCTCGGCAGCTACATCGCTTGAGGAAGAGCAACAAGTCTCAAGCAGTGTCTGAGAAGTTATTGTTATCCTGCCCTAGGGTAGTCGTACCGGCGGTATCATATACCGGGACAACTAGCCTTGATATCTCGAGTAAAAGAGAGAATTCTTAAAAAAAGTGAAAAGCAAATGAAAAAAGACCGAACATGCCTTTACGAACTGTTATTCGATGATACAAAAATGTCCCTCGCCCTTTTACATGCGAGATTATTCTTTACAATTCCGTCCTGTTTGAACATCGAATATCACATTGTAGACCAACGATGAGTAGAAAGATCTGACATAGAAGGATACCTATAAGGCTATAGACCATACCGTCATGATTTGGATAGATCATTTGTCCTGCGTCTGGTTCGCCGGGACTGTCGTTGACGATTCATCCCCGACCGGCTCCTGATGGCCTTCACCATCACGGCCCTCCTGCTCTTGCACTTCTTTGTGACCATATCCAAATTCGCGATACTTTCTCCGGCTCTTCTTCACCTTACTAGCCTTCTTCTTCCGAGCACGATCCGCTTTGATCGCCGCGCGGCTCTGATCTCCTTTCTCTAACTGCTCCACCTTGTCAGCGAGAAGTTGTCGCGCGATCTTCTCATTCTGGGAACGGGAGCGAGTGGCTTGTGATTTCACCACGAGACCGGTAGGTTTGTGTATGAGTTGAACGGCAGAGTTGGTTTTATTCTACCGACTGCGATTAGCCAACGCCAATTTGAATGAGACATTGAGTCAATGCGTACAATCTTCTGACCTCCAGGGCCAGTGCCCTTGAGATATGATATGGTCAGATCGGCATCGTGAATTTTCAACCGAGGCGGTAATGGCTTATCGGTAAGGTGGAAGGTAGTTGTAAAGCATCTAAGCGGGGCGATTGGTTGGGTATATGGCAGGAGATTACGCGGGATGAGGTTTCGCAGTAGCATGGTTCATGATGACTACTGTTTTTGGCATCTGCGAGAGGTTATATTACCATATTACAATACATACACATCGAGGAATTTCGGCTTCGCATCTCTCCGTAACCGCCGCGAATCTGCATAACGACTAGTCCCATTATGATTTAGGGTGATATCGAGATACGAGTACGAGTACTACTTCTAATGCCTCAGGCAGCAATTGTTATACGTACCATTGTACGAGGACCATGGCGGGGTATTATCGGACCGAATACCGAAAGGGCGATTGATCAAGGTCAAAGAAAATGGGATATCCTCAGCTTAGGAACTCTTCCCATAACATTGACTACTGCCATTATTACAATTCGTCCCTGTTTCTCGTACAATCGTCATATTTGATGAACCTGCTGACGAATTAATCTGAATGATGTGCAGGATCATCGAGCTGGACCCTCAATCACTACTTAGAAAATGCGCCTAGCGTAGGGTGACGTACACCCGGGTGGGTTTGTAAGGGTTTGATTCTGAATCAGAGAGGCAATTGAGAAAGTCTTTTCTTTTTCTTTTCTTGTTGTTGACAGAATGGTCTGCGTGTTGACAATCAACTAAGGTTCACAGCTTTCAGAAACCAAGAAACAACAATTCATTTGTGACCTATTGGGAACATTCGCTATTTGTCCATTTGATTTTCGAGTATTTTTTCTTTTCTTTTTTTTTTTTTGTTTTTTTATTATCCGTATTTTCATGTGGTGTAAGATGGTCTAGACAGACAAGTCGATTCAATGCTCTGGACCCTGAAGTGGAGCCCTCAATTTCAGATGCCACCAATGCACGGATTGTGGCTCAGTCGGTGGATTTCCCCCCAATGTGAAACACCGTTCGGAATCGAGGAAACTAAAAGAGAAACTTTGTTGGTCCAAGCTATTCTTAGTCAAAAAGGACCTTCATAAATTCATATTCAGTCAAGTTCCAGTGAATAAAGGAATGAATGCAACTTGACATACAAATTAACATCCTTTTTGTTGTCTCCCCCGCATTGATATTCTTTTCATTCGCTATTCGACCATTTTAGCTTCTGTACACCGACAGGGCACTTTTGTCGATCAACCCTGCACCCGTTCTTGTTCTGCTTCCTTTTCTTTTTCTATTTCCCCCTTCTCTGCAATCTTACATTTTTCAACTCTGCTGTCCCAAGGATAATTATAGTTCTGGATGCCTGGTAACCATCATCTTCCCAACCAGTTGCTTCTCACCGGCAACAATAAAATACCACGTGGTTACTTCCTCAATTCAACCTGACCCTCACTTCCCGTCCCCCGGATTTTTTTTCTTTTTGTTGAAAAGGAGTGTCCGTACTTTCAGGGGCAAATTTGATCAAGAAAGCGCCCGTAACCTTCAACTTCTCTGAAGTGGCACCTTCTCCCCCCGCTCAATCCCTCCGTCGCAGACAACAAATATTGCATTGCGATCATGACATTCTTTCTCTGGATCCCAGCCTCTTTCGCCCGTTGGATTCGGTTGAAAATATATCAGTATGAGGTGACTTTTGCTGTATATATGCTCACCCCAACCGAAAAGTTCATCTTTAGTATGCTCACTCGGGAGAAAAATTCCATTGGAGAATGAAAGAATCACGTTAACAGACTAAACAGACTCCCTCCTTCTTACTCTGATTTCAATGATCATCACCGCGATTTATGTCTACCTCCCCGACCACATCAGATCCATCTACGGCCACCTCTACTATTACTGGGCTGGCGAACGTCCCTTCATATCCTCCGCCTTGCCCGCGATCAGCTCGGTATTCCGCGAGGCCGGCACTCAGACACTAGAGGTCATGTACGAGACAGCAAAAATTAATGCTGCTGCTGCCACCGATACAATCCGCGAATTATAAGTTTCTTGGCTACTGGCAATGGCGGGCAACCCTTTCCTTCTTCCCCTCTCCTGGCTCGGCCGCGGCGGATTTTGGCTATCTGGTTTCTGTGTTACTCAGGCGTGATACCGTCGGCGCCATCGCTTGCGTGGTGCCCTTACCAAGATACCTTTGAATAATCTCTACCTTTCCACCTCTTACGCATTTCTGGTCCTTGAGCATGGATTGAGGTGTCAGCTTAGCAGCACTGCCTGCGATGCCTGGACGCATCTGTTCCATGTTGGCGTTGTGATGTTGTTCATACGGAGTTTGCGCGATATGTTCCTGAGCAGGCAGGCGCATCCTAGGAGTTCTTGTGTTCATTCTTCGCTCTTGCTGCTTTTGGCCTTCAGGGTTCTGAACACTCATAGCAGCGAAGCCTTGATAATTACTGTTACGACGAAATACCCTTAACAGCGAAGTCAGCTTTATTCTTTCCCCCAAGATACCATCGCTATGGAAATTATCACTCTTTGCCCCAAGTTGCCCCCCATCATAATAGTTTTGTAAGCGCCTGTTTACTTGGTATTATTCAATACTAGGCCCTGTCACCATCATTCACAACCATCAACTGATACTAGGACATGGCCCTGCAGAGCAGTGAGAAAAATGATGTCAACACGAAAGAATGTACAGGCGAAATAAAACTCGTAACCAGAACAAGATGCCCATTTTAGAACCGAATTCAACTCCTAATATGCCCAGAGAAGAGTGTTAAACAAAAACAACGTAAAAAGTAGTACACGTGCAACTGCCACATGGTGACTCCCCAAACCTTTTATCAGACTCCCATGCCCCGCGTAATGGCAGTGCTTCCTTTCGTATAGACCCAGTCCCCCAATACCTTCGACCAACGCAGTCCCAGGACTTTCCGGTAAACCCGTGTCCATAATCCTCAGATATTTCACTCCGCGTTCTGTGCCTGACTCTCAACCTGCATTTGAGCTTCAGCCTGGGCCTGGGCCTGGGCCTCTCGTTGGCGCTTCTCTCTCCTAATAGCATCCACCGTGCGCATTCGCGCCAGTTCCTTATCAATCTCTTCCTTCTCGAGGGGGATCTTATGCGATTGCTCGGTAGTAGGCCAGAACCCGGGGACACTGAAGCGGTCGTCGAGGTTTGTTCCGAAATAATACATCCATCCGATCGGGAAAAGAATGTACATGCCGAACTGAAACGGTCAGAGTCAAGCTGCAGGGATAGCGCACGACTGAATTGTTTTGAATAAATACCTTGAAAACCTCGAGGTTTCCACCTCGCAATCTTTGAAGAATGTTGGACATAGTGAGGCGCGGTGTTCAGACGCAGTGGAGGGATGGGAGACGAAAAACACTGAGCAAACCCTCGATTTTACCCGTGAATTCTCGTTGCTTGCGTTTCCCCTTAGTCTAACAGGGTGTCAAGTTTAGGGCGATACCAAGGGAACTGCGCAAGTGATATGTATAAAGATCAATGATGGACCAACGAATGACCGAACATACGATATGCATTACAGAGCCTCCGGCTTGCCGATGATCACCTACACAAACAAAGCAAACTTACCACGTGCCATTCACCTGACCTAGATCACCTGACTAGCTGATAAGCCTCGGCTGCATACGTTCGGCCCGTCGGTCTCCCCGCAATTATGAGCGGCAGTATAGCCGTCAAATTGGCAGGGATATCGACATCCGGGGAATCGCTGGTCGATTACCTCCGTGCCGAACGATATTTCCCCTCATATTCAATATCTTACCTGACATAGATTGGATATATAATTAGAAGCCGATAAAGAAGCCATCCCCACACGACCGTCAAGCTATCTATCGAACATTCTTTTGACGGAAACTACTCTAGCCCTGATCCACTTTCTACTATTGATTCCCCATATAATCGTTCAGTCATCCATAGACACAATGGCAACCGAGGACCTCGTCAAGGTTGCTTACCAAGACCGAATTGCAATCATCACATTCAACAGACCGGAGAAGCTTAATGCCCTCAACCAAGATCTGTATTACCTACTTGGGGAACGTCTTCGGGAAATCGACAAGCGCGAGGACATCTTCATCACCATCCTGACCGGCAAAGGACGATTCTTCTCAGCGTAAGCACCATATCCTACATAAAGCAAGCTAGGACCCAATCGGGCTAACACCATGCAGCGGAGCAGATGTTACGTCGACCCGTCCATCCGGCGACCTGAGCAGCAATGTCCGCCGCGAGCTCACGCGGTCCTTCGTCGTCAACAACATCGACATCACGAACACCGTGGCCCACCACTCCAAGATCCTAGTAGCTGCTTTGAACGGCCCTGCGGTCGGTCTTTCCGCTGCACTGGTCGCCATGGCCGACTTCATCTACGCCACACCGCATACCTTCCTGCTCACCCCGTTCTCCTCCCTTGGTCTTGTCGCCGAGGGTGGCTCTTCGCGCGCTCTTGTCGAGCGCCTCGGCATCTCTAAGGCTAATGAGGCCCTCATCATGAGCAAGAAGATTACCTGTGAGGAGCTTGTGGCGACTGGGTTCGTGAACAAGGTTATCTCTGCGCCATCTGGCAGGAAGGATGATTCGGATGGTTTCCTGGAGAAGGTCCTTGAGGAAGTTGAGGATCGTCTTGGCACTCACCTGAGCCAGTCTAGTCTCCTGGGGATTAAGGAGTTGATCCGCAGGCCGGAGCGGGAGATTCTGGACCGTCAGAATTACCTTGAGGTGTTTGCTGGGTTGCAGAGGTTCCTGAAAGGTATACCCCAGGAGGAGTTCAGGCGGTTAGCTTCGGGAGAGAAGAAGCATAAGCTGTAGTGGATCCAATATCTATGGATGATTTCAGATGTCTGTCGCATCCTGTAAATAGGACTCGGGGGTATTTAGATATACTTTTCCACGTTAAGAATATGACATGAGTTATTGACTGGGATGATTGACTACAGTGGAAGTAGCTTTACTTGGTTACCAGTAGGCAAATCCTATTCTATTCTGTTGAATAATGATGTGTTCATTAGAAAATATATTCCCCATTGCTTTTCCCTACCCATTAGCTCATGAACGCCGTCTATTCCCCGATTACTCCGTTGTAATAAAGCTGGGAAGCTTATCATCGTCCACCATCACTATCCGTATCTGACTCTTGTGCTTGCTTGGCTAGAATATCCTGCCATTTGCCTAAGAACTCACTCATACCACCTGGGCCTGAGATCGAGGCATCGACGACCTCCTTTGGCAGCTTGTGAGCTGAGTATTGTGGTGTGGTAAACGCATAAGCTTCCGGATCATCACGCTTCACGAGACGGAACTCGGGGAAGAAGGGGGAGTCCTCGTCCACCTCATCGGCGGACTCATCCTCCGTATCGGACGATTCAGAACCTTCAGGGGCTCCCACTACACCAGTGACAGTGTTTCCATTGAGGGACAGTCGCACGAACTGCTCTTCGGCGCCATCCTCTTCCTGGATTCCGATTGGGTCTTTCATGTTCAAGATCTCAAGCCAGCTGAACAACAACGGATCGGTCCTCACAGCCCATGGATTGATGTCAATGAGCCAAACACGCTGATGCGGAGGAGGAATGTACACATCGAAGACAAAGCTAGGATCAGGGAATGTATCCTTCAGTTTCTCATCGAAGAATGCTTGAATCCGGGATCTGAGGGTCTCGCGCAAAGGAAAGAGGAAATCAAAGTGGTTTTGGTCCCGCTGACAAATACAGAGAAGCACGCGATCGCGCACAAAGCACCGAAACTCAAGGGAGGGGTTGAAGTTGACGTATTTGCGAAGCACGAGATGGTATGGAACGTCGGGAGTGGTCGTCGAATCCGGTGTATCCGGGACACAATCATCGAAGGGAAGCTCCAGGTCATGGCTGATAAAGTCACTGCTCTTCAAGAGGAGGTAGATATCGTTTGGTGTGCGGCATTGCATATCGTTTGTCGCAGCCATCCAGGTTGCATCTTTGGGGGCACTCCAATTCAACTTCGGGGTTATGATACCTCCAAGCTCGGAGATTGTTGTCTTGATCTGGGTGTGAATTTCTTCCCATTCGGTCGATGGGTCTGGCTGTTCGTCGGCCTCGTCATCGGAATACGTGTCTAGGTTGTCGTCGTCTGTGAACGTCGCATTTTCGGGTGGCAACACAATACCGTCTGCACGGAGATAGGAGACGAAGGGCACAGTCAAGGGGATAAGACGCGATTTCGGTGTAAGCGCACGGTAGCTGAGAGAATCCAATGAGTACAGTGTATGGTTTGCAAGTAGAAAACATACCGAGGTTGCCAGTCATGATAGGAACAGTGCAAGATGTGAGAGTGGGTGACTGGAGGAAAGGGGAGTCGTTGAGGCAGGTCTGTTGAGGCCTCCACTGAAGGCGGCACCTCAGTATCGGAATGAGGCATTATATCTGCGGCTGTTGTGATCTTCAATATGGTCAAAAATGTGTCTAGAAGTGGGGGGCAGAAAATGATAGGGAAGTCATTCCGCGGGGTTTTATTTCACAGGATGAGTCAAATCACTTGCCTCTTACAGTATGGTCAATACCGATTTGACAGTACATTTACAGATCCACGCAGTGAATTTCTGGAACAATCTCTCACAGGCCGCCTTTGGTCAGGTACAAGACTAAAATATGACCTACTCTCGGTAGGCGGTGTACCACTCAAAGTGGCTGTTCCAGAGATTACATTGCATGTCCCCGTATGCTCCTGCCACGTGCTGCCTCAGGCACATGCCTTAAGCGTCATTACTGCCTGTGAAGCAACACGAAGTTGCGGCATTCCGCTCCGTTGGCCCCTCTAGGCTTCGACCTGTTTCCTATTTCATAATGGCGTTAGACGGCCCAGATCCACAGAGCTTGAATTCATGGCAGGATGCATTCCAGTATCCAATCCCGACAGTGCGCCGTGTGGAACAGGAGCTCCGCCGGGACATTGCCAGCAATAAGGAGAAGCTCCGAGCTCTCGTTGGGTATGGCAGCAAATGCCAATCAGATCATATTCCAAAGCTAATTTATAGCGCGTATCCAGGACGAGATATCGAGAGCTTGTTGGAACCGCCGAAACGATCGTATCGATGAACCGCGAGATGCAGGAGGTTGATGCGACCCTAGCGGATATCGGACGAAGATGCAACCCACGATTAATGGAGAAGAAAGTTACCCATTTCAGTCAAATCAAGGGAGATGTTCACGACAAGGGTATATATTGTCGCGTACTTGAACCTCCATATGCTCAGGCGCTGACCAGGTGTAGGCGCAACCAAACGAGCCGTTGGGGCCCAGCTTGCTTTACTTCATCGTTGTGAGACGGCTATATCTCGACTATTGAGGAGACGTGATTCTCTTCTTCTAGGAGCTAAGCTTGTGGTTGTTTCCCGACTTCTGCATAAAGCACTGTCCCAGCAAAAGACGGTGCCGCCATTTCTTGAAAACCTACGGAATCAAATAGCTTCACTGAGGCAAACCCTTTTGAGAAGGGTCAACAAGTGCCTAGCCTCAGCTTCATCAACAGCGGATGATATTATTGAGGTCCTAGCTTCGTACTGCCTAGCTACGAGCTCCTCCTCCGAAGATGCTATTCGTCACTTTCATAGGGTACGAGAGGAAGTCATTGAGAGCCAGCTAGGGCTTGACGACCCATCAGGAAGGAACATTTTGAAGGCTTTGGGACTATTTGTTAGTACACTTCAAATATCCAAGATCTTACTTTCCCGTCGACTATCAGATGTTCTCGGCAAGTTGAAAGCACGCCCTATCTTGACTGACCCGGAAATCCACAACCTTGATGACCTTAACCTTGATGTTCTGGGACGCTGGGTGCTACCGGATGTGAGTAACTTCACACCGTGGATTAAATTGAGCGAGCTGTCCAAGTCCGAAGTGGAGAAAACACTGAAGAATTGGTCGAAGCAAGCCTTCGAGAAGTTTGTCCAAGGATGTCAGAAGAACTTGAAAAGCTGGCTGAACTTCGCAGAGTTGCTTTCGCTTCGTGAGAAGGTCTTAGAATTCTGGCTTCGCTCCTGGGCTTCAACAATCACACATTCATCCCTTCAAGTGTTAGAAGGCGTTCGAGGGATCTTCAACAATCGTCTGGTGGAAATCTTATCTGATCAGGCTAGGTCATTGGCGGAGTTTGGCCAGGACGTCATATCTAAGATCTCTATTTGGGACAATACAGATCACGTAACCTCTCAGTCACTTTGGGATCATGAACTGATGGTCTCCGATTACTCAAATGGCGCCGACGCCTTCAAATCTGCCATTGCTGATAGACTCCTTGGCCGTGATGAAGAGGTCTCTAATATGCTAAGGGGCTATCAGTGTTGGCTCACGTCAGTTGATAAGTCCAAAGAGTCTATTGATGAATTACGGCAGATTCGATGGAATGACATTATCGAGGAAGGCGAGAATGAAGACTTTGACCTAGATACCACAGCGACATTAAACGAAGACGACCCTCGACTGCTACAGGATGCACTTCAATCTGCTGTCAGGAAAGCCTTCGATGCTCTTCAATCTTCATTCGGCGATGCCTTCCAAGCCTTTGGGGACTCGAACCATAGTGGAAAGGCTGCATTTATTCTTAAGCTCATCAGGCTTGTTCGGCGAGGCCTCCCCAACGAACTTATCGCCGAAAAATTTACTTTCTCCAAAGATATTGTTCCTCAGCTGCAGGAAATGCTTGCCAGTGAGGTGGTTACGCAGGCATCTCCGTCGAAATTGCTAGCCAAACCGGGTTCTCGGGTTCCAGGTCGAAGCCTTTGGGAAGGCGACCCTGAACTTCCAGTCCAGCCGTCTCCCTCTACTTTCAAACTTCTACGTCGACTTGTAGGATCCATGGATCGTTGCGGTCCGGGGCTTTGGGATGTCACAACTGTTCAAGTACTTAAGCGAACCTTACAAGGAGGGCTTTCAAATATTATCACCTCGAGTATCGAAACTCTGAGTTCTTGTGACAATTATGAAAGCAAAGAAAATACCGAGTCGGATGGCGGCCCCAGTGAACAGGAAGGTCAAAACGGTGATGGTGATGATGAGCGGGCAAAGGGTGAAGACGTAAGCGAGCCACGAAATGTTCGTGATCTAAAACTTCAACTTTATTATGATACTGCCTATCTGAAGAATGCCTTGGCAGTAAAGGGTTCTGGACAGGATCTGTTGATGGGCGTTCTAGAAAAGCTTCGCAGCGATCTTGGATCTGCGGATAACGCAGCCAGGACCATGGAACATAATGCTGCTGAGTATTGGAAGCGTACCCAGCTTTTGTTCGGGCTTTTAGCAATTGGTGAAGGGCAATAAGCTACCATAGTTCTATTCTGAGATACAGAGAGGCAGATACTGCCAGAAGAAGTCCGTTTGTATATAGCATTGAAGAATGAATATCTGCTACGTAGTATGTGATGCGGTAAGCAGCAGACACCTTAATGACGATAAGATGCGGCTGTGATACACTAATCCCAGCTAGGCATAGTGGTTTCCGCGGGGGACTCTCACCGCTCACGTCACGTTTCCGGGTACTGCATCAGTTGGCCGCGGGAAAACGGAATGCTTCTGGTGACTGATTCATCCGCCACACCTGCTCCATGTTTCCCACACAGTCTTTCCTTGGACAAACTCCATAATCGTTCTCTTCGCCATGGCTACCCCGAGGCTACCCTTCCTCTACCCGAACTTGATGCGCGCCGTACGTTCATGCGAACCCGCTACCCATCGCTCCGTACGAATCCCGTCCAAGAACGGCCACGCTCCTTTCCATACCACTCGACGGCGGGCTCAAGAAACATACCATCGACGATACGGACCTGCTGTAGAGGCGAACTTGCCGCCTCCATCACGACCTAAGGATGAATTGAGTCATACGCAAGTTCCACAGCCAGCGCCGAAAGATACCAACACTCCACCGAACACCGCCCCTCCCGAAAGACCGCCCCCCCAGGAAACCAAGAGTAACATCCCGGAAGCATCTTCCCAAGCAAACGATCAAGAGACCTCAGAGTCTAGTGATAAGAAGCAATCGGACGAGCCCACCCCGCACGAGGAATCTATAAGCGAAAGCCACGACGTCGAGCCGTTCTCCGCCTCTCCGACCGAGAATGTTGGAGAAGAGCGACACGAAGAGCGACATGAGCCTCCGAATAGACCAGACCCTCTCGATGGCGTCCTTCATATGCCTTCTCCCTCATCCTATTTGATGCCGTCCGGTGCGGCCACTTCTGATAGTAAACCACATTTGGCACCGCCCCCCTATATCCATCATTTCGATACCTTCTCCCTAGTCCGTGATCTCTCCAAAGGTGGTTTTACGGAAGACCAGTCTGTCACAATCATGAAAGCAGTTCGGAATATCTTGCATAACAATCTCGATATGGCAAGGCAGAACTTGACTTCTAAGTCCGATGTTGAGAACGAATCATATCTATTCAAGGCGGCTTGTTCGGAGCTCCAATCATCCTTGCAGACCGCTCGGAACTCCGAAATGCAACGACAGCGTGCGTCGCGCACACAGCTTCAACACGAAGCCGATATTCTCTCCCAGCGAACGAACCAAGAGCTTGCCGGTTTGAAAGACGATATTAAGGCGATGTTCAACGACCATAAGATGACGACGCGAGAGCAACAGCGAAGCATAGATACCTCAGTTCAGGAGCTTAACTATAAGATCACGGTCTCGCTGAACAGCGACGGTAAAAGTGAGATTGAGGGCCTACGTTGGATTCTGACGAGAAGGGCCGCATTCGCTATTGCTGCAAGCGCTTGTATGTCCCCTCTTTTCTCATCGAATCTTCTAAATGCTGACCGGACACAGTCATGATCATCTCATTTCTCAAATTCTACTCGTCACGCAAGGCACAGGACGCCGCCGAGAAGAAGGAAAAGGCATCGTCTAAAAAGGCTACAGAGAAACAGGCAGCGAAGGAACCCATTATTGGCTCTGCCGTGCCAGTTCCAGAGGTGCATCTCACCGAATCTCTGGGTTAAGGACACTCCTTTATGACCTCATTGGTAATTCTTACTTTTCCTTTGTTACTGCATGTAAAATACACTCTTATGCCCGGTTAAACATTCACTACTCCGATGCACTGGACTCACCCCTTTTCTACATTTATCTTCGATACCCCAGGGTCACGCTTCCAGTCGGAATATAGATATAGAATTTCATCGAATCATTCCTTCGCGGCAGAGTACTTGCTGCCTCTACATGTACACATATATCCAAGACTTTTCCAATTTAAAAGGCAACCTACTTAATACGTCCGAATCAAGGAAAATCAAGGAAGAAGATCATTATAGAATTCGTTCATAGTATTATTATTCGAACATACATATATCAAAATAGGGGTTCGTTAGGAGTCAACATATCAGCAACATGAAGATAGTTTGGGGGACGAAGGCAAAAAGAGGAAAAGCCCAGAGAAACACAACACAGAGTCTCTAAAGCTCTAGAAATCAAATCTCAAGGCAATACTAGGCTCAATCTGCTGGACTTGCACACTGTCTCTGGTACTCTTATTGGCGCCAGAGTCAACATTCACACTTCGAAGGATATCCTCGAGAAGCGCTTTCTGTTCTGGAGCCATCGTAGCTACAAGAGACCGGAATACTGACTGGTCCGTCTTGGCGAGTTCCAGTAAGTGAGCAGCTGTTTCTTGGTAAACGGCTTGTCCTTCTCTCTTTCCACGTGCAAGGAGGGTGGACATGACGATGGAAAGGGCAGTGGGTATATCGCTGGCGTTGCTAACGTAGGAAACTAGTGTGCGTGCGATGACGGTTCTTGAATTCTCTGGGTCGTTGGGGACGTCACCATTTTCCATAGGGCAGCCGACTAGGAAGGTGATCAGGCGAGGGAACAAGTATCTGGCAATGACTTCGTCTGTGAGAGATCCTGTTGAAGCCAGGAGGATTGATCGGAGACAGCCTGCCGCAACGTTTGCGAGACCGACATCCTGAAGACAATCTAAGAATTCATTGAGGATGCGGACAATTGTGGGGTCATTTGGAGGGAGGACATGGCCTCCGGTAGTTAATAAGATAGTGATCGCCAAAAGCGTGTTCTTGGCGCAAGGCAAAGAGGACTCGGACTCGCGACGCTGGGCGATTGTGAGAGTGGTGAGGAAACGTGTGAGGCAGCCGCGCAATTGACGTGCGACCACGTGAAGGTTGCCAGACTTTTCTGGCCCAACATCGTCCGGATGACTTATACTTTGAACAAAATGTTTGAAAATTGGAAGTGCTTGAGGAACGACTTCCAATTGGCATAGCCCAGTGGCAAGAATGGTGGTGAATATGTGTAGGATGCATGCGTTAAGGTCATTGCGAATGATGGACGGGAAAATGGATGCGACGTTCACGAGTGACGACAAGGCGAGGCGGATGAGTGATAGAGCATCATCGGATCCCACATTGAACCGCGCGAGAGGCACCGATTCACGAAGATTCGGCAGTAGCCCGGCAAGAACAAGGATAATGCTCCTAGTCAGCTCGAAAAGCTGCTCAATATCATCGGACAGGTGGTCGCTTCGACCCTCGCTTCCCTTTGCAGAGGGATGATCCAGAGACAAGTTACGCGCTATTTCAACGATGACATTTTGGATGGGTGTCCCTTCAGTCAACGCGAGACGGTCAAGGGAATCCATTGTCTCCGAGAAAATAGCTTCCTGATAGATGGCATTTCCGGATATTATTGGGCGGAGAATCCGCTTGAGAGCCTGGAGAATCTCTAGTCTCTGCGACGCCGTAGTAGACTGGTCAACAAGGGCTTCGAATGCCAACCCGAATAGAACGAAGAAGAATGCAACTGGTTCATCGCGGTAATTAATGTCGTTTCCTTTACCCTTTGTCTCTTCGTTTGTTACATCCTCATCGTCCTCAGACTTCTCAACGGGTTCCTCATCTGGTTTCATTTTCCCGTCCAACGCGTCGAAGACGAAATCGATATCCTTCTCCACTAAGCCCGCGATGGCATCAACGAGGCTCAGCCAAGTGTCTTGATAGAACTATAGATAAGGTCAGCTTCTGTACGATAAGACGCTGATGATTTAGGCGTGAGTGGCTGACCTTCAGAAGAGTCTCTCGATTCAATGCAGCATATACCTCGTCCAAGTCGTTGCTCAGTGGCCCGGTTCCTAAGCTACCAGATATGTCTGGTTCGAACCGTAGGCGAGCATATTCTTGAAGGGAAGAAAGCCACAGCGGAGTAAGTTTGGCGAGATGAGACTGGACTACCTCATTCAAGTAATCTTGCTCAATACTTGCTATTTGAAGCCGAGCCCAAGCGGAATACAGCGCCATCTTGACCATAACCCTGGCGTTTGAGTTGAGACCCTTCAAGTCTCCAATCTCAGTAGTGTCCGGATTTTCTGTACAATTTTAGTTAGCATATATATTGATAACCATTAATCTCGCGACTCACTTGAGAAGTTCTCAAGACCCAGCACTAGTAACTTCAATATCCTGCCCATCCGGTCTACGTTCGTGACAATTCCTGTTGCAATGAAGGTCGCCGAGACATTAATAGCCCCCGATGCCAGCTCCGGGGAAGAATCCGCTGCAAATGCTGGCGTAAGTGCAGAACCGATTTGCGCTTGGTATTGCTCTAGGAGAGATGCTTCTGCGAAATCTGGATCTGGAGTCTTGCCAAACATCTGGAAAGGGTGTCAGTTAGATGACAAGCGTCGAATGACATACAAACTTACCCTAAGGACTTGATCGAGGATTTTGAGACCCCATACTCGCAGTTCGATCACGTTGGCAGTAGAGGCAGAAAAGGCCATCCTCACAATATCTCCCACTCTCTGTTGCAGGGCCAGCTCAGCAGGGATTGTCTGATCAGGTAAGATCTCTTGCTCTACCGTTGTCAAAAGCTCGCTAAGACAACTGAGGACGAAGTTGCGAGTTTGCCATTTCAATAGTTCTTGTCCAGGGACGGCTTCATTTATGTTGTCTGACTGCCCAGCCCCGGCAATGGCGGATGCAAAGCCAGCAACTTCATCGTCCGGTATATCATTGACAGCGGATTTGACAGCTGGCGTGGGAGGTGGCTCTTCCACCTTACCACGAGTCTTTGTCAATGTGTTATGGAAGCGCTGGACCCACAGCTCAGTCTCTTCAAGAGCAGTCTGCTGCAACCAGTCTTGAATCATGCTCTTAAGGTTCGCGTTATCTGGAGTATCGTCGAATGCAAGCCAGATTTCCTCCTCTAGGGCCGGTGCAGCTTTCAGAACCGATAGTGAGTCCCGCTTCATGAGGTTACTCAGTCCTCGAATGGCCACATCCCTCATTAACAGGTTATCGGCAGCGAGTTCGGTCTGCAGACGTTTCACATATCCTGAGTAATCCACGTAATTGGGAGCATAAAGTGACAAGTGATCCAGGCATTTAGAGCTTTCAGTAACTAAAGCCGGGTTATCCTCCAACTGAAACTGCCGGAGAAGAGTGAGTATAAGGTTGCGCGTTTTGGCAATGTCCTGGAGATCGGGACCCAAAACGTTGATCAAAGAATCCACGCAACGGCTTATGACTACAGGCGTAAGGTAAGACATTTCGATATTAGAGGTTGCGAGGATAGCAGACTCCTCGTTATGGGTATCTGCGTAATATACTTGAGCAAGCATACCGAGCGAGCTTGAGACAAAAGGCGAGAATGTCAAGCCCGCAGAGTTAGCTACTCTTTCCAGCCCTCCAAGCGCCCAGAAATGGACCACGGGGTGAGGATCATTGCACAATGACATTAGGACGCCCACGATAGTTTTGAGGTGCAGACCAGCTGCCATGCCACCTACCTGAGAATGAATGCAACCCAAGGCAGCAGCACAGCCAGCACGAGCATTGGGCTCTCTGTTGTCTACTATTGTGTCGACAAGCCAGTTGATCTGCGAGGTAGTGAAAGCGTTTCCAGAACTCTCACACAGTCTCCCGAGAGCTTCCACCCCGACGGTTCGAACAACTGGGTCAGCGTCGGTTACAAATTTCTAAGATAGTTAGCTCAGGAATTCATCACATAGGCTTCGGAGCACCCTACCTGTAACAGCTCTTGCAATATCTTGTCAGTCGTAGGGTTGAGTTTTCCACTCGTCGAATTAGAATCTTTCAGGGCAACTTTCAAAGCCTCAAGCAATGCCACGGCGATGTTAACTACCATGGCAGCTTTGCGACCGGGGTTGCGCTGCAAGCTTGGAGAAGAAAGGAAGGTTGCAATCTGCTCTACGCTACTTTCTTGTACTTTAGGAGCGTGTAATGGAATAGCAACGGAGAAAAGCTCAATAGCAGCGTTGACAACACCAGTAGAATGCGGATCGGCTAGCAAACAGCCGCCATGTCTTGATGCATATAGAAGGGCAGAGTCATGCTCACTCCCTTGACAAATCGGGAAAGTTAACTTGATAGGTCAGTTCTACCTGTACTAGCTCTAGGGAAACCTGGCATACTTACAGCATCATCGATAGCCTGGTCTGCTGATTCCACTACTGACCAAGCCGGTCCATTGTCATTCTCATGCTTTCCGGACAGCGTTACACGAACGTACTCCCTCGCCAATCCAGTTAACCCAAAAGCAAAGTTGTCATTTAGATCCCACAAACTCTCGAACTGCGCTGTAGAAGCCGCAATTGAGCTTTCAAGAGGGCCGGACTGGGCGGACTCTGGCTCAGCAAAAGACGCTATAGCTAAACTTAAGAGACTGGTCTGAGAGATTACATCTCCATGGCTAAGAGGGTGAACATGGATCAGCTTAGAGAAGCACTGCAGTACACGCCGCCGAACCATGGTCGCAATATCATGCAATTGCAGAGAAGGATGAAGACGCTGAGATATATCCGTCACGGACTTCTGTCGGGGCAGGTCATCAAGGAAGCCAACAGTGTTCTGTAGCATGGTAGCGATTCTCCTCGCGCCGTCTGCCGTGATCAATTTGCTATTAAACTCTAGGAATGCTAACAACGATCCCAATGCAGATTCCCTGACGTGGGCAAGGAAACTCATCTCCAAGTTCCCGCGCTGAGCGAAATTCTCTTTGCCTAAGTGCTTGGGAAGCGCATTTTTCCATAGGAGCATCAACTGCGACAGGTGTATTTTCACGAAGCTAGGCCCCAGAGGCATTAGGCCTCCGATCAAAATCCAAGCAACCTGGATTTGTGTACTCGCGGCACGCAGTTCGGAGTTGCTGCTCGTCTTCAGGAGATCTGTTGCTTGAGTGAATACCCGAGAATACACCTCGACGGAGCCGTAAAGCGGCTGCAGTCTAGAGGTGCTCAACATGGCTGACAACCCATTCGCATAACCGACGCAGCGTCGCGGCGCTTGGCGGGGTGTAGAAAGTTGCCCGACCTCCCTGTTTAAGCTATTCAAACAAATCGTAACACAAGACAACATCTGATGAGGACAGGCAAGTACAAAGTTGCGCAGGCAGTGTGCGGCATGTATCTGCACGGTATAGCTGGGGTGAGGAAGGACCTGGAGGAGGGCTTCACGACAGGGCTCAGCTAGGGACACAAAGGCAGAGCCAAGGGATGAAATTAAAGCGGATAGTGCACTAAGAGCACTAGTCAACGTGTATTTGCTAGGTTCACGACGTTCCTGGATGACTTGAGGGTAGTCCTTAAGAACTTCGTTGATTAACCACTTCGCAGCATTGAGCTGGCTGTTTTCACTAAGTGACTCACGGCCAACGGTGTCCTCCAAGATACTTTTGACAAACTTTCTCGTCATGAGAAGCCTGAATCGATTATATGTAACAGTTGGGTGGTTCAGGAGGTCAAGAAGAAGATGGTTTGCAATTTCACCATAGCGTTCTTCAACAAATTTGTTGCCCAAAATCCGCAGGACATGTTTATAACAGACTGCAATGCCTGCACGTGAACGATTGGACGTTGTGCTGCGCAAATACTGGGTGGATAGTTGGTGAAGAAGGTCGGGTAGAAGGAAGAACAGGCGCGACTCGGGTTTCTTGGATAAGGACGACTCAGAGACCTCCGCCTCTTCCTCATCCTCTCCAGGGCGCGGTGCTGGCTTTTTCGATTGTCTCTTTGCTTTCTTAGACTTAGGCATTGGAGCAACTTTGGCGTCCGCGGCATGCAGTTTCGCTAGCGCTCGCGCCAGGCAAGCCGCAGCAGCATGTCTGACAGGAGCGGCTGGGCTGTCAATAACTTTCCAGGTGACTGTCTTGACGTGATCGAAATCATTTGCATTATCGAAGAACGGCGTTGTGTTCACTAGCTGCTCCAAGCATCGGCAAGCATGAACCTGGACGAATGTCGATTTATCTCCGGTGGCTGCATTGCGAGCCTGCTTCCAAATATCTCGCGCAGCCGCTTCATCCACTGGAATGCCCACACCAACAACCACCTTCCGTAATACTGCAAAGATGGACCCGCGTAGGCCAGTATGATTACTGGAGTTCTTCAACAGTTTGAGCAAGCTGGAAATGACAATGCCCGCTTGCGCAAAGACACTTTCACCGGCGACCGCGAATACCTCGCCCAAACAGTGAGCCGCAGCGAATTTAGTTCTAATCTCCTCGTGCTTGCCCGCATTCAAAAGCCCAAGCAAATCAGTAACTGTTTCGAAAAGTATCCCGCGATCGCCTTTGCTGAATATAGCTCCAAAACATCGTCCCAGGTTGTTGCGCACAACTCGCGTGATCGTCGGCGAGGAAAGGGTAAGTATTTTGAACAACTCCTTTTTCAGAAATTTCTGCTGTGCCGAAATCTGCGGTTTTTCCAGTCCTGAAATATACTGTACTAGGTCCGATGTGAATGTGAGGAGGTAAAGGTCCTGCTGTTCGGAGGGGAGGGCATGGAGCTTGGTAATATCCAGCTCCGCTCGGGGGGCGCATTGTCGGAGGAAGTACGTGCAGCGGTTTCAGATGAAGACATTGAAGTCGATAGTTCCGATCCGGGCGACACCTATAAGGTTTCCCTGAGAGGGATATCTAATTTAAGGAGAAGGGAAGATGATGGTATGTGCGGCGGAATTAATGATTGTCTTGTCTAAATACGGGATACTTCGTAGTATATCGGAGACGGGACCCCTTCTCGGGGCACCTGGCCACAGCCTCCGTCCGGGGGTGGGCGACGGAGAAAATGTCGGGCCGGTAATCCATAGATAGGGCCAGCATAGAACATTAACATTCTCATGTATGCGCCTTCATTGCTCGGCAAGAACCTTGACAATGACAGCAATTCTGAACAGAGACTTGCTCCGGAAATGTGCGCGCCCCCAATCGGTGTGCTACTGTTGTCGTGGCTTCGCCAGCAGTTCTCCTTCGCTCGCGGGACATAATCGATGGTCCCAGATCAAACATGACAAGGCAAAGAATGACAAGGCGAAAAGTAAGGAGCGCCAAATTATCGGCAAGGAAATCAGTAGCGCGACGCAAAGTATGCTTTTTGAATGACCCCGCTTTCATAATATGCACAAGCTAATGATTATCATTAGTGTGGGGAGCGGATACCAAGTTCAATCCTCGGCTGACCCTTGCCCTCTCGAACGCGAAACGAGCCGGAATTCCAAAGACCGTGATTGAGGCAGCAATCGCAAGGGGCCAGGGTATAAGTGTAACTGGCGAGGCTCTCGAGCAAGTTACCATCGAGGCTATACTGCCCCATTCCGTTGCAGCCGTTATCGAATGTCAAACTGACCAGAAGGCGCGCATCTTGCAAGATCTCCGCTATGCTATCAAAGATGCCGGTGGAACCGTCACTCCGACTACGTATCTTTTTGAAAAGAAGGGGAGGATAATATTCGAAAAGAAAGACGGTCTAAATCCAGATGACTATCTTGATCAGGCTATTGAAGCTGGCGCTATGGACATTACGGCAGATGAAGAAGGCCGTCTCATCGTGTTCACAGAGCCAACAGAAACAAAGAGTGTGGGTGAAGCTTTGACAAAGTCATCTCAGCTCACAATTGAAGAATTAGAAATAATTTGGGATCCGAACCGAGACACGCTGGTCGAACTGACGGAGGATGAACATGTGAGGGAAATAGAGGACATCCTCAGTACCCTTCGTGAGGAGTCGAGCGTTCGAGATATCTATCTCAACACTACCCAACAGCTCTGATGATAGGTATACTCTTCCCAGTTTATGTCCCACTTACGACACCTGTATAGTATGCAGTAGTGATTATAGAATACATAATAGATGTACAGTAGAAATAGAGCACTTATTAGGTTACTTGGGCGGGCTGCACTAGTTGGGAGGATAGGTAGGTGTCATTTCATGATATTGTCATCCTATCATTCTTTCCGTAAGGCCTTCATCGTGCTCCGCATTAAGCTTCCAATTCCAATACTTCCTGTCGCTTCCAGCCAGTCCAACATTCGCACCCTGTATTCCTGCCAAGCAACCTTAATGCCGCCTTCCTTCTCCAAGGCACTAAGTGCTTTCTGGGTCACTGGTCTCTTTAGCCTTGGCTGATTTTCGCTGAGATCGCTTTCCTCCTCGATATCAGCGAAGCACGCGGCGGACATATTACAGAGTGCAACATTATGGCTAAGAGAGAATATCGAAGACAGAGTATAGGTAAACGCTGCCTCCCTCTTCCTTTCTCGAGTGCTGTCTGTTGCATCCCGGACATATTGCGTGAGTGCAGCGATTGTAGGAGCAGGTATCAAACAGCCTAATGCGTTGGGGTCCTCGCCATTGAGGCCTCGGTTTCGCCATATAAGGTTACAAATATCCATGATGTAGCCGTTGAATTGACCAACCAACTGGGTTGGATAGAGTGATTCGGCAGAACCTGGGGTTTGAAGCACCTGAGAAGTCAAGGATGCCTCGAAGGCCGATTTATAGCTGGCAAGCACGGAACCCATGATCGAAATTATGGAATTGATCGGAGTGAAGATAAGTGTGTAGACGGTGGGAGCCAATGGAATCGTAATACGGATGTTTCCGTTTATGTGTGAATGCGAAAATAATTCAGCTAAAACACAATAAAATTCAGTGACAGATAAGGCGGTCGGCCTTGGGCTCTCCACATCGTCAGTAGGTGCCTGCTGAGCAGCTGCAGGGCATTCGAGGATAGACAGCGCTAATAGCTCTGCATGTGAGATCAGACGGGCCAGTGGTTTGGATTCTTCCAATGTGAATGGCTGGGTCCTTAATCTAACACCCCATTGGCGAATGATGGAAGCATAAAAGTCCAAGAGGCTAGATCTGGAAAACAATTTGTCTGTAAGTACGGCATATTCGAGTGGCATCAAGAAATCATGTTGTATAGAGTCATAATCCTCGGTATCAAGGTATTCGAGAAGGTAGAATATTTGCTCTCTCAAATCTCTCCCGTTCCATGATAGAAGATACGATTTCAAGAAAGTTGCAACTGGGGGAGGAATCTCCTAGTATGTTCTTTAGTGTTAAACCAATAAGTATCCAGGTGCAGTTTCGTACCTTTGTGTATTGTACGTAGCCCACAGCAAGAGACATTATATAGCTCAAGGACTCGAGTTTCTCATCTCTATCTTCAGCATCCTCCAAATTTTCGTTAAAGAAGCTTCCCCACCAATCATCTAAACGGTGGCTAGCAGATGTAGGCTGGACAAGAAACAAGTATTTTTGAGCGATACCATCTCCAATCATCGATATGATCTGGTTTGGTAACTCAATTTTGTCAAGCTTGTCAACAAAGTGGTCAACACCACGTAGTTCTTCTAATGATGTGCGGCCATAGGAGACACGTGAAGTCTGGACATCCGGTACAAGAACCTCCATTTTGCTTCTTTTTGATATTCCACGGTGCACCACTTGAAAATTTGCGGGCTGAGTAGCCTGTAGCCTTTCCACATTTGTGTCTTGGAGAAGCCTCACATGGCTGGACCATTCAGGGTCTGGATGCTTGAAGAACAGTCCCTTCCTCCCAGATACACCCAGGTCCCCAACAATGACATCGGGGCAGTAGTTCTTGAAGACTTTGAGTAATGTAACAAGTTCTCTCTCATCGCCACCAGAAGTAACAACCAGTTCCATAAGGGCTTGTATCCTAAATGGCTTAACATGCTTGCGCCGTGTGACCAGGGAAAGCAGATGACATAGAGGTTTGCGCAGACTTATCATGTCTAGATGGTTAAAAAGCACAGCATAAAGCTTGGATAAGTGAGACCTATCAGCAAGAAATTCATGTACCATGATCAGCCATCGCAAGAGTAAAGACTGTGTCGCTGGTGATGGTTTGTTCTTGTTCGGACCGAGACAACCCACAATCTGCGTGACAAGGCTGGACGGCACACTTTCCACCGGATACAGATTCTTAATAAGTGTAGTAATTGTACCTTGGTCCAGTTGACTCCGTGTCGTGGTAATCTTAATCAAACGCTCAAGCGCGATCTGGGAAAGACCGCCCTCATACGCGTGCGTAGCAATTGTTTTAGCCAGTTCTCCAGCATCCGTATCACGTTGCTTAGAAGGCACGAAAGCAACTGCAAGAGGGATTTAGCCCAGAGAAACGTATACTTTTCCGTGTTTCCGTGAGAGATAGATGGTGATCTTACCTGCCTCAAGACGCTTGATTGCATCTAGCAGACCAGTAGGTCTAGGCTCTGCGCCTGGTATTGCCATCAGCAAACTTGTCCACTTCCAAGAGTTCGAAGCTAGCAAACCTGTATCTGTATCGGACGACATTATAGGCCTTATATTGATCGCGATTACAGCAGCCGATTCTCCTTCTCGTGCCTTTTGCTCCTACAAATAGCGTTGATTTAGGATAACATCGGCGTGCCGCCCAGACCTGTCGCGTCGCTCCGATAAATAGTGACTAAACAGTCGCAATCCTGCAGTAAGTGTTATGCAGTAGCTATTTCATTTGCATCTATCATTAATTGATATGTATTATCTTGTTGTATTCTTGATAGTTTGTACATATCATTTCCAATCGCCCAAGCTTAAGGATACTTACAACGATGTGAATTCCATGGGCGCGGAAAATACGAACTTTACCAGATTTGGTCACTACCGCGGTTGACCCTCGATCTGCCTCAACATCATTTATTCTGCGCAATGCTCATTCCGCTGTCTCTTACTCGGTGATTCTATGCTTAACATATAAATGGTATATATATATATATATGAGCATTGCCTATTAGGGTTGACGTTCAACGATCAATATATTAGGCAAAACCCTTACATAGTGAAAAGTGAAAAATATGGCTGTCAGTTGTATATCTAATATGACGCTGCTCTAGGATGCCTCGATTATTAACAAAGTCCAGGAACCTCTGCTTCTCAATATAACATATTTAGCGGAACAACCACCAGGCAACCCTCTATGAGCATGCTCCCAAAAGAAAAGTATACTCGGAGTCTAAACCGAGGGCTAGCTTACTTCCTCTTACGGGTAGATGACTTAGAAGTTTCCTTTCCGGACGCCTGGGATGACGCTGGTGTTTCAGCCTTCTTTTTGACATCCTTGGCTTCGACGGCTGGTGGCTCTTCCTCAGCATCACTATCACCTCCCTGGCCGAACTCGTTGACACGTGTATAATCAACCCGGTACTTCCAGCCCTGGTAAAGCCAAACGAAGAAAATGACATCATCACGGAGAGTCGCAAGCCTGTGAAGCCACGGCATCTTGACTGTGAAAGCGAAAAGATCATCGATGAAGGTGTTTAAGAACTTGTACATCAAGGCTTTGCCAGGCATATGCGCAACAGACTAGGAGCAGCGAGGTTAGCTAGGTTATGTAGGGGAGTCAAAGAATACCAACCTTCAAGCGGTAGTTGATATACAAGCTGGGGACCATCATGAGGAAACCGTAGGCATAGACACTACCAACGAGTGTTTCAATGATGTAGGAGTACCACGACTTGTGGGTGTTGTAGACCAAGCTGTACACTGCGTATGCAGCCAGGAGAGGCACGGCAACAATATAGAGATAGCGGAACGCGATTTCATCGTATTCTTTGGTCTTCTGCTCGGTCTCTGTGAGCTTATGTTTGTCCTCAAACACCACCACATAAGGCAGGAAGGAGAAGAAAGAGTTCCGCGATGGCTGCCGCAGGCGGACATCGACAGTCTTTGTGATTTTCCAAGCTTCAAGGAGGATACCGAAACCCTGACTGGCAAGGATCATCCAGGAAGTGTTATCACTATTATCCATGAGGTAGAGGAAAACAACTGCCTGCATAAAGACATTGGCCAAGATCGTACGAACGGATGTTCCAACGACGTCTTTCTTCTTGCGCCAGTGAGCCTATTGCGGGAACACTAGGTCAGTACATTGTCCTAAATCTGCACGGGGTTGCAAACTCACAATATCATTCTTGAAGGCCAGAGTCTCGAAGACCATGTGAAGGATAGTCACAATACCAGTTGTGCCCAGCAGCCAGATGTTCGTATCCAAGAGGATCTCTTTCACCATTTCAAACTCAGTACCGTCACCACCGCCTGGCGTCGAAGCTCCAAAGGCAGCCTGTCGAGCAGTTTGTTTTGCGCTGTCATCAACGCTCGACATCATGCTGAACTTCCAGTTCTGCAGATTGTTGAGAGTAATGCGAAGAGGCACGGTCTCCACGGTAGAATTGAGCTCCATCATATGACTCCTAAGTTGCCAAAAAGTATTCAGGTAAACAATAGGGTAGTACCATCCATTCTTTCCAGAGATGTCTCTTGCGCCAGATGCCTCGAGCTGCAAATGCGACCGGACAGCTGGATGGATCTGACGGAATTTCTGGGTACCCGAATCAGGAATCAGAGATACCGTGAAGTTCGGGTGATAGTACGATGCGATAGAGACGCTTGGTGTGTTATCTTCCTCCTCTTCTTCAGCTTCTTCCGAGCCTGCGAGAAGGTTTTTGAGCTTCTTGGCTTTCTTCTTCGGGAGATATTGGTTAAGCGGCCGAAAGAAATAGATTGCAGAATCTGTGCTGTAATCTTTAGCCGAGGGATCAAGCTGATGCCCAGAAAGTCCGAGCATGAAGTGCGCGAAAAGAGTTCCGTTTTGTTGTACTTCTTTGGGGATCTTGATGGTAGTGTCGATTTCCCTGGTATCACTGTAGTTTCCAAGAGTGAAGTTCTTCTCATTAAGCACAAGTTGGCTTGCCGAGCCAGACTTAACAGTAGGAAGTACGACTGATGGCGAGACATAGATGTTCATGTCCAAGGCACTGTCGGAAGGCCATATCGGATTTATAATATCGGGGATAGCACTATACTCCGTGATTTCGCTACGAGCTGGACGATCTGCGAAGGTAGGAATTCCACCCTGCTTCCCGCTAGAACCAGCATCGTTCTGCTGGCGTCCACCAAAAAATTGACTGAAGATAAACTGTGTCAGTAAGAAGAAAGCCAGACCCTGAAGGGCCCCCTTGAAGCCGGACTAAATCACGAGATGTCAGCCAGATCAGCCTGATGAATGATGATCATGATACGTCGCATACGTACGCTAGACTCCGGCTCATCCCTGCGCTGTCTTTGTTCAGGCATTGTGCTCTCTTTTGACGAGCCCCAGAGCTGCAGTGGCCTAGTCGACAAGAGAGGGACGGTAAAAGCAGGGGAAGGGGAAGAGAAAAAGGAAAAGGCCACGAACGGCGGACTTGCTAGTAATCCGTTGAACTACGCCGCTTTGGTCCAGAACTCGGGTCGTTTTATCTTGGCGGGTCGATAAATTGTTCTTATCGGCGCATGACATAACGCGATTGTTCCTTCTGTACTCATTTCTCCACATTTCCCACCCTCCACGGAAACGAAAAACGTCCTGAACCGCAGTTGATCAGCCGCGCGGATCTCTGACTGCTTATCTAAATCGGTAACGTCAGATCATACAGAATATTGTCGCGCGATCGACATGCGTGGCGCGTGGATATCAACAGCTTTGATCTAATGTCGGACAATCCTCCCTTCCCCGAATCCCCCCGCCCTCAGTTCCCCAACCATAATGAACCACGAGTATGGGTAATCACTGCTGGGGATTCGCCCATTGGGATCTCAGTTACACGTCAAATCCTCGCACACGGCGATTACGCTTTGGTTGGATTGGCCCATTCGAGTCTAGAACGGGACGAGTGCCGTCGAGACGAATTCGAGTCTTTCCTAGCCGAGATTGACAGTCATGGTCATGAGGGATGGCGACAGCGATTCAAGTCCGTTCCTTTCGATATAAGGTGTGCACTCCAAGGATGTCTTCAAATGAACTCTCTATAGAGCATTGGCTATAAGGGGGAGCAGAGAGAGCTTACATTCATCGTGTAGGATGATAGGAGAATGTCAGGCACTTGTGGCAGATGCCGTTACAACATTCGGCAAGGTAGACATTCTGCTTTGCTGTACAAGTCAAAGTATGGAATATGCAGCACACTACTTTCGACGCGGGTCATTTAGCTAACTGCCTACGCAGCACTTGTAGGGGCGGTGGAAGAGTTTGGGGCCTCCCAGCAAACGCTGAATATGGTTCGGGATCAGTTCGAAATCAACTATTTCGGGCCCCTTAGTATTATAAAAGCAGCACTTCCTCATATGAGGAAGCAAAAAACCGGGCACATCATGATTCTCTCGGGAATTAGTAAGGCTTAAACATATTGCTTTTAAGTGAGACCAATGGCTGATGAAGACAGCCGCCCACATCGGCACGCCAGGCCTTGGGATGTATTGCGCAGCTGGGTGGGCTCTTGAAGGGTTTTGCGACGTGAGTGCAATTTGTGCTGGGGGCTTCGCCCATCTCTGCTAACTGCCACGCTGCAGAGTCTTGCATACGAGATAGCCCCATTCAACCTCAAACTCACGATTTTCCAATGCAGTATCGAAATCGGCATTCTCACGAATCTAGTAACTAGCGTGCCTCCAATAGTTCCAGCATATTCGCCGTCTTCTAACCAAGCACCCCTTTTCCGCGGAATGTTAAACCGACTTGTGCCTCGTCTGCCCAACACATACACCGAAACGAATGGCGCCCAAGAAACTGGCCAAGTTGCTTCCGTTGAGAATGGACCATTTTCACGCCCTGAAGTTACATCAATGTATCCTCCGCTCAGCCCTGCACATATGGAGGTCCTAGTCGCGGAAACGGTGTATGCCATTACCGCGATAGGTGGCCATGAAAATCCACCGTCGCGCCATATAGTAGGACAAGAGGGTGTTGCGAGTGTAAAGGAAAAGCTGAAAACCGTTAGCGAGGAGCTGGAGGACTTCATCCAGTCTAGCTACGCCGTTGATTACGCTGCTGGCGGCGATCAAAAAAGGGCGTCCAAGGACGAAAATATTTTCGGCATGGGAACCGGTAATGGTGGCGCTTAGAGCGAGTATTCTAGACTTAATGAAAGAATTAATGAATTTGATGATAATACATTTATGGTATCTTCCGCTCATGTCATTGTTGTAGCAGTCAGCTATCGCAAAGAAAGAAATATGAACCCGCATGGGAGAGGCGAGGATTAGCACAGGGACATTATTTTCCTGTTAGGTGCCCTCAGAAGAGAATAAAATCAAGCTCACAGTTCTCTGAATCAATTGACCAACGATTTATTCCTCAGAAACCAAGCTTGTCTGACCTCCCATAAGCTACCCATGTCCTGATTATTTCTGTACGCCCGGAAGTCTTTCCAAGCATTTCCGGATGGAACTTTTCCGGAACGGCCATCAACTTCTAAGATTTTCATTGCAATTGCGTTGGGTCCCGTGATACCGGAGACCGTTATTATCCCAGGTTCTTCCGATGTCCCTTCAACGATTGGTAGTCGTGGGAGCGCGTCGTCAACAGTCGCAGAGGGCTGTTCAGAAACAATTTCCAGATTTTGGTCGTCATGCTCCGTAGTAGTCGTCTGAATCATGACAGAGGGATTCATGTTTGCTACTGTTGGTGGTGGGTTTGTGACTTCTACTGTCACTTGAGTAGGTCTTGTCACTTCGGTGGAGGCAGTCACTTGGTCAACTTCGACGTCCTCGGGTGTCTGTACCTGGTGCCTTCTGCCGCGGCCTCTCTTGCGAGGTTCCATCTGAATCTCTGATTTACGCTTGTTAGAGGATCCAGCCTCTTCCGTTGGATTGGTATCTAAATGCGTGCCCGCACTTGTTTCGACAGCCCTATCTTGCTCTATCTCAGCAGTAGTCGTTGTAACGACTTCTGATTTCTCGATTTCCCCTATAACTAGGACTTGTGGGTCCTTCAAGGGTGAGCTCTGGGGAGCAGGAAGAAACACCCGCTGGCCAAGAGGCAATTCGAATGTTAACCGACCATCTTGAATATCCACGATCTGTAGCAGGGTCAATTGGGGATTCCGAACGGAGCTCTGGATACAAACAAACCCTGGCTTCTTTCTCCACTAGGAGGTTGCCTTTCTTGAAAGCTCGAGAATATTTCCAAACATCGCCTACAAGAACAACCCCATTGCTAATGAGGGTGCTCAATTTGACCTGGCTACTCTGTCCTGCGGCCAGCCTCTTATCCATCTTCTGTTTCTGCCCCCAAAACTGTTCAAACTCTTCTTCTTTAAACTTGTCAAACTTCCCATCCGCCCGCTGCTGCATGGCTTCTCCCGCCTGCCGCAGCCAAACGGGATCGTAGCGTCCATTTTGAAGATCTAACTGAAAGTGACGAATGCCGTCTCGCCAATTATTGGAGTAACGTAGAAACTCTTCTGGTAAAGGGGGGATCTTTGCACCAGGATCGCCCGGTGAAGGGTCCAGGTTCGAATATAGGTCTTCAGGGAGTAGATCGAGTATTTCACGTTTTTCAGATTCCTCGAGACAGTTCCAGGCTTCAGGTTTAGCGAGTAATTTCTTGATTTGCCCATCATAGTCAATAAACTGCGCTACGTCGCCATCATTCCGTAGCTGGATAACATACCACAAGGTCCAGATATATAAGATTGGAAGATGTACTCGTCATCAACTTGTCCTCCGCCCATGGATCCTTCGCCGCTCTCTTCGGATTTCTCTTTGGTTGCTTGTTATTTGAGGAGGACATTGCGACGTGAGACTCGCCCACGTCCTTCGGGTCCGCTGTCTTAGCAGTAGATGAGCAACGCCTGGTGTAGTAACATTGTTAAATGTGCCCCGTATATGGCGCACCTAGGCACCGGTATTTCGACAGCTCGTAGATAATAACTCTCACAAGCTAAATAAATATAGTATGGATAGTCTTACCTCGTTGGCTGCGTCCTTGTTTTGCCATTGTCGACCGCCTTGCGCTTGCGGGCCATTGCTTCTAGATGCCAATCTGGACAACAACAGAAGTACTGTATGCGCCGCTACAGCTGAACTGCAACCTGAGAGTTATTTGAATAAAGTGAAAGTCTAATCGACAAGAAGAGTTGTAATCAAAATGGTCAAATCGACTCAAATAGCCAGGCTTGATGGTAAGATGCAATGCGGAGCTTAGGGGCTGTATGATGCAGTTGCTGATGTTTTGTCAAGGCCTCATGCTGGCTGCGTCAGTAGATGATGAACAGGTGAGTTTGCAGCCCATTCACCGTGATACTATAACCTACGAGTAACACTGAATTTTTCATTATTTCAATCAGGCAGAAGTGGAGCTCTCCGAGATCAAGACACAAGCCAAAATGATTTTCCGCCGGTTGAGTCGCAATTCCGCACCGCAGGCTAGCATTGAGTCTGGCCAATATAACCTACAGTGAGTCCGATGTACGAGGTGCACAACGGTACAAATGCTAATTCGGGTGTTTAACATAGCTATCTTATCCAAGATGATATCTGCTTTCTCTGTATATGCGACCGTTCCTACCCGCGCAAGCTTGCCTTCACCTACCTCGCAGATCTCGCAACCGAGTTTACTACCACTTACTCCTCTGCGCAGTACCAGTCTCCCACCCTGCGACCATATGCCTTTGTAGAATTTGATACATTTATCCAACGCACCAAGAAGCTGTACCAAGATAGTCGCGCTTCGCAAAACCTCGACCGACTAAATGACGAGCTTCGGGACGTGACGAAAGTGATGACAAAGAACATCGAGGACCTCCTATACCGAGGTGATAGCCTGGAGCGGATGGGCGAGTTGTCGGGGCGTCTGCGAGAGGATAGCAAGAAATACAGACGAGCCGCAGTGCGCATCAATTGGGAGCTGGTGATAAAACAGGTAACCTCCGCTTGTCCTTAATCTTTCTCACTAGGTCCCGTACTAACCTGCTGTACAGTATGGTCCAATTGCTGGTGTCGGGCTCCTCTTTCTATTTCTCATTTGGTTGCGCTTCTTCTAATTCCTTCCCCAAGCAACTGCTTACGGAGGCCCGCTCATATGAATGTATGCATAGTTAATCTTTTTGATGGTTGCCGGACTCCATCCACCCTGATATATTCAAAAACTGCCAATATTTTATGACTGACGAGCTTGGTTGCAAGGTGTAACCCTTTCTTTCCATGGGCGCCTTATATAGCATGTTCATTAAAGCGTCTCATAGATCATAACCCTGTTGTGTATCATATGTCGATTGACCAGGATGCTGTAAGCCTGTAAACGGTCCAAAATGTACACGATGTCCTTGGGTTCCCTTCAAGCATGATTAAGAACACCAGCTGACAACAATCGTAAGGACGTAAGTAGATGGTAGAACAAAGTCCTGCGCTGATTCACTTAAGAAGGTGCGTCGGGGACAGTCTCTGTACGTGCTCACTTATATTTCATCTTCTTCCTCGTCGAAGTCGTCTTCCTCTCCCATGTCGTACAAAATGCGCCCGCCTTCTCCTGGGCCGTCACCTTGCTGTGCATCGAAGTATGGCAGCACCACCCCCTCTCTTTCTCTCCGTTGTCTATCGGTGAGCCGCAATTCAAAAGTAGACTCGGGCTCTTCTTCGCCTGTTCCAGCCTCTGGCTCCTCCGGTGGGCGATACAAGGGATGGTCGTCAAGCAGAGTTACAACCTCTTTCAAATGCTGAGGCGAGTATCTTGATGCCGGGGGTAATATATACCACTCTAAAACACCACGTCCGCTCTTGCGTCTGTGTTCCATCTCCAGAACGATACCTTCAGCTGAGTCCTTACCAACAGGTTTATCCAATCTTCCTAGGAGTACTCCATCCTGTTCTTCTTCGAGTCCAAAAACTGGAGCAGCCAGGCTACGATCTCGAGCAGCCTTCTGGGCCAATATGTGTGAGAACGAATGTAGCCTTATGATTGTCGTTGCGAGATAGGTTAGCATTGAAAGAGGTGACGGCGAATAAGGGGATTGAGCAAGCGGGCTTGGAACATCCTGATGGAAAGTCACGACGAGCGAGACTTCGACCTTAGGTGCTGAGGGACTCGGGGGGATTAGGAATGAACTAAGAAACGTCGATAGCTGGGAGTGTGCATCGTTCGTTTTCGAGAGTAGAAGCGGGTTAATGGAATCTATAAGGATGAGGCGTCCTACTGTTTGTTAGCCATGGTCACTAACGACTCCAATACTCAGGCTAGTCGGTGCTTGACGTACGAGGAGAAGAGACTTTGGTTGCAGTAGCCTGGTAAGCTGCGCCAACATCCTCAACTATCTGCGAGGGGCTTTTCCTTCGGGCGGAAACGAATGCATCAACGCCATCTAATGGTTTTAATGTCTCAAAAGCAATAAGTGTGACATGAACCTTGGAGATCTGTACAAGTTCTTAGCTTTATCCTGCCTACGAGTAGTGCACAAATGTCCATCTCGCCCGATTGAAGATCTGATGACGTATCCAAACCTTCGAGTCCAGCAAACGAAGTGAACAGGAACCAGCCCGAGTCCGAAAAAAAGATCGAGTATATACAGAATAAAGAGTACAGTAGGAGACATTACATACCTTCGCACGCCTAATATACTCTTTAACCAATGGGGTAGCTGGTTGTTCGAGTGAATCCAAGAGCAGGGTCAGTGGAGACGCTGTATCTCTCAGACTTAGAAGCTTTGAGATCAAGAGTAAATTGTGTGTTTGCCTATGAGAAAGATTTGATGCCATCGCTGAGAGCAGAGGAAGCTGTAACACTATGTTAGGCAGTTGCGTTGGTAGATCTAGGGAATAGCGGGGTTATTTTCGTGCGTATGAGGGGTCGGACACATCGGGCATAAAAGATTTCCAGGAATGGGTGATCTTTGCCATTGACGACTTAGTTTGAGGCTCGGCGGGACGGGCCGTAGAAAAAATACATATGTACGTAAATGCAAGCCTGCGATCCAACTGGCAAGCGCAGCATGCATCCGTGAGGCATTGATTCGCAGGTACCAGGCTATTTGAATGCGAGCACGGAAATAGGCTACCTAGAGACCTTCCGCCAAGCTGAAATTAGCTCAAATTCATTTATATTTCTGTCACAGTTTTGGATTACTATTTTAGCTTCGGGGAATTATGATAACCTACTCCGTACAGTCCGACAAATATCTACTCCGGAGTATCAGAAGATTTCCGACAATGTTCCGTCGCGCATGAGCGTGGGGTATCAGGTAGGGGCTATATGGAGCGAAAGATGAGATAAAAAAAAAGAATACATGCTACCACTATCTTCTTATTGGTGCAGTGAACTACCATGCTCTCCTTAGCTTTTCTCCTTTGACCGCCTTTGTACTGGTAAGTTACTAACATTCCCTCGTAGGGTAAGTACCAGAGGAACTTTTGAGACTTGTCTGGAATTTTATAACCCGTACTCTTGAAGAGAGATTGTATAAGACCGTTGCATCACTCACATTGATAGAACAGAGGTAAATTTAATAGCGATCGAGAATTCATGTTACTATTCGGTGGGCTGACTGTTAACATTTGCTTTATACCGGTATACTCGAAATTGTTCACGTTACAAAAGATGAGCCTACGTTCCCCAGTAATCAAGGCCGGTACCAGAATAAACCAAAACGGTTAATAGTATGAAAAGAACAGTGGTACTATAGTGAACACAGCTCAAGCCTGATAGAATTAAGGTGGTATGCGTAAAGATTGGCATATGGTGATGTTTAGTATTACTTCCCTTTGATATGATTGGGAAACTAAATTTTACTTGATTGGGGCCGACCGCGCAACTGGCATACCTCGGCAACCGTAATATCTTCACGGTTTCAATTTCAATCCGGGTGCAACGCCAACCTTCAGCACTATCTTCTTCTAAGCATTTGATACCCAATTTTAAATAAATAATGATGAAATAATTAGCATATTGTTACAACCTGTCACGTTCATTTCGATTCTACCAGGTCAACCTCTCAGCTGGTGTTTTACAAAGACAGCAACTCTACTGCTCTATCTTATTTCCGATCGATCGCATCCTCAGACCCCTAACTAGATAACACCTTGTTTCTTACATACAAGGATGGCTGAACCACCCGCAAAGCGAGCCCGACGAGTCGATAGCTCGACAATGTGGGATATGGATGACCGGCCGACGCGTTCACCTGAACCAGACCCGGAGTATAATAGGAGTCCTAGACGTGAAACAAACTTAAAGGATGATGGGCGGCGAGATGGACCGCGCGATGATCGAAGATACCGTTCTCGCTCAAGAGATCGAAGGGACAGGCGGCGCGATAGGAGTAGGTCTAGGGATCGCCGGGACCGCGATCGGGATCGCGACAGGAGAGACAGAGAGAGAAGCGTTAGCCGCGACAGATACTATGATAAGCGAGGTATGCTACGTGGTACGATTCTCTACTTAGATCAAGCGCTGATATTTGAACCTTGCAGGGTACCCTTCAAAAGGGGACAGATACCGTGACCGTTCTCGCTCCCCTCTCCGAAACGGGAACAGGGATAGATCCAGGACACCACCTCTTCGGGGACCTAGAGGAGACCGCAGGAATGATCGCAAAGACCACCGAACACAGCCGAATGGTGCCGCTGACTCGAGGACTCCAAATCGGTACAAAGACGAAATGGATATGGAAATCGATGATGCAGGGGGAGACGATGTTGAAGAGATGATGCGTCGAAGCATGGGATTCACCAAATTCAGGAGCACAAAGAATACCAAGGTACCTGGAAATGATGTCTATGGGGTGCGGAAGGAGAAGAAGACGGAATACAGACAGTATATGAACCGTATAGGAGGATTCAACCGACCACTCAGTCCTTCAAGATGATGGATGGATCAATTACCTCTATTCGTTACTATTCTACCCCTTTTTTCTTTTCCTCTTTCTGCTCTTCTTTCTTATCTGTTAAGGCGGGACCAATTTTAGCTAGGGTTTTTATTACAGCCATATGCATTGTCGGAGTAAGGTTTACTTTCTCTTACACTTTCCACTCGCGCAAGGTTATGGGCAGGCTTTAGATGTTTTTCTTGTCCTTGCACAAACCAAAGAAATAGTGCCAACGAGATGATACAACTTGAACTATACCTATGTATGCTAATGTTCGGCATTAGCCTGCCCGGGCACATGACTTGTAGTGACGTATGCGCTTGTATAAATTAAAGCATTGCTTTGATATCTTACCTCAACCCGTGCCAAAGCTCGTCAATATCTTCCTCTAAGTCACCCCAACAACAGTGGCACCTTTAAGGGCTTTAGGATTTAGAATCGCGCCGTACTGCAAAATGGCAGCTCCGAACGAACGTCGGCATATTGTTATCGTTGGTATGATTCGGATTTAGTTTACTGAAACTTACCCCGCACGACGAGTACACACCAAAGACTAACAAATTCGTCCAAGGTGGTGGTATCATCGGATGTTGCTCAGCGTATTATTTGACAAGACATCCTTCTTTTAATCCTTCCCGACACTCAGTGACCCTCATAGAAGCAACAGAGATTGCAGGAGGGGCTTCGGGCAAAGCAGGCGGTCTTTTAGCATTATGGGCATACCCAAGCAACATTGTACCATTGAGCTACAAATTGCACGCCGAGCTAGCTAAGGAGCACAATGGAAAGGAAAAATGGGGATATAGAGAGGTGAACTGTGGTCAGCTTATTGCCAGAGGTCGCCCGCTCAGCGAGAAGAGAAAGGCGGGCGAAGGAGAGGGTGGGAGCTCAGTGTCCCTACAAAAACGGAGTGCAGCGGCACTGAGTAAATTGAAAACCGCAAGAGTACCCGGGGATCTTGACTGGCTTGAGCCAGAGGGTGTCAGAGGCTACGAACGCATGAGTGATCCCGGGGAGACCGCTCAAGTCCATCCTTATCTCTTCACTACGTCCATCGCAAAGCTCGCCGAAGAGAAAGGCGTAAAGATTACGCTTGGGTCAGTCACAAATATCGATTACTCTGGGGATTCCGTCAAGTCAGTCACATACACAAGCAAGGAGAACGGCGAATCACAGACAATCCCTGCTACTGATGTTGTTATCGCTGCCGGTCCGTGGACGAGATCGGTCCTGCCGGATGCCCCGATATCAGCAACGCGTGCTCATAGCGTCGTGATCCGGCCCACGAGGCCAGTCAGTGGATATACCCTTTTCACAAATATAGAGATACCGGCCAATTTCGACCCGTCGAAGTCCTCACGTCCGACGGTCGCCTCGCCAGAGATCTATGCTCGCCCTGACGATACAGTCTATTGTTGTGGAGAGGGTGATCATACTGTTCCCCTTCCGAAGACAACCGCAGACGTTGAGGTAGACCAGGAGCGGTGCCAGGATATCATCAATCAGGTGGGCAGCGTCTCTGATGAATTACGTGATGGACAAGTCTGTGCGCGTCAAGCCTGCTACTTGCCTAATGTGACTGCTGCACGTGGTGGGCCATTAATAGGTCATGCTGGAACCAAGGGACTCTACCTTGCGGCTGGACACACTTGCTGGGGCATCCAGAATGCACCAGGCACAGGAAAGCTTATCAGTGAGTTTGTATTCGATGGCGCAGCCAAGAGCGCGAAGATCGGGTCGCTTGATCCGAGGAACTATCTCTAGACTAGAGGATTGTATAGATGATTCCAATAGAATTATTACTTTGTAAAGGACTTTGTCTGTGGAGTATAAGCATTTCCTCGGGTTAATCTCTAGGATGTTAATCTTCAAAGTTAAACATGGTCGGCCACGTAAGGTGCGGAGCGGAGCTAAAAATACCGGGCGGGTAAATAAATGAAATAAATGACAGGAGCTCTCCGCTAGTGAAATGCCAGATAATAGATAGTAACATCAACCTCCGCCGTGGCATAGCCATTCTCTATGTGCACGCTTCCAATTGCGTGGACTTTTATTAAATTGTTGATGCTTTCTGTCTAGACAATGCATCTTTCCAAAATACTCACCCTTTCAACATCATTATTCTATGTGGTTGCGGCATCCATAGATAATGACGTATCGGTTTTAGCTAAGGAGGCTGCGCGAGCCAACAATCAGTCGCTTTTATGGGGTCCCTATAAGCCTAACCTCTACTTTGGGATTCGCCCTCGGATTCCAAACAGTCTGTCCGCGGGGTTGATGTGGGCGAAAGTAGATGATTACGCCACGGCTCAGTCCAGTATGTGTTTCGAACAACTGTCCTTCATTCACCATTAGATACGTTCATCTCCATCTGTTGAGAGTTCCACTAACTCTGACCCGCTTCAAGACTTTAGACACACCTGCGAACAGAATGAAGGGATGGCGGGTTATGGATGGGACGAGTACGATATTCGCAAGGGCGGACGCCAAACAATCCACGACGCTGGAAACTCCCTGGATCTGACAATTGATTTTATCAAGGTCCCTGGTGGACAGCATGGAGGCAGCTGGGCTGCCCGAGTAAAAGGTGTCCCTCGGGATGATGCACCCCCGGATCAGCCTACAACAGTTGTCTTCTACAGTGCTCTTGAGGGGCTTGGTAACCTGGGTCTTCACACTAAGTCTGACGACTCACGTGGTTTTGAGGGCGATGTGAAGCTGGCTGGTTATACCTCTGATCTTGGTGACTTTACAATTGATGTGACTGAGGGCCCTAAGGCCAACGAGTACCCTGAGCATGAACACCCAAGCTATGAGGACAAGCCACTGGACCGTACCCTGGTGTCCAGTTTGACAATACCCCCGGAGCACGCCTGGCAGACGAAAAGTATGTTTTCTCAATTTTTTGAAAGCATCTATTATGTTCGATCCACAGCTGATCTCTTGTCTAGTGATTCTATTTTCGCAGATGAAGGAGGGTGTAAGCGAAACCATCGAAAAGTATGGAGCTGAAAACCCTCCTCCCCCATCGCAAGTCTTCACCATCAAGAATACGCCAGGTGATGGCAATGTTCAGCTTGTGCAGAAGATTTTCAAGGGTGCCTTTGAGGTAAATTTGAGATCTCTTAGCTTGCAAATAGTCTGCTTACAGAGCCCAGTTTGATATCCTATTCTCGTCTGGGTCCTCGCCGGAGCCTGTGACATGTATAGTGCCTTTCCCTTGAATTCCTGCCGTGAAATCAATTGCTGACCATATACGTTACAGCTGACCTTCTTACCCAAGAAATCACAAGTGCTTCAGCAGCTTTTGCTGAGCGCTTCGACAAGATACTTCCCCCGCAGTCTCCCTTCAATTCAGATAAATATAGCGAATTCTCCAAGTCAATGCTTTCGAATCTCATCGGTGGCATAGGCTACTTCCACGGTACTGACATTGTTGACCGTTCCGCCGCGCCAGAGTACGATGAGGAGAATGAAGGCTTCTGGGAAGAAACAGCGGAGGCAAGGGCTCGAGCTCAACCTGTCCTTGAAGGCCCGAAGGATCTCTTTACTTGTGTTCCCTCTCGGCCTTTCTTCCCCAGAGGATTTCTCTGGGATGAGGGTTTCCACCTGATTCCGGTCGTTGAATGGGATACAGATCTTGCGTTTGTTAGCCGGTAACCCAATCGTCATCGAAATACTAACATATTCCAGGCTCGAAATCGTGAAGAGCTGGTTAAGCTTAATGGACGAGGATGGGTGGATTGCTCGGGAGCAAATCCTGGGCGCTGAGGCACGCAGCAAAGTTCCACCTGAATTTACCGTCCAGTACCCTCACTACGCCAACCCCCCAACCCTTTTCATCATTCTGGAAGCATTCCTCGATAAACTAGATGCCAACAAGAATATCTCGGTCCAACAATCTCCTGAAGATATTGCGGAGCGTCTCCGTTCTACCTATGTGCAACAGCCGGAGTTGGGTGAAGCTTATATCCGTTCAATTTACCCACTACTGAAGAAACACTACTCCTGGTATAGAAACACTCAGCGAGGTGACATCAAGTCCTACGACAGAGAGGCCTTTTCCACCAAGGAGGCGTACCGCTGGCGGGGCCGGTCTGTTCAGCACATTCTAACATCTGGGTTAGACGATTATCCTCGGGCACAGCCCCCACACCCCGGTGAGCTACACGTGGATTTGATTAGTTGGATGGGGATGATGACTCGCTCTCTCCGGCGAATTGCTGAAAGGCTGGGGGAGAGTGAAGACGCTGAAGAGTTCAAATACTATGAAACTGCTATTGAACGGAATGTCGACGACCTCCACTGGGACGAACAGGCGCAAACATACTGTGATGCGACTATCGACGAGTATGAGGAAAGTGTTCATGTCTGCCACAAGGGATACATCTCCATCTTCCCCTTCCTCACTGGCATGGTGAGCCCTGATAGCCCTCGGTTGAAAGCCATCTTGGACTTGATCAGTGACCCAGAAGAACTCTGGAGCGATTTTGGTATTCGCAGTCTAAGTAAGAAGGATGAGTTCTATGGGACTGCTGAAAATTATTGGAGGAGCCCTGTATGGATCAACATCAATTATCTGGTGTTTAAGAACCTTTATGTGAGTAGCCCAAAGCTCTACGAACCACACATTAGAACTAACGATTCCACCCTAGGACATTGCGACCACACCTGGTCCACATCAAGAACAGGCCCGTGAAATGTACTCCAAGCTGCGGAAGAACGTAGTTGAGAATGTTTTCAAGGAATGGGAGAAGACAGGGTTTGCTTGGGAACAGTATAACCCAGAAACAGGTAAGGGACAGCGGACGCAGCATTTCACTGGGTGGACTAGTATGGTGGTGAAAATGATGTCGATGCCCGATCTTCTTGCGACTGAGAGCAAGGGGCATGATGAGCTATAGAACAGCAACACTCGCTGCGTAGCGCATGGTTTAGGATAGGGAATACTACTTGTACACTATCGTTCCTCCACGAACGCCCTAACACCGTAGGTAGACAAAACGAAGACTGAACTCAACGCCGACGATGGTAGTCTGCATCTCTATCCCGGGTATGATGACGGTCGTCTCGGCGTCTCCTGTCTTCGTCATTACCCCTTCCGTCTCTGCTTCTTGATGGTGAGCGCGATCGTCTCCTTCGGCGATCTCGCGACCGAGACCGAGACCTATGCCGATGACTCCTGTGACGATGTTCGCGCTCATCGCGATGCCTACGGTGTCTGTGTTCCCTATCTCTGTCTCTGTTTCTATCACTCAGACGATCTCGCCTCTTGTCTCTCGCCGGGTTCCTGCTAGGCTCACTGCCCTGCCTCCGCTTGTCTGAAGAGTGGGAATCCAGTCCGATAGGCTCAAGTTTATCATCATCACCAGTGCCGGACAGAGAGGCCACCCCCCCACGAAATGAACCGTATCCGATTCCCTTTCCCGCTTCGTCGACCGCTAGGTCTTCCCCCGCGGCCGTATCCTGGACTGCTTTCTGGACATCTTTATCGCCTAATGGCGTAAGATTGGCGTTAGAACTAGCGCGCTTCTCCGGAACTGGCAGGCCCAAAGCTCGGGCCATGGCTTCCTCTTCAGCTTCCTTGACACGTTGTTTCTCTTCGCGTTCTTTTCTAATCCTGTCCTCCTCACTCTCATCTGTCCTTGTGTACCACATCAAGTCGCGACCCTGTTGCCAGCGGCCAACAGGGGCCATCACAGAATGGCCAAGATAGTTCTCACGGTGCGAAGAGTCCTTGACATCGGACCATTTGAAGTCGCCGCGGCCGCCGCTATAGCAAGAGTAAGGTTAGCGGACATAGGGACGGAGGATAAGTATGTGCAGCTTACCGGCTACCTTCTTTGCGGATGCTTGCGACGAGATCCATCACGGATTCCTTGAGGAGTAGTTCTTGTTCATATGAAACCAAAAAGGGTGTTGTGATAGATTGTTATTTAAGATGTCCGATAAGAGAGTTTCACCATCGATGTGGCACGTGCACGCTACAGCCTGAGGGTTGGCTGACTTCATCGAACCATAAGATTCATATTCTGGCAGAGGACTCAATAGACCAGGGAGATTACAAGCATTGTCTTATCTCTTTATCTCTATGGGAATTCGACATAATAATGCTAAATGTTCTGCAAAGGGATAGGCCTCAAACTCCATGTGATGTCACACTTGATTCTGATACATTAAATATACCCCTCGTGCTTTTCTAATGAGCATATCTTTCCGCCTTCACCACCCTCGCTTTATGTTTTCACCTGTGAACCATAGCCTGATATATTACCCATAGTTGACTTGGACTGGTCATTCTCCATACCACCTTCGGGTGGAAGCGATGGTAAGAATGGATTTCAATATTGACGATGGGCCTCCAGGCCGGAAAACCCGAGCCAGAGAAGGCCTACATCTTAGACCTTTGAACGTCGAGAAAGGGGCAAAAAGAGTACGTTGATCTATGAGTAACTAGATTTGATTCCTCTTGGGCATGCTTCAGCTGACAGTTTGACTAGTTCTCTTCGTAAGTATTTTATCATTGTTCCTGCAGTCATGAAGCAGTACTGACTGAGGCGTTGCGCGGCACAGCAGAGCGCCAGACTCGTTTCCCCCGCAGGGTGCAGCATGGCGGAATAATTTGGTATAATGCAGCATGACTTCTGTATGACGACTTTTACTGATATGCTTGAAGGCTGCTCTTTCTCAACGTCGTAATCTTCTGTTTGTGGCCTATACCCATCAGATCTATGTCTGGGAGCCAGCTGGGTCGTTTCAGACTCTGGGATCTAAGCCTGAAATGATAATAACTCCTGTCATGAAGGACCCCTATAGCAGCGGGTATATATCACCACATATGCCTCACGCCATCAATAATATCCTTGTGGATGATCTGGGGCGTGATGAGGTCCTTCTGCTGGTCACTGATTCGGGCAATGTCTGCGGCTATCGTGTCGAGGCTATCTTCTCGGCTTTGAAGCGGGCTGCAGAACGCAAAGAGCACCGCCCTTTTGATGGCTCCCAGGTGGACCCTTTCTTTGCTGAATATGTCGAAGCCAGCGCCTGGGGGCTAGCCATACACAAGTTCTCCCGCCTGATTGCAGTGACCGCAAACACAGGCCTTGTCACTGTTTTTGCTTTTGCACTTGTGAACTCTGCTTCCGGCAAAGGCAATGATGTAGGTCAGGGCTTAGGGGAGGAGGAAGATCTGACTGATTACGGCCAGACTTGGCTGGAAATAAAGAGCGATGAGGAGTTCAAACAGCTACGACATCTAATGCCTGCGGAGCAACGGAAACGGAACATGCGCTTGACTTATACAGGACACTTTACTAACATACCATCTGTCTCATTTCTGAATTGTGATCTTGACCCGAATGGAACATGGATGGTCAGTACAGATATCGAAAATCAGGTTTTTGTCTGGAAGACCTGGGAGGGCCCTGGCCCTTTTAACGTGTACCACTTCGGCGATGCCTCTTTTAAACACTTCCCAGAAACATTCAGTCATGAGTAAGGCCTTTCTTAGCACATTGTCTCGGATAAGTTTTCACTGACGGACGAGGTAGTAAAGAGCGTGGCTGGTCTGTTATTGCGCTTGACCCACGGGCTTTTCATCTGCTCAAATCGACGAAGGATGCGTGCGGTGGTCAACCTCACCGTCGTTTAGAGAATGGTCGACCAGTTCTAGACCTGACAAAGCTAAGCAGCCGAGTGCCTAACGCATCCCGACTCTACAATTATTTTCCTCCTGCGGTTAAGGCTGAACCAGAACAACCGATCTTACCTGACATATTTGAGCCAGATTGCTGCATCAATAAAGAAAGCAATGCCCGCCAGCCTACCAGTCGTACTGTGCATGATGGTTTATCTGCGGAATGTCAGCATGCAAATGAAGCTCCAGAACCCAGCGACACACAGGAAGTCAGAAACATCCGGCCTTCAGACTCGGCCGATACATTCAGCCACCGTGCTGTTGACGGCTCTGTGCTCGAAGATAATTCGAGCTCTAATATAAGTTCTGACGGGGAATCATATACAGTGCCTCAGCAAATTTCTAGCCAAGAGGGCGAAATTCGGAGTGATAATGGGGCCTTTCGTCGGGTGGATGACACAGAACATCGGACCGATAATAATATGTTTCATGGCCCTTTGACAACACCTGAATTTCTTCAAGTGGCGCTTCTGGAAGCTCTAGGTGGCGATATCCCCGGGGCTGAAGAATACTTTGATGACTACTCGATAGAAGAGGTCAGCCCCTTTGAGGACATAGAAATGGATGAAGCAGACGACGATACCTCAGAAGGCGATGATACATCAACTTCCGAAGCAGTTGCTTACCAAGTCTTTAATCGTATGTCACGCGGTGTCTTCCCCAGTGATCCCAGTATCTATGGACAAAGGGAGTCACTAATAGATTTTTCATCGACTCCAGCTCCAACATATGCGAACTTTCCGATCCTCCACTTCTCCCAAACAGATATCCGCCTCATCCCCAATCCACTTGCCCCTCGCGCAACTGTTTTCTGTGGCACACCCCTTCGGCAACAATTCACCCACATTGTTGGATCGCTTCGAGACGCATGTGACCGCTTCAACATGGTCAAATATATCCCAGAACACGGAATCGTAGTGGCCGCCTCGCAAAAAGGCCGTGCCGCAGTGATTACCCTAACCGAATCGGAAACCAATGGCCAATCATTCAGAGTCGACTGGATCGTTCCTTTCGAGAGCCAGGAAAAGTACGGTGACCGACCTCTGATCCCTCTCCTAGGCATGAGCGTCAGTCCAATGCAAGGGTTTGAGATGCCTCCTGACGTGCCTAACATTCCACACAATGCCAACGGGGATGGCGTGAAATTCCACTATAAGCCAACCACCAATGACGAGCTTGACACGCCCTTACAAAACAACTCCAAATCAGCCAATATTTCGAGCGATGAGCTGCATCCCCCTTATCGAGTGTCTGGTACTAGAGTCTCTAGAGAGTCCACGCCCATGGTCAGCAGCAAGGTTGATACCATCCCAGAACAAGAGCAGCGGACCTTTCCAACTTTGCCGGAGTGCCATGCCAGGGCTACCCGTGCCTATCAACCGGAGGAGAATTGGCGTGGTTGGAATCCATCTCGGCGCTATCGCTTGTTGCTTCTCTTTGCGGACCATACCGTCATGAGCTACGAATTCTGGTACAGCTGGTCCCCCACGGGCACAGCGGGCGATGAAAGTGATGAAGATGGATACCTTCTTGTCTAAACACATTCACCAAGATGGATGGGAGGGTGGTCCACTATGTCAGTATTGTATTCAAAAATATGGTTTGGTGAATTACGAGGTTGTTAGTATTTGTAGGTTCAAAATAGCATACCAATCGTGTACATCAATAGGGGATCCAAGTTTGTCACATATAACTATAACACATTTATAAAACAAAAACGCTTCAGAGAAAATAGATGGATGCGCTGATATAGATGCAAAAAACTCGTGATCATCATACATAAGTTGGGCATTGACACATAAACACTTCTTTCTCGAACATGCAGGGATTGCGTCAAAACTCGTCATCTAGTTCATCACTATCCCATTCATCTTCTCTATCATTTTGGACCAGTTCCAAAAATCTCTGGAGACCTGGGCGTCTAATTGCTTCAGCGTCAGGCCGGCCTCGTACCTCAGCCATTGCCCGTGCCTGTGCTTGTCTCTCGGCCGCTGCAGCCCTGCCTGCTGCATCTAGACCATTCAAGTTGCGTCCACCTTCGCGACGCCCAGGACCACCGGCTCTCTGGTTGACACGGGGTGGTGCCGGAGCAGGAGGTGGAGGGTGACCTTGGCGCCTGAAATGATTATCGCCGTCGTCAAAATCCCAGGCAGGTTGGTCCTCATCATCACTGCTGTCGTCAAAATCTAGCAATTCATTTGGGATCTGGTGAAGAGCTTCGGCCCCATCAGGGTCAATTCCATCACCACCCTCTAGATCCCAAAGTTTGTTGTAGCACGAACTGTTGCCATCGTTAAAATGGCGATAAGGATTGTCCTCTGACAGCCAGCTAGAACAGAGATAGCAAAAGTGCGTATCACATTTGAAGCAGATCATATGATTGCAGCCCATGCGTTTCTGGCAAGGCGCATCGCACGTTGGGCAGGCTGATGTGTACAGCCTCAGGTACTCCTCTGTTGCCTTTTCCTCTGCGGATAATTCTGCTTCCCGACGGGGAAAGCAACGTACAAGTTCACCATGCCATCCTTTCTTACATACACAGCAGAAGGCATAGTTGCAGTCTTCGCAAACAGCCACTCGATCCGCCATAGGAGGTAGCTGAGCCTCATCCCCATTCGGGTCGAACACAAGTCCTATATCCTCATCATCGGAGGGATCCAGATCATCCGACATCGGGTCAATAGGCTTGGGATGCCTCTTCGAGCGAGCTGCACCTTGGCACCACTGCCGAGGGCAGTATATAGTAGACTTATCAGCTTCGAGTTTCTTCTTCCGCTTCAAAAAGACATAACGCTGTACGGTTTCCTGCTCCAGAGGAATCTGCAGTAGCTCGCTAGGACTCAGAGTCCGGTCGTGCTTCTTGCGTCTGTTGGGTTGCCCTTCCTGGCTTCGCACGGACTTGCCTTCCTTGCCGCAATCCGGGGCTAGACATTTGACACTTTCCACATCACCTTCCGTGATGCATGTATTGTAAAAGTCTTGTAGACAGGGCACACAGAAAACATGCGAACAAAGTAAGAGCCGATGGCAGTTTACCCCTTTTTTTGGCTCAAGACAAACCCCGCACTCAAAAGTCTCCTGCTCAAACGCTTCTCTCTCGGCCTTGTTGTTGAAATCCAAGAGCGAAATTTTGAGCTCTCGAGGGAGCCTGACTTCACCGTCGGGTATGTCATCGATACCAAAGGCAGTCTCGGCTAATTGTTGAAGATGATCGATATAGGTATATACAACGAGATCCCTGCCGCATTCTTCCCAGAGGCGTTTCCCATCATCTAATAGCCTGGAGATGATTGAAGAGGGCAGCCACGCAGGATCTGTGCTGAGCTTAATGATGGGGGATTGCTCTGATGGGTATCCACCGGGCAATTCAATTTCCAGACAAAGCGGGGGCAGGTGCGATAGGACATGGATATCTTCATCGGAGCTCGCCGTGGCGCCTCCATCAACTGTTTTGGTTGCGAAGCCCAAGCCAACTTCACTAGCATCAAGGGATGTGGGCGGAGTCAGAATCGTTGGAAGTTCAGTGTCCGAATATTGCTCGAAACAGATCCGCAAAGGTGGTGAAGGATTGACAGGTATATCTAGAGATGCCTTGAACGGGAACGAAGGGTCGATCTTGATTTCCGGGTAGATGGCCGCGATAGATGACAGCTCGACAGAGCGTTCGTCATCAAGCAACTCGGTATTATTCATATTAGGGTAAGGCCGCCACAAAAGTAGGAAGGAAGAGGTGGACGTGCAGGTCGGTTGTCTATTTAGGGTAGTGGTTGATAAGAGGTGGCGAGGAAGATTCTTTAATGGGATATTCCTGACACAACCATGGTATATGTATCGCTTAAAAATATCATGCCTTCGAGAATTTCTGGGTGAGGGTATCTGTGAAGGCGAAAGGCGTCGATGAATCCTCAAAGACGACTTGAGTCCAGGGAAAGGCTAAGAAGACGAATATGCAGCTAAACCATCGATTAGTAAATCGCCAGTTATTGTTAACAGTGATAAGCTGCAAAAAGGCTGGATGTCATTCTTGTGGCAACGGCGAACATAGAAGAACCGAGCGAGAGGGACCCATAATCCTTTCTTACTTTTCAGGTACTGCGACAGATTGTGATAGACAGCGTAATTAGGGAGGAAATGGAGCTGTCAGGCGGTTGAAATTCTGGCAGTGGTGAAGGTCAGAATGAATGGTCTGCGATAGGAATATCTTGGTCGAGACAGAAAGACAGAACCAGATATCGGATTGAACGTGTGAGGAGAAGTGCGTCATATTTTGACTAATGGTAGGGACAAAAAAAAAAAAAAAAAAAAAAGAGAGAAGAAGAAGGATAGTAAAGATGGAGTTGTCAATAAAATTTGATTTCTCGGTTGCAGATCAAGAAGAGTAGTGACTTCAGAGAAGAAGAGAGAAAGAGAAAAGGAATTGAAAACAACTCAGCATGTGGTTTGAAGGACTTCAGGCATGATTTTGCTGCCCGAGTCCTTTTTGTTTCTTATATTTTGTTGGAATTAATGAGACCAGTTTTTTTTTTAGTATGTTTTAAGCTATTTGATTTTTCATATTTATTATTATTTGCTTTTTCTTCAGCTCTCATCATTTCATTTGACAATGATGTTTCTGCAACCTGAGGCACTATTTCCCCCTCCCCCTCATTTTGCGTTGCCGCTTTGACCATGTCCAGTTAACTCCGTTTCCCCCAACTGGAGGCAAAAGCGGCGAGGGACACGGACTCCCGCCTGAGGAGCATGTGACATCTTTAAAAAGTTCTGGGCTGTCGTAACCACGGCTTGCATTCATGCTTAATATTATACACAATCGGAGACTGGGTCCTGTTCTGGGGTTGAAGATTCCTTGCATATTTCCATGTTCATAATGTTTGTCGGTCAATGATATCTACTTGTTTATTCATCTCTTCGCATATAAATTGAACCTATTGCTTCTTCAATACTCCCATCTTGTTATCAGTCGGGCCCTTATCTCATTACTGTCCTAAACGGAGGACCGGGGAACGCTTGAGGAAGTGGAAAGCGAGAGAAGGAGGAGAAAGATCACAAATAAATAAAGACAAAAGTAATCTCTGTTGACGCTTTCGACTCATCAACATGACTGACACGCCACTGGCATCTTTGTCTTTGACACATGTCCATTATGTAAGTTTCTTCTGGTTTCCGCGTGCGTTTTTAAGTGCTCTAGGAACTGATGAGGCATGTGCATTCATCGTAGAATCCAAACGACCCACTCTCCTTTTTATCGGCCTGGCTTGCCCTAGTTCCCCAAGCATTATGCGTGACCTATGTCACTCTTATCTGGGCCACAAGAGAGGTGGAGGTGCTATTGATGTTCGCAGGCCAGATGGGTTGTGAAGCATTGAACTTTGTGCTAAAGCGAATCATTCAAGAGGAAAGGCCGAAACGTACGTCAAGTGGTAGATGACTAGACCTAGTTGTGTTCAGACACTGACCCGGAACCCCATGACACAGAAATGCTTGGTAAAGGCTATGGCATGCCATCATCCCACGCACAATTTGTCGCCTACTTCGCCGTGTATCTGGGGCTGTTCCTGATCTTTCGGCATAACCCCACGCACCCCGAGTCATCATTTCACATTCTCATACGGATAGTACTTGCCATGGGCTTGAGCGTTGGCGCCGGTGCCGTGGCCATCAGTCGTATATATCTGAACTACCACACACCTAAACAGGTTTTGGCAGGCTGTGGTGCTGGTATTGGGTGTGCCTTTGCTTGGTTTCTTATCACGGCATTCCTCCGGACACACGGCTGGATTGACTGGGTACTCGATTTGACCATATCGACGCAGTTGAGACTACGGGATTTGGTGGTAAGTGAAGATCTAGCCGAGGCCGGATGGCAAAAATGGGAAGCAAAGCGGAAGTTGAAGCGTCGTGGGCATATTAGTAGTGATCCCCGGTCTCCGAAAACAGATTGAACAGTATAGGTGCTTGAGTTACGTATACTTCGTTCCTTAAACTTTGAGAGAAAGGGCTTACAACGTGTTGATCGTGATGCTCTTGTATCCACTTCTTTTATCATTCCCGTCAATATATATACACCATATACATGTGAAAGGCGCAAGGCCTTTGTGACTCTATTGGAAAGTCTTTATTATGCTTACACATGATAACAGATATCCCAGGTTTAGGATATGCTCTTTTGGAAGGTACAAGATCCTTAATGTGCCATCTGGGAATATGCTGGGTCCCGTACTAATTGAATATATGGTTAATGGCGGTGAGAGCCTAGTTGTATTATATTCAATGGGAACACATTACTGCTATGCGCGTGGGGAAAGATATCTTCGTAATATCAATTTGAGGTACGTTATAGAAAGAGCGCAAATAGCAATAGAACGGTGTAACTCAAAAACCACTTAATTCCGGTACTTTGATATACTTCCGTTGCGGTGCCTCGCACGTGATCGGTCTCGCCCGCAGATGGGCAACTGTTCCGTCGCGTGGCCATCATTTATCGAGCATGCTGCGGAACTGTGCTTCGTCAAAGCCGCCAAGAGACTCCATCATGTCTCCTTGACTTCACTGATTAACATGCCAGGCCTTGCCCATTTCTGCACCTAAGTCTACTATTAGAACATATAACGATAACACCTATTTTAACTCTCTTTTCTACTTGTTTTGCCAAGAACAGATACCCCTGACATTCTTGCACATTTTACATTTAATTGTTATACGAGACGAGAGATAAGCTCTCAGAGCCTAAAGGATGGATGATGTATCAGAGCCTGCCGATACGGCCGTGCCAGAACACCACATTGTCAAAGCAGATGAGGTCGACCAAACTGGGACAGATATCTCTCCTGTCTCAGACGAACAGCTAATGGAAGAAGTCGCCGAGGGCCTACGGCAGGAGCGAGTCTCAGGGACCACGCCGTCTGCACCAGGTGAAGTGCCTATGGAGGCTGGAAAACCATATCGGCGACCGGAGTTGCGTCGGGATGCTGCAGCTCCACCGCAGCCTCTACAGCCTCCACCACCAGCTCCAGTGCAGCAGAATTCAGAAAGGCACACGGACTCACTAAGTCTTGCACAACTCAGGCAGTTCGTGCAGGAGATGCCTAGGATTGAGCAGCCTGCCTATGCATTTGAATATGCCGATTCTCAGCCATTTGCGGAAGAGATCGAAGAATGGTTTCAGTACAGCGAGTTCGACAGAGCTATGCTGTTGGGGATGAAATCATCGTTCGAGAAGAAGTGGGCTTCTTTCCTCGAGGCCCAGAACGCAGAATCCTCGCAGATCTCATGGATAGATGCTACTGATGATCAGCGAATGGCATTCATGGCTCAGATGGTAAATGGCATACGAGAGCGTGAGGTCTCGGTGCGTCTTGAAGCCCTGGAAGTCGTTTGTTATATTGTGACTGGTGTATGGGGTACCACTGCTGGAAGAGATGTAGATGACTATCTTGAAGATCCGTCTCCCGAGGAAACCACAGAGGTCCCCAAATCTAAGTCTTTACAAATCAATTGGATCGAGAATAGTGCCAACCTGGTGCTTGAAAGCTCAGGCCTGGCACCATTGTTCGAGTGTCTATGCCGCGTTTTTGAAAGAAACCGCACCTCTTATAGTAGTGAGTCTGCTAGCGCTGGGGGCGAGAGCGCGAACCCAGCATCTCTCGCTGCCATGGAGCGCGAGGCAAATTTGATCCTCACGGCCTTTTACATGATCGTGGAGGTCGGTAGGAAACAAGAAGCCCAAGATCCGCGGCACACACCATTAAGGAATGCCCTGATTGGCTTGAAGCCGAATCTATTGGTATTCCTGGTCGAAGTTATCGCACGCCTGCGGTGGGATGACTCTGCTAACATTCCGCTTACGAGGATAATCCTCTTGTTTTGGAAGTCATTGCTCCTCTTCTTTGGCGGCAGTGATGAACTGAAAAGAGCCAAGGAGGAATTGGAACCAAAATTTAAGGAAAGGGAGGATGACACGTCTCGGAGGACGCCTTTTCTTACTGCATCACCTCTTGATTATCACATCTTTCGGCAAGAAATTACTTCTAAATACCCGGCCTATAACCCGCCACCACCTGTAGTTCCTCTGGAACTAGAGAACAATTCTATTCTCCCTCCTCTTCCCCAGCATCCCAGCAGAGGGGCTTCGTCTAATGGACTCTTTTCTGGGGTCGGCCCATCTGTTGCAGGTGGTAATGGTTCTATCCTTCACCAGTCGGTGCACATAGCAACACCTGCACCGTCTCCTCCTCCATCACCAATTGGCCCAGGTGGTAAAGCGGGAAAAAAGCAAAACTATCAGACCAACCAAAATTTCCCCTTCATGTACCCACCTCTAGATGTTTCTAGCAACGATATCGGCGGCAAAGGCACAACCGAGCTTCAAGATGTACTCGTTGGCAAGAGATGGGAGGGAAGTGACGTACCAGCTTCAATCATCGAGGCTGGCAAACTTTTCTCGACACACGTCAAAATGACTAGAGCGATGCGACAACTCTGGGAAGAGCGAGAACGGTTCATGAAATATGATCGCGGCTGGTACCTAGATGATAGTGGGACCACATCCGATGAGAATATTCCTGACGAACTTCTGGAGGACTTTCAAGACTTAAATTTGAAGCAGGGAAAAAAGAACACTCCAGGATGGTCGCCCAGCAAGGAAACCGACGACGAAGATATCCAGCAGCGCTTGGATGCCGTTGAGTCTTTCTATGTGAGATTTCCCCGTATTTTTAGAATACCTGGTCTGACAGTTTTCTAGACACAAGCGCTTGTGCATTTGCAATCCATCACCATTGTATTCTTGAAGATAATCCTGACAAATGTCAGTGCTATGGTGAACCAGACCCCAGGCGGCCAAGGAATGAGGTATGGCCCCTAGCTCTGGTCTTCGTACTCAACAATGAGTTAACATGTCCTTAGCGATGGTTACGGCGTTAATGGATCCGGGCCCGGACCAGCATCCATCGCCGAGGATTTGAACTCCGAGGCTGCCATTGAGGAACTTGACAATATCCGGCTTCGGGAGATTACTGGAAAAGCTATTTCAGGATCTCTGTTGCTTCTGGTAAAGTGGTTCAAACGATCTCGTACGCCAATAGACCTAGCGCAGATCGAATGGTAACTTTGCTGACCGAGGCTAGACATATTGAAATTTGAATATATGACGCAGTTGTTGCTCGATTCCAATTACCTGCCGTTGATATTGAAGATGTTTGCCCACCAAGATATTGACCAAGCTGTGGCACAGAGGTTTGACCGCAAGGAGCTGGGGTACGCACCTTTTTAATTATGACCACCCGTTAGCATTACTGACAAGAATAAGCTTCTTCCATTTCTGTCTTCTTCAGTCAGACCAACCGCCAGAACCATCGCATTCGGACGAGGAATCGAGTGGGGATGAGGCGGTGCCTCCCCCAATTACTCGGCATCGATCACGAGTGGATCCAGGTAACTCATCCGTACGAGTACAATCCCCGGATAATGCCTTTGAAGAGTTTTTAAACGAGCCCGATCTTCCTCGTCCTGAGGTGGACGAGCTGGGATACCCTACCGCACCTCCACCGAAAGAGCCGATCAAAGTGTTTTCATTCCGCAACTTTTTCTCGGCTATCAATTACTTGCATATCATGCAGAAGATTACCCGTGATAAAGCCCACAGATGTCTGTTGCTGGTGCAATACAAATCCAGTACTATCCTTCGAAAAGGGCTGAAAATACCAGACCCGCATCTACGGTTCTACACTCTCAAGCTTTTCAAGTCACAGGTCCCTTACTGTGGCCGCAAATGGCGCCAAAGCAACATGCGTGTGATCACCGCCATCTACCTCTACTGTCGCCCGGAGCTGCGAGATGACTGGCTGGCAGGATCAGACATCGATGCGGAGGTGGAAGAAGCCTTGCCGCTCGAACAAGCACTCCGTGGCCTAACACACTGGTGGCACTTGCGGCGGTATAAAGACGTAATGGGCGGTGAGGAGGGCGCATCACTCATGGAAGAGGAGCGCGATTTCTTTGTGCGAGAGCTCGAAGCAATGGGATGGGGAGTTGCAGGCGAGGAGATGCTCAATGGCGCTAGCGAGGAAGCTGAGATGGCTGCTGCTGGTGGGCAGTTACCAGAAGGAACTGAATGGGACGGAGGCCCATTGCAGATGGAGGGGTGGTGAGGCGATTTTTATCTCGAGAAAATCTGTTTCTTCATCATAGAGTATAATGACAATCATGAATGAAATACATATACCCCAAGAGAAGTGATCATTTGGCTCTCAGTCATATCGGACCAAGTACAATCTACTAATCTGGATCGATATTGACCAGTTGGAGATGATGTTTGGCAATCACCTGCTACTACTGCCGAGTCTTATCGATAAGGGAGCACACGTGACTATCACTGCGGCAACTTTTTTTTTGCGGCAGAATCGATTATTCTCCCAAAGTCTAGCCGGATAGCAAAGATACTTCTTCTTCCAACCACGGCGGTTTAGGCCATTATTTTGAGATTTCTGGCCGGCTCTAGTCAAGATGTCGTCGGATGAGATTGTCTGGCAGGTTATCAACCAGCAATTCTGTTCCTATAAACTAAAGTAAGTCACTGATGAAAATGCTTGCATATCTTCTGCCGAAAAAAAGAAAAGAAAGAAAAGAAACACGATAAGCCGATGCGAAGGAGGAAACAAAGGATAAAGATTTTCATAAATAGAAATAATACTATAGATAACTAACATTTCCACCCCCAGGACAACCAAAGGCCAAAATTTCTGCCGAAACGAGTACAATGTCAGCGGCCTCTGCAATCGCCAGTCCTGCCCGCTGGCCAACTCCCGCTATGCCACAGTGCGGTCGGATCCCGAAACGGGTGTGATGTACCTCTACATGAAGACCGTGGAACGCGCGCACATGCCCAGCAAATGGTGGGAACGGATAAGGCTGTCGTCGAACTACGCAAAGGCGCTGGAGCAGCTGGACGAGAGACTGATCTACTGGCCCAAGTTCCTGGTGCACAAGTGCAAGCAGCGTCTTACGAGGCTGACGCAGGTGGCTATTCGCATGAAGAAGCTGGCTAAAGAAGAGGAGAGACTGGGAGAGAAGATTGTGCCGAAGATGGCGCCTAAGATTCGGCGGAGAGAGGAAACCCGTGAGCGCAAGGCTGAGTCGGCGGCTAAGGTTGAGCGGGCGATTGAGAGAGAGCTTATTGAGAGATTGCGCAGTGGTGCTTATGGTGAAGCGCCGCTGAATGTGGAGGAGGGTATCTGGAAGAAGGTGCTTCGCGGCCTGGAGCGCGCGGGAGAGGGTGAGCGCGATGAGGATCTAGATGATGGAGAGTTGGAGGAGGAAGAGGAAGGTGTTGGTGAGGTTGAGTACGTTAGCGATCTTGATGAGGAGGAGGATCTGGAAGATATTGAAGATTGGCTGGGTGCGGAGTCGGGAGACTCAAGTGATGACTATGATGACGAGGATGAGGACAGTGACGATGAGAGTGACGACGAGGATGCTAGCGAGCACAGCGAGGATGAGAAGAAGAAGCCTGCGCCTGGCTTCAAGAGGAAGCGTCCTGCTCCCCAGGCTAAACCCCGGAAGAAGGGTCCTCGGATCGAGATCGAGTACGAAACCGAGGGCGCTGGCAAGGAGAATCTCTTCGCTTAAGACGGAGACCTTTCTTGAAATTTGGAAACACCAACTTGAAAAAAAGGAAAAAGCATTTTGGTCTGTTGTATTTTGCACGGCGTTGTCTGGCTGTTGTCTCTGAAGTCACATCTGCTACGATCGGGCGTCATACCCAGTCTCTGCATAGTTTACCAACACCTTCCTGGTCCTGCGGATTTAATATGAAATTTACTCTTATTTTAAACTTACTTCAAGCCCCTTAAGATTAAGTGGTGGTAACTGATAGTGACCCATGGTAGATATACTTCGTACTCCTGGAAGACAAGGCGCGGCTCACGTGCCGCGGTGAAACAAGCGAGTGGAGCGCCAAGTGTAATGACTTAATGAAGCCAAATTAACCTCCTGGCAAAGAATGTGGCAGACACTTTCTGTCTCCTTCTTGGGCGGCTCTTAGTTGAGATACCGTGTTCATTCTCATTATCATTGTAACCCGCATTTCCCGTAACTGTCAGTTTCGAAAATCTTTCATTGGACATTCCGGTGTTGTCGCATTCGTTCCGTCCACACCGCATCGTGTTGCCGCCATCGCACACCCCGCCATTATACCAACATTCGGTGTCACTCCTGAACGACGAACCACAACATAATGTCTTCTTATTTCTCTTCCCTCACGTCCTCATCGGCGATCTCGAATCTCGGCACCCGCTTGACGTCCCTTCGCCGGGCGATCACTCTGGGCGACGAGGCGGACGACCCGGACCACGAAGACTGTTCTCACATCTCCAACGTTCTACGCGCCTACTATACGGAGAAAGGTCGCCCGTTTCCCAGTTGGCTCCCTCCTAATCCCAAAGCTCCCACGCCTGCGCCGGCCCGGACCATCGCGACGACTCAAATCCAGCCCGGCGCTCATGGTTCGGCCCCGGCAACGTCGATGTACGGACGTGGTAGTGGTGGTGGATTGGGTGATCTGTGGGGTGATTCGGGCTCGGCACAACCTCCCACCTCCCAAACGGCTAGCTTGCGACGAGGACGGGCTGCTGGTAGTATGGGTGCGCCGTTGGCGGCCACGAGCAGTGCACCCCCGGGGTCTGTAGCAACACCACCCAGTCACTCGCCTACCCCGCCGTCGCTGCACCCGGGCGGAGCGCGACCATTGCCCAGTCAGCGAGGTGGATCATATCAATCGCTCTCCGGTTCTCAACCTCTGGAACGGGCAGCTTCGGCACAGGAAAGGCTTCGGGCTAGATTACATGGAGGCCGGTCGCCTAGTCCCGGGCAGAACCCGAACAGTCGGCCGGTTTCACCATATTATGGCGGATCAGATCCTAGCGCACGAAAACCGGTTGGGGGAAGGATGCGATGAAAAAATTAAAAACAAAATAAACCAAAAATAAAAAATAAAAAATAAAAAAATAAAAACTGGAGCCCTCCAAAATTTGTTTTGGAGGTTCTCTAGAAGTTGGGTTTACCCGGGGAACTAGGAAGGAGAAGTGATTTGACGCAGAGGATGTATATCCCACCGAGAAGGCAGGTACTGCTGGTAGGTGTCTGTGTGTCCGGCTGGAGGAAGGACGTCACTACTTTTTCTTTCTTTTGACTTTTTCTGTTCGTTTCTTCTCAACTAATTAATGTAATTTGGTACTACTGATACATGTACAGTGTAGAGTACTAGAGACAGACTAGAAAGTATTGTGACTTTATGGGCTTGATATCATGTGATTGTATAGGGCGGAAGAACGAAAAGCCACCCATGTAAGTCCGTGAAGAAAACCGACGATAGGTGGATAATAGAATTTTACTACTACCATGTTCGGACAGAGCAGCGAGAATATACTGTTAGTAGACTAGTGCTAGTATACACCAAGTGGTAGCAGATTACCTCACGAAAAATGGAGACCCCCCACGTTTTCCAGGGTGAGAAAGACTGGTTCGATGAAACTAAGCCTTTCCTGGCAAAATCTTAACCGGGGAGCGAGCGAATGAGAGGCTCGGGCGAGCAGGTGGAAGGTTTCCTAGTGCTGGGCGTTTTTCCTTCTCTGCTTTTCTCTCCGATGACGCTCCATAAATCCCGCAATTAGCCCTCTTCCATTGGACGCGTCTTGGACGTTATATTATGAAAAAACCCGGAGACTCCCCGAAATTGTACCGTTGCCGGACTCGGCTTCCTGACTTGTCGTGGTTTTTGCCCTCCACGGGGAAAGGTGTATATGCCGTGTGGGGATCGGTGCTCTCCTCTTTTTTCCACTCCAGGCTTCCCGATGGTGTCCATGCGGAGTGATTCCGGAGTTCTCACCCAACAACATTCCATCTCCAGTTTCTCCTTACTCATGGTCCCCCTTGTCCCTTGCCCTTAACAGCACACATTCCTTTATTCATCCCGAGAAAGAGTTTTTTTTTATTACTTTTCTTTTTTAACTCGGGACCATGACGTCTCCACCGTCTCGTTGGCCTCCAATCGAGTAATCGAGTCATCCAGTAATCGAGTAATCTACCCCAAAGTTTTGAATTGATTCTGTGGATTTCTCTTCTGTGGATTCTTCTACTACTGTCCCCCCACAGTCAGGTGCCATCCCGGTACGACAAGAGCCTGGAGAGTTCTTGAATGGGGTGACGTGCCTGACAATGGCCTTATAAGTCCCGTGCTGTCTCGGCTGCCCGACTTTCTTCTCACTTTTCCGTTTCCTTTCATGTCTTCTCTTCTTTCGTAGTTGCTAGATGATTCCTTTCCGTCTCCTCTAGAACTCGAGGGACTCTTGTTGATCTATCGTTTGATTATACCATAAACACCTCCCTTATTTTATAAGTTTATAACCTCCCCGAGTATTCATCAACCTCCATCATGGGGTCCTTAAAGGATATTGAGGCCTCCCATGATGACCACAAGGATACCACCGCCGTGGAGATGGATGATATCCTCCAAGACCCCAAGGGCACCGCTGCCTTTGACGAGGCTGCCATGGATATGGAACTCCAACAGCTGGAGGATCAACTGCGTGAATTAAAGAAGTCGCGCTTCGAGCTCGCGCTGTCCAACCCGGCCTACTTTACTTATATCCTAGTCGCATTTGCCTCCTTGGGAGGTTTGCTCTCCGGCCTGGACCAGTCCTTGATCAGTGGTGCCAACCTCTACATGCCCGATGACCTGCACTTGTCTGACTCGCGCGCCAGCTTGGTTAATGCCGGTATGCCGCTGGGTGCCGTGGGTGGTGCGCTAATTCTTTCTCCAGCCAACGAGTACTTGGGCCGTCGTATGGCTATTATCGTATCGTGCATCCTCTACACCATTGGTGCTGCTTTGGAGGCCGGCGCGGTCAACTTTGGCATGATGTTTGCGGGCCGTTTCATTCTAGGTATGGGTGTTGGTTTGGAGGGTGGTACCGTTCCGGTTTATGTTGCTGAATGTGGTATGTAACCAAAATGATGCCTTGTCCCGTTGCAGTCTAGTTCCATCCGCTAACGGTTACAGTCCCATCACGGGTTCGTGGTAACCTGGTCTCGCTGTATCAGCTAAACATTGCCCTGGGCGAGGTCCTTGGTTATGCGGTTGCGGCCATCTTCCTTGATGTCAAGGGCAACTGGCGCTATATTCTTGGCTCGTCCCTGGTGTTCTCAACCATCCTTCTCGTTGGAATGCTTTTCTTACCCGAAAGTCCTCGTTTCTTGATGCACAAGAACAAGCCGGTGGAAGCATATGGTGTTTGGAAAAAGATCCGTGGCTTCGAGGATATCGATGCCAAGAGTGAGTTCTTAGGTATGCGCCAGTCGGTGGAGTCGGAGAACGAGGAGCAGCAGCACACCAAGAAGTACGCCTGGATGGACTTCTTTACTAATCCACGTGCTCGCCGCGCCATGGTCTACGCCAACATCATGATTGTCCTCGGCCAGCTAACGGGTGTCAACGCCGTAATGTACTACATGGGTACTCTTATGGAAAATATCGGGTTCGACAAACGCAATAGTGTCTTCATGTCGCTTGTGGGTGGTGGTTCTTTGCTGATCGGCACGATCCCAGCGGTCATGTACATGGAGAAATTCGGTCGGCGTTACTGGGCCAATACCATGCTGCCGTGTTTCTTTATTGGTCTTGTTTTGGTTGGCGTGGGTTATCAAATCGATCCCGAACGAAACCCAGTGGCCGCCCAGGGCGTCTACCTCACCGGCATCATTCTCTACATGGGTTTCTTTGGCTCATACGCTTGTCTGACCTGGGTTATCCCATCCGAGGTGTTCCCCACCTACCTTCGTAGTTATGGTATGACTACCGCCGACGCCAACCTTTTCCTCTGCTCGTTCATCGTGACATACAACTTCACCGCTATGATGAAATCTATGACCCGTATCGGTCTCACATTGGGCTTCTACGGTGGTATCGCCGCAATCGGCTGGGTCTACCAAGTCATCTTCATGCCAGAAACGAAGAACAAGTCTCTGGAAGAGATCGACGAGTTGTTCTCCAAGCCCACGTCATATATCGTCAAGGAGAACATGAAGAGCACTGCGCAGATCATCCGGGATCTCTCCCATTTCCGGTTCAAGAAAGTGTTCAGCCCTTAGTCTCAACAGGAGACCTGTTCTTTATCTTAATCTGCTTGGGGCTGTGGTATACGCCACCGGAGATATCTCTCTTCTTCAACGGTTCAGAAGCAAAGGTGATGAGAAATGCTGTGTTATGATCTGTATGCATCATGTTATGTTTTACATGTCTGGGGGGTTACTATCCGCAGCAGACATTGGCCTCTTGGTTATTAATATATGTAGTAAAACAAACCTTCTCTCAAATGAAGCACCAAAGTGCCATAGACCCTTTCTGGTGACCATACTATTTCAAAATAGCAATATTAAAACGGTAACCCGGGACTTTTAATTATAAGGTGGCGTTTAGGGTAATTGCTCACGATACCCTACGTAGTCTAAAAGTGTAGTATATCGATGTTTTCATACACCATTAGTAACTGTCCCAGAACTCCTTCGTCTTTATACTGTGGCCGTATTTCAACCCCCCTCCAGGGCTCGGGGCTTGCTAGAATATATAGACTAGCTTTATGAACTCGATTTAGAGCCACGATATAGACATGTTACCGCGAGAGTAAATCTTAGCAATAGGCGATCTCATCTACTAAGAAAAAGAAGTCATTCTTAACACAATAAATACCTCAATTGAAAGTCCTCATATCATTATCTAGTAGCTCGGCCTTTTCATACGGAAAAGAATGGTATATCATTCGAACGCACGAGACCGAGGTTGCTTTCTATTATACGATTAACCATGAAGGCAAGGCCCTGCAGATTCCTGAGAAAAGTAGGCACAAGTAGGCAAACCAGTGAATTCTAAAATGCTATATATCAACCATGACAGTGCCTCAGCAATAATATCAAAAGGAATGCTTATTACAGGCATACAATAGATATCACAAATGAAAAGCGCCCGCTCCAAACACATTTCAACCGATGGAATAATCTTATCACATGCGAGAAGAGACAGATAGGGTGGTGGTGGTAGAGGTTAGTAGGAAACAGAATCAAGTCAGGAAGGGAAGTAAGAGGGTAATATGATTAAGCTAGCCCCTCACTTTCCGGTAACTCGGAGGATGCCAGGATCGTTGGATCAACTTTCCAGCCCAGACGGGGATGATGGCCACGGCGACCACGGCGACAACACGCCAGACCCAATCCACGGTGATCACGTACTGCAGGTCGAAGTATTCGCCTAGGAAGGGGACACTGGCAGCGTACAGGAGGGCTGTGCCTAGGAGACAGAAGATCATTACGGGGTGCCAGGTAGTTATGGCGATGGCGACCATTAGAAGTTCGTTGATCACCAGGGCTGTGAATGATACGCTGATGAGCCGGGGTCCTGCGATTGTGTCTAGGAGGATCTGGGAGAGGCCTTGGATTACGGCCCCTTGGTATACGGAGATCAGGACCCAGGTGAAGAAAGAGCGATAACTTAGACTGCGGCCGGATTTGAGTTCTTTGTACAGTTCGGGGTAGAGATTGGCGAGGTGCTCGTCAACGTCACGATCAAAGACTAGGGAGAAGACAGGGGCGTTGGTGTAAACGGTAGCATAGCCGACCATAAGCCAGTTGATAAAGAGACCCTTGGGATCAAAGTGACTGGCAATGCTGTACATGGTCTGACAGGCGCTGATGATGAGACCGCGATGCATGATAAACTGTGCTAACTTGGCAGACCGCTTGTAGGAATTGCGTCCGTGCCAGACCAGGAGCTTGGTGAGGTGGTGAAACTGCGTAATGCTGAAATCTGCTGCAAGGGAAGCCTGGCGTCCTTCTTTACCGACGATACCAATTCCCACATCAGCCGACTGAATCATAGACACATCGTTGCCACCATCTCCTATGCAGCAGACTCGCTTTTTGGTATGCTGACGGATCAAGTCCGCAACCTCAGCTTTCTGAGTTGGGGAACATCGACACGCAACAACAGCGGGCAACAGGACTGCAACTGATATGAACGCTGACCGGAATTGACCAAGCATGAGAGCGAGAGATTCGCCATCAATAAGCAGGCAACAGTCAGTTTTGTTGCGCAGGAAATCCAGAGCTTCCTGGGCAGTCGATTTATCTTTGACTTTGGCGACAGTATGAATGTACTGTCCTCTGGCAACTAGTTTCGCAGAAATAGCCACACAACGTGCTGTCTCCACCTTGTCACCCGTCAACATCCAGATTTTTATTCCAGCGTTGCGGAGAAGTTCTAGTGATGGCTTAACGTCCCTTTGCAAACGGTCTTCGACCCCAGTCACCCCAAGGAGTTCCAGGTCTCGTTCAAGATACTCGCTGATGACCTTGGCCATCCCGATATCCCGTCCTTGGAGAGCAAGCGACGCTTGCTTGTACTTCACATCGAATTCCTGGTACTGTTGCAAGGAAAGCCGCCTCCTTCCCACAACCAGGGTTCGCAGGCCCTCTCGAGCCATGTTGGCAGTTTCCTCATCAAGCCAATCGTTGGCTGCAACGATCGAGGTCATAACCGTGTCTGCGCCCTTTTGATAAAACCAGATCTCGGGCCCTTGTTTGGGAGATTCTAATATCCCACCATCTATCTCAAATTGTACGATAATACCCATACGTTTGCTATCGGAAGTGAAAGGGAAAATCTCAAGTATGCGGACACGTACAACAACGCTTCGAGTGTGCGTAGACTCGAGAACTATCGTCTGACGGTCACGATAGGCCAGTTTGAGCCCAACCTCCTCGGTGTACCGGACAATGGCAATTTCATCCGGCGAAGAGGCCTGGTAGTTTGTTACTTTCACGCCATCTTCGTCATCTGTTGTCGGCGTAACATTGTGGCACAGAGCAAGAGCGAGTATCACATCCCTGACACGCGAACCTATTTCTCTCCGCGTGCGGGGAGCTGCCCCAAGCCCTGTTTGAGTTCCAAAAGGCGTTGAAGGAGTGGTCAATGAGCTACCAGAAAAGCTTTGTCTGACATACGAGGCCACCTCCTCCATAGCGTCGTTTGCATATGACACAGTTCCAACATGGATCTTCTTCAACTCCATTTCTGCCCAAGTCAGTTGACCAATACTTCATACAAAGAAGGGAGAGGAACACACCGTTCTGGGTCAGAGTTCCTGTCTTGTCCGACAACAGGTACTCAATTCTACCAAGATCCTCAGGTATTGTGCTTGTTCTTACAACGGTGCCAGGTATATCCTTATCTCGCTCAATGAAACGGCCGTACACCGACTTGGCCATATCCAAGTTGACACGCAAGCTCATGGGGATAATCGTAGAGAAGAGAATGAGATAGATCATAATCGCAACATACCACTCTTTATCGTTCGTTGGCTGAAATCCCTCCAAGGCGACCAGAATAATCGACAGGGCGAGGGTCAAGACGCATAGGATTTTGGTCAGGTTGTTAATTTCATACTCCAACAGCCCTACTTTGGAGCGAGATGGGGATGTTGAAAGTGCCGCTCGCGTCTGTGAGCCAGTATATATAATGACGGCATATGTTATCGTATTTGATGCAAGGACAGTATTAGCCCAGGCCGTGTTATCAATCGTCAGCGGAGCTGATTTGGATTGAACTCCTTCGTTCCCCGAATTATCGCCATCTGTCTTATCAACGTGGGGGTCGTAGAATCCGACAGGAGGCCCTAACTCAATAGTACCCACAAAATCATTTACGCTTTTATCCGGTGCACTTGCAGTAACTTTCAATCGGGAGAGGTCCAAAAGTGGAAGATTTTGCGATAGTACTGATGGTAGACGTAGTTTCCAGTCCGTTTCACCGTCCAGTTGATCTGTGCGTATGAACGTATCGCTAGCCGACGATGCGTTTGTCGCTTCTGCTGCAGTACTCGAGCTAGGCTCCGCCGTAGGCGGTCCTAAACTTTGGTCCGCCTGTATAAGATCTGAGGATGGTTCCGTCACGGTGTCCTGGTGAGCCGTATCATTCGAGACACTTTTCAGGATCACAACATCGGCAGGAAGCCGTTGGTTCTTTCGAATTTTCAAGACATCACCAACTTTCAGGTCTCGAGATTTCTTAGTAACTTGGATGGCATTTGCAATCTCGGAGTTTACATCGCCACGCGCAGAAACCGTTTGTCTCTCAAGAGTCTTATCGAACGCTAGAACAGAAAACTCCTCTGCATTTGCCTCTGCGTCCCTTCGCCGGCGACCGATATCATCCAAAGCTTCTTTTCCTAGAGATATGGAAACGACGAACGCTAATGGCGCGATATAAGAGGACATGTAGCCTATTCGAAGCACGGGAATAATCTGTGAAAGCGCGACAAGGAGGAAATAGATGTTGAAAAAGAACGAGAATTCGTTGTACAATGTACGGGGCAAGAAACTCCATGGGGTATATTTTGCATTTGAAACGATATTTGGCGGGTATTTAGACCTTTGTACCTGCCCTACCAAAACGTCGCGGGGAGGCTTCGCAATCGCAGTTTCACTCTCAGTTGACGCCGAAGAGCCAAAGAACAAACTTGCTATTTTAGCACCCGGAAAACGGAATCGACGACTCCTGTGCAGCACCCGCTCGTTATCCGGAAACGAGCGACCGGACTCATGTCGACCTTCCTCCAGCAGGGGCGCATCGTCATCGGTATAATTGCGAGAGCTCGCGTGGGACCTTCGCAGGCCGTCGTCGTCTCGATCTTCGAGCAAACGATCCATGTCCTCCGATCCCCTGTACGTCCCGGACTGATTCCGGCCCCACACTCGGTCTCTTACGCCCAAGCGCAAATTCCTCAGCGCAATCCCTGGTCCATGGTCCCTTGGTCTCGTCGATTCGTCTGTTGAACGTGGGGAGTGAATTGTTGCCGAAGTTGGATCGAGCTCCTCCAGGTCAAGGTCATCGTCCGAGCCAGAATCATCAGCAATACTGGCTCGGGCGTTGGGGTTTAAGTAATCGGATGATGAAGGCATGATGAACAGATCACAGACAAATGCGGTGTAAGTCCCCACATCTAGGGGAGCAGTCCTCAAGCTCCTGCACTACCAAATGATATCATGTCACGTCGAGTTGCATCCAAGACTTTTCAGCAGGACCATTGTTGATGCGGTAAGGAATAATTGGGGGTTTGGTTGCGCAAAATGTCGGCAGTGTGGTTATCAGAGTGGGCGCAAAAACGAATGGAGAGGTACTCCGTACCGGGAGTTATATTTGTGTCTGTTATTGTCAAGAGCAAGGGCGGTCGTAATCTCGAGTGATGGTGGCCTAGAGTATGGAGATGTTAATACCTTAGTCAGGAAGGGCAGTAGAGAGGTGTCCAATCACATGATTGGATGGTCACAGGAGACGTGTACTTATTGTGGCGCATCAATAAATGGGGTGTGTTGTGAAACAGCGATGTCATAGGCGGGCTACAGAGTAATTGGATGGTTAAGATTATAGGACCACTGGCTTGCGTCGATTGATTTTCGGAAGGGGCATAATAATAATTATTACTGGGAGATTATGATTGTGGCTAGTACTCCGTAATGGCCGACTGAATGCTTACCGTGCATAAAATTTTACATTTATTTTGAGAGTTAATTGTGCATCAATACCCACTATATGGACTACGACTAATTAAGATGATCAGTTGCTGCACTGCGACGCATCCACGTGACCCTGAAAACGGAATAGGTGGCCCTTCTGCCTGGGAACATTAATCGCCCGCCCCGGATGACGGGCGCGTCCCAAGGGTCCGATAGGTCAATAATAGTTAACTAGTTGGAGTATCATAAGAGAGAATCCGGAAGTCCGTCACGGAATCAGCTGTTGGATTCCCCAAAGTCGTGATTGTTGTTCTTCCTGGATATGCAGCCATGAGTCTTTGTTTTTTCTAATTTCTTGTGATGAATTAATTCCCTTCAACGCAACCTGTGTACATTTCTTATTTCATGTTTTACTAATTAAATAATTCTACGCCGTTGCCATTTTGCCTCGTCGGTCCTTTCAGGGTAAGCGCCTTTGGAAACGTGTCATGCGAGCTATTTTAAGCTGATATTTTACCGCCGAATTAGATCTCTTATCCAGCAAACATGGCTCATAATGAGGTATCGGCAGCCTGGCATCCGGCTCTCAGATCGGAGGATGGTGTGCCCTCGAATGCGCCTGTCTCGGACGACCTAACACAGGTCTCGAAAGATTCAATGACAGAATCTGCCGCCGAGCTCAAACCCTCCGAGGAGGTTATCCAAGAGAACGACTTGCATAGCAGCTCTGCATCCCCGGATACCGATGCCTCTGTTAACGTTCAGTCTACAGCCGTCCCGGCCGTACTGGACTCAGATATTCCGCCGTATGCTGAGCAAGTCTTGAACCAAGAGAATGCCCAAAAGAACACTGCAGAGAATTCCGCGCACGAAGATGCCCCAGATCATGGTCAGGGGTTGTCTCAAACAATCTCCGATGAGCCTCATGTTATCGAGACTTCTAAGGAAAGCGCGCCTACTTTGGGGCCTGCGTTTGGGAGCGACGCGAACAGGTCTCACGATACCGCAGCGCCTGATTATATGATGGACGAACCTTCTCCAGCAGAACATGACACTACAGAGCGTCGTGAGGATAATGACGCAGCTTCTTGGTTCAATGAACAGGTTGACAGCGGTGACCATCAGAATACCAACGCATTTTTGAATGACGATAACCAGGACTTGTGGGGAAGCCCTACAAATGGCGATGCCGGAGACAACTTCTTCAATCAGCTGAAAACTCAAACTAAACCAATTTATATCCCACCAGAAACAGAATCTAGATATGAGGAGGGTGTCCCATTGCTAGATAATACGGTTGAGTCGCCAGTCCAGCCTTCTATGAAGGAAGAGAGTCAGATTGATAAAATTTTCGAGAATGACGGTGACGATGAAGGTGGAGCATTCTTCAATGAGGTCCAAGGATCTGTATCAAAAGAGGCAGTACCATCCCCCCATATTACTCGCAAGAGCACCACACAGGTCATCGACTCCCTTGACGCTTCCCCCGACTCTCCGGTCAGCCCCGCATCCTCAACAGCTCAGGAGTTTGACAATATCCTAGCGGCAGCTGCATCAGAGAACCAAGTCAAGGAAGATCTTTCTGACGATGATTTGGCTGCAAAGTGGCAGGCAGAACTGTCTGATGACCAGCCTGAGAAGAGCACAGAAGATGACTTGGCTGCTAGGTGGCAAGCAGCGCTTGATGACGATGACGATTTGCTCCTGGAAGATGAGATTGGCAAGGGCCCGAACAATGGTCAGGAGTCACTTCCTCAGAACCCGAATGGGAGTGTTCATGAAACGACCCAAGCAACCCTTAGCAGTCCTTTCGGTACTCCGCAGAGCTCAGCGCGACCTCAGGCACAACCCACTAGTTACACGCCACATCAGCCATCCACATCTGATTTACTACAGGGGATACCAGGCATTGCTCCTCAATCAAGTGCCGCTCCCATGCAAGACTATTTTGCGCCCCCGCCCCAACCGCGGCCTGCCACAAAGAGAGCAGAGAGTTTCGCAGAACGCTCTAAAGAAGGCTACAAGTCACCCTACGACCTGCCAGATGATCTCACTCGTCCTCGCAAGCCCGTAGTCACCCACAAACCGGTCGTCGCGCAGCCTGGTAGCATGCCACCACCACCTCGGAGTAGCAGCATCCCAGTGCCTCCTCCCAATGTGCCAGGGGTCCCTACTCCACCTCCGGCAGCATCGACAGTTGCAGCTGTCACGACACCTAAGAACTTCTATGAAGAACTACCTTTGCCACCCCCTCGGCCAAGATCCCGGCCCGCGAGCTCGGGACGCTATACGCCTTCTGCTAATATAGTGACGTCTCCACCGTCTCATTCCCAGCCGTCGCCGCCGCCGCCCCCGGCGAACCCATACGCTAGTCTCTCTCCTCCTCCGCAGGATAGTGGTAGTGTCGGGTCTCAAACTCAGTTGCAACAGCCAGAACGCTTAGATCCGTATGCAAATTTATTGGGTCCCGGTGCTCCAGGTGCCCCGGTAGCGCCTAGCGCAGCGTCACGATACTCGCCCAAACCACCTACTTTACAACCTGGGACCAAACCTCCATCGGCACCCAGATATTCTCCTGCACCACCTCAATCCACTGCCCCTGCACCACCTCGCACCCGCTATGCTTCTCAGCCATCTAGCGTCTCTAGTCAAGGGGCTGTTTTGCCGTTCCAACCACGAACCTCAAGTCCGTTAGCTCATCACGAAAAAGTCTCATACCAACCGCCAGAGGGCCTTGCTGTTCGATCCGCCCCAGAATCAGCATCTAGCTATGCTCCCAACGGTATGCAGCCGCGTCCGAATGAGCAGGAACTTTCTAATTCTATCACAGCTCCCGTTGGAGCTGCAGGCTCAGCTGCTGTGACGGCGGTTCCTGAAAACGTGTCGGCAGCCCTTCAGCCCACCTCACCTCCGAGAAATCCATATGCTCCTCCAGCGTATATAAACGAATTTTCAAAGCGCGTTGCTCCTATGGCTAGCCCTCCGCCAGCAGTTGTGCCTCCTACTGGTGACGCTCAATTTGTTCCGCCTCGCAGGTCACAAACTCAATCTCCTAGCCAACAGGCGTCGGCTCCAGGATTGTCTGTCCCTTCGGATTCTTTACAGCGGCCTGCTTCGGTTCATGCTCCTGCTTCCCCAACGAAGTCCGCCAACCCCTACGCACCGTCTCAGATTTCAATCCATACCCGTGTCCCATCACAGCCACTTGAGTTCATCCCACCGAATGATGGACAGGAACTGGACCCGCTTGAGCGATGGAAGGGCGCCCCAATTGTCAAATTTGGATTCGGTGGCTCTATAACGTCCTGTTTCCCTAAGCATGTACCTCGATATGCTGCTGGTCAAGCCGCGCCAAAAATCAAGTCTACCCCAGGAGAAGTGAAATTAGTTTCAGCCAACGATTGGTTACCTATCACTGAAGGTATTGTGCAGCACCCAGGCCCACTCAAGAACAAGTCCAAAAGAAGGACCTAGTTGCCTGGCTTTCGAGTAAAATTGCGGCCTTCGAAAATGAGGGCATCTCTGAAGCAGCGCGATTACATCCTGAGTCTTCGAAACGGCATGATGAGAAAATATTACTGTGGAAGATTGTTCGTGCGTTGGTAGAACACGATGGTGCCTTGGAAGGGTCAGCTGAGGTAGAGAAGTCCTTACGCTACATTATATTTCCTCACCTGCAAAATTCAGAGCCTGAGTCGACTTCTGGAGTCAACCTCCCAGCCTTCAATGCTCTCCCGCCACTGAATGCCCCTTCCCAATCAGATGCTACTGACAGTCAGTCACTAGAGAGCATTCGCAACAGCCTTCTCGTGGGCAACCGGGAGAAAGCTGTTTGGGATGCAGTGGACAATCGTCTATGGGGTCATGCTATGATAATAGCCTCAACCCTCGATAGGTCTGTCTGGAAGCAGGTCGTTCAAGAATTTGTCAGACGTGAAGTCAAATCTACGACTGGTAACTCGGAGTCACTCGCAGCGCTCTATGAAATCTTCGCTGGAAATGTTGATGAAAGCGTTGATGAGCTTGTTCCCCCATCGGCAAGAGCGGGCTTCCAGATGGTCAGTAAGGTTGGCGGACAAGGACCGTCTAAAAATGCCCTTGAAGGTCTGGATAGCTGGAGGGATACGTTGGGACTAGTTTTAAGCAACCGCAGTCCCGAAGATCACAAGGCCCTGTTGGCCCTTGGTCGGCTGCTGTTATCATACGGTCGGACGGAAGCTGCTCATATTTGTTTTATGTTTTCACGAGCCGCGGTATTTGGCGGTGCGGATGACCCACAGACAAGTATAGTTTTACTGGGAGCCGACCACCAACATCTACCCTTGAACGTGTTGCAGGATGATGATGCAATCTTGCTCACTGAAGCATATGAATATGCAATTTCAGTCTTGGCGGGCTCTCCTACGTCTACATTACCACATCTGTTGGCATTCAAGCTCATTCATGCTTGCTCTCTCGCAGAGCATGGTCGCAAATCGGAAGCTTTGCAGTACGTCGATGCCATTACAGCAGCTCTAAAAGCAACTACAAAGCCATCCGGCTATCATAACCAACACCTGCTTTTCGGAGTGGACGAGCTCTCGGCGCGCTTGAGACAAACGATCAGTGATAGTGGGTCTTCTTGGATCTCTAGACCAAGCATGGAGAAGGTTTCTGGCTCAATGTGGGCCAAGTTCAACAGTTTCGTTGCTGGTGAAGATAGCGACGCCGCCTCGACGGGTTCCGGGAAAGCTGGAGACGGAGATATTGGACCATTTGCTAAGTTTTCCGGCACTCCAACCGTCAGTCGATCGCCATCAGTGTCGGACTTTGGGCCCTATTCTTTGCCCGCAGCCCAGTCAGTTCCAGGCAGTGGTCCTTCGCGGTATCAACCGGGCAACCAATACGTCCCCAACTCTTCCCCTGAACAATATCGTGGAAGATCATCCCTTGATTCTCAGAGATCATCGTCGTTCGGGTTCCCGTTTGGGCAACGACGAGGCTCCCAAGAACCATCGACACCTGTTGAAAGTAGTATGTATCAAGGTGGCCCACTTTACGGGTCTCCATCTGCCGCTGGCTATCAATCTACTCCCCCTCAAGCATCGTATATGCCTCTGGCGCCTGTTGTGGAAGATTCAGCCCCTCAGCCCTACTCTGTCGAACCTGCCCCAATGCAAGGATCTCCTGTGAATATCTCACCCTATCAACCCCCTGCTAATGAGTCCTTTGGCGAGCCTCTGGATCAAAGTTCGGCGACAGTGCCTGCATCTAGCATGGCCGGCTACGTTCCGCCCGGTGCCGGTAGTGGCTATGAACCGCCTTCCGTCGAAATTAGCGCAGCTCCTGTATTAGATACCACGGAAGAGCCCACCCATCAAGATGTACTAAAAAAGAAGAAGTCCTTCATGGACGATGATGACGACGATGACCTTGCGGCTCGTGCAGCCGCTATTCAGAAGGCTGAAAAGGCACGCAAAGACCGCGAAGCCGATGAGGCCTTCAGAAAAGCCGCGGAAGCTGATGGTAAGTTCTTTCCTCTGATGTTCATCCTTGGACATGTTACTGATTTTGCCGTGCACAGCCAAGAGACCTCCTGCAACGAAGAAATCATGGTTTGGCGGTTGGTTTGGAGGAGCAAAGACAGAGAACGACAACAACAACAACTCAGGGGGACCTATCCGTGCCAAACTTGGCGAGGAAAACTCTTTCTATTATGATAAAGAGTTGAAGAAATGGGTCAACAAGAAAGATCCGAATAGCGCCAGTGTATCGCGTGGCACACCGCCGCCACCCAAAGCGTCAGCTCCTAGCAGAAGTGCTAGTGGCAGCACCGCACCGCCTGCAGCAAGCATGGGTTTGGGACTCGATAGTAGACCTCCATCATCTGCAGGTGCTCCTCCGTCACTATCCAGTAGCCCAGCGCCACCCTCGCTTGCTGCTCCCCCACCTATGCTAGGCACTGCTCGGTCAGCCTCTACTAGTGCAGCCATGCCCACGCCACCAATGGGCTCGTCTTTGCCCCCTCCTCCTCGCCCTGCAACATCGTTGAGTAATGCCAGCTCCATAGATGACCTTCTTGGGGCACCACAGGCGCGCAAGGGCACATCTGCCAAGGGACGGAAGAAGGGCCGATATGTCGATGTGATGGCGAAGTAAGCTGACCAGCCTACTAGATGCGGGGTCTTTATCTTTTCTTTTGTGTGATCATGTCTTACGATTTTCCTAATTCCCGGCCTCACGTTACTCTTTGCACATCGTGAAGCTTATACGGCTTGCGTGTGCTATAGAATTTTTCTACCCCACTGCACAAAAGTCTTGCATAGTGTGTTGCCTTGATGAGGAACACATTCTTCTTTAAAACTCCTCTGCATGATCAATATATTCCCGTGTACAATAAATAGTATATGCATATGCACCTTGTGCAGTGCTTATTGCTTCCCCTTATTCCCCCCCTTTGATGACTGTTTTGCTTACGTTTCTGTCCATTTGAGATCCCCAACTTTGGCATTGAGTGATGTGGAGGTCTTCAATCGAAGGCTCTCTGCTGCCTGGAGATTCACGGGACATGAAAGTTTTATTATTTGAACATTTTAATAGTACTATAATAATTTCGACCTTCTGACGCTCAGTGTTGTGTGCGTTTATATTGCGCGTACGTTTGCATACAGACCGTAGCACCTTCATAATCTAAGCCCAGTAACTTTACTCAGGCCGCGTAAGAATTGATATAATACTGTCCCTGTCAGCTTCAACTTTCACCAGCACTACGTCAACTGGAAAACAGCTCACCGTCAAGCAAGAATCCTCTCCGTTCCAGCTCCCCGGGAGGTAAACGTAGAGGATCAAAGCCGTCTCATGAATAAAACCTGTACGCAAGCCAACCGAGTCAGCAAGGTGCTTAAATCATAGTTGTTGGCACTGTCCCCAACTTACATGCAACGACCTTAGGACTCAATCGCCCAACACTCAGCACCCTTCCCCAATCCTTTCCGTCAATTCTTACCTTCGCCCAACCAGCCTCATCGTCATCACTCATGGCTCTCATCCGCTCACTAGGCAGCTGCTCAATTTCCGTCTGAGAGAGCTGCCCGGGATCCAGCGACGGGTTCACCAGGTCCGTCCAGACACTCGAAATGCGCAGGGCATCCGTAGCGATGGCCAGCTTCAGCGATCCATGCATGTTAGCCGACAGTTCCAGTTTAGGTGAAACAGCAGACACAACAGCAGAACCCGAAGAGCCCTTGGAATCCGTCGCCAACTTCGTAAACCGCTCGGAAATACTCTTCAACTGGAACAAACTAGGCAGGATGATGTGCACATCAGGGTCACGACATCGCGGCTCATGCAGCCCCTCGATGGCAGATTCATGGAGGACTTTTACAGGAATTTCTTGTGTAATTACCGTCTCGCGCTCCCGGGGCCCAGAAACGGCAGGTGGCCTTGACGCAGTGGTTGCCTGACCTGCGCGGCCGGCATCTCCCGCTTCCAGGGCCGGACCGGTCACGGCTGCATGGTCCGACTCAGTAATCCCCAGTGCGTTGGACCCGGTGGTCCAGGATGATGCATGGATCGTGAGGGCCAAGAGGGGGACGTTGCCTTTTTTGGTCAGACGCAGTTGGGCTGACGTCGCCGCTACGGCGGAGCGAAGGGCACGGTGGAGAGCACCGACTGGAACTTCGAGGTTGATAACCCCAGAGTTGGATTCCAGGATATAACTGGTTTCATCGAAGATGGCATCCTGGTGCGATTTGTTTAGATAGGACACTCTTCGCTCAGATGGCCAAGGGCACGTACCACGGGTAACTGCGCCCAGACTTGGGTGCCTTGGTCAGGGATGATGGTAAATCGAACGATTCCATCTTCCAGCCGCATCCAGCATACTTTACCCAGGGACGAGAGAGATGCTGTCAACTCTATAGATAGGCGTTAGTGGTTAGTGGATTGCCAGGGCCACTAGGTTGAAGCTCTTCCATTGAGACTTGGCGGGAGCACCAACAGGCAACATTGATATACAAAACAAAGGTAGCCCACGGGGAGTCAAAGAAAAGAGAAGATAGCACATACTAGAGAAAGTTGCAGCGTCAGCGAGTTGAGTGCGAAATCGCATCTTCAATCAAGGCATGTCATGGCATCACATTAGTAGGGACTGAGAGTTGATCTGTTCTTATCGTCGACGTTCCTTATCGGCGATAAATTTAACCCTGACGCGGGAAAACACGAAAACATGTCCCAGGTCGGCGTGGTAATAAGTTCGAATCTCATTCCAGTTTTCTATCTGACATTATATCACGTGTCCGTATTTGGCTATGGTGATTTGATTCCATTGCCAGTGGGGTGATAAACATGCAATTTAAGTTGTATTGACTGTATTTACTATGCCGATACATATCGTTCGGGAGAGTATCTACTACATATATATATATATTAAGAACTTCCAGCCACGGTTTTGATACTCATGACTCTTTTTTTTTAAGCTGTCAAACATCTCTGTCTTGAAATACACAGCTCGACAAGTACAGCCCGAATCATCTTGAATGGCTTCAGCTATCATCGATATGACGAACCCCAGATTAATCGGCTTCGGGTTGGACTATCGATCCTTACATGCTACACCAGAACAAGTAATTCCATACTGCACCATCATCTGGCCCCTTTTCTGGAAGACGTTTTTTCAGACGTTGGATGAGTGGGACAAACTAGGCCAATGCCATTGGAGATGTTTCAGGTATCAATTAGAGCAACGGACTTTGCTGGGTTGATCGATCCCCACGTGGTTCTGTGCAATACATACAAGATCCTCCCGTGTTGCTTCGGGGCTATCGTTTCTTCCCCGGCCTCCGTTAGAAATTAGGCTCATCTTACTCCCTACTCAACCCTGGCCAGAAGACTGGACGCTTCGCAGATCAAAGGTCAGGTGACAGTCCTGGCTCCTTGCCTTGTGTCTGCTGGCTGTCTTAGTTTCAGATCAGTCGCGGAAGGCTGGATGGTCCAACAACTCCCTTATTGTAGGTACAGATGCCGCCCCCTTCAATGCGGGCGTCCTTGGTCATAATCCACGATCGGTTTCAGCTAATGCAGGATTTCCAAATCTTACCATTCTCTTTGATCAACACCCGCCACGCTCACTACAAAAGCTATCGGGCACTTCAATCGATGATTAATGACTTCGATTGACAAATCGTGGTCAGTTCCACGGAGGATTCATCCATTCTCGCCACCACAGCCTTGAATGGGCACCAAGACAACATCAAGAAGCTGTAGGAAGGTGATCATAAGGAATATCTTGTCAATGCTATTATGACGGGTGCGTAAGGTAGCAAAGAAAAGGTAGTGTCAGTGATCTACTGCTGCAATAAGTAAGGGGGTGTCGATCACCGATCTATTGTTGTTTTGGGTTCTTGATCTACTAGTTCCTCGCCTCTTTCCTCGCGTGGAGTCGTGGACGCGACTCGACGGCGATCTTCGAGCGTGACCAAAGCGCGTCTTTGATGGAGAACGAACGAAGTTTAGCTGACGATGCGCGTGATAACTACACCCCGAGAAGATTATTATGGGTACCTCGGAGCTTTTCATGGTCTACCATGGGAGATAACAACATTGAGCGCTCTGATCCCCTGCAAAGATATGCAAGTGAAAGTCCGTGCATAACATGGTTTCTATGAATTGGCCACCCTTGACAGGATATACTAGTACTATGCACAGTCCATTGATCAATTGGAATCTGAAAATCTATGGTTCACTTTGCTTCCTTTCGCCCCAGCCACCCACAGGGGGATTTATGTACCGTGAGACTCCACCGAGCGAGGGGGATTTGGTGTCATGTAGCTCTAGACATACATACATGCCGATATAACATCCGACGGGATGTTATACAGGAGAGTTCAAGTTAGTCTGCATCTCTTTCATACAGCTCTGGAATGGGAACTAGAGAAGATTTAGGTTTCCTGAGTCATAGAGAATGACATTTTATTAAACTTAAGAAGAGACTTTAGTAGGACGAAGGATTCCCCAGAGGAAGAAGAAGCTAAGATTCAGAATAAAACCGAAAATCAATAGTGGCAAGCGAAGTGGTTGCTCCGTATAAATAGTAATCAGGCCCCTTTTGGCAAGCGGAAGGGGCTCCACTTTGTCCCGTTCGAGCTGAACGAATGCTTAACCAACTTTCCTTTCTCCTCATTCCAGCTCACACCTGCAGCCACTTTCTTCGAATCATCGTCATTCCTTTACTAGAGAGACAACTGGAGCAGGTCTTTCCCCTCCCCCGTCTCAGCTCTGCAGTCTCTCATTCCACACTCGTTTTTTTGTTTCCCAGCTGCGCCTCTCCGATCCTTTACTTTCCCTTCCCCCCAGCCTTCCGATTGTGATCTATCAATCCCCAGGCTCACCTTGTAAATCCTCCGTCTTTATCTGCGTCTCTTCCTCCCACATCTAGTTTTTCCTTTTCTTTTTTCCCTCTCTTCGCACTTGATCCTGCATCTTAATTTACTAGTATTAATTACCGACACTTATTTCCACTCATTTCTCATACAACAACGCTGACCGTCGCCTACCTGCCCAACCTTGACCTCAGCTCGGTATCTCCGGAACACCCCTAAACAACCTCACCTCCGCTGTCGCTTTGGGGTACTGCAAGTTTCGCATCTCAGCATGCTTGCTTTTCAGCGGTACACTCTCTTTCATATTTCCAAATCAGCTATTCCACCGCCGTCTCCCAAATCGCATCTCTTGATTCCGTCCTTATCTGATCAACATCTGTGAGCTGTTCCGGTGGCCGTTCTCCTCCGACATGGCCACCAGTCGCAGCAATCCTATACCTCCAACCATCTCCCTTCCGGCCGCAAACTTCGCATCTCATGCCGTGCCACCGACTCCGTCGCCCAGTCGATCAACAATCCCCAGTTACCAGTCTCTCGATCCATTACTCGCAAACTTATCCCCCGAATCTACTCTTGAAGCGCTTACCTCGACAGACGCAGTGCCGAAGAACGAACCCGCGTATGACATCCTCTCCAAGAGCATATCCCAAGTCTCCGAGGCAGAGCGAGCTCTCGGAATCCGCGCGGCTGTTGCGGCACAGAATTTAAGCCTATGGTATAAAGAGGTACAGACCTGGGAATGGCCGAAACGCACGGATGCCCAACTGGGCCAAGGATTCATTCCGCCTTCTACCACGATATCCAATACTTCGGAGCCAGAATATTTGGGCAGCCTTCCTGCAGGAGTTGTCGCTGAACACGAGAAACGAATCGAGGAGATCCGTGATGGCATGGAAAGTCTTGGTGTCGATGAATTGAAAGAACACGTACTGAACGCTCATATTCCTTCACGGTCTCGGCCATCGTCATCCAATAGCAATCTTTCCGGACCCCCTTCGTTCAGCTATGTGCAATTAAGTGATTTCACCGCCGTTATCACCGCTACCATTTTGCGCGCTCTCCCACTTCTCTCCCGCCTGAACAGCCTCCTTTCCACGTGGGATGTTCGGTTACTAGTCCTCCGTCAGGTACCGGGACTATTGTGGAGCCTACGTGTAGCCCAGTCTGAATTGAATTCGGCCTTGGACTTGTTGAAGCCCTCCGCACCCCCTAGCGAGCAGGATGCCTTATATTCCAGAACAAATTACCATGCTAAACGCGCTGCGCTGGAGGTGACGGTTCTTTCGGCGGGACGACGAATGGATCGTATGCTTGACGCGCTAGAGGGCCGGGAAGACTCATTGCCGGAGAATTGGATTGATGAGTTGGAAGCCATTGAATCCGGTTTTGGTAATTGGGTCATGGACGCCGAGAAACAGACAGTTGAGAATGAATGGCGGCGCATGATGGCCAATAAACTGCAAAGCAAAGACTATCCACAAGCACCAAGTCAACCAGCCCCTGTATCAGATGAAAATAGAGCTCCTGAAGACCTTACCACCCACCCCCCCGAGACTCTTCCCCAAGCTGCACGTCCACCTTTGATGGAAACTATCGCTGAGGAACCTGGAAGCCCTACTGAGGACCAGAAATCCTTCGAGGCCATTCTTGACCAATCTGTCGCTGCCCCTCAACGAATCGAACAAGCTCCTACTCGTGAGTCCGGTACATCGTCCTCTCTTGATGGCACAGAAACGGCCAACGATAGCTCTGAAGCCAGCCGAACAATCCAAGAGGCCGATACTGTAATTGAACCGATTGTTTCCCCGGAACGAAGTACCACGAACACCGCGGTACTCGATGCATCGCCTCTTGGCGAGAAAGAAACTGCAAATGCGCGCCCGGTCCATGCCCAACAAACCTCGTCAGAATCGGTGTGCACTGTCGCAGCTAAGGACGTGCCTTCCTCGGATCTTAACCGGGAAGAAGTAACGTTGCCCGAAGATATTCTGCCGAGAAAGACGGAACCTATGTGTGAACTCCAGAAAGCAGCAGAAGATCCCTTCGTTGCCGAAGATAAGGTACTTGGACCGGCAGAACAACCATCTCAGGCAAGAGACTGCCCCGGGAATTCCGCTTCTCCTGAAGCAGATAGTTCCCCAGCTAGTCCAAGCTCGCAAGCAGAAACTGGGAGTGTCATAGTACAGAGACCCAAGGGTGTAGCAGATTCTCCCACACTGGAAGAAACGGTAGAGTCGCATGGTAGCGAAACGTCGACAGTCCCAACTGCCCCCGAATCCATCATTGAGGTCTTTGGTCAACTGCGGTCTGCCTCAGCTGAAGAAGCAACGACTCTACCTAGCGTCACCGTTGAACCCGCCCCCACCGACGTTGCTGCTTCGATAGCGGTAAATCGAGATAGCTCACTTTCTTCTCGAACCAGCAGCCCTTCGTCGCCGGTGTCTTCTAGGCCGCCCCCCTCGTTAACAAATGACAAAGACACTGCAGCTCCATCTCCAAGACAACCTTTGGATAGCCCCATTAAGCTTTCCAAAACCAGACAGGGACGTTCGGATCCGGAAGAAACTTTGATCTCTCATGGTCGACGAGCATCGGGCGCCTCCGCAGATTCTTCCGATTATCCATCTCTCGTATCTAGCCCGGACATCCGAGGCTTGCATACCGTTTCGTCGAACGGAACACCCAAACTTATCGAGACTCCTCCGTTATTCCAGACAGGTTATCAGCGCTCTGGGCCCATGCCAACTAATAGCGATCATACTTTGCGAGAAGACCGCTTGCTTCGCTTAGACAACCAAAAGTCTCCACCCACATCCTTGAAACACAACAGGGCTCTTAGCCTTCCACTGCAGCGATTTATCAATGAACGATTGGATATGGACTATGAGGATGAGTCAAACACCGATCTGACCATTCCGACCATTGACAAGAAAGTCACGGATCCCGCCGTGAGATCAAGTTCCCATAATGATCACCTGCGTCCACTGTCGCACTCGAGCAAACAGCGTCACCCCGCCCCTACCGGTATTCGACGTCCTGTTGGCCGGCGTTCTGAACTTTCTCGGGAAGACTACACATCTTCAGAGCCCGACAGCGTTACACAGAGACAGCCCAAGGTTTGGGAGCGCAACAAGAATACCTCCGTGAGAAATACAGCACATAAAGCTCCGGTTTCCCAACCACCCGTCCTTTCTACAGCCACCCGCACCCGGAAGCAGCTGACTGCACACCCTAGTCTTGAGAGCATTGGGGCATATAAGTCTACGCCTCGTAGATCTGGAGAGACATTGACCGGCACAGCGAATGAAAAGACAGGCTCGCGGCCGTCGACTCCGGGTAGCCAGATAAGAAGGCCAAGGGATCATCTGGACGAGAAAATTAGCTCTATTCTTACTACCCTCCCGACTCGTATCCATTTTGAAGACCGTGAGGCTGATGCATCATCTGTGATATCGACTTTGCCATTGAACGCTAGGGAGCGGTTCCGTTCTATATCCCCACAAGGGTCAGTGTCACGCAGCGGCACGCCCACTCCATCGCTTACCCTCACCCCTGCTGTTTCTCGTAGGAGATATTCTCATGCTCCAGAGGAAAGCTCCGTGAAACTATACCATCTGCACCAAGGTGGTAAAACCGTTCCTACCAAGCTTTTCGTCCGTTCAGTGGGAGAAAATGGTGAGCGCGTCATGGTACGTGTTGGTGGTGGTTGGGCGGATTTGGCCGAATATCTGAGGGAGTATGCTATTCATCATGGGCGACGACACGTTTCGGACACGCCTCGGGTCGAGGTCCAAGGATTGTCATCTCGTGAAACGACACCAACTTACACGCCACCGGGGAGCAGGCTTACTAGGTCTGGCAATGGACGATGCACGCCGTCCCGACCCCATTCTGTTATCAGTAATCGACCATCGTCCTCACTGGCTGTACGCAAAACGAGACGGGCTTCGAATGTATCTGATATGACCGACCTCAGAGCAGCAAGCACAATCGAGACACTAAATTTATCGTCATCCCCTATGTCAACCGTCTCCTCGCGCAGACGGCTCTCGACTTCTTCCAATACCTCTTTCGGTGCGGCTTCAACTATGAGCGACGCCCGATATGGATCTATTCCTCTTGGTTTGGCGGGACCTAAGCCACGGTCTAGGTACGCCCCTATGAGCGCAGAAAGTGAAGCGTGGGTGGAAGATGTCCTGGGTCAAGCACGGAGAAGCTCGTCCCTGAGACCTTTCGCATTTGGCCTATCCCCTCCCGAGCAAGATCATGCTGCTGGTAAAGTTCCTACTTTACCTAAATCTAGAAGCATCAGTGATATTGGCAAAGTTGGGTCGAGCAAGCGAGTTGTCCTTCGCGGGCTTGGCAGCCGGTAACCTGGATTCATCGATGCATTGCCCTCTTTGATTATTACCTCACCTCCAGCATTTATTCCCTCCTAAAATCTCCCTTCTTATTTACTTTGGTCTACTAGCACTGGCGTTTGCCGTTTATCCGGGTTTCTTTTCATCAGAGGACGGTTCTAAGAAAAGTATCAGGCATTTGCATTGTCGGTGTTTTTCTTTCATTTTATTTTCTTTCCGGCATTTTCCAAAGGGGTTCTGTTTGAATTTGATTTCCTCTTCTCTGCCATTTCTCATTCTTTTTGACAGGCATCTAGATGGTATCATTCGTCTTTGGCATATTTGCATTCAAGCAAGCGTTTCGGCTTCTGTTTGTGTCTCTTGTCTGTTTATTGTTTTCAATTCTTTCGCACATATCTAGATACCCTCATATACGGTTCCTACCTTCTTCTATGGCCGCTTTTATGTTTATATTTTAGAAGAAGAGTACATAGGGGATTCAAGAATTTATTAAACATTGAAAATTCAAATAGTCACTAGTTATTCCACATCGTTACTCTTTCTCTATAATCTTACTCTTCCGAGTTGAAAGCCTCAGGCTGGCTAGATCCATTGCTTCGAAGAATTCGCCTTATAAAAGTTACGAGAATATAAGAAAAACGCTAATACGAACGAACGCCCACCAATCCAAACCGGACACAACCAGCTACCGAGCAGTAACCTATAATTCATAAGACCCAATCAATCCGGGGTACAGGTGCAAAACATGCCAAGTCTTTGAGTAAGAACGATCATACCGAGACTTATCGTAAAAGAATATGATGACTGAGCCATAATCCACCCATTACAGTTACATGCGTACGATGCAAAAGACTTCTTTAGGATGAATTTTGTATGTGTTCGCGTCGTTCAAAGGGCTGGCGCTTCCAGGGGATATCTTTGCTGAATAACTCTCTCAGTTCGGGAGAAATTACTTTGGGCTCGCTGTTGTCATTTGGCGGAGCGCTTGGTCCGGAGCTGGTGCCGCTGCTGAACCCAGTGCTTGGTGGTCTTTGCGGCGACTTGCCTTTATCTGCATCAGAAGGGGACCGGATAGGCTTTCGTTGGTGAGCAGAAGGGGCGGGGAAGTTGTTTTTCTTGTCTATTGCTTGAACGGCTCGTTCGAAGCGACGAAATAAGGATTCGGCGCGCGTGAGGATTGGGGTGAGTTCCATGGTGTTGGAGAGTTCGTTAACTGCAAATATCAGCTTAATAGAGTTTCAGGTTGAGAGAATGGGGGGGTACCCACTGTATTTCAGGACTTCATCGAAATGCTTCAAGTGGTCCATGATGACATCTCTGTGCTTCTCTAGGATTGCCAAAGCAATAAAAAGGTGGAAACTGCTGGATAGATAGTCGGTCCACAATGTCTCCCAAAGGCGTAAAACATCTACCCATTCAAATTCGCGCTTATACCATACGAGGAGCATGCGGAAGAAGAAGAAAAAGTTTGTGCTATCGGCAGACTGAAGGTGAAGGTATAGCTGAGGATCCATGAGCTGTACAAGGTGATCTAATGTCAGAAGTTGGGCACGCATTCCAGACTGATCGCGAAGAAAGTTGCGTTCCTATTGGATCGGTCATTAGCAGAAGGTGGTTGATGATAGGGGGTGTAATCGTTACCATTCGGTCCATGAATCCGACAAACGCCCAAAAGGCGACTGCATCATCCTGCATGACCGCATATATCGGTGCTAACAGGTCGCTCATTCCTTGGACATAGCCTAAGTCAGGGTTATATTCGTTATACGTCAACAACATGTCTTTCATCTGTTCTAGATGAACATTCGTCCCTGTGTCTGCAAATGGCGAGTCAGGGTCCGGATGAGGAATATCTTCCCCAGCAAAGAGAGGAATCGTGCGATCGGTACGATGTACATCCTTTTCTGTGATTGTAAAGTTTAATCAGTAACGGAGACGGTAAAACAGTGTGTAAAGGAGGCATACCGATGCGGTTTCTCTGCTCTTTCCAATACTCATGCTGTTCCTCGGTGGAATGTCCCTCGACCATCGTTTCCCACCAGGCACCCTTTAATCGAATGTACTCATCCCGTTTGGAATTCATTAGAGCTTGACGTTCGTCACGGGAGCTGTCCCATGGATATACACCGAGCAGGAAAAGCCAAGCTAATTTTCTGACGCCGTCGTTCGGATCGAGACCCCCATGGAATATTCTCTCTTTCACCTCCTCAACAGTAACCTGCAATCTACCCGTAGTGGGGTCAAAGAATCCCTCCCATTCTTTTAAAGTCACTGTCTTGCGCCGTTCGTGAATGGACATGGTTCCCGTTTCAAGATCGAGAATTTCGAAATCACCCACGGAGCTGTTTTCCATCTCAAGGACATCCCGTGCAGTCCATATCCGCTGGTTCCTCTCGCGTTCGCTCTGTTCAGATATGCTCATAGCCCATCGAGCAAGATATAGCCTGGCACTATCAAACTCATCCTGTAATGTTTGGATCTCCGGTGTCTTCATCAGCCGACGAACTTGCGGAGGAATTCGTGGGTTTTCGGCTATCTCATTCGCTGTCCGCTTTGTAAAGGTCGTGATTTTGCTCAGCTGCTCAAGCACCTTCCACCTAGTCTCCTTAATCGCTTTCATGAAAGGATCCATTCCCGCGTCCCGCTGTCCGCTGCTACCTTGCGCGGATGGACCAGTGGCTTGATCCTGGGCTCTGGTTACTGTTCCATCAGCCGTCAACGGCCGCCCAAACGATATGCGATCTTCTTCGGATGGGTTGATCAAATATACGCTATTATCGGCGGCTGAGCGCTGCACCTCCACATACTTCCGAAGCCACCTTAGCACCTCGTCGCCACCCCAGAACAGACTGCCATCCTCACCGAAGGGGTCAAACGATTCCTGAGTCCTCTTCCTTTTTTGTAGGATGGTAGATTCGCATTCGCTGTCATGGAAAAACAGGGCGGGAAAGCTATCACCTGCACGCGTATTGATCACAAGGCTTCCAAACCACCATCCGATGCTCGGGGGTCGTACAAGCAATGAGTAGATCTCAGAAAGTGGTACGGCAAAGGCATAGAGCCCTATTGGGTCTTTATGGGTAGTGGTTGTCGGCAGAGGGGGTACCAAATATCTCTGTCGCGGCGGAGAGGAGTCGCCCGCAAGATCAACTTTGACATAGGTGTTATAGGCGTCGCCTAGCGAGGATTCCGGAACCCAGGCAAGGAGGTATGATGATAGCTCGGCCTTTCTTGAAGAGTTGGCCGATGTGATCGCATTCGAAGCACCATGAGCCGGTTTTTGTTGAATGAGGGCGATGAACCCAGGAATATTATCTTTGGAGGAAGGGGTGGGGTGAACGTAGACCTGCAATGTTCGGTATAGATCGGAACCGTCAGCGATTAATTGATATTGAGTAAAACTTTTGGCAGTTGTCTAACCTTGCTTTTGGAAAATAGCAATTTGACTCCTCTCCCAGTTGCTGCATGTGAGATGGTGTTGTAATCGTCTTCCTCGTCGTCGCTGACGTCGTAGTAAGAAGCCGTCGGCGATGGCGGCGAAGGTGGCGGGGTGTACTGGACTTCCTTGCGTGCCATTTTTCTCTTTGCGTCTTTATTTCAAGACCACAAATAGTTGATGATTCTGTTCAAATGCTCAGGAAAGACAGTTCATCCTTCTCCGTGATATAAGTAGTTATTTGTTGTATGGAAATACCCCGTTTGGTAGTTGAATTGCGGGGAGAAATGAAGAAAGGCGCAAACGTCACGAAACCAACGGAGATCCACCTGATCACGGCTGCATGTGATCTCCACCCATGAAACTGCCAATGATTTTTATGTTAGAAGTCAAGATCACTCACTACTTAGGAGTATACTTTCTTTTCTTTCTCCTTTCTTCTCCTGCTGTAAAAAAAGAATGTATGTTCAGCAGAATAACCAACAAGGTATGTGGGATGTGGCTCGTTCCGTAGATATTATTTATACTAATCACAACGGTCAGCATCGCCACAATCAAAATGACTGCTGCCTGGCTAAAATCCCCGGCTCGGGAAGAATATAATCCTCCTTTTTGTCTGGTCTTGAAAGACCCGAGGAGAAAGAGATACGTCTCACGAATTCAGGATACCGTATCGGGATTATCAGGCTATCGCTGGCCCTTGACCACTGGTCAAAGGTATTAGTATCATGGATGGGATGAACTAGACTCTCCTCATACCATAAGCTTCTGGAAACCCAGGATATTACAAGATAACCCAATCGGCAACCCGAATACAAGTGGGATAAACCCCCGAGTCCACTGCCCCACAGGTTGAACCCTTCATCCCGTAACCCGAACCAGCTCTTGGTTATACTACATCGGGTCGGGTCTGGTTTCCCTAAGCTAAGTTACTCGGCCTACAACAGGGATACACGGGCTGTCAATTGTCTGAATGAAACGACTACTCACGTCTTGCTTCAGATTTGATGTTATACAGGCACATTGTGATACGTATTACGACGAGTTGAGGTTCACGTAGCCGTCTAGAAATAGATGGGAGTTTACCTGTCTCCGGTTTTAATCTGACTTGTCAAAAGAGCTAAATGACCGCTCAAGCCTTACAAGTGAAGTAGACTATCAACGTGCTTGATACAAGGTTCTCCTCTCGTGAAGCTTTCAAGATAAGATATGGTCGATATTTTTTTTTTATCGATACTAGTACTCAAAGCTCGGAGATAAATGGGTTGAACTGTACCAATTATATCGATAAGTATTGAGTTCCCATCATTCCGGGTACAAAAGTATATGCAGATATATTAGTGTTGCGAATGCCTGAATGGTAGGCAACTCGTATTTCCAATGCTACAGGCAGATCATCTCTTCAAATCATTCATTATTGGTTACTCACCAAACCATTAGGTAAGGATCGAATCCTACCTAGGTACCAGGTGACTGCCAGTGAAAAGGCATTAATGACGATTATAGATTCGTGACACATCAGTATTGCTTTGACGCTGCTTAGTAGGGACATCGGCTTAGTTTCACAAACTAATATTTATATGATATTCGATGGTGTTAATGCATATCATAGCTTCAAACACCGGCCAATCTTATGCAGTGAACCAGAGACCTGCTCATCAACGCGGACTGTGGTATTCGGTTAGAACTTGGGTCAAATGTACTTTTGGAGAATCATATACATAGGAGAAGTGAAGAGAAAGATATCTTGGAGTTTGCTACCTCTCCGAAATTTGTAATTCCCGACTGAGCCGTAGACTTGGAGGAGTACAACACACAAATGGAACCACGGCCGCGGGATCCGGATCCCATAGCCTGTTCAGGAAACGATACGCCTGTCCAATTGAATAGCAAAGTGATGTACTTCTGTGTAGATCGATCAGTCACACTGACACAATGAGGGAATATATAAGGTAATGGATAGCTATGGCTCCCGCTTTACAAGGACAGCTGTTTTCCTTATCACATGTCCTAATATCGGAACTGTGCAAAATGCCCGAACTTGCACGCACGCTGCCAGCTTCCTGGTACTGCAGCCTTCCGCTCTACCAGCTTGAGCGAAGAGCTGTTTTCATGAAGGCACGCCAGTCAGCCTTGGATAAGTGACGTTTGAAGGTAGCTAACAGACTTAGTCTTGGTATCTCCTTGGACCTGTGACGAAGTTCCAGAACGTTGGGGAAAAGATTGAGTACGAAATTGCTCAACAGCCCATCTTGGCTTTCAGGGCCTCTGGCAGTTCTCCTTTACCCGAACCTGGCGAGTTTCAGGTGATCCGTGCGAAAACAGTGCGTCTCATGTCCCTTGCTTTGGATGCACACCTCCGCAAGTAGACAGGAAATTCCAGTGGAATATGTTGGTCTGACCGTAACAGGAGAGCCCGCTGCGATACCATATCACTCCAACCGGCCTCATCTTTGCGACCCTCTCAGATGAGACGCCTAGCTTTCATGAGTATTTTCCGGACCTGGAGCCATTATTGCAGAGAGTAGACTTTACCAGACTACCCTACAGGCACAGCATCAAATATGAAGGACGATTCAACTGGAAGACTATGTAATCTACCTGGTAGTGCATATTGAGTGGATAGGTGCTTATACTACAACCGCAGGGTCGACGGATATCAAGAATGCCTTCATTGCCAATACACTCATCCATCGTTCTCCGTCTACTATCCGCCGACTTTCTACACCGTTCACAATCACCAAAACTTTTCGCAACACATTGCAGACCCTAATAAGCCAGATGATGGGCTGTTCCTCTATTTCTTCCCCAACTGTACATTGAATGTGTATGGTGGAGGGATGTCCTCGTTCCGAGTTTGCCCAACAGAAGACCCAAATATCACCCGAATGGAATTCGACTACTACCACATGGAATCCGGTGAGAAGTTTGAAGAATACTTCAAGTTCGTCCGTCAGGTGGCTATGGAGGACTACGAGCTCTGCGAGAAAGCCCAGGATAACCTTGGCAGGGGAGTGTATAGTGAAGGAATTCTGAATCCGGAGAAAGAGAATGGTGTTTCCTGTGAGTACGACAGATTTTGAAGTTTCCATGACCCCACTACTAATGGGTCTCAGTCTACCAGGACCGGGTATTTGAGTTGGTGTGCCAGCAACATGCCGCAGATCAGTTAGTGAAGGAAAGTGCCACTTCAGTGACAGAAGAACGAGGCAAGGGACTGGAGCAGATCCCGGCCGCCGCATGAGGATAGCAAACTGTAGGCGGGGCCCATTCTGGAAATATTGTGCTTATGATAACCTGGATTATCCCTTATTGCCGAAAGTCAAAGCTCTACGGCACGATCTACTGGTAGTTATACTTAATGGAAACCGGAAAGTTTGAATTTCCATGTAACCCTCACCTTTCAGAAACAGTAAACTATACATTAACCGGAGATCATATGTAACATTCAGTGACCCTATTATTTCAAGTGCTCCTGGAAAATCCATCCTAATCTGGCAAGCGTATGAGCGGTCGACACTATTTGCTGGCTAATCTCGGAGGATGTGATAATAGACACGTAGGCATGCAGAGGTGAAGGCCAAAGATCATCGAGCTCTGAATCCTGTAAGTCCCTTTTGTGCCCGAGCGAGCCCTTTTATAGATTTCACCAGACCCTGAAAGGTCTGGGGGACAAATATTCTTTCAAGAGGCTTACAGAAACTTTAAACGGGAGTCACTCATCATGGAAGCTTTCAATTTTCCGACAGCACCCACGTTGCTTGCACTGCTAGCTGGAATAGCTTTTCTATATCGGTTCTGGCCACACAGTTTAGCATCCACCCCTAAGCTATCGAATCATAAGACATCTGACACCCTTAGTTCAATCCCAGATGTCGCGAAAGAGGAGAATCGTGGAGTCTCCAAAGAATCTGATTTCCCAGCAGGCTGGTGGGTGAGCAAGGACGTATTCGAGCTCGAAAAGCGTGCAATCTTTAGTAAGGCAAGTATATTATATCATTAAGCCACTATTTTTGAGGATGCACTATCTGATTTAACATCTAGACATGGCTTTGTCTCTCTCATCGCAGTCGCTTTGCGAAGGTTGGTGACTATCAGTCCTACGAGGTGGCTGGGTTTCCCATTTTCCTGATCTTAGGAAAAGATGGGAAAGTCAGAGCTTTCCACAATGTCTGCCGTCATAGAGCATACACAGTCACGAAGAAGGAATGCGGATCGTCTGCCGTGCTTGGTTGTCGATACCATGGCTGGAGTTACAACACCTACGGCGAGCTTACCAAAGCTCCTCATTTCGATGATATTCCAGGCTTTGACAGATCACAGAACAGCCTCTTCGCCATTCATGCGGTTACGAATGGAGCTGGATTTGTATTCGTTAACCTTGACGCTAGCCCAAGAATCTCGTCGGCCGACACAGGTCTTCTAGATGCCTTTGCAAGCAACAATAGACTGGACTCTCAATCCTTATGGGTTGCAGGACAGACGATCAAGGCTAATTTTAATTGGAAAATGGCCTGTGGGTTGATTTATTGCTTGTTTTATTCGGTCTGGTGTCTGACCTCCTAGCAGTCAGGTCGAAGCAATTGATTGACTTCGCCAAATTGGAAAATGCAATTGAACAGAAGAGCTATCTATCTCAAGTGACCAGTATCTTGAAGCATTTTCGAGCAAATTCAGAACACTTTTCGCTCTTCCCCTTTACCTCTTTTCACACCATCAAGAGGACTGGATGGTGGTGTGCAGTGAGCTTTATATCAGTATCTGAACAGAAAACTGCAATCCGATACGACCTATACTGCTCGAAGGAAGACAGTTCCCATTTCCAGCTAGTTGCGGATAAATTGGCCGTACTTGTGGAGGAGAGCGCCCGGGAACTAGAAACAGAGTATCAAGAGTACGTTCTGGGATGAAACATTAGCATCTAACGCGAATTGACTACTGACCGGGCCTGAAGGTCATTCATATCTGTGCCCCCAAGTCTTCACACTGAAGAGATAGGTAATATTTCCCCCTTCTCTTCTTCTTTCGTGAGGTTATTATGTTCTCCATGAGCGCTGAAACAACTCCACCTGAGTAGCATTTCAGAAGAATATTCTCGACTGCCTCGAAGCTCATGTCAAGCTGGAGAAAGTGCAGGGAGCCGAAGTGTTTCCAGCGATGAGAAAACCAAGGGAGAATTCCAGGTTTCAGCAAGCTGAGCAACGTTAGTACCGTCCAAGTCGTATAAGCGTGCGTTCCGAGTGTGTAATAACATATGGCAGTCTGCAAGGAACTTGATTGTAAGAACGAGCTCAGAGGAAAAGATCTCGCCTGGTAAACGCGCAGATGCTTTGCATTTTCTTTTATTCTGGTTGATTGGCATTTCCTTGTTTGCGTTCGCATTGTCCCTACCACCCTGGACAGACGTATAGCGTCTTTACCGAACGTGTCAGTTGGAATCTTGGCACCGTTGTTGCAATCTGGTCAATAGATAGCTCATTAATAATAATTCCCAGTCGTCTCAGATTCACACCTCGCTTCTACTCTTACCGAGTTGACAGGGAAAGAAGCAAATACTCGACAAAACTCCCGGTGGATCGTACCGATCGGATTCCTCATCGAATCATATTGATCGGGCGTGTAAACCTTCCCCTTTCTCACAATTGACAATTTGCACCGTTAAATCGATCAACACCCCAACTCCACATCCCCAGCGCGTCGGACCGCACAGGGCGGACCCTCGTATCCTTAAATACATTGGGGTTGCCTCTGCAGAATTGGCAGCTGAAAATCAATACTTCCGCTTTTTTCTTTTTCGTTCGAGTTTCCTGGCCAAACATCCAGGTTTCTGTTGTTGACGTTATCGAGCCAATCAGATCACCCAACCGGGGTAAGGCTGTGTTCTGCACTCGTTTCGGCAATTCGTATTTAGCGTACGTCGCTTGAGGATTAACGGCGATGATCGATCATGGCGGAGTTTACAAGTGCGAATCCGGCTAACTTTCGTATTTACAAGGCAGTTAGTTGAACTTTGAGACTGGCACTTGTCACTGAACGTCTGTCATTATGGCGCTTCCTCCTATCGCGAAGGCCACTCTACAAGCTGCGCTGATTAATGCCGGGTCAAATATACTGGCACAGAGCATTCAGTCATATAGAGATGAGGTAAGTAGTATTCATGGATGCATGTAACATGGGGGCGGGGGGAGTGTGTGTAAGGCACCTTAGCAAATTGGCCCCCAACCTCACTGATTAATTCATGCATGCTGCTAGTAAGAAAAGAAAAAATGGGCTGACGGCTTGATTCGCTAATCGGCGCCATGGTCGGAGTTATATGCATTGAATGATTATGCATCAGCACTCTCTCCATGATGAGCGTCGGATAGCTTCAAACACCTCCATAGAAACCGTTCGAACTGGATCTGCAAACGCTGTTTCAATTCACAACATGTGCCTTTGTGATGTCCCCCATGACCTTCCTGTGGTTGGAAGGTCTGGAATCAGCACTTCCAGGCCATACTAGCGAGGAGCCCGCCGCCACCAAGTCAAAGGCCAAAAAGGCGGACAGGCCCAAACAAAAGAAGTTAAATGTCAAGAACACAGTGGCAAAGGTTGTGATCGATCAAGTCGTCGGTGGCGCCTGGGCTACCGTCCTTTTTAGTTTGACCATGGGACTGCTGCGCGGGCAAGAGTATGATGTTCTTGTGGACCAGATTCGCAAAGTCCGTATATCCGATATCACCCATGGCTTGGTTGGGACATTGCTTGCTGACTTACGCTGGTTTAATAGGATTTCTGGCCCCTCCTGATCGCGGGATTCAAGCTATGGCCATTGGTCTCAATCCTGAATTTTACTGTTGTCCCAGTAGATAAGAGACTGCTGGTTGGTAGTATATTCGGTGTCGTCTGGGCTGTTTACTTGAGCTTGATGTCTGGGTAACTGGGAGACGGCGCTGGGGCGCTTTGCCGTGAGATCCGACGCATCGGTATACTAGTAGGCGAAGTGGTATCTACTTTTGGGAATTGGCTGGGATGACCAGATAATAAATAAATGTGTTGGTGGAACCCAGTTGAGACTAGAGAATTGGGGCAGGAAAGACGTAATAGTGTAAAGGGGCCGAGCGGGGTTGATGATGATCATGATGAACAGCGACGACTGCTGCATCGCCGGCAGCTCACCGAAATGGGTAGAATCGACTAGTTTGAGCGAAAATGCCACGTTTTTTTTTTGCCCCAAACACTAGTATCTCATAACGAGGGAGCCAGTCAGACATGGAAAGAAAGACATGTCTCTGGAGAAACTTAACTTCCAACCAACAAAGAAACAGAACGGATAGATAGTTTGGACGATCAGGATCATGAATTATCTCACCCCACATGAAACAGCCTCCCTCGAGCGGGCCCTGACATGTACCATCATCAACGGTGCTGCCGTACAACTTGATATGTGAACACATACCGGAGCGGGACATAACTCCCGAGTCAGCCTACGAGGCACAGCTCCCGTTGATAGATATACAAGTTCTGTATCGAGTAAGCAGGTCAGCATGTTCTGAACATTACTCGGGAAAATTAGAATTTGCGGGTTGGAATAGAACGGGTGGGCAAGGCGTAAAACAAAGAACAAGTCGGGCTGATCTTTATCCACATTCCACTACTTATTTGCTATCAAGATGTGTTCGGGCCTGGGGTTTGCCCACAAACCCTAACTCAAATGATGTGTTGTGGACTGGGTGAAAACAGATTGAGCGGGAAGTCGAAAAAGGCCAAGAGTTTGACACTCAATAGTCCTCGTCTAAAGTAGTACAATAAAGCGTTTAATTACTGTACAGCCTGAATGGCCTAGGGCATGAGTATTGGACGCGAAGTCCTAGCGTAAGCTGCATAAAAAGGGCTGGAGGAAAGACCCCGGTCAAATTTACAGATTACCACTATTCTGGACGAGGTTACGCTATTTTCACTGGAGAAAAAGGATAGAAAAGAAAATCGGAAACACAAACGAGTTGCCTTTTGGGGAAAATCCAGTGAGCGAGAAAGAACGTGTTCCCTTGCATGAGATTCCAAAGATTATTATTGGAGGCTGGAGTGAAGGTCATTTGGGTCAGCAGGAGTAAAACATGAATGATTAATACACTTAAATTGCACACATTACTGATAGTAAGAAAAATGAGAGGGGGAAGAGTAAAATTACTATTAACAGAAACAATATATGAATAAATTAATTGCTATTGCATGAATGATAAGACCGATTCCTGGGAAGTGTGAAGAAAACTGGATGGTGGTAGGCGTGGCACAGCCCCGGCGAGAGGATCAACAACCTACCTAAGGCAAACCTACACTGTATCTTGATTTAGCACTGCTCTTTTTGATACGAACTGGCATGCCGATCCGTTTCCATGGAACTTCTTCCCCTCAGGGAGGTTGGGGTTGGGAATTAAAGCAATTGCTCATAACCTTTGTAGATATTATGGTAAAGGTTACTAAGTTTATCATCAAAAAAAGAAGATTAATGTCTTCTTTTATAATCTTGTTTTTTTCCTTTGGGGGAAGGAAAACTCTCAGACCTCGAGGAGCGAGACTGAAATAGATGGTGTACGGTACGTATACTGTATGTAAGTATGTACGGTAACCCACTCGTGTGTGTGTCACTCGTGACCCTCCGAAGGAAAAAAAGACTAAAATCTCTCCGTGCATTAGCCCAAGTGGAACCAATTTAGTCCCTCCCCATTCACATTCCCCAAAATGTACATGGGCGTCAGCCCAGTGGCTCAAGTGTCATTCCAGGTACCCCCATAATTAGATCACATCATGTCCCTCTCTGCAGCGAGACGGTTGAACTGCATTCTCAGAGAAAGTTCAAACCTATTGCAACTGTGGGCCATGGGGCACAGTTCGACCCAGACCCGAGGCGATAAGACGCTATAGTGTGACATTCGATATAAGTTCGCATCACCTCATCTTTCCCTTCTCTCCCGCAAAGTGTTCGTAACTCCCACCCTAGTGTCACTTTTTGTCCATTCTCCCACCCGCGAGTTCACTGGTTCGTTGGATCTACTCCTGAGCAACCGACGCTTCCACGACCAGGATTGTGCTAACCAATCCCAGCAATTGGTCTCCGTTGGTCTTTGTCTGCGTCTGTCACAAGGTTCTTCAAGGTCAATTAGCCATTGAAGTCCTGACAAAGAACCGTGCGCGTGTGATTACCTGCATTGCATTATCTCCGCCCATTTGCATCCCCTTCTGGGACCCTGGATGTTTTGCAGATATCTACTTCAGGTGGTTGAACATAGAGGGGGAATTCCTTTGACCCGGACTGGCGACAGACTGGCCTAACCATTTCTTGCGACGCCGGTAGAACTGCGATTGGTAAGATTGGCATTATTGAGAACAACAAAGACGATTTCCAAGTACCAAACGAAGACCAATGTACTGGGTGGGAAAAGACCCGGGACTCTGGTTTGTCTGATCGTACCATCACCACGGGAGCATCAGACACGCCAAGTCGTTTGAGGAGGGAAAAAGCACGACCTACACCTACACAGCCTCTATCCGACTATTCATAGACCTTCACAACATGGGCATACTAACCTCGCAAGGTGGACTTTCCTCGTCTGCCCCAGTGTCGTACAAGCCACCGACGGTAGCAAAGTGCGAGGCTCTAGCAAGCGATTATGCGAATAATGTATGCTGGTTTGATGCAGAAGACGACCTTGAGAGTGAAGATGGATCCATTTCACCCGTATCAGATCCACGACAGGATCGGAAGTCAGGAAACCACTGGGCTCGCTTTTTCCCCGAACTATCATCGCATTTTTCACTCGTGTCCCCGATAAGCACCATGACACCAGCGACATCCTTATCCTTGTCATCCGCCGAAACACAGCATTCCGGTGATCCTAGACCCCACGCTGACGATGTAGGACAGAGAGCTGGTTCCTGTTCATCGTCATCGCCGGAGGGCTCCTCGTGCTACAGTTGGAGATCCTCGGCAACAAGTCTGGACTCTGAATCCCCGGGGCCCACTAAAAAGCGCGCTGATACAATTTCGGTAGTTTCCCCCGCTGATGTAGGGGTCTTTGACGATCTGGCGTCCATACGGCGGTCGCCTTCTCGCCCCTTGCTAAAAAAGCTCTCTGCAGCCGAACTGAGGAATAAGCCTCTCCCACTTGAGCCTGCCATTCGACTGACCCCGCTCTCCGTCCGCCATAAAGATCCACATGAAACCCGTACATCTACATCAGCTGGCCCTCAGAGTGGGAGGTCAAGGGTCTCAGTAGCGGCAGAGGACTTGGAAAACACACTCTCTGGCCTTAGAGCGGACTCACCTACGATCCCTTTACACTTACTTAACGAGCCACTGCAGATTAGCAGAGGCAAGATGGAGATGATCCCTTCGCGGCCAGCACCACAACCTCCAATTGACATGCGCCAAAAGCGGAGAGTGGAGGCGCGTGAAGATGAAAGGGTGAGGAAGAACAAGGGGGCTTTCAATTTCCATTTGTCAGGTTTTAGCAGGAAATACAGCCATCTACATGCCCGGTCGTGGAGCAGCCCGAATATGAGATCGGAGGCGGGGTCTTCAGCCACGCGTATCCGGGGGGTCTCCGACTGCAAAGAACGTAAGAGCAAAGATGATATGGCGGGCCTGCCTAGCTTCCCTAATCCGAATCAGATCTTGGAACCTCTATCCCAGTCCATAGAGAGGGAGCTGCGCATGCAGCTTCCGCGGCTGCGGGTAAAGGAGACCAAAACTGCCTGCTCACCAATCCAGGAAATAGAGCCCAGTACAGAAAAGGAAGCCATTCAACGTCCCGAGGTAGAGGCTTCACAACGCGAGAAATCACCGGATCAGGTTATTTTCAAGGAGAAATTTTTCGTGTCTTCAAGCAAGATAACTGTTCCCGTCTCTAATAATGTGTCTCACCAGGTGGATATAGCGGAGCTCCCAGAGATGGTCTATGAGCTCGATAGTGGCTCCCCGAAGTCCCGAAGGAAGCCTACGATCTCAGATTACCTGCCTACGCCTACCATACAAATGCCTGGTAACCTGCCTGACAAGGTTGTCCTTACATTTCTACGCCAAATGTGCTCGCTTGACGATCTTTTTCGTCTTGCAATCATTTCCCGACAGTTCTATCGTGTTTTCAAAGATCATGAATTAGAACTTATCAAAGGCGCTGTCTTCACAATGTCCCCTCCTGCGTGGGAGCTGCGCGAAATGAGCCCGCCCTGGAGCACTGAATGGCAGATTCTCGTGGACCCCGACACCCCAGTTCCAGAGTACACCCCATCTCTGTACCTTCAACGCTATGCTCAAGATATCTATACGCTTGCTCAGCTCAAATTACTCATTCTAACTCGATGCGAGACGTTTCTGCGTCAGGATACGATCCGCGGTCTGACAGGCAAGGACGATGCCTGCGCCAAGGAGGTTGATGATGCCCTTTGGAGAATCTGGACGTTTTGTCGTATTTTTGGCAGTGGGAAGAGCCGAGAGGGAGATATTGTTGGTCAGGTGGACTGGCTAAATGGGGGTGCTATGGCTGTGAGTGACCTCAAACATGGAGCTACGGCGTCGGTTACCGAACCATTTGGCATGCATGATATTCTGTTTGAACCCCCGACAGGGTTTGGGCATGGTAACAAAGGCGGATTATCCAACGATCAACTGTACTATATGACCGAGATGTGGACCTGCTTGGGCGTGCTGCTTCAGCCAATCCATGGCAGATGCAAAGAAGCACGTGAAGCAGGCATATTTGCAGGTCATCGAGTAACGGAACACGACCATGCTAGGGCAGCAGCTGTGTTAGGTCAGTATCCCTGTGCCTTTTGTCATTTTCTTTTTAGTCAGCTAATATATCGAATAGAGGAATGGACATACTATGTTCTCACACTTGGTCCTTCGGCAGTTCTGAACATGGCCTCGGTCGGCCCTGGAGGCTGTGCGGCGACATTGAAAAGAGCCCAGTCTATCGGTTTGACCAAGTGGGAGTATTCCGAGTCTGGAGTTAGCCGCTCGTCCTTTCTCAAGGAAGCGGTTTCGAAAGCCTATAGGTCGCGGTGTGACAGCCCGTGCCAATGGTCTCCACGAACATCGGAAGACGGTTCCCCTTCTGCTAGCCATGCCAGCTCTCCGTCAAGTGCCAGTTCAAGAGCGGCCCAGCTTCAACTAGAGAATGAACGTCGGAGACAGGCAGCCTACGCTGACCAGCTACGAAACCAACGGAAACGGCCAGCGAACGAAGGCCCCCACTCGTTTTCAGACGAACGCCCCATCTCCAAATACTCATTCATCATGAGCCACCTTGAAGGTGTCCCATACGAGCAACGTCCGCCAATGCCTGCGCCACCCACGATGGCATCTTACGTTGCTTATTGTGGTCCGCCGACCAGTCAATATCCAGTCAAGTCCCAACCGCCGCTTGCCACGTACCAACAACCGCAGGTCCGCGATCCTGTGGATCAGGCTATAGATATGATGGTCCGGGAGCTAGGTTTTCAAGAACAAGACGCCAAATGGGCGCTGAAAGTCACAGATAGCGGGGAAGGGATCAATGTGAATGCCGCAGTATCTCTACTTATCCGGGAGCACCAGAATTACCAACGCAACAACAATGTCATTCCTATGCGAGCATATCGCAGCAACAGCCTCTTATCCTCGGTCATCGCTAGCCCAGAATCCATGAATTCTGTCTGGAGATGGGCCTGAAAGTCATACACTATACACGATGAAGCATATTGCCTGTACACTCATTTCGATTTTATCTTTCCTTCGGGTTATATGACTTGCAACGAACTATACAACGCCATTTTGAAAGCAGAGGTGCCGTGCGCCCTTTTTGATTATGAAACATTTGTTCTCACATCGCTTCAGCCCGAGCCTTGACGCTGTACCAGATTATGATACCCACTATGTACGATCCTTTCTTACGTTTCTTTCCTACATATCAAAGATGTTGTATATTAGATACCTCAGGATAACACTGATAAACTACCTGTCGACGCCGTTTCACTTTCACATTCACAATTAGAATAGAATATTTTCATGACTCATATTAGCGTACATTCTGGCCATCCACAATTAGAAATATAATTCATTACGAGGATGACATTAACTAAAATGCCACTTTTGCCGTTAACACAAGCCTCCATGTCCTCAACCAGTCACGAAAGCAATTAGAATGCAACTGTCGAGGCGAGACCATCCAGTTCACGCTTGTAGTTCCGATGCTGACTGATCTGGTAGAAGAAAGTGCTAATGAAATCCTTCGCATCCTTGACAATCTGGATACCTTCCTTGAAGCTCTCAGGTTTGTGGATCTTACCAGCCGTGACAATACCATACCACTCAACAGGCTGGGGGTTATCAGACGTAGCGACCTTCACATCAAGCGCGGAGCCCAGGGCTTCCTTGATGAAAGCCGCCGCTTCACCAGTGGCGCCCAGAGCCTTGAGATGGCCGAATGTCTCAATGATCCAATACCGGATTTGGCCATTGGCCTTGAGGCTTTCGACGTGCGGACCGCCAGGGATGAATGTAGCGTCAAACATCGTCGAGCGCTGTCCGTCATACTGGTGGTCGGCGATCACTCCCTTGGAAGATGATTTGTCCTCACCTTCGGCGTAGATAGGTGACCGCTTGGTGCCAATGACAAACGGCAAGGCTCCAACCGCTGTTATGGCGCTCTTGAGGCCATTGAAAGCAACGGGGTCGTATCCGTCGCCGATAATGATAGCGATTCGGCGACTGGCGATCGTCGGCTGCTTACCCGGGAACTCAGTCTGCGAAAGATGCTTGCTGCGCTTTCCATGGTTCGGGCGGAGTGCCTTGTCTGGGATCGGGGCGCCGACGAGCTCGGCGACTTCCTGGGCGAGAGTGAGATCGATCTCGGCGAGACGGTGGCCGGCGAGACGCTCGTAGACGATAGGGTCGTCGCAGTGGTCCAGTTCGAAACCGAAGGCCTTCTTGACGTGGACCTTCTCGTGCTCGGAGAGAGAGTTATAGAAGAGTTGAGCCTGGTTGTGGTGCTCGCGAAACTTGGGGCTCAGGCCGCGCTTCTTGATACCGTTCAGCTTCGCAGGGTAGGACGCGAAGCCACCTTGTTCTACTGGTGCGGGTGGTCCGGCCTCGAATCGGTTCGGCCAGTAGTTGACGGTGCCCTGGGCAATGCGGTGGCGTTTGGCGCCGTCTCGGTTGTGATTCAGGACGGGGCAGACGGGGCGATTGATGGGGATTTCTTCCCAGTTGATGCCCAGTCGACTGATCTGAGTGTCGAAGTAGGAGAAGTTACGGCCCTGGAGAAGCGGGTCGTCACTGAAGTCAATGCCGGGGACGATGTGGCTGGTGCAGAATGCGACTTGCTCGGTTTGAGGGAAGAACTCGTCGACGTTGCGGTTCAGTTCCAGTTCGCCGATCACGCGCAGAGGCACGAGCTCCTCGGGCCAGATCTTCGTCGCGTCGAAAATGTCAAATTCGAAGTCATCCTGTTTCTCCTCAGGGATGACCTGGATGGCGAAGTCCCATTTCGGGTACGCGCCGTTATCAATGGCCTCCATGAGGTCCTTGCGATGGAAATCGGGGTCCTGGCCTGCCAGTTTCAGAGCTTCGTCCCACACCAAAGAGTGCACTCCCAGGTGGGGGATGAAATGGAACTTGACAAAATGGCGCTTTCCTTCCTTGTTAATGAGACTGAATGTGTTGACACCGAAACCCTGCATCATACGGTATGACCGAGGAATGGCCCGATCAGACATGGCCCACATGAACATGTGGGTGGCTTCCGGGTGAAGATAGACAAAGTCCCAGAAGTTGTTGTGAGCAGTTTGGGCCTGTGGTACTTCGTTGTGCGGCTCGGGCTTGACAGCATGGACTACACTCGTTAGCTCTAGAGTTTCGGTTCGGACTCACTCAGTTGGGAGGAGGTACGTACCAAAATCCGGGAACTTGATCGCATCTTGGATAAAGAAAACGGGGATGTTGTTTCCAACTAGATCCCAGTTTCCTTCGTCGGTGTAGAATTTCACGGCAAACCCACGAACGTCACGGACGGTGTCGGCACTTCCTTTACTGCCCTGGACCGTGGAGAAACGAAGGAAAACTGGAGTGTTCCGTGAGGTATCCGTCAAGATACCAGCGTAGGATACATCTTCAGCACTCTCATGGAGCTTGAAGTTTCCGAATGCAGCGGTGCCACGCGCATGGACGACTCTCTCGGGAATGCGCTCATGATCGAACCGATGAATCTGGGTCGCGATTAGTTTTAATCTATGGTTCTGATCGATACCGATTCGGGGAATCATACCTTCTCTCGTGCAATCTGGTCCTCAAGCATCATAGGACCGGTGTGGTCGTCATTCACCTCCTTCAGCCAGTGGTCCGTATCGCTGATACGCACACCATGGTCGGTGGTCAGTGGCTCCTTGCTGGACTGTACATTATGGGTGTCGGGTGCTAGGTCAACGAGCTTCTTATCCTTTGAAGCAGCGCCCTGCACTGCTTCTTGGACCTTGTGGAGGCCCCCAGCCACAATGTTGGCCATGATTGGGTCTGATGGATATGATTATGGGGACGATTAAGATAGTCAGAGATAGATTGAGGTGGGATCCAGGCTATGTTCATGAAACGGTCATTACTTGCATGAGAAAAGAACTGTACCGAGATGCAGGAATCTATTATATTATTTGTCGGCTTCTTATAGCTTTTACAGTAATGAAAAACTTCTGAAAGGATGTTGTGATGGGTCCCGCACGTCAAAATGACGTCGCAGGGTTGATGAACGTCACGTTGACATCGAACTGGTTTTTTTTCTTTTTCTGATACTGTTTTCTCTTGTGAAGAATACAAGATGATGAGTAATAATTATCTGAACCCATTGACATTGGCCAGAATATCTTCTTGGTTACTCTATTCATACTGACTATGTTCCTTCTTTATGAACTTCGTCATCGGGAAGGAGAGTCGAGTTCTTTTCTTATCGGCCTTATCGAGAGTCTCCACCAGAGCTCTTCTTTCCAGGGAACTTCCTGCCCTTACTCGAATCGTCGCAAGTCTTGTAGACGAGGGAGGGACTGGGCTTGGACCTCTGGGGGATTATTCGGAATTTACCGCCAGTAATTGACAATTTGACGCCCTTGATTGCCGGGTGATTGAATAGAATTTATAGGACAATAGGGCTAAAGGTTAATTGATCGACGGACTTGCCCTAACTGAAGAAGTGGGGAGTGTACATGTACTACAGAGTAGAAGAGTGGCATTCTCTCTTAAAATTTTCAATTGGAATGTCCAATTGCACTAGTTTTATTCTTTTTGAGCTCTTTAATCTCTTTGACGTCTGAGCTACTCTATATATCAATGTCATGCAATTCACGTGGTCTAACTAGTAATGCCCTCAGGCACCCAAAACAATCTCCGACTTCGCCTGCTGGCCAGCGTCATGCTCAGTCCTCGGCGGATACTACCATAGCCACGACCCTAGCAATGGGACCAGAAAATTCTCCGATGTAACTATTGCTGAACTATGTCAATTATTGAATCCCATCAACTTGAAGGGCGGCCATTTGTGACCTGTCACCTTGGTCGGTGGGTATGTGTGGAGATCATCGGCGAGAAAAGTCAAAGAACCCATACCCTGCCAGATTATGACAGGTGAGACGCCAATTAATTCCATTGTTCCGATTGCAATGTGAAAACGTTATCATTAATTCCACTGGGGAAAGGAGCAGAACTCAAAATGAACACAGACACTCAACGCCACACGGAGATTCTGCGGTGAGTAGAAGAACACTGCGAACGCTTCTCTGACCAAGTTCGACGCAAGGGGGCCCATTGTTTATTGCGCAGGGGAGCCAAATGAGGACAGAAGAAAAATATGAAGGGAAACTGTTACTGGTCGATCTACCTGCAGGACGTTCTTGTCGCATCCGTTAGGTTCGCGGCCGACGTTCGCCATCGCATAAGGGCGAATCAACAGATCCTTTCATCTCCGTACAGAATGCGTCAGTCAACCAATTCATCTAGGCTCGGGGCCAGTTCCTTGCCATTTAATATTGCCCCCCAAAACCCTCTTGTTCCGCTGGGATGCGAGGGGTGAAAGAACCCGAAACTCTCCCATTTCCCACCTTGAAACAGGGGAAATGATGCGGCATAACCGTTGACCATGGGTGTCCCCATGGAGAAGTCGGAAATCCACCAAATTGACCCGCATATGCGCGCTGGTAAATCCTACAGTTTATTGAAAATGACGCCTCACCCGGTCTCTGAAGCTTGACAACCCTCACGACTGTGAACCTCGAGTGCTTGCATTTTGTACAGGCTTGCTTGCTGGCTTTTTCTTCTTTTCGCTTTCTGTTCCCTGCCTCCCTTTCTCCTTCCGTGTGATGATGACCATGCAGTACGATCGTTATCAGTCACCAACCGTAGATCGGTGAGCTTTGTAGCCCCCACCCTGAATACGGATCTATTGGCCACTGACGGACCATAACGATTGACTAGGGTCATTGACGACAAATTTCCATCCGACACGAGGCGAGAATTAGAGAAGCACATTGTCTTGAGTGACGCATCACATACGACGAGGCTAGGATCAAAAACGCGTATTCTACGAGCTTCAGATGTTCTGCTATCCTTAGCGGGCAGATCGACGAGCGGTATGCTGCTTCCCGGTTACCTACATATCGATGCATGAGGGATAGTTCATGGGGAGCTAATCAAGCATGAATGGAAGTACTAGATACTCAGGAGCCATCGGTTGCTGTTGAAAACTTCCAGGAAGTGCTTCGTTTGTACCCACCGTTCCGAGATGATGATGGCGCTGTTCTTGGGGCGGTCGATCTCCGATGCCCGGACTGTGATGCGGTTTTTTCCTCTTCGTGGGTTTACATCGCCTGTGGACGGTAGATGGCCTTTGGTTGACCGGCTGATAGGAAGGAATTGAAACAACATTACCTGACCAAGTACTGTCCTGGGACTGCGGTTGCTGTATATGTGATGACACGAGATCGGTAGGTCATTCAATCACTTTCCGCACCTCTGCTAATTGCTTGGTTCTAGTTTAATCACAAAAGGATATCGTATGGAGAAGCGATTTATTCCACTAGATTCTCGACCAGTTCGATTCTACTGCGGTAGTTGCGAGAGACATTTTGCCGTCGACGACGGTAAACCTATAGATAGACAACGGCGTAGGACATACTGCCCTTATATTTAGAATGTGTGATTAACAAGTGTTGCAGATGCCCCATCATACGTCCAGTGCAGACATTGTGGAGGAAAGTGCAACATCTCGTCAGTACTCACTTGACTATGCTAAACCGTCTATTCGCAAAAGTCCTCTAACCTAAAGTCCCATAGATATGAGCCTGTATTGAACGACCCGCGGGACGACGTAAGCTTCCGAGATATCCAGAGGGAGATTGCAAGTCCCATCAGCAGCCAAAGTCCTAGCATCGCTCAAATGAGCTGCCGAGGACTGAAGTCCCCGGCAGCGGCAAACCCTCATGATCAGTCGATCACAAAGAAGGCCAAAAAGATACGAGACTCATGGTCGCTCAGAAGTATGCTCCTCTCTACAAGTAGCCGGCATTCATCACTGACATCAGGGAGAGTTTTCACAAAGTGACGAAGATGAGCTAGTAGCAATCAGTTTTGCGGGGTTATATGATCTAGAACGAGGTATGTCTGTATTCGGCCCATGAACTTTGTACTTTAAGCTGCTGACGTGCCATATAGTGCACGCTCCAAACGGCCTCTATCAGCCCTTTGAAGGCGGCACGACAGTGACACATCCCGGGCAGTCAGTGACAAGTGTCACTTCGAGCGGTATGACCTTGAAATGAGCAGCACTCATCGGCAAATAGATCGCTAACTGACCGCTGGCTAGCGATCAATGAAGTACAAACATACGGCTCGAAGGGCTCTGGTCTAGCTCTCTGTGAAAATGAACATCATAGGAATGATATGCACGGCTCGGATGGCGAGCTACTGGATGACAGTCAAAACGAAACAACACCTCGCAGACAGTCTTTCCTGGCGAAAATATTTGGTCGAAAAGCCTCGAGCGGTATGTAGGACAGACCTCATAAGGATTCAAGTACTCATTCAACTCAGGTATATCACGCGCGCGTTCGACATCGGGCCGACGCAAGAAATTGATCAAAAAAGCAAACAGTATCCGATTCTCTTTCGTCAACAAATACTCAAGGAGCGAAAGTAGGGCAGCTACTCTAGAGAGTGTACGGACTTCGATAGAGGTGGAAAAGGCAGCAGAACTCAGGCAGCAGACAAACCAAACACCTCTTCAGGATGCCGACTACGTTGCCTTACTGCGGGAGACTCAAAACATATACATTCATGTACAGTATGTATCTGGGGGAATTGTAGTCCACGATGCATCCGGCCGTCAAAGAATACTTCAAATGGACGAGGCGGCCCGGCTTTTTTCGCAGTTGAGAGATGAGCTTGCAGCCACCACTGTCTGGTCACAAGCTTTAACGACCCGACTCCGAGCAGAGGCGTCTTTGAGGCAAGCAAACTGTCGAGCAGCTGTAGTGGAATACCATGATGCCTTGAAAATTCTGGAAACCGCTCCAGCGCTCGATGTCGACAAACTGTCGCGAGCTACCATTCTGCATTCCATGGGACAGGCATATCGCAACCTTGACATGCCTGCCCAGTCGGAAGCCTGTTGCCTGGAGGCCTTAGGACTTTATAAGCGGGCGCTTGGGCGTGATAACCCTAAGAACTTTTCTGTTCTGCACGACCTCGGGGCTCTATACGAGAGAGATGGATACGCCACAGAAGCAGCAGCATTATATGAGCGCTCATTCGCAGGTCGATTGAAGATGCTCGGGCACAATGCGCCGGAGACCCTGAGTAGCATGCAGGATCTTGCTTCTCTTAAGGTTTTACTAGGTGACCTGGAAGCTGCCTTGCTCCTGTTGGAGAAGGTGGTTCCAGCACTCGAAACCGTCTTTGGTCTACAACATGCAACGACATTGAACGCGATGAATCATTTATCTATCCTATATCAGAAACTTGGGTTGGGCAAGGAGTCCCGCGCAATAAGCCACAGGACCATTCCGCACTGCAGAACATTCTTCGGCATCAACAGCCCTATCACCAGAGACGCAGTTGTCCGGTATTTCCAAGATTCTAATAATTTTGACTTCCCCACGGATATCCAAGACATTCTCGACCACTACCAACGATCCAGGGATCCAGACTCCCTGAAAGTCATTCACCAACTAGGGAGATCATACATGGATAATGGCCTCAACCATGACGCAGCAGAGCTTTTCGAGGCACTGGTAGAGGACTTTCTGACCATCAAAGGCCCTGAAGCGTCAGAGACCTTTGATGCGCTCAGTGCGCTATGTGTCTCTCGGGAGCATCTCGACTCCATCGACAAGGCGATTCTTGCATACAAACAGCTCATCCATATGGCAAATCGAACACCAGCGGATCACCCCTCACGGAAAAGAATTGGATACGCAGATAGACGAATCTCAGACCTCAACCGCCGACGAGACATTCTCGCCGATGAACGAAAAGCATGGTCTCTTCATGAACCAGCTCAATGTGAGAACTGCAGGGCTAACACGAAAGTTCTCTGTAACAGTAAGTCCCCTTCTCCATCCCCAAGCATTATCCACCACTAAACCCCCTCACAGCCTGCAAAATCTTCCGCTTCTGTAATGAAATCTGTCAAAAGCAAGCCCTCCAAACACATTTTCCCTACTGCATCCCATCCGTCTCCCTCCGAGAATCCAAATCTCTCGCCGTAAAGGCCAAATGTCCCACCTCCGCACGCGACCAAGCCATCTCCAAAATCCGCCGTGTCGACAAAACCAAATCCGTCAACGTAACAGCCAGCTACACCTTCTACCTCGACCCTCGGAACTTCACAACCTTCCGAATGAAGCTCAACTCAGACACAAACACCGTCATCCTCTTCTCCCTGGACTGCGACATCCAATACGCCACCATCGATAACCCCCTCCTAGATCACAACCAAGGAGACTCGAGCAGCAGGTCCACCTCTCCGTCGTCAACCTCCTCCACGGCTGACCTCAAGGGCGTCCGTTGGCTCTCCCCAGACAGACAAGAGGCAATTGTCTACGTACCCTCCGAAATGCCCCAGCCCCAAGCCCGCTACGTGCTCGTCACCCCGGGGAGAGAAATGCTCAAATCAATCATCGAGAGGCGAGTCAGTGTGCGCGGTGGCGGGGGCGAGAAGGAACGGTTCCAGGCGCTGGAGTTACCCGATGATGAACTGATTGACTTCGCGCAGGGGTTGCTTCTCACTGGATTTTTGGGGGAGGTGTTTATGCACGTTGTCGAATGGGTATGGAAATAAGGTAGTTTCTTGTCTTCGAGCTGTATTTGTTACTACGGGTTAAGGTGGGGAACGATATATATATGTTTCTGTATACGGCTTTTATGCTTTCTGTGTCATGGAAATGTCTCTCTTTATCCTGTTCGCTTGGAATAACGATCATCTACTGCTGTCTTGTCTAGCATATCTGTCTTATGAGCTTTTTATAGCCAATATTTACTCTCTGGATACCTTTTATAGTATTGAATGTACCGCTTTATCTGGTAGTCTTGACATGAAATAAAACATACACAGGCATCAAAGTCAGTAATGTCTATTCTAACTCTATTCACCTTTTCGTTTCGATTGCTTCTACAGACCAAACATTCATGACCCCAAGCCTGGTTCTCGGGAAGAAAGATCACTTACACTTTTCAATCCAAACGCTCACCGCTCGTTTATAAAAATAAAGAAGATAAAGAAAAGAAAGCTAGAAGATACAAAGACCATGTATCAAACATATACAGACAAACCCCGCATACAAAAGCAGTGCTAAGCTCGTTAATCGTAACTAGAGTATTTAAATGGCGAAAAAAAAAGCCGACCTTTATGAGTCTGGTTCCTCGTCGTCAGATTTGTAGTGATCGCTGTCACTCTCCCAATCATCAGCTTCAAGGGACCGGCCTTGAATGCCGAAACTCAGGAGGAATCCAACGAATGAAATGCCAGCAAAAACGCCGAAGGCTAAGGCTTCTCCTTTGGGCTTGATTCGCGATGACAGACTGAATAGACCGCCCGACACGAACGGGCCCACTGCTCGACCAGCTGCTGATAGGGTCTGGGCGAGGCCGTTGAGAGCTCCCAAGACTGCGTGGTCAGGCGCGGAGTTGGTGATCTATGGTTGAATCTGTTATTATCTGGTTGTTGGATGACAGGGGTATGTAAGGGGTAGACTTACTAGTAGCAGTGCGCTGGTTAATCCGCCAACGGTGGCGATTGTCTTTACCAGTAACACGAAGCATAGCTCAGCGGCTAAGAGCGCAGTTTTACCAGACAGGCCTCCGGAATCGTTACCCTTGTAGCCAATGAAGGGCATCAAGATAAAGGAAACCACAAAGCCAAAGAGACCAGCGCGATAGGACCACCGATTTCCCATCTTATCTCTCAACTTTCCAAAGATACAGATCTGGAAGATGATCGTTACGAAACCAGAGAATCCTTGCGCAAGACCAATTTCTGAGGGTGTAAGACCTCGCCCAGTGGGAGGAGCAGCCTGCGAGAAGATCGGGAAGAGCGCATTGTAGGCAACGTTGCACAGGGAGAAAACAAGATATGTTAAGAGGAGCAACAGGGTGTCCCGGTTCAACAGTTCGCTTGATGTCAAACTTGCGCGGTGATGGTCACGATAACTGGAAGCCTCCGAAGCCGAGTCAAGGTCGCTGTCATGGTCCGCTGCATCTCCAGAATCCTGGCGAAAAGGGCGATACGGGATAGGGTGCGGTGGTTGCAGATATCTCGCCCGTTTCGCAAGACTGGTAAACTGCCACAGCCAGGAGAAGAAATCGCGGACCCTCTGCTGCAGTTTAGGTAGACTATCAGGGTCTTCAAGACTTTCTTCCAAAAAAAATATCGACAAGACAAAGTCCAGCACTAGAACCGCCGCAGCCATAAGATTGGGTGCGAGGTACGGATACGGATTGAGCTTGCTGCTGTCCCACGGGTTATGATGGAAGACAAGCAAGCCGCCCACTAAAGGACCTGTTATGCCTCCGATTCCATAGAGGACAGGGAGGTAGGTAAAAGCCTTTGACTGGTTACTCCGGTCAGTGATTTCACCCAGGCAAGTAGATACCAAGCCTTGATTGCCATTGACGGCACCCATCAAAGCTTGCACGATAATCGCCTGAGCCAGTGTCCTGCAGAAGCCGAACGCAACAAAGCATGCTGCCGTCAATATAGTACCCAGCAAAATGACCGGCCTTCGTCCGATTCTGTCTGACAACCAGCCCCAAAAGTAATTTGTCGCGAACTGCGCTATAGCGAAAGCGGTAGCAAGTGTTCCAACATATACGCCAACCAGATTCTCTTCCACCTCAGGGAACTTCGAAGCCATTTCAGGCAAGTATGGACTGATCGAATTGAAGGCTGTCTGTTCGCAGAGGGAGATCATTGCCAGGACAGCCATCTGCTTCTTTGGCAATGGGGAGTGTCCTTCTGACTCATTATGGTTGAGTTCATCGTGGGGATGATCTGCTGCCGAGGATCTAGATTCACCCGAATTTGGTCGACCACGCGATTTCGGCGGCGGTGTCTCGAAGGTCTGGTAGTGTAGAGTGGAGGAACGGCGCCGATTGAGGGCGTCCCGCTCAGACGTCCTCATCTCGAGGTTGGGCAGTTATGCACACAGAGTAATGGACCCTCAAGCGTACTCAGCACATATATTCAGCGGCACGATCAAGGACTTGTTTAATTAGACCGTCAATAACGGTCCTAGTGGGGGCGCTGAGGCTCAATGACTTTCCAAGCTTTCGCGATGTGGCGTGGGTGTTGAGGCGAAGAAAATGAAGGGGGAGATGTTCCTGACCCTAAATCACCACCGAAAGAAAGTATGACGATGTCTATGTGAAGCTCCAAGCTCTGTGAATCAGATAGTGAGGAAAAGGTCAGGAAAGGAATCCAGCGCGATTAAGATCGAGGCAACGAACAAGGAACGGCCGAAAAGAATGTCCGATATAGAGGATGAGGTAAGCCAATAATGGGGAGGGATTGTGCTGAGTCATCCATTCAGCCCGGGGTCAGAGCCCGTAAATTAATATTGCAAGCATTTGACTGGTGGTCATGGCCTGCAGAAGACCATCATTGGCCCGGCTTAGACTGCATTGTCCCTGTGAAGAAGTGCAAGAGACAGTCGAGTACAGGGTCTTTCCTTACCCTGTACCCAGTACAATGGAATTAAGAGCCAAGCCAAAGCCAAACTCTTGTCCACCACCCACGCGTTCCGCACGTGCCATGTATCTTTTTCCGCACATGACATCATACCACAATGGATTCTATTTTCAGTATGGAGGATAATCCGTATCATAATAATAGGATCTATGAAAACAAAGCGAATAATCACAATAGAACAAGGTCAAAATAAACAGGGGTGTTTCTCGTTTTTTATATACTGTTAAACCTTTGGACTGTCGCCAATGATCTTCATCCACTTCTATTTCGCGTTTGCTCCACTGTGTGGAGTATTCTTCAGGCGACAAAGCATTTTGTTACTCTATATGTACCAATTTTTCTTTAAAATCTACAATAAGGCCTGCTGGCCCAATGGCAAGGCGCTTGACTACGAATCAAGAGATTGCAGGTTCGACCCCTGCGTAGGTCATTACTTTTTGCTTTTATTATCCCTTGTCTCCCTGATAAGCTGGGCTTCGTTCTTTCTTTCTTTTACTCCCTCTTTCTTCTCTTTTAATTTTGGGATCTATCAAGTGACCTTGATCCTTTTTTTGTGTGCCGTCCCCCCCCCCTCCTTTTTTTTTACCTCCGTAAAACTCCTTCCGTACACCACGAGTAAAGATTGAGTTATTATTGTTCTACACTTAGGTGGCTGAGAGTCTGGCCAAGCCATGTATCAGATTCATCATTAAGATAGATATGGACATTGATACGAATGCATCATTTTAAAGCGAGTAGCGATTGTAATGCAATATATTTGCTCAAAATAAATTGCAATAAATCGACAAAGAAAGAAAGGACCATTGCACGCATCACTTCATCAACAAGTTAACAGCCCAAGGAACACTCAGTCCTCGCAAATCTCCATAATGCTGCCCAACTCCCAAAAATACAATGGGAATACCAGTTGCATGGACCATGCTCACGAGTGTGCCAACCATGTCACCGACAGTGTCACACTTGCTGATAATGAACCCATCCAGGTTTCTGCCAGTGCCAAATGCCTGGTTGAAGTTACGCGCCTGCATCACACTATCAGTGCCAACCAGAGCTTCTCCAACCATGAAGATCTTATCCGGTTTGGCAAATTTGCCAAATTTCTCGAGAGAAGACATCAGGCGCTGGTCGTTATGACGCCGGCCAGCAGTATCGATCAAAACAACGTCGAACTTGTTGGCAGCTCCGTACTCAACTGCATCCTTGGCCACATTTGCTGCATCCTTGCCATATCCCTTCTCATACAACTCAACTTGCCCAACATTTTCACGGGCACTGAGTTCTTTCAAGTTCCGGGCGTGGACACGAAGTTGCTCGACCGCACCAGAGCGGAAAGTATCGCATGCTGCAATCAAGACGCGATAGTTGTTTTGCAACAGAAAGTAGCAAATCTTGCCCAAGTTGGTCGATTTTCCAACACCGTTAACTCCGACTATGGAGATGACATAAGGACGGGGAGATTGCTGTTTACTTGTGGGAGATGTGACTATATCAATCTCACGAAGCAGATCCAGCGAAGATGTAGGGGTGAGTATCTTCCGCAAAGATGACTCCATGGCTTGGCGCAATGCAGCATCCACACTTTGGAAGTTTCCTGTTTTCTTTCCGACAAGTTCCCGCTGCACACCGTCACATAGGCGGACTGCTGCTTCACGCGCCACGTTTTTCTTCAGAAGATGGTCCTCCATAGCCTTCAGGGGCTTCTCCAAATCGGATTCAGTCAGGACCTTCCCACCCACGATGTTGCGGAAAAGGCCACCGATAGCATTGAATCCTGAGCCAACGATTCCTGTGGTCGTGTTCTTCGCTTTTTCACTATCCGCATTCTCCAGGATAGAATGGACTTCATCACCCAAGTCTTTCAAAACGAACTGTCCTTTCCCCGTTCTGTGGCCCCAGGAATCCTGTGCAACAGCTTCCACGGCTGGAGCAGCTGCGTCGTCACCATCAGCAGGTGCGGAATAATCCAGAACCGTACCGTCATCTTCATCGGCATATCCATCCGCATCCCATTTGCGCATCTTCTTTCCTCCTTTCGGTGTCTTTCCCTTGCGGATGCTCTCATCCCCTGATGAAACGTTTGCGCTCGCGTTCGCCGCCTTGCGCGCACGGCGAGAAACTCGGCCACCAGGTCCTCCTCTAGCGGTCAGAATCTGGCTCGCGACAGGCGTGGTTGATCGAGAAGTATCTGGGGTCTGGGGCGGCGTACCCTCGTCAGAGGTCGCCACGCCCGGCGCAGCCTGACGCTGCGCTTTATAGGTGTCAGCATATCCTCTTGACTTATGATCTACAAGCACATACCTTGAATAAGGCCAGGGACAGATGGGGGTGGAGGGCCACCATGTTCCGATGAGACAAGCGGGTCTTTCTTATGTTCCGCAGTGGTCACGACACCCTCTGAATTGATGGGCGCTGAATTGTCTTCAAGCTCCTTAACTTGTTGTTCGAAGTATCTGTCAAAAGGATATTCGACCACCCTAAGGTGCGTACTCCGTAGTTGGTCTTTGTAGATGTCGATGAACAAGGTGGAGATATTGTCCAGAAGTTTGTCGATCCAACCGAGATGCAGAAGTGACTGATACACGGCCTGTGGCGAACTCAAGATTAGCGACGATAGCAGCATGCTATAAGACCAGTACATACCACAAATATCAGATTAAACTCCTTGACTTTCTTCCACTTCAATGTATATTTTTCCTTTTTGTACACTGGGTAGGCCGCATTCGCCGCTTGGATCTGGACCTTTTCTTCGATAAAGACATCATTGATAAGGCTGTTGACAATGTGGGCGCCAACGGGGGCGTAGGACTTGGACCATAAAACTACCCCGGAGGTAGTGAGAATCTCGAACGCTTCCAACATTTCGACTAAGCTTTGCTAAATAAATTGCGTCGAGGTGTGTAAGGTATGGGCTGTAGGAGAAGGCAAGAAGATCCGCACTGTGGGGAAATTATCCTGCGGGCGGAAAGCCCATTCAATTACTGAGCTCGACCTTTACCTCCCAAGAGTTCAGCCACGTATAAACACCCACTCCGACCACTATTTCACTCTCCTCCGACTGCACAATTCTGCAACTTAGACATTCCTTAATTAAACCAGAACCCTCCTTGTGTCTGATTCTCTTACCCGTTCTCTAACCAGGGAAAACAAAACATGTACCGCCAGTCCTTCGCTCCGCCGCCAGCACAGTCACCTCCGCTTCACCATCCGGTTCCTCAGCATGTTTCCACCGTCCCTATGATGCGCTCTCCTCCCCCTCCGACATCCCAGCAGTCTCAGACGTCTGGCTATGGCAACAACCCATATCAGCCCGCTCCGGCGCAAGGCGGTAGTGGGACCTACGCCCCTGGATTTGGAGGTTTCATCAACGATCCCACGGCGCAAATGGGATTTCAGGTCGGGAAGACCGCTATGATGGCCGGCCAAGAATATATGGAACAGAATGTAGGCGATTGAAAACACAAGGGGCAGGCTTATTGTTCTTTCGACTAACTATCTTGTTAGCTCAACCGCTACGTTTCCATTCCCGCCCTAAAACACTATTTCAATGTGTCCAACTCCTATGTATTGAATAAACTCGCCCTGGTACTCTTTCCTTGGAGACACAAACCATGGTCTCGCCAGCAAAGCCGTGTCACGGCGGCATCCACAGGCCCCAATGGTCAGATCTCCCACCAACAATACTCGACCATGTTCCTGCCCCCTCGCGATGACCTGAACTCGCCCGATATGTATATTCCGGTCATGGCTCTCGTCACATATATCCTCCTATCGGCAATGCTGGCAGGGTTCAGAGGCAACTTCCACCCCGAACTTCTTGGTTCGATCACAACAACAGCTATTGCAGTCATCGTATTCGAGATACTTTGTCTAAAGCTGGCCACGTATATTCTCAGCATAAACAATGAGTCGCAGCTACTAGATCTCGTGGCTTACTCAGGCTATAAATTTGTGGGCATCATCATTACCTTGGTGACATCCGAGGTTCTAACTCCGGGAAGAGGCACCGGTGGTTGGGTCGGATGGGTTGTGTTCATTTACACGTTCCTAGCTAATGCGTTCTTCTTGGTAAGTCTTTCTGATTCGGACCTTCGTGCCAAACTAATCGACTAACGTATTATCTAGCTTCGTTCTTTGAAATACGTCCTGCTTCCGGACTCGGCCACTGATGCACGCACGGGATCGATGCACACCGTCGCCCGGTCACAACGCAATCGTCGCACCCAATTTCTGTTCATCTATTCTTATGTTATCCAGTTCATCTTCATGTGGGTGCTGAGCCGAGAGGGCCCAACTGTTTCGAACGTAGCGGGGTCAGCGTCGTAATTGAGCTATTGGGCCCCATTGGATTTGCGAATTACGAGAGACGCCCTCACGAAGAAACAGATATGGCGTACATCAGTGAGAAAATCGATTCCTGTGGGTGACTTTCGTTACGGATGCTATGTAAAGATGTTAGATAATACCATCTGTGTCATTTCATGTTTCAGCATAGGAGCGGATTTGGGCGGATACTCTCTTAATGTTCTGATAGATTCTAGACCATAGTTTTGCCTACGTAATATGTACCTACTTGTCTGAGAGCTATTGACTTGGTGAGTATGAGTCGCTTCGCCAGGCTTTGACAGTCGTGGCCTCTCAAGGAAGTATCCACGTTCTATATTCTAGAGGATATCTTACTAGTCTAAAACTCTCGGTCTTTATGTTCCCCCAAAACGACATTCGATCGCTGAGCTTAGATACGGTTACATGCTCCAACGGCTGGGACGTCGAGTTGGAATAGGCCTCAGCATCAGTCCTGAGCAAGGAACTAGCCACTTTCATTTCGTAGCCACTCTCGCCAAGCTGGATCCCTCAATATCGATCGAACCCTGGCCTCGAGCCATTCTGTATTGCCCCAGAAACCCCATGATGCTTGGAAACGACACCAATCCACAAGCGCAGTCTCCCAGTGGCGGACCAGAATGTTCATCGGATAATCAAATTCTTTCATGCCCGATGGGCGACGGGCCAGTAGGGCTTCACGGTAACGCTCTAATAAGGCCCTCTCCCCGTCATCCATGAGGAGCTCTTCAGGGACATCGTAGTCGTTGGTGAGCATCCCCAACGGTACTGAGCACGTAAACAGCTTGGCAAGATCGCAAACTCCCAAGCCTAATCCAACGTATTGAAAGTCAAAAAAGGCTACCTCGTCGCCTGAGCCGGTAGTGAAAAGATTCTCAGATTTGACATCACCGTGAATATAACTTTCATAGGGCCGGCCGCATGGGGTCAGAAATTTAGCCACTTGATCAGCAATCGACAAAGCCGAGCCTTGCGGCGGCTCACAGAGCGCAGCAGACCACTCAGAATCTGTATCTTCTACTAACGAAGCAAGCTCTTTCTGTCGAGTTGCAAGGTAAGTGTAGCCCCCATTTAACCAGAGTTTATCACCACCTGCAGATGGATCAGCGCTCCTTCTTTGCATCTCCTTCAGTGGCGGCAACAGATATCTATCGAGATTATCTGGAAGTAGTTTCCAGGTATTGGCATGGAACTTTGCCAGCCACTCAATAGCGGCGTAGACCTGTTGTTGGTTGAGAAGTGCTCTCTTTTCCCCCGCAACAGGAAACCTCTGCCGGAGATCTTCCATGATAGTAGCAGTCAAGCCCTGGAGTTCCTGGCTCTGACCTTGCTGCAGGTGTCCCGTGGAAGCTAAACAACTTGCAACGGCAACATCCTGGTCCAAAGATGGAGTGATTTCTTGGTAGAAATATTGCTCAACTTCGTAGCTGAGCAATTTACGTAGGTGGCCCTCATCGCCATCGCTTTTGGGGGGCGAGATGAGTTTGAGAATGAGGTGAAAGTTACCGTTCGCATCCTCTTTCACTTTGGAAGTTCGAGTGGTCTGGTTTCCCGAAGCTCTCGCTGTGATTGCGCATATATGGCCATAGCCTGCCCAGAGGGTCTGGAGGACCCGACAAGAAACTAGTTCAAGGCCGATGGACGAGAGCAATGCCTCGGCAACAAGTTTGGCTTTGGCAGGAGACATGGTATGGGGACTAGGGTTATGTTCGATGGTTGTAGTATATCTTGGCTAGTATTAAAGCTTTGGAGAATAGACATGCAGTGATGATCACGTTATTGTTTACCGCCTACAAGATCTACGCATACTCATACATATAGAAAATATGAAGGTTATTAGGGAATGGTGCAATGCTATTAAGTTCAAAGTTCAAATATCATTTTCATGTTATCTATGTATGCTGTCAAAGTCCAGTAGATGAAGACCTATAACGTTGAACGTTAGACACAGATTCCGAAGAGAAAACGGGATCAAAATGTGAGGTTGATGATGTTCCATCAGAGATCTTGGTGATAAGGGTAATATCATTGCCAGAAGCATCAATTACTATCTAGGCAGTGCAAAGTTGTCTTCCTCGGAACATGGACAGGTGAAAGGAATATGTTGAACGTACCTATATTCTAGACCGAGATAGAATGTTGGCGAAGTGATGATTGACATAGGAACCTGCGAAGTCTTTTGACATGTTAGCCATGATTCCATATATGAGATGGAGTGATAACAATCATTTGAAGTTATAAACACGTATCAGAATATGTAAGAAATTGAATATCATACTACAGTGCTGTATCGAAACTCCGGCGAGAGTTTCACAGACACCGGGTCAATCGCAAATTACCGCATCATATGAGTTTGGAAAAATGAAGATATAAGAAAAGACCATGTTATACATACCAGTGGGATTATGCTGAAGGCTGTTGACAGTTAGTTCGAGACCAGCTGATCGTGAATCGTTGCCCAAAACAGCATTATGTTTTGATGTAGAGAGAAGAAAAGCTGAAGCTTGTACTTTGCAGGAACAAAAGAAAAAAAAGTCCACCAGAGAAAATGAAGCTTAAATGCGACGGGATCGGAAGCGGAAGAATAGGACTCTCCGAAGGCGGCGCTAAGACAACGAAGCAGCCCTAGTCCGCACCACAGGTCCCATCGACGGCCTCCGACTGGCTGTTAAGCGAGAAACTGTGGGCAACGCCGCAAGACCGAAATTCGCGACTCCAGCAGCCAGAGCGAACTTGTGCGTTTCGGACGACCCTTCGACAACCCCGACCACTTCGACAACAAATTCCTCCACCGACCTCCCGGAGTCTGTCGACCGTGAGTGATTCATGCGCCCGTCTATCGTCCCAGTAGAACTGTTATACTGAGACCGTCAATTTTGGCATTTTTTAGGAAGCCTTCGCCATGGCCGATATCGATATCAAGATCGCTCAATGGAAGCTCGTTGAGATTGGCCGTGTGGTGCTGATCCGCCGCGGCCCCTTCACCGGCAAGCTGGCCACCATCGTGGAGATTGTCGACCACAGACGTGTATGTTTTTGATCCGAGCGAGATATGGGACAGCCGCGATTGGGATGGGCAAAGGATACTTGGAGATGGACATCATATTGACGAAGTGTCGCAACGAATAGGTTCTGGTTGACGGTCCTTCCACTGAGGAGAACAAGATTGTCCCCCGTCACGTTCTTCCTCTCGCCCACGCCACCCTCACCCACTTCGTCATTCCCCAGCTTCCCCGTGCTGCCGGTACCGGCCCCGTCAAGAAGCTCTGGCAGAAGAGCGAGATCGACAGCAAGTGGGCTCAGTCCAGCTTCGCCCAGAAGACCGAGCGTGCTGAGCGTCGGAAGAACCTCAACGACTTCGAGCGTTTCAAGGTCCTGCGCCTCCGGAAGCAGGTACGTGCATGGTCCCCTTTGATAGTTTTGGAAACGATGAGACCAGGGCTAGGAACATATATTGAGCCTTGCGCTTGAATCGGACAACGAGAATTGGATGGAAGGCTGACATTACGGACTTTTTACAGGCTCGCTTCGAGGTCCAGAAGGCTCACGCCAAGCTCAGGGCGGCTGCTCCTAAGTCGTAGATGGTTTACTTCATGAGGCTCGGTGCATAGTGTGAAGGGAGTGCCTTTGGGACGGTTTTACATTGCTGAGGGTTTATTTGGTTTCAGCAAAAAAGACGCTGTACGCATTATCATTGGCAGCATAAAATGATTCGAGAACCTTGATATCCTGACCAAGAGGTTACGCTCGTACGTCACAGAAGACGGCACACCTTTCTACTAGTATTAAGGAGGCTCCGGGTTTACTTATCTTGACATCAGCGGGCCATGCCTTTTTAATGGAAATTGGGGAATGATCCACAAAAACCATGAAGGGAAAACAAGACAAAAAAAAACAAACGTAATTTTCATGACCAAGCGCTTTTATTTAAATTTGTTGTATTGTTGCGATTCTAGAATTGAAATAGAGCAATTCCGATAAATTTTGTCGGGATACGGTCATGTAAAAGCCGGGGATATACGTTCATTCATTTATAGATACATTCATACTACATACATAGTTCGTAGGTTGAGTCGCTTGTGTGTCCCGGCGTCTGGGGGGGAAACTCGTGAGGGACCCAATCAGCTCGCTAACGATTTTCGGCAGCCATGACATTCACACAGCTTTGCGCCTTTCCAACTTCAACCAGACCAAAAAAACCCCCTCATCCACCACAGTAATCTTTTCTGTGTCTAGGTACGTTATAATTGTATCTCTGGCCGTCAAGATGATTTTTACGCTCGGAACTGGTGAATTCCTGCAGTTTTCGTGGGCGGGACCCTCCGGTTTCGTGGGCCACAATTCGAGCCTCCAAGCGACCGAAACAGTCCTAGAGTGCGAATTGCTGACCCTCGATTTTATAGCCCTTCTAGGCTCCCCTAATTCACAAAATGGCCGACCCCCGTGTTGAAGAAATCGTTGAGGAGGAGACTCCCAAGCAGACCGTTGAGGATGCTGGTAGCGACTCCGAGTCTGAGGCTGGCGAGGCCAACATTCCCGCCGGTGCTGCCGTCACCATCCACTCTCGTAACGAGAAGAAGGCTCGCAAGGCCATTGGCAAGCTCGGCCTGAAGCACGTTCCCGGCATCACTCGTGTCACTCTCCGCAGACCCAAGAACGTATGAACTCGACCTACCCCGCCTCCGTCCGATGCTTAACAGTCCCTGTGCTTAGTCGGCGATGGGCGGCATAGATGCGTGAATGCAGAGGCTAATGTGTCTCTTACAGATCCTCTTCGTCATCAACCAGCCCGATGTCTACCGTTCCCCCTCCAGCAACACCTGGATGTATGTCTTCCTCTGAATTATGAACATTAGATGTATTCGTTGGCTTACATGTTGAACAGCATCTTCGGTGAGGCTAAGATCGAGGACCTGAACTCCCAGGCCCAGGCTTCCGCTGCTCAGCAGCTCGCCGCTGCCGAGGCTGCCGCCGGTGAGCACGCTGGTCACGACCACGAGCACGATCTCGGCACCAAGGTCCCCGAGGTCGAGACCAAGAAGGAGGAGGAAGAGGATGATGGCGAGCCCGTCGACGAGTCCGGTCTTGAGGCCAAGGACATCGAGCTCGTTATGGCTCAGGCCAACGTGTCGCGCAAGAAGGCTGTCAAGGCTCTTCGTGAGAACGACAATGATATCGTGAACTCCATCATGGCGCTCAGCATATAAGCGCTGCCCATTTAATTTCGCGCTATCAGTGGCTGATGTCTCTTAGCCCTGCTGGCAGGATGGCTTTGGGTGAGAGGTCAGGTTGATATCCCCTAGGATGCATGTTCTGTCAGGCCCTAGTGTAAATCAAGAGTTCAAAACAAAAAAAGCAGAATTGAACGACCCAATGCTTCCTCAGCTGCCAGTAAATCTCTAGATATATCCCTCCTGAATATCTCAAAAATTGTAGGAGTAGGAATCGAGTCCATTGGATCCATATAGCAAGGTCGATAAACAGGGCCCTATACATACATACACCGTACTCCTGTGTCTTGGCTGTATTCGTTTGTGTTCGGAACACGGGAACCCATCGGTCACGTGAGGGGCATCCCCATTCCAAACCTTTGCCGAGTTGATCCTCACTCCCGGAACCTCAGTCTTTGCACGTTGAACTCCCCTCTCCCACCGATATCCCTCCAATTTACACTCCAAAATGGCCGCCGTATGTCAAATTCGTCCAGATTCTTTAGCTATGATTGGTCGCAGAAAAATTCAAGTCCACTAACGGTTCTTGTACAGCGCAGCGCCGCTCTTAAGATTGACTGGGTCAAGGTGACCAGCTCCCTCGGCCTCCGCGGCCAGACCGCTGCCTCTCTCCAGGCTTTCAAGAAGAGGAACGATGATGCCCGTCGCAAGGTTCAGCTTCTGTCCGAACAGCCCCAGACCATCGACTTCGCCCACTACCGCAAGGTCCTGAAGAACCAGGCCATTGTCGACGAGATCGAGAACCAGTTCAAGACCTTCAAGCCCGCCACCTACGATGTTTCCCGTCAGCTGAAGGCTATCGATGCTTTCGAGGCCCAGGCTGTTCAGAGCGCTGAGGAGACCAAGGGCAAGGTTGAGGCCGAGCTCCGCAGCCTTGAGAAGACCCTCGAGAACATCGAGACCGCCCGGCCATTCGATGAGCTCACTGTGGTATGTTTTGACTTCGATAGATTGCGTATGCCAATTTGGCGGAGCTATAGATATACTGACCCGTTTCTCTTTCTTTTCTACAGGATGAGGTTGCCTCTGCCCAGCCCGAGATTGATGAGAAGACCGCCTCTATGGTCAGCAAGGGCCGCTGGATGCCGGCTGGTTACAAGGTGAGACCATGTAAATCCAGCTGTCCGGTTTTACGCATACTAATACCCATTCTCACTTTTAGGAGCGCTTCGGCGATATGTCTGTTGTCTAAACTATCAGCATTATCTGTCATTTTACGCCTCTTTTCTCCTTCGACCAGTATCATCACACGATGGGATTTTCTTTTGTCAAGCATGTTGGCCAGCTAGGATACCCTTTGCGCCTGGCAGTGTGAACTTGGTTGTGGGACATGTATAGAAACAATGTGCAATTTAGAAGATGGTTTCCTGCATTAACCAACAGCCTTGTTTTTTGGCTTCCGTAAACGATGTTCAGCCCGTCGATGAATACTGCGAGAGAGAGTCCTCTTCTATAGCACTAGTGGATTGAAAACTCTTATCATCTGCTCTTCTCTACCGCACAGCTTATGAATATCTAGTAAGCGGCAGGTATAATGGTTTAACGATGTTCCACGGTAGGTACAAGGGGCCTAGAGGTCTTTTGTTTCCGGTTCTCTTTACGTCTAAATATATTCTACGGATATGAGTACGCGAGAGGATTTTACGTATATACCACTTCAATATTACCAAAGCGATTACTGCTTTGTCCGGCATAAACCTGATGTCGGAACCTGAGGGAGTTATTTAGTTCCGCCTTTGGCAATTGAACCTCACCCGTTGCCGATGCCTACGCATTACGCCCGACTCCTGTATTACACTTTATATCCCAGCGCTGCTGCGTAACGCCAGGGGTAAGATGAGTCACAGCGCTTAATTGCAACACCATATACCACACAGCTTATTCTGAATTCTCCACTGCCAGGGACAAGTGATCTGAGCCCCGCATCTCTTGCGGTCCGGAGACTGGCTGCTGTGAGCACCCACCCCGGTATTTGCCCTGTGATCAGACTGATAGGCAATCCGTCTGATCACAGCCTTGTGGTTTATTTCCCACAAACCGTCCGTTGATGACCGATCAGCTGCGGACATAAGATATGACGAAAGGAGCCCTATCCCATCCGTCTCTTATTCTTTAGAGACTACCGAAAGACAGATCTTCCATGAGCACTGTTTGGGTACTATCAGAGGTCCACTGCTCGACTAAGCTTTTTCAACGGGTCCATCAGGCAGATGAATCAACTGTCACCACCGGGTCAGAACCGGTGTCACCTCGAAAATCTACCCGTGGAGATCATTCAGGAGATCTTCTTCCGCTGCCTTGAATTCAATCTCCCACGGGCCTCTCTGTATATCTCCAGGGTTCTTTCTGATTCCACGGTATACACTTGGCTTATCCGACTCGCCTTCAGCAGCGCGAACGAGAGCTCAAAGAGTGATTTCTTTACTCCCGACTTTCTACCACCGCCTCTGAGCTTCTTTGCGCTCTCTGGGCATCAGAGAAGGGATCTTCAGCATGAAATCCTTGCTTCTCGTTGGTGCACACTACCCTTGATGCGCAAGTGCCAAAGGGAGTACGTGGAACATGCCATTCGCCGCAAGTGTCGAAACCTAGAGTTGGCCCCTGAAGATCACTATACTCTAGCCAACATCAATAGTCGCTTCAGTAACCTAGAAAGTTGCGACAAAGGCTGGGGAGGATGCCGCAGCAAAGGCGATTTGATACTGAAAGCCCGAGACCGGGACACCAACGTAGACTACAAAGTCGCAGTGTGGTTTCACTTCGGGGCGTTCCAGGTCCGCAAGCCCAACAAGCTAGTCACCGACCTCGATCTCTTTCGCCTTCCATGCTGCTTGCCGGAGCTGCCGGCTCGCATGCCAAACAAACTGCTCAGCCCACCCTGGACCGATACGAAGCTTGAATTTCTCCAATTGCTCTCTTTGGACGCGTACATCGATGCAGACGACACCTTCACCCGTTCGCGACGCATCCTCCGACAGGTCATCCGGGACCGTGATTTCGCGACCTTCCAGCAACTCGTCAACATGCACATCCGCTGCCAGTGCTATAAATACCCAGTGCGCTGGCCTGTCCTCCCAAACCACTTCCAAGTAGCATTGAAGTACGCGGACGAGTATGACGATCCATTCATCAAACTACTAGTCGAGCAGCGATGGGAGGATATCCCGGCAAATCTGCTACATCTCAAAGACCAATTGATGTCTAAAGCGGGAACAAGCCATATATGATAACGTCTTTGCTTCTATTAACAATCCATTACTATAATACACATTTGGGGAATAGAACTGAAAACACAAAAGCCGATAGAAACCAAAGACCAAACATCAAGCGTATCCATCGTAACTCATAGCGCGCCGCGATTCACAACTTAGATTCTAGACCGCCGTGTTCGCGTTGTTCCTCTCCTCCTTCGTCCACAGTAGCCGCAGGTGAGGCAAGAAATGATCACATCGAAGAGGGTGACGACCCCGTCGATGATCGCTTTGCAGACTGCGCCGATAGTATTGACGATGCCCATGAGGCAGGCACCGATGGCGTGGAAGACGCTTTGGATCTGTTATCGGACGTTAGAGTATTTTCCTGATAAGGGAAGAATGAAGGAGGGCAACATACACAAGATACAACAGCACCCATTTTGAAGAGATATCAATGGTCAAGTCAATGGCTTGTTCTTGGTTTAGACGAATCACTGAATGATGTCTTAGGAGATGGTTTGAATAGAGTAATGTATTGTTATTTTCTTTCGTGGTAGAGTAAAATAATGTAATGGTTCTGACCTTCAAAAAAAGAAAAGCCGGAACCCAGACCAGCACGACATATATATACATCCTCCCTCCCGATGAATTGATTCACCACCACGCAACACCAATGATGTATGTCACCAAGCATCAGAGCCAGCTCGACAGTCCTTACTGCGCATAATTACTCCATAGCCCATCAGATTACAATGCTGACCGCCATTTTCGTCATACTGACATGGAACCAGAATCCGGTCCTGATTCTCGCCGGCCGAATCAGGCAAGGACACGAGGATCATTACCTACTGATCGGCAGGTGACTGAATCCGCATTCGCCACCTGGCAATTAAACTCTTCCTGTTTGAATCTTATTGTGGTTTTACTATTATTATGAGTTCGTTCCTTGACAAGCGTTGAGCTGGGTCTGACGTCATGTGCCAGTGGTGAAAGAAAGTGAGTTGGATGACTAAGGTAGGACTTGTCAGGTGGCTTGACAGCCCTATGGATTTGTTCCTGAGGAGCGGATATACATCGGTAAGGGTTGCCGCTTTAAGTTGTTGTAGCGGCACTGTCCACCTGCTCAACGTAGTAGAAGATAGAAAACCTCAGGCACCTAGGATTTTTATCTCTCGACCCACATCATATCAAAAGTGAACCCAGCAAATAAAATACCTGCTATCAACAACCACTGCCGACCCGCCATGCCCGATAACCTCCCCTCCCATCCAATGGCCCGCGACAACAAAATTTGAGCGACAAGACCACCCGCTCCGCGCCGCCGGGCATGCTCACGCCGATCCGAGTGCGCGGTCGCAGAAAAAAACGCCCTGCTCCCACCGAAGATGCAGGACCTCAACTCAAGCGCTCCAAAGGCCGCGCCGGCCGACCCTTAATGTCGCTCGCTGAGCGATACAACTTCTCCCAGAGCCAAGCTACCAGACGCGCGCAACGTCTAATCGCAAAACCACCTAAGCAACCGCGAAAGAAACTCAGCCGTCTGGAGACACTGCCGGTGGAACTGATCGAGAAGGTCTTCCTGCTTTCCCTGAACGTCAATCTACCTCGGGCGTCGGCGTCCCTCGCGGCAACGGTGTCGAGCGAGCGGATCTATCGCGCATTGATACTCTTGGCATTCTGGAATGATGTCCCCTCCTCGACGGGCCCGTTTGATGCCGTCTCCGCGACGGCAATTGCGAAGATCCTGAGGCCGTTGGAGTATATCCCGCTTGATTTCAACGAGCGGGCCGCATTGCAGAGTGCCATTTTACGGTGCAAATGGTGCACAGTTCAGCGGCTACTGAGCCGGTTCCCTGATCTAATGGGCCTCAGTATTCAGCGATATTGGTTCACTGCGGGGATCACGATGACAGAAGACCAAGAAGAGAAGTTGAGACGGTTCCTTGCGCGCAAAGAGGACGAAAACGAGACCCGCAGTTTCGAAGGCACGGACAAAGATAATAACCACTACACACTATCTGTGTCACCTCTTGTGTCTGTAACGGTTGCCTGTCACGAAACGGAGACTGCCCAGACACACCGCATCCTCGGTATCACGGAGTTCCCAGAACGACTTCTCAAGGGCGGAAACGGGTTCACGTCAGAGACGATCGCCTACCTCGAGACGCTTCGACTCGCGAGCGGATTCAATACCTCCGAGCTTATGGAAACGCATGTTGCTTTGTCGCGTGATGCCCTGCAGAGGGGTATTCATGCGGCTTTGGTAGAACATAATGCCGAGGCACTTACATCCTTGCTTAAGATCGATGAGTACCATTTCCGTTGTAGGAATACGAACGTTGCGGTCACGAATAGTGTGCCGTATACGATTCCAGCGGAACATTTTCGTACGGCTGTGCGGGTTGCGCGCAATGAGCCGGCCCTGTTTCAGCTTCTTGTCCGCGCCAGTGCGGAGTCTGTCCCGGCTGATGATTCGGATATTACGCAGTGGGCTATGGATCTAGATGATTCGTTTGGCCGGTGGCTTCTTGATCTTATGTTACAGCTTCCGCAGCGGATTGAGGCGGCAAATGCTAATCCGGCTGAAGGGGCGGTGTTCTATCTAGGGCGAGTAAATGGACAGGTAGAATTGGCAAGACGGTATCTGAATGAGGTTTTGGGGATTGAGGAATTGGGGAGTTGGATGGAAGAAACTTCTCATGATTTCGAGAGCCAGTGGAGGTCTCTATAGAGACCATTTACTATGCACGGCATGATTGTTGAATTATGATACATTGTTTTCACATTGTGTATTATATGGATATTGTACATAGAACATACATTCAATGTCGCTGGTGACATTGCTCAATTAATAAAAATCGTATACCCCAACTTACATGTTCTTCAACAGTCTTAGTATACCAGTAACTCTTCCGGCCAGGGTCAACTGATATCCTGTTTCAACGACGCCCTTACACATTTCCCAAGCGCCGTTTCCATTCTGACGACTACCATCTCCCTTGCAGATAGGATAATCCACGCGTGGCGGGATGCGAGTCGCCATTAACTTGGGGAACCGGTCAACGCAGAGGGCCTTGATATTGCTCACGCCACGCAGACCTTCTTCTCCCGCAAAGCGACCGTATCCGGATCCCTTGACTCCACCGAAAGGCAGCTGCACGGCATAGTAGCTTCCAAAATCGTTGACAGATACCATTCCCGCTTTGATGTTCGAGACGCAGGCTGCGACGTCAACATGGTTGTAGCCGAAGACGCTAGCGCCGAGGGCGTATTCCGTTGAGTTTGCGATTGCAATAGCGTGGGGTACGGAGTCGGCGCGCATGAGGAGAAATACTGGCGCGAAAAGTTCAGTTTGAGCGATGCGCATGGAAGGTGTTACGTTCGCAAGGAGAGTGGGCGCAAAGTAATGGCCGTGAGGATACTTCGGGTGGTTGACACGTTTTCCACCGCAGATAAGGCTCGCGCCTTGTCGGACTGCGTCGTTGATCAATGATTCTAGGCGGTCGAAGGAGGCCGGAGAGATTAAAGCGCCCATATCTGGAGCGCCAGGTTTCTGCTGAGGATCTTCGGGTTTGGATTCAAGGAGGACCGAGCCAAGGCGGAATGACTTAATGCGTGAAGACACATCATTCAGAAGTTTGTCATATACTCCAGGCAAGGCAATGACACGCTCAACACCAATGCAGTTTTGTCCAGCGGATTGAAAGACGCCTCGCATGAGAATGGACGCGATGGATGAGACCTCGCTCACTGTTCTGGCATCGTCCAGAATGACAGCAGGGTCCTTGCCACCCAGTTCGACAGTCACTGGAGTCAGTGCCTTAGCTGCTGACTCGCAAACCTTGTGCGCGACCGGCCTCGATCCAATAAAGGTCAACTGAGAGATATCCGGATGTGAGGTCAAGAAATCCGCAACTTCAGGCAAACAAACAACGCTCTGCACAAGATCGCGCGAGTGACCGCATGCTGAAAGAGCACCTCTCACGACTTCCAAAAAGAACGCCGAGGACCATGCAGTTTGCTCCGATGGTTTTACAACCACACCGTTTCCTGCAAAGATACCACTGATGATTGGGCCGATGAAGTTATGCAGAGGATAATTCCAGGAGACACAGGCTGACACCACACCAAGAGGCTCATACGTGACCATGTTCCTCTTGTACATCATTAGAAAGTTCGTGGGTCTTGATTCGGGCGTCAGTGCCTTCTCGCCATGATCAATTGTCCATTTCAGCTTCTCCGCTGTCACAAGAATTTCTCCAAATGACGCATCGACTTTAGTCTTTCCAGAATCCAAACAACAAGCGGTGACAAGTTCTTCCTGATGCTCGAGCACATATCTGTTGTTCAGATGGGCTTCGGTTAGCTACAGTTTTTGGCCGCAGCAATCGAGGCTATGAATGTAACGTACTTTAGCAATGTCCGCAAAACCTTCCTCCTTTCAGCAAAGCTAGTCCGAGCCCATTCAATTTGAGCCTTCTTCGCTGCTTGGATCGCTCGGTCGACGTCTTCAGTTGTGGCGGGCTTAATTCCGTTGCCCAGTATTCTTCCATCCGCAGGACAATAGCTTAAGATAACTTTGTTGTTCCACGACTATAGGAGAGAAAATCAAAGTCAGCCATTGACATTCCCCCAAGAAAGACAAATATGAAGACGAGTCAACTTACCCCTCTAATTTGACCTTCAAGCACCCTTTTCTCCTCTCCCTGAACATCTTCCCATGCTTTACCTTTCCAATTGGCACGGACTTCGGGTGGAATTGGCACGTTAAACGGCACGGCAGCCTCTTTTATTCCCCGGATGTAAATGTACCCTAGGTATATCGCGCCGAGCGAGACGAGCGCGACACCGACCAAGGGAACTTGATCGTGGAGAGTTTGCGCGTGTGGAAGGAGCGCTGGAGGGATGTATGGGGCTAGGGCCTCCATTTTGAATCCAGACAGCTGCAATTGAGCTCCAAGAATCTGTCTGGATGGTTTCAGGAGGCGGGCTAATGTGGGAGACGGAGATGCGTAGCGGAAGTGGTCCCATTGTTTTATCAGCTACTCCGATAGGGGTGCACGTGCCACCTATCCTATAGAATAGAATAGTACATACATCAGACAATACATATCCTTTCCCTTGCTTATTATGGTCTTTTAGATTAAGAAAAAATTTACTCTACTTGCATTGGTTCCCATACGTTCACCTGTTGTCTTCTAGAATACACAAGGTTTCCAATAAGCGGAACCTATTAGATCGTTTATTTACATCGAAACAATATCTAACCTTTCGAACATCCTCCCTCACGCCTTCTCATTACGAGTCTGCCGGCCAGTGCTCTTACGCTTGACGGGCGGCGAGGTCGCGAGTTCCCCTTTTCTCTTTCCGGTCCTTTTGACTAAGTGATCAATGACGCAGCCTTTGTCCCATCCGGCAGAAGATTGCCCAGTTATTGCTCGGCATCTTGGACAAGTCTTTCCATGACGGATGAAGAGCTGATGGAGAGAATATTTGAGGTGATCTGGGATCCGCACCTCGAGATGGCCGAATGCCGTGATCTCTGTCGCCTTGTCCGGCGGTACCCAGCCAAGCCATTTGCAAATGCGGAAGATGTGAGTGTCTACCGCAAAGCACGGACGCTGTAGACAGAAGAGCAGGACACAGGCAGCTGTTTTGGGTCCGATCCCGGGGTATTTAACTAGTTCCTCCATAACCTGTTCCGTGTTTAGGGTATGGAGGTGGTTAAGAGACAGGAAGTGTTGGTCTGCACATGCAATCTCGTATTGTTTGCTGCCTTCAGATTTTTGCATGAGATCCGACGGTCCAGCGTCCTCGCCCTTCACTAGGATTTCCCGACGTTCCTGGTTTTCCTTGTGCACCATATCCAAGATGGCCTTGAGGTTCTTGCTCTTGACATCGGCTAAACCACCGCTCTTGATGGCTTCGAAAACATCTTTAAGTGGCGCTTGACGAACGGCATCCCAGTTAACACTCCCTTTGCCTATCCCTTCATGGAGGATGCCGAATTTCTGCACCAGCCCATTGAAAGCCAACGCAGAATTGTTTCCCGAAGTGGCACCACTAAGCAAAGTTCGAATAAGCGCATCAAGAACAGAGGGAACCTCTCCACAACCCGTTACAGTCAGAGACGGCTCTGGAATGGTAGCGGGAGGAACAATCTCTCCATGGACACTGGAGAGTAGTCTATTAACCTCTTCGCAGGCATCGGGAGTTGGATGGGGCCAATCTGGGAACGGAGTAATTCCTGGTGTTAGACGGTATGGATTGGCCTTCTTGCTTTTACCTGCCGACACCGATCTTGGTGCTGTAGTGGCTTTCTGAACAGTACTTTTCAAATCATTCGCAAGAGTGTCTATCACTTCCTCCTTGACACCTGATGATACGGCGCTGGCCTTAAACTTAGGATCAGCGGACGAGCCCAGATTATGGGGTAGCTCATCCGCAGCGTCAATCTCGGAAGCCAGGTGTTTTGTCTTGCGCCGCTTGGAGGCAGATCCAGTCTTTGAAGTGTTTCCCAAAGATGGCGACTGTTGCTCGGGTGATTCACTTTCTACTTTGGGCAGCTTAGTGGCGAATTCCCGCTCTGACGTCGTTATCGCGGCTGCCAGTGATGCAGCTTCTTTGGCAGCAGCCGACCTTGTTATGCGACGCTCCATGATAATCCGGCGCCACCGAAAAGTCCCTAGAACCAAAAGTAGTAATGGCAGTGGTGACGACACAGGTAAGTCTCCCACTAGGTATCACTAATGTTATAAGTTATGGGTATAGATATGGACATAGAACGTAAATTGGGTGATTCAATGGAGGGAGTCATATTGGATATGGCCGTCCAATTATACTGAATCTGGCTGGTGACAGGCATCACTCTCACGTGATCGGGATATATTACTTCCGCATCATCTTCACTGAAGCACTTGCTATTCAATGCCAAAAGCAAACTTTGTTCGTCATAAAAATAAAGTCTATAGGTCATGTCGTGCATACAAAAAGGGTATCTGGATCCCTTTGCTATTGCGATGCGATAACCATCACCAAGCAGATAGCCTTCCGTTCTCTTTATCCACCGCCTACCAACTCCAGGACTCCAGCTGACATAAATATACCGTCCATAAACTCATCAGTGATCATGGGTGATCGCCCATGTTGTGGATGCTAATGTCCATCCGGTCTTTGACCTTGGGATGCTCTTCGCTCTCCTCGGGTTTGCGAGTGCTGCAGATGCTGACCTGTGGCACTTCAGACTCCCCCGGGGTCGACGCTGGAATGATGTTGCCGCTGGCATCCAATTTGACACCGTTGGCAGCAATCTGGAAATCCTTTTCACTGGCGAAGCCATGAGTGACGGCTTCCTTAGCCCGATCTAAAGCCTTGATCTTGCGGCCTTCGCCTCTGATCTTTTCCAGATGATCGAAGTACCCATCGGAAACAGGAGTGACGTAGTCACCACAGAACACTCCGACCTCAAAGTTCTGCGGTTCAGCCAGCCCATTCTCTTGAGCAATCTCCGCACAGGCACCTTTCAGGTCAGACAAGGTCTGGAAGATGACGCTGTCGGCACCAATGTGCTTGGCGATCTGCTCGGGGTCACGGTTATGCGCAACCAGCTCGTTAGGCGACGCCAGATCGATACCATAAATATGAGCATGTCTGTGGAGATAGTTAGCAATGTGTTCATCGCTAGTAGCTTGATGTGGACCACTTACGTGATTTCCGGTGCGCAACTGGCGAAGTAAACCTTCTTAGCGCCAGCTTCCCTCGCCATGGTCACGATTTCCCGACTAGTGGTTCCTCGCACGATGCTGTCGTCAACCAGGAGGACATTTCGGTCCTTGAATTCTGCTTGCATAGCATTCAGCTTGCGGCGAACACCCTTCTGTCGGGTCTTCTGCTCAGGCATGATGAATGTCCGGAAAACGTAGCGGTTCTTTACGAAACCTTGGCAGTACGGAATGTCGAGATACCGAGCGACGGCTGCTGCGGACGTCGTGGAAGTCTCAGGGATAGGGATGACGACATCAATGTCCTTGACCACTTCCGGTCCAAGGACATCGAGAATCCTAGAGGCAAGGCGATCACCCATCCGCTGACGGCTACGATACACACTAATGCCATCGATAACGGAATCAGGACGCGCGAAGTAGACATACTCAAAGATATCAGGAGCATATGCCTTCTTCGGGGCGACCTGGCGGAACACAGGCTCGCCGCCCTTTTCTATGATGACTGCTTCACCAGGTTGGATGTCACGGATGTTAGTGAACCCAAGCTGATGCAGAGCAACAGACTCGGAGGCCATCATGTAGTCCGTGCCTTCGCCTTCGGCGGAAGGCCTGGAACCAAGAACCAAGGGACGGATGCCATAGGAGTCACGGAAGCCGACGAGACCAAAGCCTGCTTAGGTTAGCATTTTTATTCTTCATTCCAGTATTGGGATTGGATGAGTTACTTACCAGCTAGCATAGCAGTGCATGCCCAGCCGCCTTGACATCTCTCATACATCCGGCTGAGACTGGCAAAGACATCATCCTTGTTGACCCGCGCCTTCTTGGTTTCGCTCAACTCATCAGCGAAGACGTTGAGCATGAGCTCGCTGTCACTATCAGTGTTGATATGACGGTGAGCCTCAAAGTCCAGATATCTCTTGAGTTCCGGAGCATTGATCAGATTGCCGTTATGGGCCAGACAGATGCCATACGGACTGTTGACATAGAAAGGCTGAGCCTCGGCATTCGCACTGCTTCCGGCTGTGGGATATCTCAAGTGACCGATGCCCATGAATCCCGGAAGGTCTGCCACCCTAGAACCGTCGTGGAAAACCTTGGCCGCCATGCCGTTCGACTTCAGCTGGTAGATACGACCACCTGCAGCACAGGTGGCAATGCCAGCAGCATCTTGACCTCTATGTTGGAGCAGGTATAGTGCTTCGTGCAGGTCAACGGCGGCGGAAGACGACGGGTTCGCCTGGATCAGAGCAATGATACCACACATCTTGTGAATGTAGTCGGATTCTAGCGGATGCTTATGATTAGTCAAGGCTCTCACAAATGGATGAGCTGCGAGATAATATAAATAGCATCGAATATGAGATCAGGTCGGATTTTCTCCGCAATAATGCTTAGGAAGTCTAACATCTATAATAAAAAAAAACCGAAATTCATCATGAAAGGAGGGGCATATTGATTGATAACCAGGCGGGGGATTACACCAGATAACTCACATGCTTGGAAGATGAATCAATTTGTCACACAGACACGCAATGGTGGGGGACAGAGTTGAAAAAATGGAACCAGTTTTTGACTCTATCGAAACATAACAATAGTCATAGAGAATAAGGAGAGACTGCAATAGGTGGCAACTGGTAGTAAATCACACCCACGGAGGGATTGAAGGACCAAGTGGTGGCATGGTGAAAGGTTAAAGGAGAGAGAAAGAGTGAGGGAGAGGCAAGGGAGAAGAAGCCACCAGGTTTTATTTCTCTGGTCCTTTCTTTTGCCTAGTCCGATTTTCCGACTTTTTTTTTTCTCGACTTCTCCACAGTAAAAGACAGAAAATTTGCGGGTGCCGCTCCGTTAACGGACCGGAAAAATCTCTACAACCGGAGGGGTTGACCCCTCACGTGTCCACCGATGCTACCCAGAGCAGGTGGTCTCGTGACCTGTTAGTCATCATTCTTTATCCAAATCCAACCTTTCCGTATATGGAAATATAGCCCTCAATGATGGATGTAGAGTAAGTGGTTAGTCCACTATGATTACTTTTTGATATAGACCTTCCATGGACACTTGTAGACAAACTAGGATATCAAGAGTATATTGAAGTAGGGCTAAGCACTATATATTCACAGATCCTTTGCTATTCTTTCACCCCATCTATGTTTGCTGTATTGTGTTTCTTTATTTTTATCCTTTGTGGTAGTCACCACTCTATAACTCGCTGTGACAAGTTGTGTTATATAACAAAAATGTATAGCCTTAGACTAACGATCAGTATCGATGAAAATGAATAGTTAAAAGGGGTCATCAGAGCACTCATTGTGTTTCTCTCTCACTTCATCTAACTAATTCCTTATCACCGTGTTACATCTCTCCCTCTCCCTCTCTCTCAATCTTCAACTCATTTTACCGACACCTCGTCTTTATTGTCTTAGAGCACTAGACAATCTTTCCATTGCATCTGTGTCCAAAGATTCATAAGCCTGCTACTTCTTTCACCCCTCACTCTCAAGGCATTAAGATAACTGCCAAAGATGTCCTCAATCCAAGCTCGTGAGCCGTCAATTCTTGAGATAGCGGATCCCAACCCGATGACCCTCGAAATTGACGATAGCGACACATATAGTAGTGTTACGCTCGACTATGGCTCGGACGGACTTCGCCATGCGGATGATGTGGTCATCATCTCAGACAATCGTCCTCGGGACCCAACACCCTTTTTGCTCAGCGCAAATGCAGCGGCAAACCTGCGCGAGCTGGTTGATCTTACCATTCCAACATTTCAAGCTTTTGATGAGGATGATTGCTGCACAGACGAAGAGTTTGAGCTGCTCCTTCAGAGTTGGCAGCTGCATACCCCAAGCCCAAGAGTGACAACACCGGTCGAGGAAATTCGTGAGACAACAATACTCCCTCTTGAGGAAGTATGCATAGACGGCATACTCTATAAATCAGGACAGTCACTCGAGCTTTATGATGGGTCGTATCTTCGAATATGCACAGTTCTGAAGGATAGCACGGGCGCCGCTGTTTATTTCAGTGGCCGCCAACTTCTTAAAACTAGAAACCACGCCGGAACCTACGTTCCTAAAGAACGCAATGAACTCGTTTGGATTGCAAACGTGACAGATATCATACCATTTCATATGGTTAAGAGGTTTGTAAATATCAACTTCACTAATATTTGCCAACTCAGAGGCGATCGACAGAAAATAGCGAAGCCCAATGACCTTTGGTGCCGTTTAAAAGAGACATTAAAGGGCGGAGAAGTTTCGATAGAATACGTATCATTCGTCGAAGCTGACGAAGGGTATAAGATTGAACCCGCTATATTACGACAGCTTTGGAGGGGAAAGACTCGGGCTTTTGGCGAAGAAGACCATCCTAGAGACCGCTCCCCTGTAATTGTGCTAGACAATCCTGACCCTGTTGTTGACCTCACCTGTTCAGAAAGTGTGGAAGAGCGAAAGAGACGGCGACAGTATACCTTCGGTGACGGTTTCTGTGGTGCTGGAGGAGTTTCATGTGGTGCTCGCCGAGCCGGTCTTTACAACAAGTGGGCATTCGATAACTCCGAACACGCAACCTCTACCTATCGGCTCAATTTTGAGGATGCATATTGTGAGCTGAGCGATATCTTCAGCTTTCTGACAAGTAATGATGAGTTTTTGAGAGTTGACGTCAGTCACGGCTCGCCGCCATGCCAAACTTTCTCTCCCGCACACACGATAGAGGGTGTGCATGATGAGGAGAATTCTGCCTGTATATTTTCGAGTGCAGATTTGATTAGGCGGGCCAAGCCTCGAGTGTACACGATGGAGGAAACAAGTGGATTGCTTGATCGACATCGTGATACGCTTCACCGTGTTATAAACGACTTCATCGAAATTGGATACTCTGTCCGTTGGTGTATCTTGCGACTTATCGAATACGGAGTCCCGCAGACCCGAAAAAGGCTTCTCGTCATTGCTTCTGGGTGAGGAATCTCGATCGTTGATGGTGTTTACTGGAATATACTGATATCGTATATAGACCTGGAGAAATCCTGCCGCCTTTTCCGCGACCCTCCCATGGTCCAGGCTTGGGTGAATACCCTACCATTAGTCAAGCTATTCGAAATATTCCCTTAGGGGCCCCAGATCATGATGTACAGGCAGCGCTAAGTCGCGGTATGGATAAACCTCCTTATGATCCACACCGGCCGGCTGGAACGATCACTTGTGGCGGAGGAGATAATAATTATCATCCTTCAGGTAGAAGGAACTTTACCAATCGGGAGCTCGCCTGTTTACAGACGTTCCCTATAAACTTTCGATTTGGACCCCGAGAGGTCCGGAAACAGATTGGGAACGCCGTCCCTCCTTCGCTGGCTGAAGCCATGTACAAGGAGATTATTCGGACACTCCAGCAAACGGATGAGGAGGAAGTTGGCCGGAATATGAGAGAATGAGTATGTTGACAGTTTGTGTTGCTTCCGGAAGTATGTTTTCACACCTTATGGATTTTGTTTCCTTTCGTATCTCGGAACTGGATCAACGGTTGAGAAGAGGATGAGACGTTGATCCGCCACATGCTTGTCCTTTCCGAGTGATAACCGCGGAAACAAGAGAATGCCGTCCGACCGCGGGAGTTGTTGGCCCCCTCTTTCGGACCTTGCGAGTTTGAGGCATGGTAGATTCAGTTCCTATTGAATTAATTGAAATGAATCTGGTATTTTCCAAATTGTTGAGAATCAGTAACCCTGGCCGGATGGAATTAAATCGATCCCGAGGATCTGATTGATCAATGGGCTGTGGGAATTACAGTATTAGGTAGTAGTAGTTGGAAGGATGCATAACCGGCAATAGCCGCGAGTAAACAAAGGCACGGCCTCGGCTCAAGGGTGACCGTCCATCAGTAACTCCAGTCTCTCTTCTCCGTTTCTCCATTTTCTGTCGCCCTTACCTTTTTCCTCCCCGTTAATTTCTCTTTCTTTACCTCCTCCTCTTTTACTTAAACCCTCCCCTGCAATCTTCCCCGAATTGACCTCCCTCTCCTACATCATTGAGAGTTAGTGCCCTCTCTTCACCTCCTTACGATCCTATCATGTCTGCTTCGTGTTCGGCGTTGAGACGGCTGACCCACCGGTCTCCCCGCACTTTCCAGTCCCGCATCTCCTCCGTCTCCAGAATCTCATCTGCCACATCCTCCTTCTCCTCCCTCAACGCTCTTCGCGCAGTTAACTCGACCGCTCCTCGAGTCTCTCGTTTCTCAACCATGGCACCTCTTCAGTCTGGTTCTCAGGATGGCGCCCTCCAGAAGCCCTACGATCCCGAAATTCAGGACATGGCCAACTATATTCACAACTACGAGGTTAACTCCGACTTGGCTGTACGTATTCCTAAATTTTGTTTATTTCACATGCATATTTTTCGTAATTTCTCCCCAAAGGCGTACGATATCATCTCTCTGACTATAAGTCCTATGACTTTCTGGATTCCAGTATGATACTGCCCGTCTTGTGTTCCTCGATACCCTAGGCTGTGGATTGGAAGCCTTGAAATTCAAAGAGTGCACCAAGCTTTTGGGTCCCGTTGTGGAGGGAACCGTTGTTCCCAACGGAACCCGTGTGCCCGGTACACCGTACCAGCTCGACCCTGTCAATGGTGCGTTCAACATTGGTGCGATGATCCGCTGGCTGGATTACAATGACTGCTGGTTGGCCGCCGAATGGGGCCACCCTTCGGACAACTTGGGCGGCATCCTTGCCGTGGCTGACTGGATCTCTCGTACTAACCGCGCTGGCGGCAATATTGCGGGTGGTAAGATCGTGAAGGTCAAGGAAGTGCTGGAGGCCATGATTAAGGCCCATGAGATTCAGGGTGTGCTGGCGCTGGAGAACTCTTACAACAAGGTTGGCCTGGACCACGTTGTTCTGGTCAAGGTCGCGACGACCGCTGTGGTTGCCAAGATGCTCGGCCTCAGTGAGAAACAGACTGCGGATGCCATCTCCCAGGCGTTCGTTGACGGTCAGAGTCTCCGGACTTACAGACACTCCCCCAACACCATGTCAAGAAAGTCTTGGGCTGCCGGTGACGCATGCCAGCGGGCTGTTAACCTCGTGCTGAAGGTGCAGAAGGGCGAGGGTGGATTGCACACTGTCCTTTCTGCCCCTGTCTGGGGCTTCTACGATGTGCTGTTCAAGGGCAATAAGTTCAAGTTCCAGCGTCCCTATGGCAGCTACGTTATGGAGAACGTCCTTTTCAAGGTCTCCTATCCTGGTAGGTATTCTCATGCACTGAATCCAAGATGGTGTCTAACCAATTTTGTCACAGCCGAATTCCACTCTCAGACAGCGATCGAAGCTGCCGAGATCATCAACAAGAAGCTCGCTGCCTTGGGCAAGAGCGCCAAGGACATCAAGGAAGTCACCAACCGCACACACGAAGCTTGCATTCGCATCATTGACAAGCAGTTCAAGGCCATGGACAACTTCGCGGACCGTGACCACTGCGTTCAGGTAAGCTCTCGGCTGGAAGAATTTCGGGAGGGTTGAACAGTGATCTAATTTGATGTAGTACATGGTTGCCACCATGCTGGCATTCAATCGTCTCACCGCCACCGACTATGCCGATGGCTCGGAGGCGGCCACCTCCCCTCTCGTTGAGGATCTCCGTAAGCGCATCCGCTGCGTTGAAGATACTCAGTTCACCACGGACTACCACGACCCGGCCAAGCGCACCATCCCCAATGCCCTCACCGTCACCCTGAACGACGGTACCGTGCTCGAGGAGGTCGTTGTCGAGGCTCCTCTGGGTCACCGTTTGCGCCGCGATGAGGCCAAGCCCGAGATCCTGGCCAAGTACAAGCGTCACCTGCAGGCTCACTTCGAGCAGGCTCGCATCGACGAGCTGCTCGACGTGGGCTTGAACAAGTCTGCCCTTGAGGGTTACGATGTGGACAAGTATGTCGATCTGTATGTCAAGGACAAGATGGTCGCGTCTGCATAGAGGAAGCAGGCCAAGTGGAAATAAAATAATGTGTATCTATCGCTATGTTATGGGAATCATGTGATACGCTGCCTTCAGTTGAGTCGATTGACGGCGTATATATTGGCAAGAGGGTGTTTATTCCAAATTAGACAATTGGACTACTTTTTCTTTGGTTTAGACAAATGCGCCCATTGGTTAGAGGAAAGATATAGAACACCCTGCATGTTGATCAGAGCCGAGAGTAGTATGTACGGGGGGATCAACATGAGCAACATAGAATTATAAGGGAGAATGGGAAGGATTACACCAAATAAATGGGAGAGACACCCTGTAAAGAGAAGTAGATATCCTCCGCCATTCTAAACTAAACCACCTTCACTCAGAAGAAGTCGCTTGCTTGCAATATCCTAGTTCTGATATCTGTTTGATATCTACCATGGAGACGAAGCGCAAAAGTATGTAATTTTTTAAGCATGACGAAAGCCACGCAGTAAATCACGACATAACAACAACATACATTGCATCCAGAATGACTCACAAATCCCCCTGGTAAAGAAAATAAGATAGTCTAGCTAGATAAACCACAATACAAATAAGAGGCTCAGAAATACGTCCCCCGGAAATGACCCCAAAAGAACCGGGAAAGGGATTCCGACGCAGAACCGGGAATCATTTCCTCATTGAACCCACAAGCAAAGCACAACCCTATATAAGTACTTCACCTCAAGTCCTCACCAACACTTCCCCTCAGCATCGACAAAACTTATATCAACCCCTAAGACAACCAATATAAAAACCAGAAAACGAGTCACCATGATCACCAGCCTCGCACACATCAACCTCCTCGTCCCCGAGGGGTCTCTCCCCGAAGCCAACGAATTCTACGTCCAAACCCTCGGTCTAACAGCCCGTCCAGTCCCCCAGGCGCAAGTTGAAACGACGGCGTGGTATGTCATACCACCACTCCCTTTTTTCCTTCTTTCAGAGAGAAATCCGAGATTAACCTGGCAAATACAGGTTCGATATCGCAGGAGGTCCCCAGCAAGTCCATATCGCATTCGGCGTAAACGAATCGCTGGAATCCTCGCGTCATCCCTGCTTTAAGATTGGATCTCTGGAAGATCTACAGAAGTTGCAGCAAAGAATCTGGGACCATCATGTTCGTGGGGGACGGGCTGCGCCGAGAGAGGCGGATAAGCCAGGGGAGGCTATTTCTGGTTTGTTTTATTCCTTCGTTGTTGTTTCATGAGTGGTTTTGCTGACGAGAGCAGGTGAGATGACGGAGGAGTATCCGACTCGGTTTTTTGCGAGGGATTTTGCGGGAAATCGGTTGGAGTTTAGTTTGTAGTTTTTGTCTTTTGCGGGGTATTGTTTGGGTGGGATAGATGGTTTCTGGGATAATTTTGATGAAGCGTTGTGTAAGAGAGAATATGACATGCATGAATTTGATGAGATGGATATCACTTGGTGAAGGGGCTATTGGAGTAATTTTACATATATTTCATGATAGAGGAAATGTACAAAATGAACCACTATAATGTATATCATAATCTCCTCGCCTTCATACAGTAGTCTGGACTGGCGGTCTCATGGTCGCCAAAGCGGCGGTTCTCATCACCTCTTGCTCTTCATGTCCGCTTGTATCGCCAAACACGTCGTCGATCTCTTCTAGGGTCTTGCCGCTGGTTTCGGGGACAAAGATAAGTGCCCAGATACCGGCCAGGACACACCAGACTGCGAAGAAAATATACGTTCGATAGCCGAGGTTCTCCATCATGGGAGGCGTGGCAACGCCTACGATGAAATTGGAAAGCCAGTTGGTGCTGGTCGACAATGCCACCCCCTTCGATCGAGTCGCGTTGGGAAAGACTTCGGATGGTAGGGCCCAACCGAGAGGAGAGTACGTGAGGCCGAAGATCAGAATAAAAAGAAAGGCCATGGCGACACAAGCCCAACCGGCGGCTGTGTGGGCAGACCAGTCTTTGCCATATAGCCCAGATAGAATGGCGATGATGATGTACGCGATTCCGGTTGCAAAACCACCGAAGATTGCCAATGGCCGACGTCCAATCTTATCAATGATCAAGAAGCAGACAAGGACGGTGACTAGCTGTAGGACATTGAAGACACCAGAGAGTATAAGCGACATCTCGTCTGACTGGCCGATTGACTGAAATAGAGTAGGCGCATAGTAGATAAATGCGTTGATTCCAATAAACTGTTGGAAAAAGGCAACTCCACAACCGACTACTGTCCTCCGCCAGCCTTTCCGGCCGAATAGGTCTCGCCAGGCGAGTAGCTGTCGCTTTATACCGTGCGTACCAGGGTGCCTCTTCTCTTGGATAAGCTCTTGGAATTTGACCTCAGTGATAATGCCTTGGAATTCAGCTTGTACTCGTTCATCGGTGTCTGGCAGGCCCCTGAGCTTGGAAAGACTGGTGAGACAGTCCTGTTGGCGGTTGACGAGGGCAAGCCATCGAGGCGAGTAGGGAAAGAAATGGATGCCAACACCCAGGATTGTGGCACACACCATCTGCAGACCGAATGGCAGACGGAACGAGACCTCACTCTCGATCAACCTCGTACCGAACGTAATCCAGTATGAGATGACCACGCCGGAGACAATGGAGATGGACTCCAGGACCAAGAGCGTCCCTCGTAGGTTGGGTGGGGAGATCTCGGAGATGTACAGCGGGGCACCCTCCATGACCAGGTGAGCGAGATGAACCAGTCTGATACCGAGAGTCATGTACATACCATTGCGAGTGTTCCGACCCCGATGCCTCCAATGGCTCTCCCGGCTACTAATGTAGCATAGCTTTGCGCGCAGGTTTGAATTATGGCTCCGATATCAAAGATCACGACAACGACTGTCAGTGCCCATTTTCGGGAGATTCGATCGGCCAGGTATGGCATGAAGAGACAGCCCACGAATGCTCCAAGCAACAGCATCCCCGTCATTAACCCTTTGCCGAAAGCGGTCTCGGCTTGAGGAAAGACCGTGTGGAATTGCTCCATGACATTGATAATGGATATAACTCCTTGGTCATATCCAAATGAGAAGCCTCCGAGGGATGCCAGGAATGCCGCCCCAAGGACATAACCCGAGCTGATGAGGCCTCGGACACCATCGGGACCGTAGGCAGGTATCTCTTGTAGTTCTATATCGGGTTTGATGGCAACGGCTTCATGATGCTCCGAAGTGGAAAAATCCCCCGAGAGGACGTGTGGCTTAGTGTCTTTCTTCATATCCGTCGCCATGATCAATAGGGGGCGCGATCCCGATTGAATTCGATGTCAACCGAGTTATTTCTTGAATCGTGCCGAAGACAAACTGATGTCCGGCATCATTAAATACACCGACATATCCATATGTCACATTGGACTTCCGAGACGAAAGTTTACGGTTATTGAAAACACGGAAATGATTCTAATCCTGTAGACGCTATTGAAACAGTATCGACGTCGAGAATTTCCGCTTTCGGTAATGTCCGGCGAGGCAGCCTGACTTTTTGGATATTTTAACTCACGTTGCACCTGCCATGATTGGTCGGTCGGCTATTGTTAGTTGTAGCGTTGGTGATCGTTTTCTGGGGTATATGCGGGGGAATCGCGGAGTAATTCACCCGAATTCCGGGGGATGTGCACTTGTGAAGGAGACCCAAATGGCATTGAGCCCTTGATGAGCCAGCATATCATTGTAGTTGTAGTATACCGCGATACCGAATTATTTGTACTCTTCGTTGTTTTTTGCGTACTCGACCTCTTCGGGCACAGTGTTTCATACAGCTACAACACGGGCACGAGAACCCGGTAGATCAAGGCGTGAACATGGCGTTTGCCCTGTGTGAATCTCTGTTAGGACCAATCCCAAGATATTATGGCTCATAGGCTTACCATCCGGCCAAAGCTAGCAACTGCAATCGAGAGTTGTTCCATGTTGTACTTCGTTGTCTCAATTGTCTGGTTAAGATGATTTATTGATTGTATTCGGAGATCACCGGTGACATTGTACCGTCTATATTTACCTCTGAAAGCACCATATCCAGCTACGTGAACTGTGCCGTCTTGATACTTTATTTCTGTTGTTCAATAGACTATGATACTCGAAAGTGTCTCCTCGCGGCGACAATTTCCACATGTAGTATAGTTGAGATGGAGCGTGAGTGACGGCGGGGAAATCTTCCTAACATGGGACTGGGGAAATTCCCCGCATTTTGGGTGCAGGATGTCCCGATACGGAAGGTCTCGCCGCGGTTTATGTCTTCAGCTAACTTGAACTTCACTCGATGACCTTGAACTTTCTATTATCACATCAATATAACCATTTTTAGATATCGTCGCCTACGGAGAGATAATGACCATGCAGCGGAGTCGAGAAGTCCAAGAGCCATGCTGGAATTGCCGTGGTCAGTTTATTGTAGTCTTTCCTATAGGCTTTGACATACTAACTCATCCAACAGACAAACATCTAAAATGTAAGACCAAAGTACTGCTAGTGACGGTGGTGCAGGACTAGCTGTCGGACACGCAAATAGAGAGAAAGACAATGTGGCTCGCAGCTGGATGCTAATGGATGCTACACCCTTGCATGACTGCGTACATAGAGTGGACGGGAAGCCATGCTGATCATAGCTTGCTTAACTGCTAGGTGATAAACAAACACCGAAGTGTGGACGATGTGAAGCGAAGAATCTAGACTGTGTTGTAGTGTCGAAAAGACAGATCTTCCGTCAAGGGTCCACTGCTCATTTCTCGGAAGACCAGCATTGGGTGAACAGTAGGCCTAAGCGAGGTGAGAAACCTTCCGGAAGAATTTCAACAAGCTAGCGAGGCTTCGATGACTGATCAGATTTCGTAGCTCGGCTCCGCGTACATGATACAGGCGGATCTGTTGTCAGCAATGTCCATTTTGATCCTTCCATTGGACACACTGACCACGGGCCCTCTAGCATCCCTCCCACGAGCCCAACGACGCAGCATTCTTCAGAGCCTTTCAATTGCTTTGATTTCACTGCTTCCGAAAACCAGCGTCTACATGCTCTGGCTATTACAGCATGCGAAGCCGATCAGTTAGCGCATAATGTTTCAAGTTTGACTGGACCCCTGTTCAGAGAAGATGAGTCGCCGCAGGATTCAGTTACAAGTGAATTCAGCTCCCAGCTGTTGGGTATATCCGATCCAAGATTTCCGGCCCACGCTTTGTCTGTGTCCGGGAGCCCAGAGCAAATAGGTCACCGTGACAGTAGCGAGGGAACTAATTCTTTCAGTGGACCAGTTCAGTCTGGGTATAGTCCTACTTCCACTTCTAGTGATCCAGCGCTCAAACCATTTGAGAGCGTACAAGAAGCTTGTCTACTGCGGTACTTCATCGAGGAACTTTCTCCATGGGTATAGTATACGCAGCGTGCGATGTTAAACCAAAGCTAACAGAAGCATAGTTTGACGTCTGTGATGAAAGGAGACATTTTCAAGTAGAGGTTCCATATCGCGCCCGACATTGCCCCCCACTTCGGAATGCCATTTATGCCGTTGCATCGCGTCATCTCAGCCGTTTGCCGCAGTACAGGACATCCAAAGGACCGAAATATAAAGGGCAGGTTCTTCCCCATTTGTCGACGTCTACCGCGGTTGAGTATATGCTCAAATGCATACCCGCGCTCATAGACTTCCATAAGATCTGTGACCGAGAGTACCAAGAGAACATTATGGCAGCTGCCGTGATCTTGCGACAGTATGAAGAGATTGAAGAAGAGGAGGAGATTGATAGTAGCACTGGAGCTCGCGACCAGCAGCCTGTTAATTTCCTTGCCATTATACAGGCCATCATAGAAACCACTGCCTCCATACCCACACACCACAGCTTTGCCAATGCTGTATTCTGGATAGCCATTAGGCAGGAAATCTACTATGCATTGGCAATGCAGCGTTTCCCCCGGATGACCCCCGACCAAGATAAGCGCCAGAGTGCCTCTGCTGCTAATAAACTGATATTATTTGCCGGAGACGTAACGAGATGGTGGCTAGGGGACAGGTCACCACTAGACTGGGGTGAGCTCCAACAAGTTCTGTTGGAACGAGTACATGCAGCTGACCACCTTGAACACAGCTGTGTTAAAGGAAAAATTGCACTCAATAACGAAGGAACTTATGCCTGAGTTCGTTCCAATCCTAGACAATAAGGCTGATAAGTCCAAAGGGGAGATATTTTCGACTGTCTGGTACTGCTCGAGTGCACAAGTATTTGGCGCCCAACACTACGAGATTGCTCGGATGATCTTGATCGCGGAGAACCCTAATATTAGGTATGTCCGATACCTACCCACGTCTCTTTATCTGACTCTCGATTGTTGATCAACTGATATAGGAACGATCCACATTGCCGCATTGCACATCGCAAGGCTGAAGCACAAGTCCGATCGATAGTACTCAACATTTGCGGAATTGGCCTTAGTCACCAGAACTTCTCACCCGCCCTGGTTAATGCAGTGATTAGCATCATACTTTACGGGGAGTATTTTACTGACCCCAGGGAACGAGAAGCACTGGAGGCTGTCATTGAGAAGACCAAGGCCATCCATGCTTGGCCTATGAGGAAGTTGCATCATGCGGTGAAGGCCAAATGGGAATTTATCGATAGCGAAGACTACTGATGTAGTCGTCGAAATGAAACAGATCATTTGGAACATTGCGGACGTGCCTATGCGTAGGTAGCTCGAAAACTACATGGAACACCGCATGAGCATAATGATGACACGAACGATGACAAAAAAAAAGCCGATAAGTACCGTGATCATGGCCCAAATGGATAATTGAAACCACAGCTGTGCGTAAAGATGGGCCCAGTGTTGCCGCAAAGCTCCCCCAGTACACCAGGTTGCATGAGATATGACCAATCGACGTCATTCTGGTCGGGCGAAACCTCATCAAACATTTGGCTTGCGCTGTGCAGAGACGGAAACATTGAATCTTTATTGGACATAACCTCGGATGGCCGGCCCATTCTGTCTAGTCCAGTGTTATCGTCAACCCACATTCTGGTTCCAGCAACGGGGCCACCGTTTGTGGTCCCAACGGAGTCCGTGCTACCATTTCTCGCCAAATCTGGCTTTGAGTGGGATGTTGAAGTTTGCAGGGCCACACGTTCGCGCAGCAATGTAACTAGCTGTGGGGGTTGCACATTCCTCCCAAGTTGGAGCTCGGCCTCCTCATGTGCGTTCCAGGCCTTTAGGAGCATGCGACCGAAGGCAACATGCATAGGACTTCTCAGCTTGCGAATGAGACCCCTGTGATTGTAGTTGCCATATATAGCTTTCCATGCACGTTCGCACAGCTCGCCCGTGGTGCGCTGGCGCAGCTCACCTACGAGAAAGACATAGCCTGGCAGGGGGACTAGTAACTGAGTGTACCAGAGAAAGTTGCGTAGACTGGGGGTCGTGTGGATAGTATTATCGTACTCAAGCATTTCGATAGCAGTCATGAAGAGGGCGTCGCGCTCCCGGTATTCGAGAGTTGTGGCGGACACACCCCGAGACATAAAGTCAACAATTCGAAGTCTACAAAGCGACACACGCGCCATCATCAGAGCAAAGAACTGAACAGGAATCCTATGATCACAGTGTGCGAGATACGTGGACTCCATGTGTGCACAGTAGCGATTGAGACCGTTTGTCGGGGGCTGACTGCTAGTTTCTTGAGTAGTGGCATCGGCTGGCGAGGTTGTTGGCTTGTGTTGCGCGAACGGATTGTTCAAAGCCACGGGGTTGGGTCGCATGCCATTAGGGACAGCTGCCATAGTGAGTTCAATGCGCGTGAGGCAGAAGAGCATCTCAGTTGCACCAGTGCTGGGGGTTGGGGGTTCTTTAGCGTGTATGTGTAGGTCTGCATCGTTCACATTGAGAGGAAGCCCGGAGTCAGTTGCAGAGGAAGAGAGCGCGGTAATGGTCGATCCAGTCACCTCTGCAATTCGTTTGTCAAAAGCGACAATCTGCCACCATAATCGTTTCCGTTGCTCTGTTTCGAATGGCGACAAGCCGAACCGAGTCCCATCTCGATGTAAGCCGAGACGTGTGGCTATACGTACTGCGATGCCGATCAGGCAGAAAAGAGACCGAGGGTCGACGTATTGGACTATACAGAACTATAGCGGGAATTAGTCGACGCATTGCCATATGCTGGAGTATAAGGTACATCCAAGGATGCAGGAAAAGCGTAAAGGTCGACATACCAGGTACAGAAAGTAAGCTTGCAACACCATGAGCTCATTTGATCTCATGAAACCAGCATTTATCAAAGCTTGCTGCGTGCCCTGGTGATATCTGGACAGGAGCACTGCTTTCCCTTCATCAAAGGTGGCCTCCACCTCCTCATCTGTCAAAGAAGTTACAGCGACGAGATATATGCCAAACATCAAAGCTTCGAGCGGTTTGGGAATTTTAGCAGGATCGGCCGCTGCCTCGACAACTTGTGCCTGGAGTGTTGGAACGTGGCTAATCTTCAAGAGAGGGTTCACATTGTTGATATAAACCTGCCATAGTTGAAACACCTTGATAGCAGGTGGGTGTAAATCGGTTATCTGGGCCGGCGAGCCACAGACATTGAATGGGAAGCCATCGGTATCACCAAACATGGTATCGAATGAATGATGGATGATGGGCCGCTCGTTCTCATCGTCGGATGTATCGCGCAGCATATCGTCGGTTGCGCAGTACTGGATGGTTTAGTTCCTCTGTACCTTCAATCGTCATATCGAGACACCAATATGGCCATGTAGAGTATCAAGATGAGAAAACCATTCCATGGACGAACCTCTTGATAATATGGAAACCATTTCGAGCGCCTGAGAAACGTCAGAGTGGTACTTGACATAGATATCGGAAAGGAGCGATAACAGCTAGATAAAACTTACTTGCCATGCTCCTGTGAATTACGATTCTGTGCACTACCTTCTGCAGCAGTCCCCAAGCCATCGTAGTCATGCTCGATGTTCGCGACACCATCTTCACCTTCTAGGACCGAGTCGAAGCTGATGCCATGCTGAGACATAAGTGCCTCATATTTTCTAAGCCGGTCAATCAAGTCTCGTTCGTGCAATTTCTTCTTTCTCCTCTTAGGGGGCTGTGGGGGCAAAACCCGGCACTCAACTTGTGCTTTGACGCAGTTGGCACAGGGCTTCTGCTGGTCACAACGGACCTTACGCTGCTGACAAAGCACGCAAGAGTGCCCTCTGGTGAGATTACTCATGTCAATGAATTTAATTGAGTTAGTACGAAGATCATAAGGTGTGAGTTGACCATCTGTATATGCGCGGGTGGCTGCTGATGCTCTCGGTCCCGTGCATTTGATTCGGTCCCGAGACTGCAGGATAGTCTCCGACGCTAGTCCTGATACGGATACTCCTAGGGCAACAGGCTGTCATGTCGGGGTGGATATTGTTACTTGTTACCGATTCTGTGGATTTGCTATGCTGGAGTAGATTTGTTTGTGAAATATGACTGGATTTTACCTCATTATCAGTGGGGCACTGCGTGAGGTTCCAGACCGACAGAGTCATAGTGCTGTTCGTGGCTGGTCTATATAGCATGGACAGGTCTTTCCCGGGAATAACATCTTCGATCTCTTTATAATCAAATAAAATATCATGAGACTGCCCGTTGCAAGTGTAGTAAGCTGACTCTTCACGTTGAATACCTTACTTTGCACATACCCAACATCGAAAGCCGCCAGACGACATCTTTAACCCGACAGATACCAAGCCAAAGGCATAATCGGGAGCAACGAACAACCAATGGTATCATCAGCCCGCGATAGCGAAGCCGAGGTTGACAAGGGCAAGGAAAGGGGATCAGACCAAGTTTCAGATGTTGAGAAGGAGAGCATAGTGCCGAGTCAAGCAGGGCAAAAGACAGGAGAAGAATCTGAGAGCCGTTACCAGCCCAGGACTCTCAAGTTCTGGCTAATCATATCATGCAACCTTCTGTCCCTCTTTGTCGTCACGCTGGATCGGACAATTGTCAGTACTGCTATTCCTCGTATCACGGATGAGTTCGATAGTTTGGGCGACATTGGCTGGTACGGTTCGGCATTCTTGCTCACGGGAGCAACTTCTCAGCTTCTCTATGGCCGAATATACAGAGCTTACGATATGAAGCGTGTATTCTTACTTTCCATTGTGATTTTCGAAATCGGCTCTGCCATCTGTGGTGCGGCACCCAACTCAGGCGCCTTCATAGCTGGACGTGCTATCGCCGGGTTTGCATCCGCCGGGGTCTTCTCCGGGTGCATGCTTATTATAATACCCATGATACCACTGCACAAGAGACCTATGTTTCAAGGAATGTTTGGAGGGGTCTTTGGAGTCTCCAGCGTTATGGGACCATTGGTCGGGGGAGCCTTCACCAGCTCGGTCACCTGGAGGTGTGTTATTTAGGCTTGATCCATTAACTTGGGCAGTTATCTTTGACTAACCTGAGTGACAAGATGGTGCTTCTATATCAATCTTCCTATCGGAGCAGTAACAATAATACTTTTGTTCTTGATATGGGATCCACCGAAGTCGAATTACGAACCTGCATCCATTGGAACCCATCTAAAACGGCTCGATCCCCTAGGCATGTTTTTCTTCGTGCCCGCAATTGTCTCTCTGCTGCTAGCTTTACAGTGGGGCGGCTCGACCTACTCGTGGAGTAATAGTCGGGTCATTGCACTCTTCGTTCTGTTCGGTGTCTTGATCTTACTGTTTGCCGCCGTCCAGATCCTCAGACCGGAGACAGCAACGATACCAGCCAGGGTGATCACTCAAAGAAGCATGTTCTGCGCAGCGCTTTACACCCTCTTTATATCGAGCTCAATGATACTGATGGTCTACTTTCTTCCGATCTGGTGTAAGTGCAACCTCCTGTCACTCATGAATCGACGATCTAGCTAACGGCAACATTAGTCCAAACCGTCAAACTCGTCAGCCCCATCAAGTCGGGCATCTACACGTTACCGCTCATGCTCAGTATGGTTCTCGCAACATTCATCGCAGGGTTCATGACACAGAAGACCGGATACTATGTCCCAGCCATGTACATATGCCCATGTATTTTGTCAGTTGGATTAGGTTTGATGTCAACTTTCAACCTCAACACCGACTTATCCCATTGGATCGGCTATCAATTTCTATCTGGCTTCGGCCTGGGATTCGGAATGCAAGTCTCGGGCCTCGTCGTGCAAAGAGTCCTCCCGTTCGCTGATGTACCGATCGGAATCGCACTCGTGTTCTTCCTCCAGCAGCTCGGGGGCAGTGTCTTTGCCACGATTGGTCAATCAATTCTTACCAACTACCTTATGTCTCAGCTCTCCGACGTTCCAGGTCTAGATTCAAAAGAGATTTTCAATAACGGTGCTACGAACCTGGCTTCTGTGGTTCCACCTGAATATATGGTTCAGGTACGGCAGGCGTACAACGGGGCTTGCACGAAAATCTTCCTCGCTGCAATGGGGGTCTCTCTTGCTGGACTGCTTGCATCTCTTGGTATGGAATGGAAGAGCATTAAGAAGGGGAAGAATGGGCAAGACGGACCTACGCAGAAACCGGAGGTTGCTGCAAAGGACATGGCGCAGCGTAAGCATCAGGGATTGGATGGGAGTGCGTAACCATGGGAATGTACTATAATAAGTCAGGATTTTATCCTGGTTCCGTATTCCTTGTGCCACAGCAACCTGGATGGTGATTTGCCTTTAGAGACGCCTCAACCCCACCGTCTCGGTTGGACAACAAAGAAGAATCTCTGACAGTAAACCTAATCTTCCCTCTCTTTGTGTTTATTCACGTGTTGCTGCCTGGTCTTAAGGCGACTGTTCACTCATTCATTCATATTGTTTTTAATATAAATCTATTTTCGACATCCCACTCACTTCAACATTCCTTCTAGACTACAACCACACCCTCCTCCAACCCTCTCTCCTTTAACACAATCCCCAGTCTATCATAATCAAACCAATTCCAAAATGGCCACACTCCAGAAGTCCCCCTGGAAACCCACCACCCCCGAAGGCGAAATCTGGCAATCCCTCCCCCCAGCTATCAGCAGCAGCGCAGCCGCCAACCTCACCCCCGAAGAAATCACCAATATAAACCTCGACCCGACCACCCCAAACGCAACCAAACTAACCCTCCTCGAACAAGCCCTAACCCAAAAGCTCCAGTCTCTCGAAAACGCCGCAAAACCCACTCCTCTTTACGAGAAAGACCACCCCGCCTGGCAGAGCCTGAAATCCGCTCTCTTCCACATCAATCGCGGTACCGGCGATGTCGAGAAACAAGAAAGTCTTTTGCTTGAACAAGTCAATCATCCCGGACCGAAGGGGAAGGATCTAGCTGCGTTGCAGAACTTGGCTGGACTTTATGAAGAGAAAGGGGAGTATGAGAAAGCGGAGAGACTTGCCCGTGAGACGGTGCCGGCGCTCCGGGAACATCCTGTCTTGGGGAGGGATAGTCCGCAGGTTCTTGGGTCGTTGAGGATCTTGATCAAGGCTTTGGCGGGGCAGGGGAAGATTGGTGAGGCGGAGGAGGTTATCAGGGAGGCGGAGGAGAGTATTGAGAACCTGGCGGGGGGTCAGTTTGCGGAACATCAGCAGGAGGAGAGGGATGCGCTTAAGAAGGTTGTTGCTGGGTTGAAGAAATGAGGGATTTGTGGTTTATGGTTGGGATAATGATATTATGACATTATTTCAGGTCATTGGCAGGAATTACTTTGCTGTAGAGGGAAGGGATCGTGAATATGGGTTTGTTTTTCTGTTCCCTAGCGAAACATACTTAAAGCAGGACTCTATTCGACTTTTACTATGGCTTTTGTTTCTATGAGTGATCTATCGCCCGTCGCAGTACAAACTGGAATGGCTACTATGAAATCTAAATCGTGGCTAATGCCTTGCTCTAGATGACAACGGAGTACTTGCCCTAATATCCTTCTACGAAACTAATCCTTGCTTGACTTTCCAATGAGGTAGTGGGTATGATAGACAGTGTAGTATTCCCATCAGCCATATCAACACACTACTACAAAATAAACAAGAACACAACCACACCCCCGCATAACAAACAGAAAACATTCACCCAAGCAAAAACATGAGCAGATAAGCCACAGAGTATCGAGAAATAAACCCACCCAAGCTGAAACAGCTTAAAACCAGCCGAAAATGGATAACGGCCACCGGCTCCACCGGTTGGGTATCGCTGTGGAGCAAGGGAGCTCCGAACCAGTGGACGAACACCAAAGGTGGACACAAAGCTGACCTTCGAGAAGAGAGCTAAACGACTTGACACGAGCTTTGGGTTACATTGCAAGAAAGTTAATTTGGGTTGGGCAGTTGGAGGTTCCTGAAATAGCTTTTGATACTGCACTTTACCTACCTTTACGACGTCTGGGATGGACAGGGAGCCATGCATGGCTGCACAGTGGAAAGTGATGTGTATCTTTTTTTCTTATCTGGGGTCTTTGGGTATCGTTTGTTTATCTTTTTATCTTTTTTTTTTTTTTTTCTAATAGAAAGACAGAGAGAAGTCGGAAAGAGGTAGTATCTAACAAAGGGAGAAACACTGCTGCTGGAGACGCGGACAATCTATGAAATGCTTGAGTAGAGACGTGCTTAATGATTAATGCATTGATAATACGATCGGACTCTAAGAAGCCATCTCAGTAGAAGAATTACGTAGAATTCTTGAAAGAAAACAATCTGTTGTCGCCTGGTGGGCATCATAGTGGATAAGAAAAATATCGATAGTCCATCCGAAGTTTCCAATTTTGAGCACGTTTACAAGCTATATCACCACAAAAGGATAGCTACCACCGAAGAAACCCAACGAATCGAAACTGTACGCCATAGAAAAAAATGACAGGATTTGGGACTCGGCGTTGTGGGCCAACACATGGGCTACAACGTTTGCTCTTCGGGTCCCACTGTGTCTCGGGAGCCCCTTTTTCTCGACTTGACGATATCTCCATTGGCCGGTCATCCACCACATATTACGCTAGAATAACCCTATTCTACGGAACAAAAGCTATAGAGCCTGGCACTAAGTCGTTGGTGCTTCTCGGTGGAGCCAGTTAGGCTTCTGGAAATCACTTGCAGGGAGCTTTTCAATGTCGCTTGCTCTCCCCAACTTTGTCCGGTGGATGCCCTAGCTCCACCGAACCAGGAATCCCCGGCACCTTCTGTCAATAAAATGATCAGCGTTGTTTTTCTCACCGGTGATTGAATGCTTGGGCTGAGCTATGGTGGAGTGTGTACGCGACTCGTAAGTCAATTGGGCATCAGTATGGCCAGGTACGGGGTTTTCAGCTTCTGCCAGACAAGGCAGCTGGGTCGCACAATATCATGGCTATATTCCCCCATTTTAGCCATTTTCTGTAGCTTTTTCAGTCTTTTAACGAAAGACGGCTCTTTCAAGCAACGGACACAGTACCCCGGTAGACGAGAGCGGACTGGCGCGGCGTCTGACAATGGTAACAGGCTCATCTTCGGCACTGAAAGCCTCGCGAGGCGTTACTTCGAAAGTACTGTCATCGACAACTCAGGGAGCCTTGTCAGGTGAGCCCCTCTCGAAGCCGGGCGCTCATCAGCCCGTACAAGATCCGCGTTCTCTAGTACCATTCAGAGGAAATGAAAAAGATGGTAAAGTCGCCACGACTAAGGAGATGTCGCCGAAGCAGTCAGAGACTCCGATCAAGCCACATCCCAACCAAACAGTCCCTACCACGCAGACGTCCATGGAAAGCAAACTCAACACGGCCCCTAAGCGTGCTTCGCACGGCATTTCGTCGGAATCCCTGACGGGCCACTCACAGCCCCAGCAACCATCGCAAGCCGATGCCGATAGCCTGACCACATTCCCTCCATTTGCCGTTGGCCCCAAAGACAAAGTCAAAAGATTCCTCGAGTCGCAAGGTGTGGGTGAACCAGGTGATACGCCTAACCAAAGCGCTATCGATCACCTCAAATCACGCCCTCCGACTCCATGGCCGGGCGCTGGAGCAGATCCGGAGGCTCTGCAATCAGTTGATGACGCCCGACCACCAGTCCCATCTCACCCATTGCCTCGTGTGCCAACGGCAGAAGACAAGCCCCAAAATGGCTCATTACTTAAATCCACCGTGAGCAAAAAGCCTGAGGAACTTGGTTTGAAAAACCTCAAGATTTCCCAACCCGATATACCCTCGCGTCCTTTGCCGCCCATACCTACTTCCCGATTCAACTTCCTACCCAGCGAGGACATTTCGATCATTGATGATCCGGGTCTATTGACCCCAATCACGGAGGTACCAAGTGAGTTTTCTCGGGCGAACTCACCAGTCGACCCGTTGATGGCCGGTTGCAAGCCTCGCCCAATTATTGAACAACCCAATCCTCCTGTCAAAAATCCTCCGGTCCAGAAGCCGATTGAGATGTCAAAGCCCCATCATGCTACAACAGTAGCCCGTGAAGTTCCCAAGTCGCATGCACCACCAGCATCCACAGTGCTGTCTTCCATCCCAGATAGACCAGGGACCCCACAAGTGACGGTCGGCTTGCCGAAACCGAAGCAGAAAACGTCCATGAGCTCAGCAAGCCCTCAAGTCAGACCAGACCTAGTCACTGCCAAAAAGCTCGAACGGAAACCAAGCAAACTCAACATCACTACCACTAGCAGCACAGTTGAAAATAATATTCGACGACGATCCGAGATAATACCAGAAAAGCAAATCGACGAACCGAGCGTTGACCCACCGCAACAGCGTCTTTCATCACCCTTTAACCCATCAAAGATCAAACAACAGGCATGGGACTTGGAGACAATTGCGAGCGAAGACAGTTGGTTCCAGGAGAACGAGGATAACGAGGATAACGATAGCGATGGAAGCGCGTCAGGTGAAAGTGGTCCCCGCCGTACTCCTCCGGGCCAGGTGCGAGCCAGGTTAACGGTCGAGACGGTGGAATGCACATTTCAGCCGCCAGCTCAGACCCCAGATCTAGATCAGGCGCAGTATGATACTACGGGCCAGGCGAGGAATGAATTCTTTCCACCTTGGGCGGTAGGGAGTCAGGCATTATCGGAGGGAGCGAGGGATTTGAGGACGTGAGTCTCTGGGTATGCGAGAAAAGTTTTGTGGTCTTCCTGGTTTCCTGAGGTGTACATAACGAGTTTCATTTGTATAAACGGATTTCCTTTGTATAGAAATTACGAATCTACCTTTATTTGATTCTTTTCTATTCTAATTTAAACAGACTAATCACGCTTTCATGGGATTGCGAGCTTGGTATCGCATTGACCACGGCATTTTAAGTTCAGCACAGATAGGACACCTCGCATCGTAAGCATGCCATCGGCTGGATCATTCCGAATTTCCCAGGATAATTTAAATTGTCTATATTAGAGGCTCGAGCCCATTCCAACTATGTTAATACATCTCTGCATAAGTTAGCCGGATTAAATTTTTGTACTAGGGTACCATTAACTTCGACGATTCAATCAAACTCAAAGAATAGTCCTCTAATGTAAAGAAATACCGTTGTGACATCGCTAAACAAGGCACTACACAAATCATTAAGTCTATGATTCACTAAATAAACCTACCCGACCAAAAGCCAAAGTACAATACCCAAATCCAATAAATCTCCAACGCCACCCAGCGGGGACCTACCAACTTACCCCTGAGAGAACTAGAGAGCACTGCAAACGGCGTGCGGGCCTAGAACCTCACACCCTTCCAATCCGGCATCCTGAACGAGCGAGAATACTCTCCAAGCAAGACGCTGGGCAGCAGAAATGTATGCCTGACGCTACCGGGTCGCAAAGGATCAGCGCCAGTTGAAATTGCAAGGAAGCTTCCAGACCCTCTTGCCAATGGAGCTCCATGTCCGAAACAGGGAGACCCACACGGATACTAGTCGAGAGGTACTAGACAACTACGAGTGCGATGGGCCTATCATATTGGTTGCTGGATTTGATCGGATTTAACTTCCGATCAGGTTTCTGGGTGCAGAGGACTTTGAGTCTTTGACTGAGGGTTGGTGATGGTTGTTCCATCTTGAGGTCGGTTGGTGTGTGGTACCCTATTATCCGGCTGGTGATCGATGGTTGGAATTATTTTAGCATTGGGTAGCATTGTCCAAGATGATTTCTATTGTTTGAGAAGCTGACACCATGTCTCATCTCTGTACGTTATCTGAAGGCTTTTGGCATCGGGGATATACAAGTGGGGTCTACTGTTATAACGCTCGCGCCGATCAGCTCCCTCAGTGTACTCTTTTCAGATTCTGAAGGATTTCGAAAGAGGAAATTCGAAGTAGGACGATACCAAAGTTTTAAGCCCAATATACAGAGTAGAACATAATGCATCAGTTGAGAGATGTTTTATGCGCGCTGGGTCAGCGAAAAGGACGGGGGGCGATCATTGCCAAAGTAAGGAAGAGAAAGCACGGTATCGAGAATTCTGCATTCTCTTCACCTTGTTTTCTCTTTCCTCTTTCATTGCCATGATGAGGAAAACTACCTCCAACCACACCGAATAATTGAAGCCCAAATCCCGACATGGTGGATGCTGATCCATGCAGTGATAAGAACGGGGCGATCCATGGTAGTGAATTGCGGCGAGATGATAGACGTAATTTCTGGTAGCGAGAAGACCTAGTGCGTCAGTGCCTTGATAACTAATTAAGGTTGACATCGGAGTAACATTCTTGAGAATCGGCTAAGGTCACTAGACTATCTCTAAGCGTCCTTCTTCAGCTTGGTGGATCGACAATGATGTCAGGGCAAGGAAAGAAAGCCACGCGGTGCTTGTTGACGGTCCATCCTCCTGGCTAATTGTTTGAAGACTCTCTATTATAGGCGGGTCATTCTTCCTGGAGTTTCTAGTAAGGATGAATTGGGTCACCTGCGCATCTTTATGCATCTCTAGTGCCGTAAAATTCACTATTGCTTAGGATGCCCTTCCGGGGCGAGGCGCAAATCAAATGGAAGCTAAGGAATTCTACTTCTTCGAACCCCGAGAAAAGGGCCTAGAAGTCTGTTGTGATGTCATGGCGCACAGGCTGTACTATTTTAGTATTCTGTTTAGAGTTGCATCCGGCACTGGAAATCTTTGGCACCTCTAGAAGGGAGCCTTTTGGGTTTGCCCGTTTGCACCCCCCCCAATTTCTTTACCTGAATTGATGTCTGACAGAGTAACATACCTCCCACTCCAATTTTCTCATTGAGATTCAACTTTGAAATATCACGGGGTTAATTGGCGAAGAGGCTTTTGATGCTCTGCATTGTTTCAAGAGCCAGAATGTCCCGCACAAACTAGCATTCTTCACCCCAAGACCGGGTTTCTTAAGTATCGATAAAACAGTTCGTTATATAGCCAGGGGTGGGTTGTCTAGATGACATCTATCAGACCAGTTTAGCTCAAGATTATTGACTGACTCTTCCAGCGTTACAAACCTAGCGAGCGCCGGAGCAAAGGTCTCCACTGTGCCAGGTGCAGCACGCCAGACGCTGCCCTTTGGTAATACATTTCCGGCAGAGGCAGCGACACATCAGATAGACGAGTGGATGCTACATTTAATATGTCCAACAAAGTCTCTCTCGATGCCGTTGTGTCGCATATTCATGACGCGCTAAGTCAAGAGGGGGATACTATTCTAGTCCCGCGAGACCTTCTTTCCACAATCCTTGATGCATTGATTCAATCTGTAAATACAGAGAAAGCTCTAGCACGGGTGGAAGCAGACTGTTTGTCTGTAAGATGTAGGTTGGAAGCTTATAAGAGGGCTGACGACCTTGTCGTTGAGGAGCTGTGTCAAGCGAGGAAAAAAATAACAGCGTTCGCTAGGAACAAGTTCTCAGATGTGAGTGTCTCGGCTCCAGTTTGCTTGGCCCTTATAGAGATAAGGTAGACATAGAGTAGTATGTCTTGGAAAGGGAAAAGGGACTAAGCAAATGGACTAACAGACAGACTCAGCCCCTGGTGCAAAGCAGGAAGGTTTCAGCTGATACTCCCAATGGCACCCAGATAGCCATATGTGACCTCCCGAATGAATCTGTTCAGGACGTTTCACCGAAAGAATACCCAGAGACGAAATGGATGGACGATACAGCAAACACCTCATGCAAATTCGATAAGAACTTGGCGGGACTACCTCGGAGTTTAGATCTATACGAACCATTTCGCAGCGGGACGGAGGTCGAACAAATATCGGGACGGCAGATAGACGCAGAAGCTATCGATGCATCCAAAGGAGACCCTATAACCCAGGCGCATTATTTTCCCAAGCCACCAAATGTTGCGTCGTCGCATGGGTTCGAAAAACACATCGGCGTCCGCACGTTCGACGAGATAATCAAGCTCAAAAACAGCATTCGCTACATGACTTCAATCGTGGAGAAACGATTGGAACATTGTATATCTGCCAGGAAAGCTGTCGAGGAAGCATACCATAGCAAGTCGGAACTTCTCGCTACCATGAGCCACGAGATCCGCACCCCGATTCATGGTATCATTGGTATGGCTCAGTTAGGACTTGAGGCGGGTTGTCTTCCGGCAACCGCCCACGACGCTTTTAACCTGGTTCATAGCTTGGGTAAAAGTCTTTTGGCAAATATTAACAATGTTCTTGACTTATCACGAATAGAAGCCAGTCGTATGGTGATCGAGAGTATTCCATTCAATCTTGGCTCAACAGTGCTGAGCGCACTAAAGCCGCTTGCAGTTGAGGCGAGCAAGAAGATGACTGACCTTACCTATGAAGTGGGCAGTCATGTGCCCCAACACGCTATTGGAGACCCAAACCGCCTTTGCCAGATTCTCTTCAACTTGGTCGGAAACGCAGTCAAATTCACCACGAATGGCAGAATTGAACTCTCCGTAAAGTCTGCCCAGCAGCAGGCATGTGCCAAAAACCAATGCATCCTGGAGTTCTCTGTTGCAGATACCGGGGTCGGTATTCCGCCAAATAAGCTGGAGCTCATTTTCGACAGATTTCAACAGGCAGATGATTCTGTGGTTAAACAATTTGGCGGTACAGGGCTTGGTTTGGCTATATCCAGAAAGCTCGTCAGTCTGATGGGTGGTGACATCTGGGTTCGGTCTACTGTAGGCAAAGGCAGCATTTTTTCCTTTACCTGCCCGTTGAAGCTTGAAAGCCCGTGTGCTATCACCACTGAACAGAAGAAATCTCACAGAGATTTTGTTATCTTCTACATCACAGCAAATGGTCAGAAGAGCGACCCGATATGCAAAATCATAACCGAGCTTGGGATCCAAGTGCGTGTATTGAACCAGCACGATATCCAAATTCAGGAGCTACGGGACCAACATCATCTTCCGGATGCCCTTATAGTGGAGTCTCTTGAAATGGCCTGCGCTCTACGGGCTCATGGACACTTCGGCTCGACACCCCTTGTATTGTTCGATCCCACACCATCAGATTCCTTGAAGATCTCCATAAGGTCAGCCTTTGACCTGGGTATCGTATCATACATCACCTCCCCCTGTTCTTCCGAAAGTGTTATGAGCTCCCTACTTAGCGCTCTGCAGGATCGTCCTAGACATTTCGAACCTAGCCAAACTATGCCTTTGTCCGTTCTCATAGCAGAAGACAATGATATCTGCCGACTAGTGGCAGCGAAAGCACTTGAGAAGTGCACCAGTGATATTACAGTTGTTACAAACGGTCTTCAAGCGCTCCAAGCATACCAAAACCGACAGTTCGACGTGATCGTAATGGATATTCAAATGCCGGTAATGGACGGGCTCGAAGCAGTTTCCGAGATCCGCAATTACGAGAGAACCCACAATACAAAGCGCGCCTCAATAATCGCGATCACAGCTGATACCATAGATGATGATCGTCCCGAAGCAGAAATGGACGAGTATGTATCGAAACCGCTGAACCCAAACCAGCTACGGGATGTGGTCTTGACGTGCCACTGGGAAGGAGCCAAGTTGCAAACTACCAGTGACAACATGGACAGAGACTCCGCATGTGAAATCTCGAGATAAGGCTACATGTCTTAGGAAGGCAAATAATTGATCGCCCCGCAAGCATCCCTTACAGCTAACCATCAGGTGCCTTGCCGATCACTCATGGTTAGTGGGATAACACTGGGCCCTATCGGACCCCTACGGAGATACTCCTATCGGGAATCCTTCTTTTTAGATTCCATAGCGCTACCATCCCGTGCTTGATAAATCCAGAGCTGACTTTACTGGTGTCTTATGACGCGCATTCTGAACGTGGGATAGAATTCCTGGCTTTTCGGTTGTATATTCCGGGCATTTTAAGGTTTTGCGATGTACATATATAAATACAAGCACCTGAGAGCATAGTTTTCAGCTCATCTCACATATGTAGATGATATCTCTTTATGGTAATCTCAATGAGACTTGTCTTATAGAACAAGTTCAGCCCCACTAGTAAAGAGACACCCCAGCGAGATGCATGCGAGTGGATATATTGTTATTATCGGTCAGATTCAACTTCCGAAAAGAGATGGAGGGGCATTTGGCATATGCAATAAGTAAACAGTATCCAGAGTCCATTGAACGATTATGATATTGGCCAAGTCCTTGGTCTAGAGCTTGTTTCTTTCAGGGCATATAAATGAGAATAATTAGATTAATACCGAACTTCTTGCTCTCTGTAACTTTACAAACGTAGTAACATCTAACACACAAACAATCTATGCCTTCCAAAATATCAAACCTTCGCCGTAGTGCTGCGCGCCGTAGGGCCCTGAATATCAATGGATAATCTTGGCATCCAGAACGTAACGTTAGAATGCGAGGAGAACGCTTCCGTCCCCAAACTCAGAACTCCCAGATAGTCAGTGTTGGATAACTTGACGCCTTTGTCGAGGGTATACAGGTCAGTGATGAGAGGGAGAATATCACCGTCGAACTTCTCCGTCGTATTTGCCGCGTACCACGTCAGGACCTCCTGTTTAAGATCGTTCTGACCAGTATACAATTGGCTGTATCAAATGTCAGTATGAGTTGAGGCGTCCAGTAATGGGATAGGAGTCACTCACAATGTCGTGCCGTTTAGGTCTTTAGTTTTCACAATCCCATCTTCATACCCAAATGGTTTGGCCTCACCATAGCCCGCAAACCAGATCATCATTTCGTACTTCGCCAGGGAAACGTTCTTCGCGGTCTTGATGTCGTCATCAAAGAACATATCAAGAGCGACGTTAGTATTGACGTCCTTGAGCTCTGCGTCATCCGTTCTGTTCACAGTTTTGTTGCCCATTCCATATGTCCAATGCATGTCGAGATTCAGATGGTCGATGTCCGCAAGTGAAGCAGGAAGAATATTGTCGACCTGGACGTTAGGGAATGCATGCACTGTCTGGTCCTTGGTTTCCTGGTCGAACTTCCATGTCACAGAAAACTCTGGTGCTGTTGACATAGTCGCGTAGGAGCCATTGGCAATGGTAGTGACCTTGATCAGGCATCCATGATTAGTATGACAATACTTAGGGTAACTGAAGTATCGGAGTAGAAGTACTTACGTTCATACATAATCCTCCTTCTGTTTTGTCTGTCACGCCCCACTGGTTGGGGTTCACTATGCCCTCCATGTCAACATTTGCCCGAAATACTGCCAGCAGCGCTCGAACTTACATGTGTAAAGTTGGCCCGCTGACTTCGGTGAAATGGGATTAAACAAATCACAGTATCGTGTGTTGGTAACACCATTGCGAGAGATACTTCCATCATTACCAATTTCACTAGTGAATAGAGGTCGCTGTCCTGTTGCTTGACGGTGGGCGTCAATGCCCAGAAGAGTTCCAATAGAGCCCGCAATTGGGAGGGCCAGCAGGCCAGCATTGACGAGCAACTGAAGAGCCATGTTGCCTTGATTTGATTCAAAATCTTTACGAAAGAATCTCCGGGGCGTTACTTGGGACTTTTACATTTTGTTGTTGGTTCGGGTCATAGTGATCCGGATCTGAGCTAGGGCTATTCTTAGGGAAGGGAGCCAGGATGCAACCTTATTCAAGCTCAGCTAAGCCCTTCTTTCTGATATCAGATACCCTGAGTGGGCTGCACTAACGAAAAGACTTCAATAGTTTTGAGGCCCTCCCGTCGATAAGAGTAGTTGATCATCCTTGGTTGCTAAGTTTGATTCTCCGAGATCTTATAGTTTGCCCTCATGCAGGGGGCGTATCGATCGCAAACCCTAATCAGGTATACACGATATGATGCCGCACATCTACCTCGACCCTTGGAAGGCGTGCGTGTGCGGGTTCCTTGCAGCATTGAGTCAATACATCACATTGATGAACATGTATCATGCAAGTTTAGGTTTCTCTGTCGCCATTGACTTACCGATAATGTAGGTATTTGCCTAAGCGACCTTTGCGGCACATAAATATTGTTCGGCTATTAAGAAGCCATGCACGATGTATAAAATTCTCTGGCGACCTACTTGCGACGGTCCTGATCTTGAGAGCATAGTCTAATCGATTATACTTTCCCAGTGAAGGCTATAACTGAAGGCCAGTCTCAAGATGGTTGACCAGCACGAGGGTCAGCAAGATCAAGAGAAAATAGCTGCCTTGAACATCTATGAAACAGAACACAACACCAACAGCTTCGAATGCCAGGACGAATATGCCAAAGGCGTGATACCAATCCGCCCAAAGCATCTGTCCTTCGGGAGTTCTGATACTGCAAAAGACTCTTCACCATCCTTGGTAACTATTGTCTTCCAATCTTTTTATGGGTGATCATGTTAGATCTAACGGACTTTATTTGGCCAATGTCTAGTGTAAGGAAGCCCAAGTTGACGAGAGCCCTTCTAGTCCCGCTGGCTCTTCGAACATAGCTGTTCTCCATAATCGAGATGATGTCGATATCTCGACCGGGTGGAGGCGATGGGTCTTCGCCCTCGCTCCGCTCTTCACCATCATCAACACGGCCGTGTACTTCTTTTATCTTGGTCTGCGTATTTACTGTATCGTTATGGCACAAAGGTCGGTTGACATCTACTATGGCGGAGCCTGGGTCTTTGTTGCCGTTGAGATGGCCGTGGCTATACCCTCTATGATCCATAACCTTTGGACCGTCATGGCATGGAAGAAAAGAAGCAGGCCTAAGCTTAGGTTGACTGGCGATAAAGTCCCCACTGTGGATGTCTTCGTCACCTGTTGCGGAGAAGACGATGTTGTTATTCTTGATACCGTCCGTGGTGCGTGTGATCAAGACTATCCACAGGATAAGTTCAGGGTTATCGTGCTGGACGACGCCAAATCTGCAAGCCTGGCAGCTGCTGTGAAGGAGCTTGCTACAATATATCCCAACATCTTCTACATGGCACGAGAAAAGATCCCTGGCAAGCCACACCACTTCAAGGCTGGCAACCTCAACTATGGCCTCGAGCAAGTGCAATATTTGCCTGGAGGAGCAAGTGAGTTAATGGCCGCGCTAGACGCTGATATGGTTAGTAACCTCCTTGATCTTGCTTGGCCTTTGACTCCTCACCCACTAACATCACTCAGATCCCTGAGCGTGAATGGCTGCGTGCTGTCCTGCCCCATCTTCTTGTAGATGCCAAGGTAGCCCTCGCGTGTCCTCCTCAGCTCTTCTACAACACACCGGCCTCCGATCCCCTCGGCCAGAGTCTGGACTTCTTCGTACACATCATTGAGCCGATTAAAGATGCCCTTGGTGTGGCCTGGTGTACTGGATCCGGCTATATCGTTCGCCGCGAAGCTCTTGCAGATATTGGCAACTTCCCTCTGGGGACCCTCACTGAAGATGTCGCAACGTCAACTCTTATGCTCGGCAAAGGCTGGAAAACAGTATACATCCACGAACCGCTTCAGTTTGGGTCCGTACCAGAAGACTACGGTGGACATCTCAAGCAACGTACCCGATGGGCAATTGGGACCGTGGACACAGCTGCCAAGCTGAATTTCTGTCTATGGGGTAAGAGCATCCAGCATCTGACCTTCGCTCAACGCTTCTCCGGATTCATCTACGCAATCCTCAACTTGTTTACTCTCCTTCTCACTGCGTCTCTCTTTACCATTCCCATTATCCTTTTATGGGGCAAACCCCTCGTCGCATACGCCAATGACGACCAACTCCACTGGCTCATCTGGGCCTGTTTCGCATCAACCATCATCAACCGGCTCTGCGAAGTTACACTGTTCTCACCAGCAGGCTACCACACAGGCCAAAGAAACTCTCGATTCCAACTCTGGATGGCCCCCTACATCGCCGTCTGCATGGTCCGCTCATTCATCCTCCCCAAATGGCTCGGAGGCCAAACCCAAGCCTTCAAACCAACCGGATCCCTCGCCTCAGCACTCAACGAGCGCGACCCCAAACTCACAAAGAACATGTTCGTGCGCCTGCGCGTTATGTTGCTGAACTACATGGTGTTCTTCCACCTCGCCTTCGTTTATGTCACTTTGATCGCAGTCATCGTCTCCTCATACCGCTGCTTCGCCATCGAAGACGGCGCCAAAGACGTCATCGTCTGCCTCATCACACATGCCTTCTGGCCGCCTTTCGCTTTCTTCTTCATCTGCAGCTCCATGTGGACGCCGATCGCCTACGCGATTAATCCCCCGATCATGCCCGATCGTGAGGATCTGCTTGTGCGGGATCAGAAGACCGGTGTTGCTCATCCCACGGAGGAGAGTAAGCGCATCGCGTTCGGTGGTCAGGCTGTTTGGTTCGAGTTCGAGTACTCGGCTGCTACTATCGCTACCGTGTTGGTCTTTGCATACTCTTTCTTTTTCTAGGTTATAATATCTTTTCCTTTGTCATTAGATTTGTGGGGGGCTTTTTGGGGAAACATTCTTCCAGTCATTGTATTACTAGAATTATTTGTGGTTCTTTCTATCATATCTATACTTAATTAGATGGCGTTGGTCTGGTTTAGCTATTTTCATAATATATCTTGTTACTACCATTCATATTCTTGTAAGTGGTTTATGCCTTTCGGAGAGTAGTGGTTTTAACGGGGCGAATCTTTCTATAAATATGTTCCGTCGCAGATTCCCTCGATCTAATCTATACAAGACACTGTACTGCTTACACATAAATATAAGTACATGGGTATACGAATTCTATCAATACCATAGAATACTGCCCTCGTAAAAAGTCGATTCTCCTGGTAAGGTTGCTACACCCTACAAGGCACCGCCGACCTTCTCGACAATCCACATCGCCAAACGCACATTCCAACTAACACGGCGCTCGGTTCTTCTCAAGTCATCTCTCGAGATCGCTTGAGATTCCTTCTGTAACCATTCACTCTCTGCACCAAGTCTCCGCTTTAAGTCCTGATCGCCGGTGACGACTAGCGCGCCAGCCTCTAGATCAAGGCTATAGCTACGCTTGGTATAGTTGCTGCTCCCCACGAATGTCAGACTGGGATGTTCTTCCCTGGGTAGCGTGATCCATAGACCCTTAGCATGGTAAGTCCAGCCACCTGGTTCCCCGACCGTTCCGCGTCGCCATTCTTTCAGCTGGATGGAATTTGTTCTCTGTGCCTCAGCTACACGGTCAAGGAACCGTGCAGAGAGATGGGTGTAAGCGGCTGGAAGCATGCCGGAAATACCGGGGGAACCGTAGAAACCGTTGGCCCAGGGAGAAGCTGTGAGCACGGTACCACGTGTCGTGGACTCGGTATGAGAAGTTGATGTGCTTGCGATCAACAGAGAAGAGAGGACAGGGTGGATGTTGAAATAGCCGGCGGTGAACAACCAGCGGGCACCGGAGAATGCGGAGGATGTTGATAGCATACGAAGGATTGTGGTAACTGCGGGGAACTCCGTAGAGGCATCGGGTTTTAGTAGTGGGGTGAATTGTGCAACAGGATAGACATATGTTCCGTCTGAGGATTTCTGTTCAAGTGCGGGTTTTGTTTGAGTCGGTTGAATAAGAGGGCCCAAGACTGTAGAGGCGTAGGAGATGAAGTTCTCGGGGTCTTCCAACGGAGATACCGTGCCGTTGGATGTTGGCCAGTCCATAAGATACCCAGCAGTGTTATGCGGATCCGGTAGAATTTGAAAGCTCAGACTGCATACTGCGTGGTGGATACGGCCATAATAATCGGCCAGTTCTTTAGACTTAAAAACATGATATCGATCCACGCGATTCGTGAAATAATCATTCGAAAGGTTCGCTCTGCAAATCTACCATTAGCTGCTAGTCTGAAAGGATGGATTTTACAAATAGAAATACCATACCCGGAGAGTATAATCTCGTCGTCAATGCCATACAGCTTCATGTGCTGAAGACCCCAACCCTCATTGATCCTCTTGGGGATCCATTTCTTTCTCAATCCCGTGAGATTTGGGGTATGGAACATGCGGATTTCCACCCTATCCGAGCCATGTTCAGCGACCAGCGAGGCCAGAAGCGAAGCGCATGAGGGATTCGGCGTCTCACGAGTTCCTCGTAAGGCGTCCGTCAGTATGGATACCTTGAGATCGGGATTGTCATGTAGAGCCTGGTTCACAGTCTCAATGAGTTCGTGCTCTGATTTTCCGATATACAACGTAGAGAGGTAGACGCGCTTCCGGGCTTTTCGTATCTTGCTCTGCGATCCTCCGCATTAGTCCCGGACTATCTCCGTTTGGTTGTATCGTATATAGACTTACCTTGAGGGTGCTATAGAAACTAGCAGGAGAGTCCAGGATTGTGATCCGTGAAGCCGGAACCTCAAAGCAGGGAGCAATCCGATCAAGTTCCGAAGTGATACTTGCCAAGGGTGAAGCTGTAGAGGACGCATTCGCGCTTGGACTGGTGCTCGTTGTATAGGCCGAGAATTTGCGCTCACAGAGTCTCCTCCGCCCGATCGGCCTGCGCACGACACACCGGAAAGTCTGACCCCCGACACGACCGAACATCTTTTCACTCCTTCCGTAGCCGCCTGCAACAACAGAAAAAAGCAGCAATTCACAGGCGGAGCGTCAATTGGAGAAAGTAAACTGTCCGCAGACGTCGATCACGGGCATGGGGTGCAAACGTTGCAAACCCCACACCGCACTAGACCGCATTGAGCGGGTCCTCGACTCCAATCGATCAAACGGAACAACCAACCGCTTCACTTCGATTAGCATTACAGACGGACGACGAGCTTACTGCTGTACTTCGCCCAAGATGTCGACTATTCTTCGGACGCTGCGGAACCTGAGGAGGATTGGTATCAAGGTTTGTCACCGATTCGGGTTTGTTTGCATGGGGATTCGAGAGCTAATTTTCATCTCTCCACAGGACTATGGTCACCAGATGCAGGTACGCAACTCCCGAGACATTGTGACGGGCGAAGGGAGACGGTCAATTATGTTTGGATGAATGCTTACATAGCGGGTCTTCGCATGGATAGTACATCGGTATAGTTTGCTCTCAATTGACCGGTCTTGGCCGATGACTGACGCAATTGCAACTTCAGGTGATACCAAAGCCGGTACCTTGATTGGCGTCGACCGCTACGGCAACAAGTTTTTCGAGAACATTGAGGAGGAGCTCCCTCGTGAGTACTGATAGATGGCAGTTTTTTGGACCAGTACTAACTGGGGATGCAGTCCGGACACGATGGGTTGACTACAAGGAGAAGGAATATGACCCTTCACAGATTGAGCCCGGCTGGTGAGGATCCCATTATACTGTTTCCCGCCAGCTGTAGGGCATGTTTCTAAACCTCTCGAACAGGCACGCCTGGATCTCCTACATGGTCGACCAGCCTCCTACCGCGGACAAGATCATGCAGACTGGTGTGCGCACTTGGGAATTGTCTGAGCATCGGCCTATGCTCACGCTCTCCCGTGCTGCTTTCAAGACCTACAATACGTAAGTTGTCAACTTCTGTGTCCGTTGGGGAAAGAGAGAAAAAGAAAGAAAGACAACCTGCTTGAAGCAATGGTTACTAATGCCTCACAGCGTCAAGCCGAAGTACTCCGCTTGGGACCCTGTGGCGGCTCCCCGTAATTAGGTGAGGAGCAGTCTTCCTTGAGCTTTAACTTGGTTCTGATTGACCCCAACTGTAAGACCATTGTTGGGTGATGTGTAAATAAAGTTGTCCTATTGGTCGTTTGATTCCATCAAAGTTGTTCCGTCCGAAATTTCCCTCGTATCTATCAAATAGTATCTATTCACAAATCTAGAACAGGGAGGTATCTTATTAAGTGCAAGATGAAAGAACTGCTCTTTCAACAAGGTTAAATACAAGAAAGTAACCCCTCGCCATTTATAGAACATATACACCAGAACCGAGGTTAGACCAGTGCCGGATTGGCCGTCGGTCTTCCAGCTCAACGCACCACCACAACACCTCTTTCAATTTCTTAGTATTTCCCTCGGCTTCGTACGCTCTGGAGAGTGTATACCAAGCTTCAGAATTGTCCCAAGAACTACCGCGTTTGGTCAGGGCCGAAAGCAGACCGTAAGCTCGGTCACGAGCGGCGATGCGATTGAGAAGTTTAGGTTCCACGTCCTGGATAGCATGTGGCACTTGATTGTGTTGGGAGTCCGTTGTTTCAGCGGATGATTGTCCGTTTGTAGCCTTGTCGTCGGCTTTTCTCGCTGTTGAACTTTGCTTCTCGGGCGACGCTAACGTTAGCATCGACATATCAAGCTCAATCTCAGGCTCTGGTGGCAGCAGTGGCATCTTTTGATCCCAAATATCAAGGAGAAGGTTTGCCAGGCCAATGGTAGCTTTGGGATGATCAGGGTCGCGCATTAATGCTTGTTCAAACTTGTCCATTGCTTTGTGAGGGTGTGACTGAGCATTCGACAAGAAGGCCTGTTCAGCAAGGAGGTCGGCCCAAAGTTCGTCGGCACTCTTCGGAACACCCCAGCCACGCTCTCTGAATGACCTAGCAGAGGAGTCTTGCGTTGCGCAAAGGGCTTCGACTCGCGAAACATGCTTGGCAGCTTCCTCACAAGCTTCAAACGCATCTTCAAACAACGCTGCTCGCCGATACAGCCCAGCAACGAGAAGCCATATTTTGACGAGGATACAGAGGGCATGCTTTTGGGCCTGGGCAAGAGGGAACTTAGTCACCGCTTTAGTTGGAGAATCAAACCCATATGATGTTGGCAGACGAACATCCTGCTCAGGCGGCTGCTTCGCGTGACCTATGGGGGGTGGCTGCCGCGTATGGCTCATGTTATGAGCAACAGGTCGCAGGGGCTGCTTTCCACTTTGTTCCTTGTTGGCAGACATTGCCGCCGCAACCATATCTGGGGATTGGTCTTCTCCACCACTCGGTTGCTCTACACTTCCCACCCCATTCGTGACGGACCCATGGCCATTTATGTGACTTTCATGGTTTGGGTCAGGTGCATTGTCACCCTTTTTAAGGGTACTACTGCGTTTCCGCAGTTTCCGCGAGTCTTGAGGGTTCTCGTGGCCAACGTGTTTATCCTCGTGCGTGACCTGAATCGTTGGCGCCTGGTCTGACTCATTCGGTACTAGCGAAGGATTATGTTCATCTGTCTTGAAGTCGGATCCGGATTGCACTCGCCGGTCTGGTGCGCGCGGTCCTTTATGCCTCCCAAATATACTGCCGCGGACACTTTTCACAGTATGAGCGGAGCTCGATGGGGGCCTGAGGTTGTCTGTCTGGGAATTTTTCTTATCGTCAGCTTCAAGGGCCAAGTTGCCGAATAGAGTTGCAAATAGTCCCAGTAGTTGTTCGCTGTGATTAACAGCAGCTTCTGGGCCCTCCAAGAGTTCAACAAACGCCAACTGAGTCATACGCGTCTCGATTATACGTTCTTTCTCACGGCCTCGAAGTTCCTCGATCAAGGTACGCTGTAACCCAGCGCCATTCGCCTGGTCTTGAATGGCTTGCTGTTGCTTTTGTGGCCTTCTCTCGTGGTGGGCTAGAGACGTGACCGCGGCGGGGAACTGCTCAAATGCAGCCTCGCAAGATCGCTCAGCAATATCAAAATCATGCTTTGCGCTTAGTAAAAGGGCAAGCAGATGCCATAGTGGAACAAGGTCTCGCTCCCGTGTAAAATACCCCTGAACGGTGCCTGGGTTTGTCTTCGCTGTCAACGCTGTCTTGACGCAATCGATCGCACTATCCAGATCTCGATCTTCTGCGAGAAGTAGAGCAAGCGTATATAGAGACGAATAGTTGGTCTCGTCTTCTAGTTCTGGTGCAGTACTCTTTTCTAGGTTATCAATGGCCTCGGACCGTATATTGTCACGTTCTTCATTCACCGGTGTCCAGTTAGCCCAGGCCGCAAGACCTATACCAACACCTCTATAAGCCGCGGCAATGTCAGTGGGAGATACTGCCTGAGAGCGAGTTGAGCTTGTATCTGACGAGATCAGAAGCTTTACTTGCTCCTCGTCGTCGCCCTCAATTTCTTGGACATGTTTGTTTATGAACTTTTTCATGAGAGCCGTCAACTCCCTGGCTTTCTCGGCTTCTTTTGCTGAGCCGAAACAACACAGCATAGTGACCCCTTCGGAGAGGGTTCGCAACAAAGTGCCATCATTTTCCAATTCTCCATACTGTGCCGACTTCTCTGCTCTTTCTTTCGCGCCTATGACAATCTCGATATACGAATCAAGAGCCTTCAGAGCGAGGTCAAAGTCTGCCAATGATGAATGAACGTGAAACAGGCGCCGGAGTATCAAATGAGAATGGTATGTTTTGGTAGCTGCACGATACAGGATCTGGTGTAGGATGTTAGCGCAACCAACTAATGGGTTTCACAAAACACTTACATCAAGGACATTCCTGCCCACTGCATTTTGGCCTCCTTCTCCAAGGTCTTCGTCAGTCCATTGAGGCCCGCAGAGTATTTCCCAGTTCGTGATTACTTGCTCCACCCAGTCCTCGATCTGTGTGCTTTCGGCATATGCCGTGGGAAATTTCGTTTCACGGAGAAGACTACTCTCGTACATCGACTCCACGCGCCGTATTTCAGCAGCAAGCTGCTGGCGTTCTGGTCCGCTTGCCGGCGGTACGTATGCTAAATCGTGTTGTAGGGTGGCTGACAAGAGGTCGTAGTATGACTTCCATGTTAAATACTTTGGTGTACATACGTCGAAGCCATCGATATGAGGCAAAGCTCCTTGTTTGACATGTGGGTGAGCAGACCATACCCGAAGAAGTCTCAACGCGGTCTTCACCAAGACTTCATCAGCCACGGGAATAGTCTTGAGAGCCTCCATGCTAGCGACCAGTGCGCTTTCAGATGCGAGCTGCTCGGACCAGTGTAAAAATTGGGAGCTATCTGAAGACAGCTCATTGTGACTACTCAACCATGAAGTAAGCGACTGGAGTGTGTCCAGTGCGTCGGCGGACCCGGATACTTTGTGTTGTCCGGCACCTATCCCCGTTAGAGAATGGAAAAATGCCCAAAAATAAAGATAGGTACCTTTGAGATAGCATGCCTTGGCAATGCATACTTTAGTCCATGGCGAAAGTTCCTCTCCGGTGCTCGTGAGCTTATGAACTGTCTCATCGAAGTCGTCCGGGAGACGAGCTACTGCCAACCCCGGTTCATTGAGTGTCCAGTGTACCCATCCTAGGCAAACTTGAGCTTGAAAAATATCTTGTGGAGGGCCATCTGCCCTTTCGACGGTAGACAAAAGGTGGGGAATAAGTTCTGGCAAAGCCGAGGACGAGGAAGCGGAGGAAGATTGAGCAGAAGATGGCCGTTGCGGGGAGTGTACAGCGATCTGGTATTCAGCGGAGGCTACCTCTAACAGGCCTATCGCACCTCGGTTAGCTTCTTTGCATATTGCCAATGACACCCGATAGAGTTAAAGAGGCTATTACAAGTCTTGTGAGGTGCATGCTTGGTCACTTTGCGAATGAGTTCCGGAATCTCATCCCACTTATTCTGACAACGGGCGTTGTCCAAGGCAGCAATATAGCGACGCCCCTTATCAGAATCTCGAGCCTAACCGAGGCATGTGTCAACAGAATTGAAGGAATTGAATACTTCTTTTGCGAAGTGAAGGGGAGTAACACGTAGCCTGATGTAGCAGAAGTTTCAAGGACAAGTACTTACAGCCATAGTTAAGGATGGAATGTTAGAGTTAGGAGGAGAATAGCAAAATCTGGGGACGGGCAGTCGAAACAGTACCCATAACTAATGCCCACCCCGAGGCTCCGGCATAAGATCTGCTACCTAGGAAGAACAAAGTGTGCTTCTCCTCAAGGTGCAACTCCCGAGGACTTAACTCTGTTGATCATCATTGTCCAGGGGAGAGGAACAACTGGAACCACCATTGAGACCCGCTTTGGGGGTTACGCATGTGTAATTATTGGTCGGTGGGTAACGGTTAGTACCACTTTTACCTTACCGTTAACACAGTCGGTAGCGTATGGTACGGTACCTCCGAGGCTTCATGTGGTCAAAGCTTTTCCGCTCCTCCAAAGAAAAAAAAAAAGTCTCCAAGATCACCCGTAGGTTCATCAGTTATCTGACAACGGCACGGACATTTTGCCAAGATGGCTTCCATGTCAATGTCCTTACATGCTGTCAATCATCGTCTGACCAACATACCCGTCAAACAATTGCCTCCCATTGCATCATGTCTTGCGGCTTCGTTGAGCAATTGCGGGGAGCTACTTTCTGCGCCGCAGAATCAAAAGTCCAAATCTGAGTCGGACAATGCCGTTCAAGTTCACAAACTTATGACTCGCCTAGCGAGCTTGCTGCAGGATAGATCTCCGGAAGGTCGATGGACTGCGGTCGTCCTTGTAAAAGCCGTCGTGGAAGCCGGTCAATGGGAAATCCTACGGGGATGCGAACCACTCGTTCGCGGTCTCATTGCGATCCTCACGGTACGTAATTCGCAGTTAGGATTTATTAATTCGCTTCCAAATAAGATGCTGATGCTTTCGTCAAACAGAAACCCGATCCAAATTCCACCAAGAAAATGTCCATCATCACTTTAACACGCATCTTCCACCTCACCTATCAGTATCCCACCCTCGTGCGCGAGATAACAACTCCGTCTTTACCAAGCTTCGTTACATCGGCTTTGAATCTTATCTCGGTCAAACCTTCGTCGGAACCGATCAGGAAGTTGAAGCCTCACAGTCCATTCTTGGAAACCGTTCTCAATGCACTCGGAGAGCTGATCGCACGGCATCCAACCATTTTCCGTCCTTTCTCGGCGCAGATACATAGTATCCTTCAAGCAATAATTGGCTCGACGTCGCCTACGTTCCCTCAGACTGCGCTGGACTCTGCCGAACGACTGTTCATCTCTTTGCACCATTGCGCTCCGAAGAATACATCTGGGGAGGAATGGAAGAACGCTTGCCAAATGACAATAGCTTCTATTCATGGGGCTGCGGATTACGTATTCCGAGCGGTAGTAGAACAGTGGGAATCCGTGGATCCAGCTCTTCGACAAGCCTCGAGACAGCAAGATTATAGCAGGGAAGTTGGCGATGGGGGTCTAGACACTTTGGGGCTCGCCGGTTGGCAGGGTCTTGACTCGGGTGTGAACAGACTTGTCGTACTCCTTCAAATGCTCTCTACCTGCCTTACCACCGCGACGGCTTCTATGGTCGCCATTCCGATAGGGCCTATATTGGATCTTACATCGCGATTGACTGCCGTGGTCGTTCCCTATGATGGACGAGATATCCAAGCCAACCCCCAGATTAGCCGTACGGAAAGGGAGCACCTGTTCGCTGAACTTCCTCGTATCCACGTTGGCTGCATGGAGCTCCTCCAAAACCTTGTAAAGACTCTCGAGACCGGCGCCATCCCCGTGACACAGACGATCTTAGAGCAGACTCTCTGGGTTTACCGTGCGGAAAAGTTCAGCCGAGAAATTCGCGTTTCCGCATATCACCTCGTTCAGACCCTGCTCACCCGCATGGGTCCGTCGTTGACAAAACAAAGCCTTGCTTCTCTGGCTGATCTGATCCGAGCTTCATGCCATGATATTTTGCCTCCCACGCACGACCAGAGTGCCTCAGCGAGAGCATCTTCTGACGCGAAAGACAAAGCCAAGTCCAATCATGCTACAGCTAATGCTGATTCCTTCCTCAACCCGATGTTGAAGCAAGGCCGCCAGTCTAATATGTCATCTTTCTCTGGCCTTACAAAAGCCGCATCGGAGCTACTAGCTGGAGTGCTTACACATGCTCCGACCGAATACTTGTCTCCTTCGCTCCGAGCTGAAATTGATCGGACGATTATCTTAACATCTGATAAGCACATTATGCTTGCCAGTGTTCTTAATCCTGTGCCTGCTGTAAAGGGTCGCGGAGTAAGCGCCAGTATTATGCCATTCTTAGCCCGGAGCTTCCCTGCGGAGATAGAGGTGGAGGGTCTTATCAGACCTAGGATGCCCGTTCTGATGAATGCCCCCGGTATTGGTGGTTATACCGATATAGAGGAGGAAGATGAAGAAGAAGTGCCTGCGCGTGGTTCTGGGACAGCCTCTGAAAGCAGTGGGTTTCTCCAGCCGTCATCCACCCCTATCCTACACCACGATATGATGGACACGGATGTCTCCCATAAGGCCGCCCCATCCTTAACCAAACGCAGTCTCGCGGAGGACAACAAACATCAGCCTCCGGCACTCGGTTCGACAGGGAAAGTAGACTCTAGTTTCCAGAGTAAACGACCCCGTGTTGAGGGCGATGTCACTGCTGTTGCCAGTCAGCCATCATTGGATAGAGCATCCCCCGCGACTTTTACCGGCACCGCTGCTGTCTCTGTTCCTTCGTCCTCAGCCACTGTTACATCAGCTCCGCCCCCTCGGGTTGCTAGCGTCAATACGCCGTCTACAACGACCATCGGTGGTCCACTATCAGGCTCAGCCGTCGCACAGACCAACCCGGCAGATGCTGGGGAGGATGACAGCGATGATGACCTGCCAGCATTGAACATTGACCCGGACACGGAAGACGAGGATGAGGACGAGGATGAAACCATGGAGGGCTAATGTGTATAGTACGAACGTTGAACCACAAAATATCATGACCGTATTCGTATACACCTATGAACTAGGTTCTCTATCCTTTAAAACCTTTATATGAGTTTCTAACCAACCAATATACAATACCCCGTAGCATCACATCCAAGAGAAGCACATACCCAAATACACCAAATATAGAAATAAGCAACGGTCTAGACAAGAAACACTACAAGACTCTAATTCCCCTCTCCCAATAACTCCCTCCGTCCCAATACCGAAACCACGGGGTTTTCCAACACCACCACCCCTCCCCTTCCACCCCGTAACCAAATCCCAATCCGCGCAAGGGACTCACCGGCAAAGGTTCGGTCAACCACAAGCCACCCTTGGCGAAATCATCCATGATCAAACCCGCGGTCAACCACAGCCACCCAAAAACAAAGCCAGCATTCGCAGACCGTCGGAGCCAACGAGGCAATCGAGTCTTCCCTGGCTTACCCGTGTATTTATATAGCAAGGCTGAGACTACGACATGAGAGACAAACTCTTGGATCGTAACACCAACAAATTGAAGAATAAAAAAGAGAAATGTCCCAGATAGAGGCTTAGTGTCGGACCACTGGGTATAACTCCCGCAGGCGTGGATAAAACCGCTAAGCGCGAACGCGACAAATGTAATTACGAGGCGCCTGAAACGCGAGTTGTTCGCTAATCGGTTGGGAAGGAGCGATAGAATCCAGTGGGCGGTGGACGTGAATCCGAATCGGAAAAGCTGGTGCCACCATATACCCCAAGCGCCAGCAAGACCGTGGTCTAGCACGGGCACTAAAAATGGACCAAACATGTCTGAATAGAGCCAGGAGGCATCCAGTGGTGCTGCGGTTACCCTGCGGGAGGCGTTGGGGAATAACCGGGACAGCCCGAGGAAAATCAGTGGGTTAAAGAATGTCACAAAGCTTACCGCGGCGTATACACCCAATGCTGTCATCAGGACGCGGTATATATACACCGCTCCATGTGGGAGGATTTGGTTTAATGGAAAAGGAGCAGGAGGCGGTGGCGATGTGACCCCCCAGAAGTATAAGTCGTGCATCATGAGGACCTTTATCAAATCGAGGAGGAGATAGTACTTCAGACAGCCGAAGGCCACAGTGCGGATGCGGCTCCCAGCTCCTAGATGTGATGCAGTTACCTTACTTGCACCTCGGGGATATCGTGATGGTGGTCCAGACCTGAGTTGGGATTTCACAGAGGGAGGCAAAGGGTCCATGCTCGATATACGCCAATTCCATTCGGGGCCCCGCATGTTGAAAAGAAGGCCCAGTGACCAATTCAGCCTCTTCGAGAGGGATCGGGGATACGGCTGCCATATAAGGGATTCAGTATACTGCTGTTCCTTTGGCTTTGTTTCTTTTAATACTCCGTTCGTGTGGGCATATCCGTTCTGAATAGAGTGCTTCGACGTCGCACCCACAGTCGTTCTGCCCTTTCGCTCAACGCGCAAAAATTCCCTCTCGACATCGTGGAAAACCAGCAATGTCGCAGACCATATAAACCACCATGCGACCACCAATCCTATCATGTATCCATTTGCACCAAGAAGGGCCCGTCGGTATCGGATAGCCTCGAGAGCCAGGCTGAAGATAAGGACGAGAACGAGGGGTCGGACATAGCAAGTACTCTTTCGACGAGGAATGACAAGTGCCGATACTGGAAGGATTGTGAAAATGGACAGATGCCATAGGAAGACGGGTTTTAGCTCCCCATGGTGAATGTGCGTGTCCAATTGATCACCATTGTCGCGAACGATGTTAAGGTAGGAAAGGGGAGAACCGGCCATAGGATGATCCGTTGGAATTCTAGGCAAAGGAGTCCCCAGAAAAAGAGAAATTTGATCTCTTTTCGGAATTGCAATAACCCAACGAAAGAAGTCTATATATAGTATTACTGTACACGGTTTATCTCTAATGAGTTAGGAGAATGTAGTAGTTGGAATAAAGTCAGAAAACACGAGCTTATCCCAACAGCTCCTGCAAGGGATCTCGGTGTGGATTTGCCTTCGTCTGAGCGCCTCGCCACGATGACTTCAGTCATACCGCAGGCCCTGCTCCAAAGATGCTCTATATATCGCAATCAAAGACAAAACGAGCAGTTGGCTTTAAAAAGCCAACGGCATGATGCTTCGGTTCCACCGCCATTTTCAGTAACCAAACTAAAGGACATGTTCGGTATATATATTCCCGGGCATTATCAATAGTGGCAATCCGCTCTCCACGGGTATGTCCTCGTACTGAGCGGACAATTTCGTTTCTTGTATCCCGTTCAGACAAAAGCATCTACTTACAGATGGATATAAGAACCATTTGGACTTAGACTGCATTAGTTTAGTAGATTGGGAGAAGCCGATGCGGTGTAACAACTAACTACTACTTACTAGTAGCTATCGTGTTGAGACCAATCAAGCGGTAATAATCAATGAGCCTCACGCGGTCCGAGGATTTGGAGGATTAGTACCTTTCAACCAATGGAGATCAGTGCTTGTAGAAAGCTTACAGGGTTAGAGTCATGGTACAGGATAGCCATGGTTCTCATTGTTGTATGGGTTCGATAAGTCCAGTATGGATCATAAGTTACAGTTTATGCATAGGATAAGGAACTGTATAAGAAGCGGGTGAAAACATTAAATCCTGGTTATACCCCGTATCACATCAGCGCTAACAATTTAGTAGTCATTGTACAGGAGGGTTCTCCTTTTTGAGTAATTCCAGACCCGATCCCATGATAGTTGCGTACCACGTGCGCATAATAGTTTCTTTTGTTTTCTCAGAAGTCAGTGCTTCCCCTTATTTCCCAATTTCCCACCGCTCTTGTTCGTTCCCTGGTTAGCCTACGGATTAATTAATTTCATCTTTTTTTTTTTTTTTAACACGGTGGATATGCCTCCCGGAGAGAAGATAGATCGCAATACAGGGTGATACATCGCTTTTATGCTGAAGACCTGATGCATTTCTCAAGGATTGACCTCCGGAATTAGTTTGTCGGCAATCTCCGCCTTGAATCCTTCGTCTACCATGGTGCGGTGCTTTCTTAGCGAGCGTCGTTTCCGATTGGATTGACAAATGACTGATCATCAGATTCAATACCCGATTGATCAGCAAACTTTATGCTATACTGAAAACTGCTGCATAACGTTCTGTAACACTGACATCTCGAAGCTGTTTGCCGCGAATGACTGGGCCGATTATATGCTGACTTATCGTGATGGTACCGTCACTATTGCCGTTAAGCCCGATGGTGTCGTTGACTCGTTGTTATGTCTAATCCCCGCCGGGGTGTCGGTATACTTAATACCTGACCTTATGCATGTTGGGCTTGATCATAGCTTTGCGTTCGATTTTTTAGCATTCCAACAGTTTCTGAACCAGGTCTCCTTTTTGCTTGATTCTCTCTTGCCAGATTTCAACTGACCCAAGAATTATGTGGTGCTTGATCGGTTGACCTACATCTTCTTTGTTCTCCTGCATTCTATCCTATCGTCTCGATTGAGTTTTACTCGCTTTTCTTTGTTCTAGGGTTCCGGTCAAACACAAAGAAAAGAAACTAGATAGGAAGAGAAACTGAGGGGAGACGAACTAGTACCACACCCCTACACGTTAGTGCTTAGGTCATTGGCCTATATTCAACAACAAGCATGGCAGATACAGGCGAGTCCGTCAAGCCTACTCGCATTCCACACTGGCGCCTTATCGTCGACCAAGGGATACTTACTCAGGAAGTTATTGACCACCCTTACGCGGGCTCCGGCACTGAAGATGACCCTTATCTCGTCACCTGGCTTCCCAATGATCCACGAAATCCTATGACTTTTCCAGATAGCCGAAAATGGTTCTACACAGTAACAGTGGCCTGGGCGACCTTAGCGGTATCGCTAGTATCTTCTGCATACACCGGCGGTGTGGACCAAATTATAGAACAATTTAACTGCGGTACAGAAGTAGCCACACTGGGAGTATCCTTATTCGTGGTAGGATTCGCCATCGGTCCGTTACTCTGGGCGCCCATGAGCGAGCTATATGGACGACAGTATCTTTTCATCGGCAGTTATTGTGGGTTGACTGTGTTCAACGCTGCTTGTACAGGGTCAAAGAATATCTGGTCCCTTATCATCTTCCGCTTCTTCGCAGGTTCTTTTGGATCGTCGCCGCTGACGAACGCTGGCGGCGTGATTGCAGATATGTTCCCAGCTAGCCAGCGTGGGATAGCAATGAGCGTGTTTGCAGCTGCCCCATTCTTAGGCCCAGTGCTTGGCCCAATTATTGGAGGGTTCCTAGGCATGAAGGAAGGCTGGAAGTGGGTGATGGGGTTCCTAGCCATCTTCTCAGGTGTTCTCTGGATTGCTGGGACAGTATGTGTCCCGGAGACTTACGCCCCTGTCCTTCTGCAGCGGCGGGCAGCAAAACTCTCTAAAGTTACCGGGAAAGTCTACCAAAGTAAGATCGAGGTAGACCAAGGAAAGAAAACACCCAAGGAAGCCTTCCAGATCGCCCTATCTCGACCATGGATCCTATTATTCCGTGAACCGATCGTGCTCTTGTTGTCGATCTATATGGCCATTATTTATGGTACCCTATATATGATGTTTGCAGCCTTTCCCATTGTTTACCAAGGCCAGCGAGGATGGAACCAGGGTGTTTCTGGCCTGGCTTTCTTGGGAATTATGGTTGGAATGCTCCTTGCGGTAGCCTACACACTTTGGGATAATAAACGTTATATTAATACCCAGGCACGACACAATGGCTTCGCGCCCCCCGAGGCTCGCCTGCCTCCTTGCCTGATTGCCTCGATTGTCATCCCAATTGGCCTTTTCTGGTTTGCCTGGACGAATTACCCATCAATTCATTTCATGGCCAGTATCGCGGCTGGTGCGCCGTTCGGATTTGGTATGGTGCTGGTCTTCCTCAGCTTGATGAATTATTTGATTGATGCCTATACAATCTTTGCTGCGTCCGTGTTGGCTGCCAATTCCGTGCTTCGTTCAATCTTTGGTGCTGTTTTCCCGCTCTTCACCACATACATGTACAACGACCTAGGTGTGCACTGGGCCTCCAGTATCCCTGCATTTTTAGCACTCGCGTGCATCCCATTTCCATTTCTCTTTTATAAATACGGCCCGGCGATTAGGACGCGATGCAAGTATGCAGCGGAATCTGATGCTTTTATGAAGAAGTTGATGGAACAAAGTCGCGATGTTCCTGATGAGACAGATACTGAGAAGAAGTCCGAGAACAATGCCACAGAGGGGTTGAAGGAGGTGGATGACACTGTGTCTGAGCCCACCCCAGCAAGCTCGCAACTGGATGATCTCCCGTCTGCCTCTAAGTATGACCGAAGAAAGTCTATAGCATCACAGGCGTCGCGCCGGTCTGAGGGTCTGAATTCTCAGACTGTGTATGATGCTAATCCCTACGACATTGATCGAGTCAACACCCGGGAGTCCTTCAAATAGGGATCATCCGCCTATTCTTATTTTCATTGCCCCTGAGTGTATCCTGTATTGTGATCCGTTGATGGATCCGGAGCATCGCCTATCTGGTTACCAATACCCCTCAAAATACCCTATAGATAGTGTTTATATTGTAATTTCTATAGAATTCACTGATAAAAGCTGTTGTATATTTGACTTTAACTTACTGGCGATCCATCTAGAATCTTATATCATAAGGCGATCACGTGGGGTCGCGTCATAGCGCGTTGGATGCTTGACGTCCACTAGTCCAGAAGAGGAATAGTCACAGTCAGTGCCCGTAAATCGACCTGTCGCAATCACGAACAATGTGATCGACCCTGCTTCTCCTAATGACTAATTGCAAACCTTTAAGTACCTACCATCTCCCAGACCGCCATGGGCGTCCGGAGAGAAAAGAGACAGGTTGATCAGATAGATCTGACCCAAAGCGATGATGAGAATCCACAGTCAATCCCCAAGACACCCCGCGTCACTCGCGGACAGCGTCTTGGAGAGGATACCCTCTTTGCGCCCTTGAGCCAGTCGTCGCAGTTGGCCGCAGACGATGAAGAAGATGACGCGCAAGCTGCAGATGTAATTCCGGGGAGCCAGGCTGCTGATGACCCGGCGGCTGGCAATTCGATGCTTTACGGGAATGTAAATACCAAGATTGTGGGCGTTCGTTACTATCGCGGACAAGCCACTTATAGTGAACACGTAATTTTGAGACGTGAACCGGGGAATCCATATGACTCTAATGCCATTCGCGTTGATAATGTTATGGGAGCTCAGATTGGGCATATCCCGAGGAATATGGCGGCTAAGTTGGCGAGATATGTGGTACGTCCTTAGTAAAATAAGTGCCAGTAGTCTTTTAGGCTCTGAAGCTTACGTTTGTAGGATACGAGGTCGTTGATTATTGATGGCGTATTGACTGGGGAAATTGGGCCTTGGGATTGCCCAATCCTTCTGAGCTTGTTCGGCACTAGTGATCCGGCTAGGAGACAGGAGTTGAAAAGTCAGATGGAACAAGACAGGCTGCCTTTGAGTGAATTCAAGCAGAGAGAGCGTGAAGAGCGCAAGCAGCAGAAGGAGCGCGAAAAGGCCCGGAAAGAGGCCGAAAAAAGAGCTCGTGCGCTAGCCAAAGGCAAAGGACAACAGTGGGAGGCGGCGAATAACTCCATGTTTTCCAACCTTTACGCTGGTGATGGCAGTATTGAGGGAGGAGAGAGCCTAGAGGAACTCATTGGCCAGAGCAGCACTTTCAACCCTCGGGATATCGGTCAAGTGGCCGAGAACTTTGGTTTAAGTGAAGCAGACTTGGCAAAAATGCCTATGGCTGATCATCCTGCTGCTCTTTCGACGGAACTCCTTCCTTATCAACGCCAAGGACTGGCTTGGATGATTGAGAAAGAAAATCCGACACTCCCTGCTGCTGGGTCTGAGGATGTGGTACAACTCTGGAAGAGAAAGGACAATAGGTTTACGAACATTGCGACAAACTTCTCCACATCCATTGCGCCCCCTCTCGCAAGTGGCGGTATCCTGGCTGATGATATGGGACTTGGAAAGACTATCCAGATCATTTCACTAATTCTGGCAAACTCCGCACCAAAGACCCCAGGCTCCTCCAAAACTACACTCATAGTAGCTCCTGTAGGAGTTATGAGTAATTGGAAAAACCAAATTCAGGATCACACACACAGCGAGAGCGCTCCACGGGTACATGTCTACCATGGGACAGGAAAGAAAGAAGCCGCCAATCTTGACCAGTACGACGTAGTAGTGACAAGTTATGGTGCTCTTGCAATGGAATACAACCCGAATGCAAAAGTGCCCCCGAAAAAAGGAATTTTTTCCGTCCCCTGGCGCCGTGTAGTCCTTGATGAGGGACATACGATCCGTAATCCACGGTCCAAAGGCGCGTTAGCAGCATGCAATCTGCGGGCAGACTCTCGCTGGACCTTGACTGGCACGCCAATTGTCAACTCCCTCAAGGATCTTTATTCTCAGGTTCGCTTCCTAAAGCTTTCCGGGGGCCTTGAGGACATGACGGTTTTCTCTAGCGTGTTGATCCGACCTCTTATGTCTGAGGACCCAAATGCTCGATTGCTTCTCCAGGCACTTATGAGTACCATCTGTTTACGCCGTAGAAAGGATATGGAGTTTGTGAATCTGCGTCTGCCGCCCCTTACTTCCCGCGTTCTTCGTATTAAGTTCCACACTCACGAGCAGGAGAAATATGATATGTTCCAGTATGTATTACCGGGCCCCTAGAGTGTCTGTGGCATTTGCTCACAATTATAATAGGTCCGAAGCGAGAGGCATGCTTCTAGATTTCAAGTCCAAAGACAAGTCCAGCACCACCTACTCACACCTCCTCGAAGTGATCCTTCGTCTCCGACAAGTCTGTAACCACTGGGCGCTCTGCAAAGACCGTGTTGAAAAGCTCGCGCAGCTACTGGAGGAGAATAAGGTCGTCCCGTTAACGCCGGAGAACATCAAAGCCCTTCAAGACATGTTGAGAATCCAAATCGAGAGTCAAGAGACATGCCCGATCTGCCTAGACACTCTAGAGCAACCGGCTATCACAGCTTGCGCCCATACTTTCTGTAAAGGTTGCATTGAACAAGTAATCGAACGGCAGCACAAATGTCCCATGTGTCGTGCTGAGATCACCGATACATCCACACTGGTCGAACCCGCTATCGAAATGGGCGAAAGCACTGAAACTGTGGTCGCAGACCCCGACAATCCAAGCAGTAAAATCGAAGCTCTAATCAAAATCCTAACAGCCCAAGGCCAAGCGCCTGACACAAAAACAGTCGTCTTCAGCCAATGGACCTCATTCCTGAACCTCCTCGAGCCTCACCTCAACCGCTATGGCATCGGGTTCGCCCGTATCGACGGCAAAATGAGTTCGTTAGCCCGCGATAACTCAACCTATCGATTCTCCCATGATCCCAACTGCAAAGTCCTTCTCGCAAGCTTGAGCGTCTGCAGCGTCGGGCTCAACCTAGTTGCAGCAAACCAGGCCATCCTCGCTGATAGCTGGTGGGCCCCGGCAATAGAAGACCAAGCCGTCGACCGAGTCTACCGCCTCGGACAAACACGCGAAACAACCGTCTGGCGTCTTGTGATGGAAGATAGCATTGAAGATCACGTCCTGGCCATCCAGGAAACAAAGCGCAAGTTGATGTTAGCCGCTTTCCGCGAAACGGCCAAGAAAAAGAAGGTGGATGATAGAGCGACTCGGGTTGCAGACCTCGAGAAGCTGCTTACTTGATCGTCTAAATTTTACCGCCTCCCTAGAGGAGTTTTTATTCTATCTACATCTCTTTGTCGGGACTGAACTACTTTCGGCGAAGAATTTCGGGCCTTTTCTGTGTGAATTTGGAAACGGTGTGAAGATTGGAATCTCATGCCGGACTTCCGTTACTTCTCTCTTGTACTCTTTTCCCTATTTCTGTTTCGAACATTGTTGAAATCAATTAAATAGAGAAAACTGGATCTGCCGGCTAGATTAAAATGGGAATAACAAGCCATTTACTTCTTATAGGTCCTACAGCCCCTTAGCAGCTATACCATTTACATCAAGAGGCAAAGATGTATACACACGCTTTGAGGTATCTCATTAATTGTATTATTTGTTCATGACTCGTTGACTCGTTATTGTGCGCAGCACATGCATCGATTGACGCAAACCCGTCATTTTGCCCCTAAAACTCCGTGTTGAAATGAGAAAGCGATGAGCTGTTGCTGCTTTTTTTTGGGAGACAAGAAAAGGGGGACGTATGCAATTTACAAGAGAAGTCGGAAGATAAGAAAGCAAAGAATGTTAGTGAAAGTACAAGAAGTAGACGTCAATTAATAAACATAAACAAGCCTTTGCAATTGCCAATACTTGCATGCCGCTAGAAAGGCTCTTGATAAAAAACGACGGAAAGGGGAGACCAAAATCCCGAAGAATGTAAGAATGGCCAAGATTCAGGTGTTTGAGGTTTCTCACTGCTGGCGGCAAGGATGCTCGGAGTTATCTTCTGATGATACAGTTGATTGCGAGAGCTCGGTAAGGGCCGTATCCGCGGTTATATCATGTGGCTGGACATTTGTATCGAAATTGGTACCATCCATTTGCGTAGGCATCTGAGCGCCACCTTGTCCCAGGCTTCTGGCAGGTGAAGGCGTGAAAGGGGAGTAGAGTGCGGTGTTTTCGTTAGGTGGTTCGCTCTGAGCAGAGCGCGAAGTGTAGATCCCTGAAGTTGAACTTATCGCAGCTGCGGATGTTGAGGGCATGGGTGTTCTAAAAGGCTCTGGGTAAATGCTCATGTCTGGTGCTAGAGCGGGAGGCCCAGTGTTGTGAGCGCTCGATGGAACTGTTAGCTGCATATAAGGTGGTTGAGGCAGCATGGGAGCTGGCTGCATGAGAGCTGGTTGCGTGTATGACGATGGGGCCCAAGCCGGAACTTGGCCTGCAGTCAAAGATTGCCTTTGCCTGTCCAGAATTAACTGGCGGTAAGCCTCTGGGTCGGTGCGCTTCAGGCGCTCGTCGCTCAATTGCTGTTGGACGCCTTGTCTCTCTTCCTCAGTCAATTTGTCATTGTCTTCCTTCTGGAATGTTTCAGTGAGGGCAATATTGCGGATAGACTTCTCCTCGCCAGTATCGCCCATGATGATCTTGTCTAAGACTTGCGGATCCTTCCCCAGATATTCGGCGATGTCTTGTTGAGGGACCGGCTTGGCTGGGAAAAGATATTCGCCAAGTGACTTTTGTGCCCAACGAACCGGATTCTTCTTATCGACAACACGGAAAGCGAGTTGGGTCTTGAAGACAGCCTTATTATACATAACCTCCTCAAAGGTACCGCCGGCAATGAAACGGTAGACAAATACTGGTTTCTGCTGGCCCAAGCGATAGGCGCGTCCAACAGCCTGCTCTTCCCATACCGGGCTGAATTTAAAGTCGAAGATGATGACACGGTTCGCCCCAGGAATGTTTAAGCCAAGGCCTCCTGCGCGCGTTGAGATTAGGTACACTTGCTTCTCAGAGCCAAGATTGAATCTCTTCGTCGCATCTTGTCGAGTCACGACGGGAGTTTGCCCATCTAGCCGAGAATATTTTCGATTTGATGATCGAAGGACATGCTCAATATAGTTGAGTGTTGGGATACTGTGCGAGAAAACTAAGATCTTGTCACCAGCCCTAATAGATTCGTCAATTATCGAGTTCATGATTCGCGCCCGATGAGACATTTCTAAGGCTTTTATGTCAGGGACTTTGGCGAAGATCTGTTCTTGTTCAGAAACCAGCTTTTCTGAATCTGGAAGGCCTGCTTGCGCGATAGGTTCATCGCCGGGGATCATCTCCATCTCATCTAACCTCTTGTTTATTTTCTGTGCGTCATTTGCTCGGCTTAGTAGTTTTTCTCTGAAACACGATGGATGATTGCAACATAAACTCAGAATCGCAAGCCAGGACCATAATTGCGCACTGCCGAAAGCGCCTTTCCCTTGCAATATAGTCTCCACATATGAATCATATGCTTGCTTCTGTAGGTCCGTCAAGGGAACCGTTATGACGAACTCGACTTTGGTCGGCAAACTGCCAGCGAGCACGGAGATATCGGCACGATTGATCTTTGGAGCAAGGATTTCCTTGAGGACTTGAAGCTTCACCAATGACCTTCTCCTCTCTGTGTACGTACTGTCTACATAAAGTCCCTCCGTTATAGGCTCCACAAATTTTGCCTTAAACTCCACGAATTCGCCGAGGTAGCCCTCCGCAATCCAGTTAATCATTGCATAGTAATCGATAAGATTGTTAGCAAGAGGGGATCCAGTCAGGGCAATGCGACTTTTAGAGCGGAACTGCATGGCTGCTTGCGAGATGCCAGTGGCTGGATTTTTCATTTTGTGAGCCTCGTCCGCAACAATAATGTTAGGTCCTTCGAGAAGGCAATCTCTGACTTTGCCATAATCATTATCATTCAAGGGTTTTCCCCTTTTATTTGTCTCCCTGTTCAGGATCCACGTCCGAAATATGTCATAGCTCATGATGAGCACCCCGCCTTCCTCATTCCAGTCACACACCTCCTGTAGTCTCTCTGGCATTGTGGCGGAAGTTGTTATTTTTCTCAGTGGCCCAATGCCCGATTGTACAGGAGCCCACATGAGAAACTCCTCATACCAATTTTCAATTAATGATGATGGGCAGAGAATAAGCGATTGAGACCTGTAGAAAGCTGCAGGAACTTGCTGGCGTATCTTAGGATCATCGGAAGATGCTGCCGCAGATATTGTTGCAAGGAGCGATATAACCTGCATCGTTTTCCCTAAGCCCATGGTGTGAGCGAGCAGACAACCTTGCTTATTTTCATCTTCTATCAACTCTCGCCACAAGAATTGAATACCATTCAATTGGTGGGGCTTAACACGCAAGCCAATTTGAGGGTCCAGATAAATGGCAGGATTTCCGAAGCTGACAGCTTGACGTGTAGGATCTGTGTTAGTGTTGCCTATCTTCCTTTCGAGAATCTTTCTCTGCTTCTCTTGCAGCGCGACACGAAGCTGTGCGCTCTGCTGACTCTTTTTCGCATTTTGACTTTCCTTGACCTCTCTTTTGCGCTTTTTGTGAGGAGAGTCTGTTGGATCAGATAAAGCTCCCTTTTCATTGAGCCGATGCATTTTGGAACCTTTCTTCTTGGGGTAATCATCGAGGCGCGCGCAAAGTTCGTTGAAGTAAGTGACAAAGCTGCTGATTTTAGATTGAGCGTTGAGTACAAGGTTCCTCTGAATTCCTTCCGACGGAAGGTGGACACAATTTATCCACGAGATATAAAAGGAAGTAACACGCATGACTACACGGCTCTCAGCTTCTTCAAGTTCTGGGATCATTTGTTGATTCTTCAGCAAGAGCTTGAGACCAATTCCTGTAAGTTTCTGTAAATCTGAACTAGAATATCTAGGAACTGCCTGCGCCAACTTATTTCGCTCTTCAATAGAAAGGGTTGCAAGCAGTTTTGCTAATAGTCTCCGGCGGTCTTGTCGTTCTTCAAGTAAATCCCAAGGCACCGACACAAGCTTGTCAACGTCGTGTATATCAGGTAGACTTGGCCGCTTCCTGGGTTTGAAAAGGTTTGGGTGCTTTGTTTTGTAAACTGGAATTTCGACCATCACTCTGGGACCAAGGTACGGTTCAGGGGAAATTGAGCAACTCCGTTCAGATTTGATAGGATCCTCGAAAGGCTGCGTTATAGCTCGTGGCACTGGGTTTAATGGGGGAGTCTCAACCCTGTACTCCTCATTATCGACTGCCGGGGAGTCTTCAGTGAGGTCAATGCATTCTATGGGGTGTTTATTCTTGTGTAAAGGAGGTGGAGATGGGGAGCTTGACTCCCGAAAAGGAAGCTTTCTCGCCCTTGAATGTCGCCTAATCCCAGAAGGGCTGATAATGTCATCGTCGCTTTCAGACATTGGTGGGGTTCGAGTGCTGCTGTTATTTTCAGCATGTATGGGTTGGTCCTCGATATCAGACTTATCAATAAAGTCCTCCATAGAATCATCAGACATATCGCCTGACTCTGAATGGAGTGATTCTTCATCCCCAGAGTTATGCTTCGGCCTTTGTGCGGACGTAGGTTTGAGAGGGGCCGAGATTTTTGGAGGACACGTTTCTTGCTCCAGGGTCGAAACACGCCACTTATGTTGTTGAATATCCGTCACAGTTTGCTCCATGCTTTGACACTGGGTTTGTAGCTCGGACTTTGTTGCATACTCACTTTCACGGACTGCATCCTGCAGTTTACTAAGACGCTTGTTTAGAGATGTAATCTTCCCCAGGAGCCCTTTAATTTCCTGGTTGGTAAACCTGCCCTTCTTAGCTCTTAACCAGAGCTTCCGAGCCTTAGCTTGTTCCTTTGGCAAGCAAGCATCATACCACTTGCTCTCATATTGGGAGACACAATCTTTGATGACAGATTCTATCTCCGTGGGCGTGAGTTTAGAGGGTTTCCGAGACCACCCTTCAGGGTTTTCGTCTTCAATTTCTTGCCAAGTCTCTTCGTCAAACTCACCCTCAGATCCTGAGTCTCCATACAATGGAAATGCATCCTGACTTTCATCTTGCACTGGATACCGCTGCAGAAGATAAGAGAAAGGGTCAGAGGGATCAAGTGTCTCTGTCTGCCCTTCTTCAGAGCCTGCTTGCAGCCGATTTAGTTGCGGCCAGTCTTCTATGTTTTCTGTACTAACAGAAACCTTTCCATTTTTCGCAGTGTACAGTGTGAAACGCTTTTCGCCGCTTTTAACCATGGACAGATTATATGGTACTATGGCTGACCGGCTTTGATCTTGGGTAGAGTCCAGGATTATGCGCTTTTGTTTTTGAAAATAATGAAGACATCTGTTCACAAACAAACGCTGTGCAGTTGGAAAATTCGACCCAACCATTGTGAAGATCTCGTCATTTTGGTCTGGATCAGGAGAATAGAACAATTGGGATGGTGTGATCTGTCCCGGGCCCATATACCACTCCTTGGCTTGCACAGGGTCTGGAGCATGCTCATTATCAGCTCGACTTTTAGTTAGAGTAGTGAGGTCTAGCCGTCGCCGCTTCCTTCCATGTTTATCCATGAAAACTTGCTCATATGAGCGGACACGCTCAACGGGGCCAAAGTCTTCTACATTAGTCTGCAACTTTGTGATGCGAGAAGTCTCTTGAGGAGTACTTGAAGGAGCCGTAGATTCCCCTGAATTGGGCACACCTGCCAGATTTACAGCGTTTGTACTCACCGCCGTAGATATACTGGGTAGTAAGTTAGTACGTTGTGGAGTTGCGTCTAAAGATAAAGGGACACAGTAAAGCGGTGGTGTGGCTTTCTGAGAAGCTTTCGGTGTAATTAACGCTGAATGACTTGGAGTTTGACACTCTATAGGAGAATCAAGCCGACTTTTAGAGATTTGATATTTCAGAGAGAGTCCTTGAAGGTACCGTATTGCCGTCAGCATGGAACTCCGGTGCCCAAGGGCTCTCAATCCTAGATCATCTCGCAGTGCGCTCTTATCAACATCATTTAAAAGCACTTCTCCAGTGATCAGATTGTCGCGGAGAGCAGCCTCGAAGGAGGTAGGGTCAGGCCGAGGGGCCCCTGTCACGGATTGCGACCATGGGGTGTGTGAATTATGGCAAAGGAACTGGACCACTTCGTCGACAGACCAGTCGACAGGGTCTGTTCCCTCAGCAGACATTTGGCCTGTTCAATTCGATTTCTTAGCCATCAACGTAATTAAAACATTCCCGATAATGCAAAGTATCTCACCAGGTCTCGAGCTTCCAGCCCGCCGGAATCTACGATGCCCTCGATCACATCCAGAGCCTTGTGTATCTGCGTATTAGTAAGTGTGGTTCAAAACAGCAATGTTCATGCAATATGACACGTGCAGCGCGTCGAGTACACGTCGCTCTGCAGTAGATGAAAAGTAAAGTGATCTACAAGTAAGGTTGACGTTTCTGCCAATCTCTGAAGGGCGGTGTCTCGAGCGGTGTCTCGGAGTTTCTGACAACAAAGTGGATTGATAAGCAAATGAGGCCCGCTGCCCCTCACTTTTGGTTGTGTATGACATTGGTTTTCTTCTCTTCGCACAACTTTCTGAGGCCTTTCCTGCTTTAAGACGGCTTTACTCTTGGTGTGACTCCCCTAGTCATTCTTTTTGAAACCATATACCGTCAGCTGCATCAACCATGGGCGACATTTATACCAATTATCCTCCTCCGTTGAACCCCGCACAGAAGGAATACTTGGTAACCACCATCAAGGATTGGGCCACGCAGAATGGATTGCTAGTTCGCCCTGCGCCTTCGTTTGTTTCAAAGGAAATCGATCCTTTTGGGGTACTTGCGACAAATGCTCCTGTTACTCTCTTCCCTAGTCCCTTCCCGAAATCATGCTTTAATGAGGCGACGGCTTTGCAAACTGTATATAATCGGCTGTACGCTGCGATAACATGTAACGAAGAATGGATTGGCAAGATCATGGAAGAGTAAGATATGTCCTAACTCATCTTGAGTTGCGCGGTGGGCGTGACTCGATTGGCATACCATTTATGAACGAAACAGTGAAGTGAACTAAACGATGTTTGCTTGTAGTCTCATTGATGTGGACGATTTCATTTCGCACTTGTGGAAAGTCCACATCGCTGTCAAAAAAGAAGGATACGTCCAGACACTATCACTTGGACTCTATCGTTCGGATTACATGGTCCATGCGCCGTCCAGCTCGACAACACCTTCCTTAAAGCAGGTTGAATTCAACACGATCTCATCATCGTTCGGCGGCTTGTCCTCCCTTGTGACCTCTCTGCATACTGAACTTCTCGATTCTCCTCCTGGCAAACCAATTGCGTATCCGTCCCACCCATTGTTCGAGTCGAATGCGCCGCCTGAGAACACAGCAGTGGAGACTCTTTCCGCGGGGCTAGCTGCAGCGCACAATGCCTACGGTCCATCAAAGTCCACACCAGCCCTTCCCACGTGTATTATATTTCTGGTGCAGGAGAATGAGAGGAACACATTTGATCAATTGGCACTTTTCAGGCAGCTGACCAAGGTTCACAAGATACCCGTCTTCCGTCTGCTCAGCTCCGAGATTCTAGACCACACATCGATCCCTAGCTCCAACCCATCACGGCCCCTTGTATACTCGCCTCCCCACTCCCCAGAAACGCAATTTGAAGTCACGACAACTTATCTCCGGTGCTTCTATGCGCCAAGCGACTTCAAATCGGAGCGTGACTGGGAAGCACGGACTCACGTTGAGCGTTCTGCAGCGATCAAATGCCCTACAGTTTTAAACCAGCTGGCCGGTTGTAAGATTGTACAACAGGTATTGGCCGAAACTACGGGCCCTGACAACCTTACAAGCTTCTTACCTGATACCGACCCAGCCGTTGTTGCAAGGCTCCGGGAAACCTTTGCACCTCAATATGACCTGTCCTCTGGTGGACGTGGCAGGGACCTTGCCTTGAATGTCGAAACAGCCATGAACCACGTTCTTAAGCCCCAGCGCGAGGGAGGTGGCAACAATATCTACAAGGAAGCCATTCCAGACTTCTTGCGCTCTATCCCCGAAAGCGAATGGAAGCGCTGGATCCTCATGGAGTTGATTAGGCCACCTGCCGAGGCAAGGAACATTGCCTTGAGAACCGACGGAGAGGTTCTAAGTGGAGAAGTCATTGGAGAGTTGGGTGTCTATGGCACTATTCTGTGGGATCAGGCTAATGGAAAGATCTCCCACAATGAGCAAGGCGGGTGGTTGATGAGAACGAAGTCCAAGGATGTCAACGAGGGAGGAGTCGCAACAGGATTCTCCAGCTTAGACAGCATTCTTCTCTATTAAAACCGATACAGTAGAAACAATGTGAAATAAAGAGCAAACTAAGTGAAGCTAAAATGGCTTTTCTCTTACATTGAATGAGTCAGAAGAATCACTATAAAACATTTCCAATCACAATTCATTAACGATTATTCACACAGTCGAATAGCCTTCCTTTGTCCTGCAGCAACCCCTCATTCTCGGCGCATAGATGCGCGTAAAAAAGCAGGCCATACTGCATATTCTATGCACCCACAACAAAGGTATATAAAGACCCTCACCCCCCCTCCTCAAACAGTATCCCCAAAGTAACCACGTGAGGTTGAATCACTCCCTTCACCACACAACCAACCCCATCAAGACTCGGACATACATTTCACCTCCCACCCCTATCTCAACGAGAGATATTATACCTGAACGTGTCCGGCCACTCATTATCAGGTAACTGCCTCCAAGAACCAAGGCCCAACTGCTTCGCCCGCTCCGACAGCCTAAAAAACACGCTCTGCGCAACCCTAATCCGCTCACTGGGGATCTCCGTCCTGCCCTGATTTAGAAAATAATCCAACGGATAGGTGGCGGGCGTGTGTGCAGCCAGGGCTCGATCTTCGAGCCGCACAGGCCCGCCATTGGCATACACAACATCCATGGTGGTGTTGTAGCGGATCTGATCGACGGACCAGCGTTCGACACGCTCAACATCGATCTTGTTGAGACGGCCTGGGGTGCCACGGCGGTACGTCCAGCAGGATAGGCGGAGAGGACGACGAGCGTCGCGCTCTCGACGCATGTTGAGGGCGTTTTCGTGGGGGCGGAGGTGAAGAGGGCCGGCCATGCGGACGCGGATGTCGCGGTAAGTGAGTCGTGGATCGGTGCGCATCCAGTACTCGAGGAGCCAGCCTGGGGGACTGCTGGTGATGTATCGGGGTAGGAAGGGGAAATCCCAGATCTCTTTGTCCTCGTGGTCTCGTGCTACCTGGCCGTTTTCTCTTAGGGGGGAGAGGTCTGGGAGGTCTTGACCGATGGGTGCGTCCATACGGAAGAGAATTGGGGGGAGGTTGATCTCGGAGTAGGGCGTGTGGTGTGGGTGTGGGCAGGTGTGGAAGCGATCTGTTGGGGGTGTGGTGTCTGCGGACTTTGTTAGGAAGGTCATCGTTGTGCTGGTGATTGGATGGTTTCTTACGTTGACACTGCATCTTTGAGGCACGATGTTGATACTCTTGACAGGTCGGGGAGAGAGGTCAAAGGATGGGTTAAGGCGGGTGGGTTGGCATGTCAAGTAGAGCTGTTAAGGGGTGGGAGGACTGCCTTTATAGTCGTCTTTGAGGGGATTGTGGAGCTACATGTCTACGTGAATAACAATGCTTTGACTAGATACTCCAGGGAATAGTATTGCGTATTGATGATTGAATCCAAGATGCCTAAGTGAGGGTCTTATCTTAAGCAATAGTATTGGATGAATGGAAGAGGATTAACTGTTCATTAAACGCCAGGCGTGGTGGTGAAACATACGCTAATCTTGAAGAATCATAGTCCTAAAGAGACAAAGACAAGGTAGCAATCTGTGATGCCTGATAGGGGTAAGTATTTCTCTTGATTGGGTTAATGTCTATCTAGAATCCCCGCTGTGCCTCGATATACAATGACTTCGCCTCCTTGCACTTCACTTCACTAGCAGGCACCTTGCCATTTAGGGACCTAGTGTGAGAGCCAATTCCTTTTGTCTCATTTATGCAAGCAGTTAGCTGGCAACAAGCCAAAAGCAACCTCGAAGAACCAATGAAAAAGGGCAGTACGAACAAAGAGACACCTGGAAGTATCATCTAAGGTACCTTTTCCATCACTATCCTTCAAATTGCCACTCTCGAGCTTTCTATTCGCTATATATCGCCTTGATATCTCATTAATACTTGTTCTAAGGTCCCAGACATGATTATTATCCCGTCAAACTCGGAATACAACATAATCAAGGTTGTATGTATATTTGTACAGTCAGGTTAGCCCTGCAAATCTGCTTTGGAAATAAGCCCCAGCATATGCAAAACTGGCTTACACTACTGAGAAGTTAGAAGCCATTTACATCAACTAGCAGAAGCAACTCATTCTCAACACTTGTATTGCTCTGCTGTACAAAGTTTGTACATTCATATTTCCACGCAAGGCATCTGCCATTCGTGCTATGTGACGGAAATCCAGTTTGGCATGCAACTTTAAATGAACATCATCTCGTCCGGCGAACATCCTTGTTGCAGTACCAAAAGACCAAGTAAACAAAAGAAATAACGGCGAATAGCTAATTCACCCAAGAATGGGATATTGGAGTACAGATTTGACATACAATGTCAGACATTATTGGAAGAGTAGCAGTGGGTATTGGGAAGCTCAACAACAACAGAACTTGCGATGTGATAAAGTTGAACGACTAAACGGGCAAGGGACAAGAGCAAACAAGGCTAAAAGCACAATTCAAAGGGCATAGGTTTGTTAGTACAATAAATCGAAATGAACAGCAGCGCAGGCGATATTGAGCGCCGCGTTGAGGAGCCGAACATCATCTCCATCCGATTCCTCCTGTCATGACCCGAGAAACTATTTTTGAAAATAGTCATCATAATCGTCAATGATAATGTCATTGATGTCGCCGATGTCCATCATCTCCATATCCTCGGGGGCCATGGCTGGGATATCGAAGAGGTATCTATCCCCAGAGAGGCATTGCTCTAACAGATTGTCAAAGACTCGGTGGCGAACACCAAATGGCAGATCAGAGGCGGAGTACGGAGTCAATACATCAGGATACAGCCCCTGGGATGGAGGGAGTAAGCCTTCATGAAATACGCCTGCGCCAGCTGGGCCAGACACAAGTGTGAGATTGGTATAGACGGGGTGGGCACACTTCCCCAAGTGGCAAGCGTTGCCGCAAAACCCTCCTCTAGGTAGTTTCAATGGGGAAGGACGTCTGCGCTGAATTTTCCTTGCCGCGATGGGTTTCAAGGCCTTCTCAGTATTGTGTCGTGGTATGGAGTCTCTGATGCTCACTGTCAAGTCGATATCTACCATGCTAACGGTCTCTGGTAGTTCGCTAGCCGGAATCAATCCTGTGATGACAGGCAGAGGTCCCTCTAGGCTGTCGTTACTTTCGTCGAATGGAACATATGATGGAACGTAGTTGAAAAGCTCTGCAACACTTTCGACTGTGAGGTCATCTACTGTGAAATCGATCGAAACGGACTCCGCGGGAGAGGCTACCACTAGGCCCGGCCCTTGTGGAACGGGCTTCTTTGACGTGTTCACCTTCCCAACGCTCGCCGATTTCTCAATGGGGACTGGAAGGCCGGTTGGCTGCTCTACCTGAACGGTGTATTCGTGATGGGGGTTTTCCGTGGCGGCCTCTTCCTTCAAGGACGTCTTTGAGGGCTTTCTGCCTCGAGCTACTCGCTTCCCCTTGTTGTATTGATCGGGTAGCGGGATTCTTCCACCATCTTCTCCGAGGACTGGGTCGATCAAGCCGGGGGTTATACCGCGAGTCGTATTCAAAGCAGGAGGAAGTCCAATTTCCTGCATCTTTCGAAGGATGTTTTTCTTGAGCTGCTGACTACGCTTGTTACCGGAGTCCCATGCAATCAGCGAGAACTGCTGGCGGAAGCGGACACTGCGCTGCTGCAACGCATTGTCTTGAATTCTAAAGAGTGGGTGCATCCGATCAGTGATATCTCTGAGACGAATGCGTCTATCGAGCCGCATCCAAGCTTCCACTCGAAACTCCTCGACTGTCGAAGCAATGTTATCAGGAAGTATGGGAAGGTCGCGCAAATATTGGCCATGAATAGGGTAGCTCATACGAGGCGGGTCCGATTTACGATCCTTCTTGTCCGCAGGCTCGAATTGGTAAAGTATGTCTGGAAGATCTGCCCACGACCAGTGATCTTGGTCTGGTCGAGAAGTGGTAAAGTTGCGAGGGTCAATAGCCTGAGGACTGTCCTGCCGAGGCACTGGTTTTCCTATGTCGCCGTTAGTACTGTCTCTTCTGCTTGGCTGGAGAAGGCAGCGGCTCACCTTTGTCCTTCTTTCCTTTGCCCTTTTTCGCATTGGCCTTGGCGCTCTCTGAGGACTCGGCGCTCATAGAAGACTCGGGATACACAGAAGCATTTGACTGCCGAGACAACTCGAGGTCTTCCTCGGGATCAATCATCTTCGAAATTGGCTGTGATTGATGTTAGTATGCACATCAATACTGGTGCATTTCATACATTGTTGAGCGCTAGAAGAGTCGACTGGAGAATAATAATAGCATCGACATACCTGAGACATGTTGTCTTCCTCGTTCTTGAGGTAGACTTTGAAGAGAAGGTTATTCTACCACTGATATCGAACAGTATGTGAGCGGAACAAGAGAGAAATGGGAGAATGAAGCTCAATTGACGCTGAAGCAGACTTGCAGTTTTGGGGTTTGATATTGACGAAGACGTATGAAGCGGTTGAAGCAATCCAAAGTCTCTGTCAAGATTCGAGGGACGAAGTGGGCGAGCCATTGTGTCCAGCAGCCTGGTATTCTTCATGTCTGCTCTGAATAGAAACTGGGTGGTTGGGAGTATAGTTGTCCAAATTGGGAAATTGAGAGGGTTTCAAGTCGCTGTCGACAATATTCACTATTCAATGAAGTTGTGTCGTGAGGTCCAGCTCCAAGCCCCCTCCCCAGCATTTTTGACATTCGCTTTCTGAAGCGCAATTCATTTCTTTCCCCCATAACTGAAGAAGTGATATATGCGATTTTTTGCGCGTCGAATGAATCTCATATCGCTATACTACTCTCCATGCGTTGATGGTGCGGCTCTTGGACCGATATAGTTGCGATGTCAGCACCTCGACAAGCATGCAGTTCCCCAGACCAGTGGACCCACCAGGTGTCATGGACCCACCCATAGACAAGCCATAACTTATGAGTCAAATGAATAAGTAGAGTCCTGAAAGGCTGGGGGCTTCTGATTGGTGTGTGACCCAAGCAGAACAGCTTTGTCCTGGTTCTCGAGCGAGAATACATACATACAGCATGCCGGAGAGAGTGAATATGATTGTCTCTCGAAGCATCTGAAAGCTCTGACGTATATTTAAATAGGCGTTCGTCCAATCACAGTTCTCCAGCGCCTATTGTAATCTCGATGCAGAAGCGAGCTCAATGATTGAATAGAAGCCGGACTACATCATCGGCCTTGTGTCTGCCAGATACTAGTGTCCCAGCCACCCCCTTCCCATTTGAGCCATGAAACAGAAGGTAGTCATCAATTAATGGGGTTGCGATGGGGGAGAAACTAGAAAAGACAAGAATGAAACAGTACTAAGTACCCACGTGGCTCACTAGAGCATGGCCCTAAGGATTCTGTAGGTATCTGCTGTAGTAACATTTGAAAGTAAGAATTAGATAGAAAAGGGTACAGGACTTTTAGATTTTTTCTTGTCTCAGAAGAACTGCACAGCTCTTAATTCCTAAGTATTCTTAACATCGCATTATCTATGTTTCCCCCAATAGTCTGAAGGAGGCTAATTCTGAGTAAAGCCGACATGCGATTCAAGAAACAAATTTAAATAACAACATAGAAGCTCCGCATACATATGCACAAATTGTATCCCATCATAGCAACAGTAAACGTACGTTGATCCTGAGAAGCGACATATACATTCCAACGGTCAACGTCCGGACCTTAGCGACCACTGTTTGATATCCCTCAGACTATTATCACAACGAAGATCCAGATACTCCCACAACGTAAGCTGACTTCGGTGTAGATATTCATCCAGAGTCATTGTCCTTTCAGTATCATCGGCCTCGATGGGAAATGCTCGAGCGGGGGGCCCTCTATGAGAAGCCAGTTCACGTAGAGTGGTGGGATAGGAGTTGAAATCGTAAAGGCTCGGCTGAATGGATATTGTCTTGTGAGTGGCATTATATCCCATACTGCATTGCTGGATTAGCCTCTTAGATTCTGATAGTAATCGTGCACAAACAGCTTACCTCGCAGCATCATGAAAACTTTGCCTTTTGAGACGAGAATATGCAATGCTGAAGCGATCGCTATTCGGAGTACTTTTCTTCCGTAAGTGCTTTGTGTCCCAGTGCAACTGGTAGAGGATCTCCGCTGATTTGGTCTTGTGACTTTGGTGGGACTCATCGAGGATTACCGCAGGAGTCTGACCGGAATGGGAGCTCTGCTTGATCAGGCGAGTCCGCTCGAAGATATCACTATCTGAATGATTTGGGTGTGAAACAGGATCGGAGATATCATCGTAGGCCGCTCTTGGGGGCAGGGGAATTCGCCCACCAGCTTCGCCTTTAGAGGGATCGATTAGGCCCGGCGTTAAACCTCTCGTACTGTTTGACGCCGGGTCTATTCCAATTACCATTGCTAGGCGAGATATGTTATTAATGGTCTTTTGAGCTCCCCAGCATGCAACATGAAACTTCTCTCGGAAGGCCTTCCGACGATGTTCAATGTCGATTGATGACAATCTAAACCTGTACCTGGGGTTTACCCGGTCGATGATATCTTGCCCAGTTATCCGGCGATCGAGACGCATCCAGGCTTCAAGTCTCCACCCTTCGACCTTGGAGGATATTTGGTCCGGGAGGACTGAAAAAGCATTGATGTGCTTTCCGAAGACCTTCTGTGCTGTAATACGAACAACTTGCCTGGATTTTCCGCGCTCAGGTTTCAGAATGTACAAGATATCTGGTAGGTTCTCCAGGCTCCAATCATCCTGATCAGTGTGTGAAGCTGTCATATCGTCATCCTCATGTTCGCGCCTCAGTCGAGCCGTCGGGGATGTCGGGCTAGGAGAATCCAAGATGATAGTATGCGGGGGGGTATGGGGTTTCTGTGCAGTATGCTATAAATTACACTGTAAGCATCATGCTAGTCAGCTTTAATAGTGAAGCAAACTGTCAACATACAGGGGGATCCGGGTTATCCCGATCTTGAGTCTTCATCTGGTGCATGCTGATGGTGCTTGGGCTGGGTTCACTCTCTCCATGAGCTCTTCTCACTCTCAGCCTTCCCAGAATTACTCCACAAGGTCCGTAGTGAGAAGGCGTTGCTATGGGGGCATTTTCACTTTTGCTGTCTAGCATTTGTGTAGTGAATATTGCCTGGTTTCTCGGGGATGTCATAGTTCAAGTCTCGGGAACAGATCCGACAGGGCCTGCTTGATACGAGTGGGTAAGCTTTGTCAATGCTGTCCTAACAGACTCACGTCCCTTGTGTTGAGTCGATCAGCAAGGCACAGTTAGAGGTGCATACAAATACAAATCATACAGGTTCAACCACCTTTGATGAGAAGATAAGTTTGGTAGACAATGGATTGTAAAACTAGTGACTCGCTTGAGAAGCTTGAAAATGAGGGAAATTATAATATAAATTGTCGGCCATGACCCCATGGAGTGGCAAATGGGAGGGAGTGAGGAGAAACGGTGCCCTTTTGCTGTTGTGCTTTCATTCAGTTGCGGCCTTTGAGCACAACAAACATTTCCCCTCCCGCGTTGTTTTCTTGTCTAATCTTTTCCCTTACTATCCTTTAACTGTGCCCATATATTTTGGGTATTTTAATCCAGGTTTCTGTAAATGTCGTATCATGTTGGCTATATAGTAGGTTCTTCAACAGGTTTCTTCAATTAAAAAAACACACTTTTCAAGTTTACGGCACTCTCACTTATATGGGGCGATTTTTCGTCAGTGCTGCGATGAAAAGAAAAGGAAAAAGAGAGAAAGAAACCAGAAGAAAAAGTGAAATTGGTGAGAAACAAAGAAGGTAGACTGTAGTTATGCAGTAGTATAAATAAAGTAAACAAACCGGTGGCTTTCCCCACATCCGCAATTTAACAACCACTGGCGCAACATTACACCAATTTAGCTACTAGCATACTACTCTTTTGAGTTTTTCAACTGAAATTCCCTCATCTTACTCAAATTTCTGATTTTCAGTCCTGATTTAAACCTTATCAATGTCGAACCCATCGTCTCAACTATTTCGTCTCATCCAGAATACGGCGACGAAACACCGTAACCCCAAGCAAATCTCGAAGTACAATCTACAAATCTCCTGCAACGTCAAGCCCAACGCGTCTGCAAATCGCGAAGGCATCATTGCCGTTGGCCCTGAGAAAGTGGACGTTTGCGTGGCTGCAGTCCCACGAGACGGCGAAGCCAACGCGGCCGTATCACGAGTGTTTGCTCAGGTACTGATCTTCGCCCTTTCATTCAATAATTAGATACTATTCTTAGATGAGATCAGCATAGTTATCTAACTGCGAAAACTAGATCCTCAAAGTCCCCAAATCTACGGTGGACGTCATTCGCGGTCTGAAGTCGCGCGACAAGACACTTTGTGTTTCTGATTTGGAGATTGGGGCCGAAGGTGAAGAGAAATTTATACAGCAAGTGCGCCAAAAGCTGGAGGAAGCGGTGATCAATAAATAACAGCACCCTCCATTTATTGAGCTCTTCAATAGGCGGATAATCGACCTAATCATGATCCGCTGTGGGACACCGGCGTGACATCACGGGAATTCTCCGAACTTTTTTTTTCCTTTGTTAACGCCGATCTTTATTCGCTTCACACACCATCCGCACAGATTATGCTCAAGTAGCCACCTTTTTATAAGAAATACCTAATCATCAACAAAGGAATCCAACAGTCAGAATGTCTTCCACTAACCCTGAAACCACTTCCTCTAAACGCAAAGCCCCCGATGATCGCGTCGCGTCTAAAGCAGCTCCAGCCCAAGCGATCCACTTCACTGCGCGCAACCCGCCATGGACCTATCTCAAGCTACAGCTGTATGTCTTCTGTAACTGCTCACATGCAAGCAGTGAACCATACTAATACACAATGTCTGTATGCTACAGAGTCCACCAACCAGGCACATCGACCGCCGTCCAATCTCAGCCGCTCGACCCGCTCACAGCTCGAACATACATCAATTCTGCGCTTTCACAATTTCTTGGCGTGTCAGGCACAGCCATCTCAATTGATATCCTAAAAATCCTCCCTGAAGCTCCACAACCGAAGCCCACGGATAAATTTATCTGGGTGCGTGTCCCGCGCCAAGATGCCCCTGCTGTCGTTGCAGCGGTGAGCTCCTGGATCGGAGGAGGCACTGGCGGTGGCTCGGTGGGTAGTGTGGCGTGGAGGGTCTGTGCTAAAGGAAATTATTTGGGAGCTTTGACTCAGGGGTCCGGGGAAGATTTGTTCGCTCCATGATCTGTGATACAGGGGAACTGTGCGTCTTAGTGGTATCTCGGTCTATATCGGAGAAACAAGAATGGCGTGGACTAGGCCCGTTTTTCGGGGTCGGATATTCTCCTTCGACGTGAATATGCGATCGTATACGGCACTCACACGCGGAACCACGAGAAGTCGGGACGATGATTAGTCCCTATAAACGAGCTTCACCGCAATGTGATGATGTGGAGAACTAGCATCCCGTCTCGGGTCGGAAAACAATCAGAGGATTATCACAAGGCCCAGCTGGCTGAAGGAATGGTTGAGTAATGACCAAGCGCGGAGCACCAGCTATATTTCCGGGCGGTATAGCAAGCTACAACTAGCAAAATCTGGTCGTTAGTCGCGCCCTCGTGGTTTTGGGTGCACTCCTTACAATAGCTCTTGTAAGAAAACCTATGAGACGCACTGCAAAAAAGGGAACCTCTTGCTCAAACCCAAACAATCCAGTCGTTTCAATATAAACAGTCTAATGTATGAATCCATCATGTACATCTGCGCACCAAGTAGCGATTATCCCAAACCAACATATTCACAACGAATAACATGAACGTAAAATAGCAGTAACGAGTGGAGTACTCCCTGTCCTCAAGCAACAGAAACACCGAAACGCGCATGCTCAAAAAAGAGACCCAATGCCGGCGCTGATAGTAACTTTTCAAAGAACGATTGCCTTTTTTCCCTTGTTTTTCTTTTTCTTTTTCAAGTCTTAAGTTCCAACTCTTGACGCGTATTTATCCATCTAAACCGTTTGTTTACTACTCATGCTTCCAACAACAGTCGACTCATCCGACCCCAATGCAGCAGGGGAGTTGGCGATCACCTTTGTTCTAAGTGCAGCTCTGATCTCCTCGACGCTCCGGTCCTTCCAGTCATTGTAGCCGTCCGTGCTAAGCGGATACAGCACCAAGTTGTCATCACGCATGATGAAATCATCGACACGGGGCGCTGGAGTAGCGGTGATGATATCCAGTTCCAAGGCAATCTGCCGGCAGTAGGTATCCAGAGGAAGATCGTTGACGTCATGGCCAAAGGGATTCTCGATTTCGCTGCCGATAGTGGCGAGACCGAGAATGATGTATGCGGCGACTGGATTTGTTAGTTAGATTTGACATGGTCTTTCAGAGGTCAGAGGGGCAGGGCATGGATTCTTACTAATTGAGCCTGGGATTGTCACCCATGTGAGGGTATTGTAGAGTTGGAAGGGCAGAGACATGACATAGATCCAGGCGATTTGCGCGATGGCGATGCTGTACGCTGTCGGGAGAGGGGTGTCGAGGACGCGCTCAGTTCCCGTGACGACTTCGTTCAGGGTAGCCAGGCCGTTGACTAGAATTAAAGTTAGTATCTATTGTTACTATAGCATCGCAAATACCCGGGTAGCACATACTGGCTTGTGCTTGATGCAAACTGATGTTGAGGGTCTCGTTCGCAATACATCTGTCGATATAAGCCGACAAATGGTTAAGAATCTCCAGAGGAAGGTGGCCCAGTGGCTTCTTGGATCGCTTGATGAGCTTCCGGGGGTTCGATTCGGCAAAGGAGACACCTAGGTATTCTCCCGTCGACTTCCAGAGTGACTTCTGCTGAGGCTGGAGGCGTTGTCGGTCATGCGCATCTTTGGCAAAGGTGTCCAGGTAGCCGACTAGGCCCGCAAGATCTTCGTAAGCGATATCCGGTTCGAAACGGAGTTTGTGTTTGAGCGCGACAGCGAAAGCTAGGATGAGGTTCATTGCGGTTCTAGTATTGTCAGAAAAAATGGTATATAGCTGAGGTCGTTTACGATTGATGCCAACGTACAGTTTTTGCAGGAGGTCTTCCTTTCCCAACTCTCCTTTGCGTTCGCCAGTGTTGACCCAGATCGTGCGAGCCAGATTACGCGAGGTCTGGATCAGCAGTGACCAGTATTTGCGGCCGTCAGCCCATCTACATGATTTAGTTAGAAACCCTCAAGGCACAAAATTCAATAGCAGTTGGCTTACCTTTCGTAAGCCGTCGAACTCCGGAAAGATAATGCCAAACCGACGACGAAACCAGTAACTGTGAGCAGAATGTTGTTGATCCCCACTAAACGTTGATCAGCCGGACGCAATCTTTAATTAGGTCACCAGTTATACTAACGAGGGTGTACGAATCTCGAGATGAGTGTGATCAGAGTGGCCCAAGCCGCAACAAAAGACAGCGGTAGGATCATCTTGGGCAGCACACTGCCATGCATTCGGAGGAAGGTGGGCCATTTCGAATGCTTGTCCAAGTCACGGGGGCCATGCTGCAAATGGAAATTGGTTAGGTCATTGTTTACGTCTCGCAGATAAATAAAGACTCAGTCACATACGAAGTACCGATCGAGTTCGCTAGAGTTCCGTCGGTCAAGCATAAATTGGGAATCTCGGGTATTGGCGAGGTTTTCTAGAAAGGTTGGACGTGGTGTTATACGACGAGCTGGTGACGACTCTCGTTCCGGGACAGTTCCTTGGTCATGGTGAACAGCATGAGAGCGAATGTCGGCTTGAACTGGGGCAGGACCCTCTCCAGCTTGTGCCGGCACATCTGCAGCGACAGGTGATGAACTGTGTCCCTCCATCGGGGTTTTGGGAGAATGCAAATGGATTAGGAGTAAGGGACCAACGGGGGTATAGATGTAAGCGCTATACAGACACTAATAGAAAAGGAGAAAGAAAGCAATGTATAAAACAGAGTGAAGGAGGGTGACCAAACCCTTTTTCAAAGGATAATAAATGAAATTGCCAGACTAAAACCAGAAAAAGGAGTGAGCTAAAGAATTAGCGATAGACAAAAAGATGGAGAAGAAACCAGATCGAACTAAATGAATGGGTCCGCCGGGGTTATATCTACTGTGTAGTAGTGTACAGCATTAACCTTAAGAGGGCGCAGACGGGGGTCCTGATTTTCTAGACCCCCCGGGACACCAAGCGAACATTATTTCTCCGACTCGCATACAGCGTCAGTTCTAAGAATAAAGAAAATAGCCATGGAAAAGGATTAGGCATCGGGGAGAACTAGTGCCATGGAGGGCGTAGTGCGTAAGTGCATAAATAATTTCTCATGTCTTTGATGGACGGACGTATATAAAGTGGAGCTTTGACGTGCAGAACCGGATGATATGACAGCCAATGGAACGGGGACATGGCTTGGGTCCAGGCCTCCTGTTTCACTATCTTCGCAACGGCGAGAACTGCGCCACGCCCCGAGACGTCGCACGGGAGTATCCGCTCTCGACAGGGCGTTCCCTTCATTCGCTGCATCCCTTGGCTTGTGAAGTTTGGAGGCTTCTGGACCGTCGGAGGCGGCAAGTCAAATTTAATTCTCCATCCACTTGCCCTCGACTTGAAACACGGCTCAGTTCTCCTTCTCCCTCTGCCGCGTAGGATGCCGAGTGTTTGAACAACACATCTTCAAAAAATAAAAAGAGAGGAGAGAAAAAGTATATAGGATCGTGCAGTGTACCCGGCTGATTTCTTTGGTATCCTTCCTCGAGGGAAAGAAGGCTACCAGTACTCCGGTCCAGAACTACTAAAAGGGACCGGTTCCCCAGCATGTCAGTTGCTACTAAGTCCACTGGGCACTCTCTTTGACATGCCCCACCTCGTGCGTGTCAAGCGCACTAGACATCACATGACATCGGTTTCAGCAAACTGATAATTAAACATAGCTTCTCAATTGTTCGAACCCAGGCCGTCCATGCTCTTCCACGAAATATAAGATGTAGACTATTTATGGATAATCATCGACCTCCAGTCTCTTCACCCAGTCCGTCTTGAGTTGGGTAGAGATTTGCTCAAAATAGCATAGCCCGATGTCAGACTAGTCAGCACTCGGCTCATTGGACAACTCCCCGCCGCACTAGTAATTAGTGATCAGGCCCACGGGGTGCCTGAAAAGTTCCAAGTTAAATGTTGCCCTTTAAAGCGATCGCGCTACGAACAAATCCTCTACAATGGATCGCTTTGGAACACTTACGTCGAATATATGCCTATTGGTAAAAGCTGAATAAAATCATACCTCATGGAGATCCGGAGTACAATAACGTCTTAGTATTGCCTGGCGTGGGAAGCGAAATGTGATTTCGTCGATGCACAGCGCAGGATTCTGCGAATAAGGGGCTAGTGACTTCTGATATCTTAAAATAAACATAAAGTTATGTGTCTTACAAGTTGCTGCTCTTCCAAGTTTCAAGGTACGCCAAGGTTAGCATGCCTCATGAACACGAGCTTTTATTGCCGACTAGCGAATTGTTTTTCTGCGGAAACCTAAGTAATTTGTTACTTTTCCTTCCCAGAACGGGGGCTATTCAAGGACTGCTTTCTGCTCAGTATTGAGCAAGTGTGAAACGGAAAGATATCGAAATATTCGGATATTTAGATATCTTGAGCGGGAAAACTTCCTGAATTCCAAATGAGATGCTTGAATGGGAGAAATCGCTTAGGAGTAACAGCGCTAGGCCCATTTAGACAGCCTCAATACATACCTATCATTAGGACCCGACCCTAGGCATTGTGCCCCCCTGAAGCCAACCTGATTTCCTAGTCCGGCAGTATCCCGATATCCTTGGTGGTTATGTTGCTCTTGGTGGCTGCGTCTACTGCAGTAAATGGCTGGTTCATTGCGCCCATTGGCTTTGTATGTACTAGATGGCCTTATAAAGAAATATAGAATGAATATTTAATACTTAATGGTACTAAAATATATTAAAGGTATAACAGGAGTTAAATTTCAAAAATTATAGGAAAAGATAGTTGATTCGGGAACTAGAAGGCTTTGGTTATAAGGTATTAGTTCAGTCATTCAAGCCCTACGTGGTCCAGCATTGTTATATCCAAGAGCCCCCAGTAGCAAGGTTACAATTATCTTGACGAAGCTATGGCTTTCGGTAAAAGCAGCGTACAGCGTACCGCTCCATAGCCTTGAAACAAGCAGTACGCACACTGGTTGTTCCCAGAATACCGAGGTTCTTAGCTGCGTAGGTCCTGGGGATCCAGGGAGGCAGTTCAGGCTCAAGCTCATGTAGTAGTAAAAGGCAGGCGAACTAAGGTGTGATCGTACAGCCTAGGTGATTCAATATTTTGACCGACAGGCGATAATCGTCAAAGTAGTGAAGAATCGAGGCGTAGGGCGAGGGCTTCATATTAAAAACCTTCATGTAGGCGTTTCAGACAAGCATATGGCCATGTCCTAGAGCTAGATACTTTATCGCCTCATAGTATTCATCAATGTGCTTAGCAGGGTCAGTAGTGGTAGACAGCTCCTATTTCGCCTGGCACAATGTTATCGGACCTATAGTATTGGACTATGTGAATATTAGCCCTGTCAGAACATCAGGATAACAATAATATTACAAAATCTTAATATTAGCAGGACTAACGGGAACCTCTTATTAACACAGGTATACCTTTCGTGCTGTATATCTAAGACTAGTGGACTGATAAAAAAGCGTCTATCATTTATAGAATAGTAGAACGGAGGACTATAAAACTAACAATTGCTCCTTTCTCAGGCCTGCTGAACCTTGAAGGCTCCAGGCTGTTCCTAAGTGGGTTAGAATTGTCCCTAGTCCGGTAGGGCTCCGGGACAGAGAATAGGGCTGATCCGTCACACGATGTCTTACCAGGCTGGTTCAAGACGGAGAGAGAGACTAGTTAGTAGGGGCAAAGTGTCAATGTGAGTATTATGATTAGCTATATCGTGAGATTCAATGTAAGTAATACCTTGTTATAACTACTCTAAACCGTCGGCTCAGTTGTTCCTTATAGCAAGGGTGACAGTGGTAGTCAAGTAATAGAGCTGGCATACAGATCCGGATGATTCGGCACTGGAACGGATATCCAGAAAAATTCTTAATCAGTAGCCCACTTTGAATCATCCACATCAATTCTGAATCATGAACAGAAATTTGATGTCAGTCAGGGGCCAAGATTGAAGACACGTGTGCCAGTGTGGAGTAGTGATTGGCTCTCCGTTGATGCTTATCAGGGGTGCCAATGCGACTTAGTAAAAGCTTGGCCTGAAATTCTCGGTAATCTCGTAAGGTATTACATGTATCGGGATCGCTAGTACGCGTAATGATACCAAGCCGAATTTTGTTACCTACACAGTTCTCCGTAGGCAGTATGTAGGGGCCACCTAGATACTAGGAATCAAGACTTTTCTTTCCTCCCCTGATTTGACCGCTTCGTAAGAAAATTTTAAATCGAAACATAGTAAAATACATGTAAAAAAGCGTGTAGTATGCAAAATTGATACTACTAAAAATCTGACGAAGCTTTCCTAATAAGCTGTCCAGTCTATGGATTTATCTGGTCTGGTATCTCTATTCTATATAGACCTACAGGGTGAGAAACTTCAACGCTCCTAGCGTCAAACCTATAATCTCCCAACGTCCATCATTCTCTCAAGGCCCCTGAACCTGAGGGCGCGATCCTACCATCTGGACCATTCTCCCCTTCCTCCTGCTCCTGCGTCCGCTCAGAAGACGGAAGTCCTGACATCCCGTAGAAAGCAATAAACCCCAGACCTAACACAGCCGAGATACAAGAAAACACCAAAGCCACAATTCCCCTAGCTGTGAACCCAGCGGGCAACCATGCAAGCTGCTTGTTCTGTCCGGTCAAGTCAAGAAGATCCTCCGTATTTCCGGCCGCGTTCCCCTTATCCGCCACATTCCCTGCCGCACATGCCGCCCAGTGGTCGTCTGGTACCGTTGTTCGCTGTTGAATCTCAAATGGAGCTTCAATGAATACCATTGCGAGTCCTTGCATCAGGTGCCAATCAATGTGGCAGTGGAAGAGCCAGACACCTGGATTGTTTGCTACGAAGCGGGCGACGAAGTAGCCTTGGGGAGGGACAACGAAGGTATCTCGTCTGGCTGGGTAGGTCGGAAATGACGAGTGGTTGGCTGAGTCATAGGTGACTGGGTCGTCGCTATCTGCGTAGCTGAAAAAACCGTCGGCGTATGAGGGATACCGGGTGACCACTTGGAAATTGTGCCCGTGGAGATGGAAAGGGTGCGAGCCGGTGTCGCCGTTATTGAGCACAATTTCCACTATCTGGTTACGTTCTAGGACCATGGGATGGGTGTATTCACCATAGACCGTGGGGTTTGCTGCCAGGTCTCCGCTTGAAAGCACCGAGTATAGCGTTGGCACCTTTGGTTTGGTGTAGGAGATGTTGTTGAAGAAGGCATAGCCAGCGCCGTTGGCGAGGTTGTCCATAATAACTGTCAGTTCGATCACCATGTCGGGATCTTGGAAGAGGGGAGTCCGGTCATGAGGGACGAGGGTTATATCGTCGAATGGAACTAGATCTGAAGAGTCGCTCACTGTCATCACCGCCTGAGGGTGGTCGGCCGTGGAATTGTATTCCAACCAGTTGGTGTGATTGAGCTGTAGATCGGGCTCTATTACATCCAGGAGAGACGAATCTACAACAGTGACGATGGGGTAATTTTTCGCTGTCGAGTTCTTCGTAGTGACCAAAATGGAATACCGTTGAGCAACTGCGATGTAAAGAAGATCGGCTTCCGTTGGGTCTGTGTATACTCCATCCATTTCAACGATCGTGAACGAGTGATCTTCGATGTAGAAGTACATCCCGACAAATGCCCCCATGTTGATCAGTCTTAGCAAGTACGTCTTGCCGGGCTCAACGGCCAAACTTGACCCTTGAGTGTCATTCACGAGAAACGAATTTGGAACCGGCTCAGCACCAGTCGGATTGGTCACACTGATGAAGGTGATATCCTCTACCAGCTCGTGATACCAATCGCTCAATGTAAGAGTAAATTCATCATCGTACATATCGTTGAAGTACGCATCTTTATCATGCACGATTAAAGCCTGGCGATACCCATCTGGGTAGCAGGCGTCCGTATGACAATGGTACCAATAAGTTCCGTTCTGATTCACCGTAAAGTTGTAGGTGAATGAGGACCCAGGGGGGATTGGACATTGGGTCACCATCGAAGGACCGTCCATGTTATTCGTAGTGTTTTGGAACATGCCGTGCCAGTGGATTGAGGTGTCTTTATCGCCGAGGCCATTGTACACATTCGCCACAATACGATCCCCTTTATCCACTTCGATTACTGGCAGAGGCCATTGTCCGTTGATCCCCACGACTTTTCGCGGGTGTAGCCCGTCAGGATTGGCTGTAACCCAGGTTACATTGAAGTCGTAGGTGACAGTTTTAGCCCGACAGGATTGGAAAAGAAGGAGGAAGGCTGCAAAGGAAATAAGTAGAATCTGAGCAAGAATCGCCATCTTGACTCAGGCAGTGAAGCTTGTTGAGGAATTGTAAACTAGTAAAGTGGGAGATAGAGAGGGAAAGTGGGAAACGGGGAGTACTCAATACAACCCTAAACGCCCAACAATGTGCATTTCGGACGAGGACTAGATTGATAAATTGTGTTATCAATCTTCTCGGAACCGCCATCCGACTACTGAACCTCAACAGAAACATCAATACGAATCAGGAGCCGACTACTGGCCCTTGATGGGTCCTAAACGGCTGGCCAGAGTGTTATTATGTTATCTACGGAGAAAAATCATCCATGGTACCTCGGAGATTGTTGTGAGACAATCATCTGCAGAGCCGAACCCGATGATACTGTACGTACGAGTACTGAGCGAAGAACACTACGATGTATGTACATACGTAGGTGTACTGAGTAGTCCACGGTATAGCTCCACTGGCCAAGAGTAGGGTTCAAACTTTCGTGTCTTACAGTCCCACTTGTATTACGGAACAAAGTACATACTTAAGGGAAGGTACAGTATACACAGTATGAGAAGTACGTATCATGGAAAATCCGTGTCAGTTTGCACTCTGTCCCCCAGATACGTCCCGCTCCGACCTGAGCCTTGTTTCCTTTTACACCACCCTCCCAATGCAACATCCCGGCTACCACTAATTCAAGCCGAGGTTGTTGCCGAAAGATCAACCTCGTCTATCTCAAACATAGGCCCTCAAACCTCAGTCTCTCTAACAGCAGTTCCCCTGTCACCACCATTCTTTCCCCGCTCAACACTACCAACCACTTCCCTAGGATATGTCTCTACATCCACCGGTCGACGAAGAATAGTTGCCTTGGCCTTTGCCTTGTATGCAGCAACCCGATTGATAGCCGGGTCAATCACCGCAATGGGCCCTGCTTTCTCACGGTAGATCATGATGCCGTAACAGATCATCACACATACCCAATATAGATTGTAAGAGATGACAGATCCATATGTGGCCGAGTTAGTCCATCCCAGGAGGGCATTGAAGATACCCCATCCACCACCTCCTCCAATTTCCGGGTTACAGCAGTTCACATGCCAGACACTCTGTCTGATATCGTATGATCCTGGCCCAGTACCTGTCTCTGCTGCATCTCCTCCAATCACTTTATTCCAGGTATTGGCTTCGAAGTACCAGACACCACGGGAGAGCAAACCAGCAGCGACGAGGTAAAGGAAACCTGTAGAGATGACCAGGAAAACCTGCATAGAGGTTGTCCGCCCAAACCTTCAAGACCTGTCAGTATCTATACCTAGAAATAACTGGCTTCACCCGAAAATTACATACCGATAGATGATATACCCGACCAAAATCCCAGCAGCAAGACCACAAACCACCGCCAGCGGGAAGGAAGTAGCAGGCTGTCCCAGCCCAACTCCACCAACATAAACCACAGCCTCAAGACCTTCTCTTAGAACCGTGACAAAAGGCAGAACGAACATAGCATATTTCTCCATCCACGTCTTTATTCGGCTCTGCTGCGACTCGCCCGAGATCGCCTGGTGCTGCAGCGCCTTGGCCAGCTTCACCCGCCATTTGTCCTGGATTTTAGAGACCCGAAGGAGTGCACCACCCATGATAGAGATAATCAGGGACGAAATAATTCCCAAAACCCCTTCCCAAATATACTCCGTGTTCGCAAAGGTATCGGTTCCGAGACTGTAGAAAGCACCGATCATGCCGCCGCCCACCGCAAGACAAATGAACAGTCCTAATGCGCACCCGAGCCAGACCTACGCCAGCGACAAAATACATGAGCGGGACTTCATTATCTGTCATGGGGCGGGTTTCCTACACTTACCTGTTTTCGAAGACTTTTGTAGATTGTCCTGTCACCACCGTCATTTGGCTCCAGAGACTGCTTTAGAAAGGCCAGTAGAACCGAAACCACGACAGTAGTCTCGAGACATTCTCGGAAGACGATGAAGAACACTGCTTACAATAAGTCAGAGCTATAATGGAGGGAGGGAGTAAACTGACCGGTCACTGCGAAGACTGGGTTATTTCCCATTGTAGTAGTGATAAATTTCCAACACACCGTTCACGTCTACTAGTGGGATCAAGAGATATGACGAGGACTCAAGGCGGGCAGTCGACTGGGCTCCTATATAGAGATTAATTTTTATTTATACTTAATCAATCAGCGCGAATTGTATGTTATTGTGTTGTACATACAAGGTCTCGGGTACCGTTATATTACTCGGCTTATCTGATCCGCGTATTAAAACAGACCCACCACTGACGATCTATATCAGATTAAATGGGAAACGCTGGAAAAGATAATTTCCTTGAATCGGGCAACTTCCGCTCATTTCTTTTGTAGTTGCTAGGAATTCCCACTATGGTCGTCTATTAGTCTCAACAATACAGCGAGCTATACCTGCCTATCACTTGGCTGAGGGTCCACTACGACCTGATGCCGTAGATGATAATTGTCTCGGCCAGGACAAGACAGAACACGGGGATCTATCTGGATTGTCATAGTGAAAGATACAGAACTTTCTTTATTAAAGACATCTGATATATCATTCTTATTTCCAATTCAGTTTATCTCTAGCACTGTCCTAGTTTTTAATTTATTACTGATATAAGCTGCCAGATAGAATACCTGTGGAAAGAATCGGACATAGTTACCTGTTAAGGAACGGACATAAAGACCTTTAAAACTAGGCAGGTAAGCATACAACATGAAAATCTCTTGGGAGTTCCACTATGGCCGAAGTTTATGATTCGCTTGATACTATAGATGATAAATGTCTTAGCCAAAATAAGACACAACACCGAGAACCTATCGCGACTGCGATACCAGAAGGGATGGGTCTTGTTTTATTTCGTTTATGTAATTTTATCTTGATTTTCCGGTTTAATTTTAGATCAGATTACAATTATATTCTAGCCTATTATTTACTAACTATGTAAATTACCAGGCAAAATATCTATTAGAGAATCGGGTGTAAAGGCATGTAGGAGCCGGTCAGGTAGACTGCCAAGCAGACAATGTGAAAATCTCTTCTAGTGCCACAATGCAGGCTGGTTGAGGGAAGATGGAAGCGAATATCTATTGTACTTTAACAGAAAGACCGCACATTGTGGTGTTGGTCCCCCTATTCTCGTTCTTTTCCTCCACGTGCAGAGGCTCTGTCCGGTGTGTTTGATAGCTCTTTACCACCATGGAGTCGAAAGCTGTTCGCCAAAGCAACAATGTCTGGAGTAACAAGTATTTTGCTATTGCTCTTGGAGCAATGATGATCCTTTTCATTGTCCACCACTGGCTGGGAGTCCTGTACTTCAAGTATGGCTCCAGGAAGCCAGGTCCTTTGGCCGCTACATTTGTTCACTGGCACCGGTGCGTTCATTATTCTCTCTACATCAAATCCACTAATAGCAAGATATAGGTCCATACGGAAAGCTATTGATAGGACGGTATACGGCCTGCACCTTGGGAGGTGGTTACTTTACATGGTTTACTGGGCAATCAACCTGGTCCTGATCTTGACCGATGTCGATCTAGAAAGTCTCAATTTTGTACGTCCGTCCCGCTACCCAAAATTTCTGGATTTGAAATTGACCATTGTCACAGGTAGGAAAACGTCTCGGCTGGTATTTTAATCCTCGCACTGTGCCTACTCCTTAAGAGCTCATAGCTAATAAACCTAGGGTCGCTCTTGCAAACCTCGTTCTCCTCGTTTTCCTTGCTCTCCGCAATAATCCACTTGCTCCCTTAAGTGGACGATCGTACGAAAAGCTACGCCCCCTACACAAGACGGCCGGGTATACAACCATTGGAATGATGCTCCTCCATGCCATAGTTTACTTGACTGGTTGGTCTCAGTCAGGTAGTCTTCACAAAATGCAGGAAATCGATAATGCCGCTGGTGCTGTTGCTGGGGTAGCTATGTTTGTTATAGGTCTATCCACCATAGGGTGGTTTGTTCGAAAATCCTACGAAGGTGAGTGATTTCCAGATCATGTTCATTGTGCTCCAGGGTGAAGCAGGACTCACCTCAACACAGTCTTCTACATGGTGCATCTCCTCATGTTTATCCTCATCATGATCATGGTGGGAATGCACCGACCCAAAATATCCACTCAATCGCTCGTGATTGTCATTTTCACATCTTGTATGTGGTTCTCAGACCGACTGCTACGACTGGCCAAAATTTGTTGGTTCACAGTTGGAAACCATGCAATGGTCACTGCCTTACCGGGAGACACAGTCCTCGTTAGACTCTCACGCAATGTCTCGTGTCGCCCCGGGTCTCATGTGTTCTTGTGGTTGCCTTCCATCCGTTTCTTTGAGACTCACCCATTTACTATGGTCTCTTCGAGCCCTCCTGAGTTTGTTATCCGGGCATATGATGGTTTCACCCGTGATCTCTATTATCTGGCTCATAAGAAGCACGGCCAATTGCTCAGGTGCTCTATGGATGGGGAATATGGGCAGGTCCCGAATTTCATGGAATTTGACAAGGTAATTCTCGTTGCAGGAGGTAGCGGTGCCAGCTTTACATTTGCCATTGCTCTCGGTTTACTAGAGACATTGGCTGCTCGTAATACTTCAAAGCAGATAGAGTTCCTCTGGGCAATCAGAAGTCTGGGTAGGTGTATCTACATCTAGCATAAACTTATCCTAGCTCCGTTGAGAAAAGTCTACTGATCCTTTATCCCTAGAGTCACTCAAGTGGTTCGAACCACAACTTGCCAAGCTTCAGGAAAGCCCATGTGTCAATATTTCCATCTATGTCACCCGAGATGCGATGTCAAGCGGGGAATCAACTGTTTCACCGACGCCAGTTCCCGACAAATCTCCGAGCCTAGCCAACGCCTTGCCCAGCGTCGGCGATATTGAGATGGGATTATCGAAGACAACAGCGCCTGAAGCTACACCTGGTGACACAGTTTACATGAAGAAGGGACGGCCAGATATCAGACTTCTGATCTCGGACTGCATCTCAGGCTGTGGCTCCGAGGAACGGGTGGGCATCGGTGGATGTGGCCCGATAGAGATGATCGATACGTTGAGGCAGGTCGTACGGGAGGGACAGATATCTGGTCCATCGGTCACATTGCATACAGAGGTGAGTCTTCCATGTTGTTTTGGTGGAGAGTGATTGCTGATTGGGAGAGTAGGAGTTTATGTGGTGAGCGTGGACTACCTAGGTGCAGCGGCATAGCATCAATACTCTTTCCTCAGTCATTTTGCATTGGCGTATTCTCAACTTCCTGCTAGGATGAACTAACTTAGCTACTTATGGCGCCGTGATATCTTAAACTCTGGACTGAATCTGTAACATGCTAGGACATGAGTAGATGCTATAACAGCCCTTTGATTCGATAACTATCTCACAAATTCTTATATCTCCCGGGCCCCACGCAAAGCCCAACCTACGAGGTTTCATGCATGTCGGCCAATTGGATAGTGTGCGGTATGAACAAAGGGTAAATGGCTTTGGTAGTGTCGCGGGATCCCCAATCTAGACATAATAACCACCTTAGCTAGTAGTTCAACCGTAAAGCTTAATAGAGGAGGATACTTGGTGATGGACTTCCATACATGATTATTTAGCTTACCTGATGAGGATCACTGTACGATACCACCTCCTGTCCTCTCTGTCTGGTAGGCTAGGGATAGTGACACAGAGACCAATTTAAGCATATCAAAAACAATCTGTTAGCGAGACTTGAAGATAGGGTTGTAGACTAGGAAAACGGCATTGTACATATGGGGACCATGGTACTTTATCATGATAATACCAATATGCGTGTACTAATCATCCAACGTCTACACAACTAAACCGACATCTAGTTTGTTGCCAACCAGACTTAGATTTCACCTAATTAGAAACTCTCCGCGTCTGACGCGGATGACGTAGCATCAAATTGCGCTGCAAGATTTTGCGGGATTCTCCATAGGACAGAGTACTCTGTAGATAAATCCGCCGACGTGGTAGGTGCAGCCCCACTTCAAGAACTCCTGATTTAATTACATTGACTTGCAGAACAGTAGCTTAGTTAAGCGACTGTTATAAGAGACGCTCGATTGCCGGATTGTGGTAATCATCACTTCAACCGTTCCTGCGGAACTCCTCCTCCAACTCCCGCTCCTCTTCTTCATCTTTTTGTTTAGATCCTATACTCCGACAGTTTTTGTGCTTGTCGAGTTCCCAGTTTGGGTCCTCATTTTCATCCTCATCCCAGTAAAAACTAATTCAGTGTTAGATATATAGGTGCAAAATATAAGTATTCGGGTGAATGAAATTTACTTGATCTCCGGGGGGGCTTCTTCATCATCTGGTTCATCGTCTAGGTCGTAATCCTCCGGTATTACTTCAACACCAAAGGACTCAATGTATTTTATGACACTATAGAGCTTTGCATTAGTCCCCAGTAATCTTCGTTCCAGGTGTTCAGGCGATATTAACTCTTTGTATTCTGCTATTGTCGTCCCTTCTTTCAAGTTGTACTAATGAAATCGAATATTAGCGAGATCTTAACCCATTTGGCCATTGGTGCCTTACCTGATAGATATATCTCACCATTTTGGCTATGTCGGAAAGTTAGATAATTGTGTATGTCCTTTGGTAGAAAAATGAATGAGCAATAATAACATTTGAGGGGATGCGACGACCCTTTTTAAAGGGTGATAGTGATCGTAAATGGTCACATGGGGCCCTAAAAGTTTCTCGCTGGGATTGATTGCGGGGTCCTCGATTGCGATGGCGCAGCTGAAAGAAAAGTCAACATAGGAAGGTTGCTCAGCTCAGTTGTCGATCTGTCCCCGCAACTTTCAGCTCCATCGACATATTCTACCGGGAAAAGATTCCCCCAAGATGGGAAAGCCGAAAGTATCACGACAACTGCCGATATGTCGCTCGATGATAGGCTCGATCCCAGTGTATAGTATCCACACTGGACACTAAAGAGGGGCTGTGCGAAACTGTACCATCATACTATATACCATGGTCTCTATCGTCGTATACTCCTAACCGATGGTAGGTGGAATCACGGCGTCATGGAACTTCTCATATATTGAAGCTATACAAAACGTAATCGATAATGCTAAGAACGTTACGCGTAAGTAAAAATGCTGGTTCAAGAAATTTGTAGGATCACTGCGGCAAATATGCCGTACTATCTGGCGGCATGCGGAACAACATCCTATCCACCCTTCTACCTTCTAGAAGATAGGTTTAGGGAGAAGGAAAAAAAGGAATATTATAAGAATATTCTATTTTATACCGATAAGCACTACTTATGTAATGTTATGCCTTGCTCTTCACCATCTCTCGTATACATACATATGCTATCTCTACCTGCTAGAGGACGCGGAAGCTAGCTTCGAGTCTTGGTTCCTGACGCAAAAACTGTGGATATAGTTTCTAGGACAGTATACCTTATACCCAAGTGTTATAAGTTCTGGACTTTGATGTACAGTTCAACATCTATCAGCTGCCAGTCAACTAACCTGGAAAATAATTTAAATATAATATACATTCAATATCCTCGTTTAGTCACTGATAAAGTTTCAATGCTAAGATTAGTAGGACTAACATTAATGAGGTTGATATATTAGTCGAATTTGTTATGAGGATTAGGCTTAACAACTACATGCAACGATTCATCTTTGTGTCCCCTCTCTGATGCCCCTCAAGAAATAAGTAGAATGAATTTCCTCTGACGCTTAGTCACGAATAGGGATAGTAGATTGGCAGGATTGTTCAAGAATCACAGTGTTTATACATTCTCGAAGGGTTTCCAAAAGACACTTAGCCTACATTGGAACTGTTAATGTTGATCTTTGTTGACGTCATTGAACAGTACATCTGGCCTAAGGCTTCCCATGCTAGTACTTTAATCCTGGTAGTAATTACCAGGTACCTACCAATAAAAATCAAGGAATCCACATCCCACAACGCAAAAGGTACAGTGGATGTAAAAGGCTCAATCGGTATACAAACACGGAAAGCCATACGTCAAACATGTATAGAATCGATATAATAAAGATCTTCATGGTACTCCACTATTACTACTCAATGCTTAGCCGTTGAGAAGTTTTAAATTTCCTATACTTTCCAAAGGCCGATTTCTTCGAACTCCATTGATATGAGCAGTAACAACTATGACGGCAGAGCTATACGTACTTTACCTTTGAGACCGCAGTGTATGCATTCTATCTATTTGCTATTCTCAAATACTGTCAAACATAATGCTTCTGTGCGCGTGCATTAGCGTCTTTAACATATGCCAATTAAGGTAAAAGTGCCGCCTACTTCCCAGTAGCTATAATAGCTACTTTATACAGCAACGCCTTGTTGTGTCGATTATTGGCTATTCCTAAAAATGCCCAGATGAGGGGTGCTGTGAGTAGCCGTCCTCGGTCAGTGAATTTATGCCACAGTTGGCACCTACCTTCAACTTGCACTTCGTCCTTTTTGCAGACATGAGGACCATGGCTGAGCTGTTTCAGGTCACTACTGACCCGGAAATTGAACCAGATGTATGTTTCCCGATTTGCTCTCTAGACATGTATCTACAGTCCGATGCTCAAGCTAATCACGATTAGGATGTGCATTACCATGATAGCGATTCTGCTTATAATGACTCGTAACTTATCTTTATGTTCAGCATTGAATCCTCACAATATCAGCTGACGCGCTCTATCTAGCCTTGAATCCGAAAGTTACCGGACATCGATAACATCGAGTGTCTTGAATTACAAGTACGGCCCCTATAATCGCTGCTTCTCTTCTCTCGACATCCCGTCGCCATCTTATGGCGAATTGTATAGTTAGGCTAACTTTCTAGGTAAATCAGGTATGAGGTAGGCATTGCTAGGATCTTTCGTCCGAAGGTCGCATCGTATAACAGCTACTCTTGTAGAACGGTCGAAGATACCATGCGTATCGCGAAGGCGAGTATGCTCTGGTATGTTCTGTCCCCTTGATACCTGGTGTCTGGTTAGACGGTCTAATACATGTCTATAGCCAAATGATGAAGAAGAGCAGGACCGGATGGACCTACTCCATCATATCTATAGCCTAATTCTCGATGGGGAGATCCACATTTCCCCGATCAAAAATCCACAGAGAGTCTTGGATATTGGTACGGGCACAGGAATTTGGGCTGTTGATTTTGCGGAGTATGAGACTGATTTCCAAATTGTCCCTTCTTGCATCGTTCTATTCTTCCGCATGCTGAACTTGTCTTGCGCTAGTCAATATCAGTCCTCAGAAGTTATAGGCATGTGATATAGCTTTTGTATTTTCGCTTACCTTGGGCTAATTTCTTATACTGCAGGCAATGACCTCAGCCCTATACAGCCGAAATGGTGAGCCACGCCAGAGTTGAAATGCCAATGTTGGAATATCTCTCTCATTCTTCATGTAATGCGAAGGGTCCCTCCAAACTGCCAATTTGAAATCGATGATTTTGAGTCGGAATGGTCGTACGCCCATCCTTTTGATTATATCCATCATCGGGAGCTTGCTGGATCTATACACGACTTCCCTCGTCTATGCAAACAAGCTTTCGCTCATCTACGTCCCGGTGGATTCTAAGAGATACAAAGCTTTACTATTGATATCTTTTCCGATGACCGTTCGATCGAAAAAGCACCTTACACAAAACAGGTCGTTTCTCGTGTGCAAGAGGCGAGTGCTAAGTTTGGTAAACCTATGGACAACTTGGATACATGGCCCGCCGCGATGAAAGAGGCCGGCTACACAGATGTAGTTTGCAAGATTGTGAAAGCGCCTTCAAGTCCGTGGGCCAAGGATCCGAAGCAAAAGGAGATTAGCAGATTTTTCCAGGCTCATCAAGTCCACAGTGTTCCGGCATATACCAATGTTTTGTTATCGAAAGTTCTGGGTTGGAGTAAAACGGAGATTGATATCTTGAATATGCACATGCTGAGGGAGTCGAAGAATCTGGAAGTGCACCAGTATGGGAAATTGTATCTCATCTACGGGCGGAAACCACTGTAGCGCTTCCCTCTTTCACTATTTAACCTTCTCTTCAGTTGCTTTTTCTGTGTCCGAACGTTTCACTTATGTCGATTGTTGCTTTGCTGTATAGAGAAGTCTCTCCATATGCAGTTGTATAGTGCTGAAAATCATATCCATGTGTTTGTCTCGTTCTGCCTCTTGTCCTGAGTCAGAGGACGCGATGTTTTCTCTCCTGTATGACACTTGATAAACTAAGAAAGGCATCATTCCGGTAAGCGCTGATTGAGACTGAAGTACCCTCACTATATTCCTCCAAGCACCAGTCCTTAACCCTTGAGGTCGTCTCCGTTGGCATGAGTACCAACCAATCGGTATGCCGTTAGAAAACACCACTAGGTTGGAGGTCTATTCTATTGGTTTCAATTCACTACAACAGACCTAATAGGTTCTTCAGCTGCCTGCCAAGATACTGCAGCATGATCTACCATACAATAATGATTACGAGGCTAATATACGTAATTCTACCCAAGTTCAAAAAGACGCAACACAGATTATTATGAGGCATTTTTCTGTCGTTCTTTCTTTCCCTCATTGCACTAAGACAGAATATTCGGCAAAGACCAAGCTTGACGATCCCAAGACTACGTAAGTTAAGATACTCACTTCGGCAGTCGGCAGCCCAACAAGCTTTCAACTGTACTCTTGTAACTAGTTTTTGGACCTTGTCTACTTGAACAGTAAACATGGGATTCAAGTGAAGATGATTGGCCAAAAGACCCATTCAGGGACTGTACCTGTCCCGTTGAAATAAAGCTTGTACTAGGACTTTTTCAATAAGGGCTCATATCTTCGGCAGATAACATCGGAATGCGCTCATCTCTTAGCACACAGTTTTACTGATAGACCTGCGAAGATCAGACCAGCATCAGCATTTCAGGACGACGGCTTCCTTTTCCATGGTTGAGATCACTTGTTCCAGAGTGCATTTTTTGTAACTCCTCAGTATTCCTTCTTTTTCATGCGGTAATATAATACCCCATGACTTGAAAATAGGGATAGGTACTCGCAATAGGGCAAATTCGGTTCATCTCAGGTTATCGAAGCCACAAGCCACAGACGATTCTTTCGACCGATTCAGATGATTGACAAGAACGATGGGGCAAGTCGTCGGGTCCACTTATGATCTGCCGGCACGCTCCCAGAGCTTCTTGGGATAGATCCTGCCCAGTCTTGGCCCGACATGATCTACACTGAAGTATTCTTCGCTCAAAAAGAAGCCTCTGTTGATGGCTTGGATGTCGAATAAACCCCTCATAGTGGGTACTACCAGAAGCAAAAGTGGCGACTACCAAATATTTCCACTAGGTGTTTATAGGACAGTGATGTCATGACCCAATGGTGCAAACTAGGACTCAAATATGAGATTTCCTCGATAGCCGGGATATCTACCTAGGTAGTGTAACTCTCTCTATCTTCGGCTGAACGGAGTGAACTTACTTAAGCTGTAACCTTAACCTTATTATTATTTCTGCAATGCGGTGCTTACCGCTGAGAGAGGTTGGTATAGAGCGGATAAGTTGGATTGACAGGTGAAGTACAAGGTCTCCATCTCCCTCTTTTCCTTTTTTTGTTTATTTTATTTTATTTTATTTTTTATTTTTATTTTTATTTTTTTTCCTTTCCCTCATTTTTTGGGCCAAAGGAAATAGTCCTGTAGGACATAGCCCTACTAGTTAGATGCTCATTGTTGCGGCCCTCGGTTAAATATGCAGTTGAGGTACGTGGTCAAACTTTGGTCCATGCGAAAACCGAGACCATCAGGTACTCAGTACAGATATCTACATGTATATATCGAGTAAGGGGCCATTTATAGTTTTGTATGGTCAGTGAAAAAGCACAGACCGTTAGCTGAGTCAAGGGGCCGAGGAAATAGCAAGCTAAATGACTAGCGAAGGCTTGCCTCGGGAAACACATGCAAAACACCGGACCGTTGCCTTTTGAGTTCATAAAAAGTCAATTCAGTTGGGTTGCGATGTTACTCTGGAAGGTACTAGTATCAACTCGACCATGGTCTCAGGTCGCTGGGGGATACTTGTTTGAGCCTCCCTCCTTTTTTCTTTTTCTTTCTTTTTTCTGCTTTCCTCAAGTTGTGTCTTCTTGTTTTCTCTTTCCTTATAATTAGTAATTCCCTTCGATTGCTCTTGGGTCCAGACTCAGGTGGTCTGCTGCCTAAATCGTGTTAGTTCCATCCACATAGTGCCACAAATTAGAGTGACTTGTAAGGATGCGCGGGGTTGTACGTAAGGCAAACGAGAAATACCTCGACCTTGACTGCCGACTTCGCTACTAAGATCTGCTAACCTTTCAGTGGCTCCACCGTTTCCATACCTTAGTGCTCATTGGGGTATAGCACAGGAGGACACGGACTTGAAACGAGTGGTGGACTAACTGCTTAAAACCATAACAGTGACTATTATAATACTACTATAGCACGAGAAAGGCATAATAGATTGTTGGTGCACTGACCGTGGAAAAGGCAATGTAACGCGATTGGTAGCCAGCCTCGTGTCCACGGGACTTGGCATTTTCTTAAGTGAACTCGCAGCTGCGAGGGCCACTAATTGGTCCCTGTCTTCCAGGGGACACGTCGGTCGGCTTAATATCCTCGAATCAGCGACGTTACGCCGGCAAACTGTCACTTATCCCAGGCACTGGAATTTCTTTTTAACTTTTTGGATTTGGTGGCTCCGGCCAGGGGTCCAGACGTTGCTGCGACCATTAATCGTCCACCATTAGATCGGCCACAACCCACGGTGGAGCAGAACGTGAACGATGGGTCACGGACCTGCCTATCACCACGCTTCAATGAACGTGAAACCCCGGTAGTATTCGGATTTGCTTCTGTTTTTGCGATCGCGTGGCAGCACACTGGCCAGGGGAGGGGCAGTCCGGCATTCCTCGAAACCCCATCGTGTGCCTGCTTTTGAGCCTACTGCAGTGAATGCAGTGACTCTAGACCTGGGTTGGCCATGGGGGAATTATAAAAGGCCAAAATGCTAGCCCACAAATACCACGAGCGCTGGCCCTGGTTCTCAAAAAGACTTCATTGATCGGCGTCCCTGGTTCCAAAGAGACAGGGATTGGTCTTCTCGCGAATTAGGCTGTCGTACTCTTGCTGATCTCGATCCAAAGTGGGCGCGCCCTACTTGTGAGACACTGGTTGTAGAGTATATCATCTTGCCAGTCTCCTCATGTCGGTATTTCACTTCGATCTATCCATCTCCTCTCGCTCCTTACAAGCCTTCACACGACGTTGACACCCGAATGATGGCATATACGATCCTTACCACTCGACTGGGGTGCTAATGGCAATGAACATATTTGACTGAATAACAAAAATCAACTACTGGACAACGACAAGACTACTATCATCAACGACTTGCGGTTCTCCGGACAAAACGCGAAACATGAAGCTTCCCCCAGCCGATGTGTTGGCGACATGGCCAACACCAAATTATATTGACCCTACCACCCGTGGGGATTCTGTCCTTATCGTGACCATCGTCTTTTCCGCCATAGCTTTTGTCATAACTTGCCTTAGACTCTATACTCGCATCAAGATAACATGCAGCCCCGGCATCGACGACATTCTTATCGTAATTGCGCTAGTATGTTACCAAAGAAGCATGGCCTCACTAGCTGATTCTAACATGTTTCTAGGCTTTTACGATTGCGATGTGCGTGGTCATTTGCTTAGCCACTGAACGACATGGATGCAACCGACATATATGGGACGTCCCCTTGGAGTGGCTTCCAACTGCCTCCAAATTCAACCTCCTCTTTCAAATCCTCTTTTCCCTATCATCCAGCATCACGAAACTCGCGCTGTTATGGTTCTGCAAACGACTACTCGGAGCCGGTAGCAAGGGCCTCTATACCACATACAATATAGTGTTGATCGGGGCAATGGTCTTGGTGGCACTGCTCTGTATTATCTTTTTGTTTGTATGCATTTTTCAATGCAGGTATGTTTACGTACTCCTATTTTCTTCTTCTTGCTTCTCACGCTATGCCAATTTTCCAGCCCGATCCATGCCTACTGGGACTTTCAGCCAACATACCCCCATCACTGTCTAAATGATGGGGCCGTTGTATTCGCCGCTAGTGTCGTCAATATCTTTACCGACTTCATATCCACGGTAATCCCGATGCCGTTGATCTGGAACCTTAAGCTCCCGGCCCGGCAGCGAATTGCTGTGATGTCCATTTTTAGTCTTGGAATCGTGGTCAATGTTGCCGGCACCGTTCGGACAGTCTATGTTTATAAGAGTATGATCGCCTCATACGACATGACTTGGTTCGGCTGGCCGGTCTTTCTCGCTGCATCAATAGAGATCAATCTGGGATTGGTATGTCTAGAGTTCGCAAATTTCCTTTCGGCAAACATTTTCTAATATTCATTAGATCTGTGCCTCTGCACCTGCATTAAGGCCTCTCGTTGCATTTTTCTTGCCACGGCTACTCCAGTCCACGCAGAGATACGCATCTGGGTATGGTCAAAGTCGTCCTCAGAAGTTATGGTCGTCGGTCAACCCGTCTAGGCACTCCGCCAAACCTTCCAGGGGCCGATCACATCATCCTCATACTGATAGCCAGCTGGAACGATTTGAGGTCTACCGGACGGTTGAGATGGAAACTTGGACCGAATCCCGGAACCTAAGCGATCCGACCGATAATGCTCATAGCATGCCATCTAATCATGCCCGTGTCACAACGCCCAATCAAGACTTTGATCTTAAGTGTGACAGTGCGGTATACACGTCGCCTGGCAGCGAGAAGTCTTCCTTATCTCTTACCCGGCAAACCAGCTCGCCATTCAAAGACAAACATTCCTTCTGACATTCCTTCAGCCTTTCCTACCATTATTATGTTCCAATAAGCATTGACTGCTGATTTACGATCTTTGAGCTCGAACACACTTTACGAAACCACATATTGCTTCTTGTACATTTGAAACTACAAGTATTAGTACATACATATACTAGATTTGTCCCACCGGACAATCCAAATAAAAGAAATGATAATGAGAGTGAGAATGCACCCAATCACTGTATACTTCCACCCTCCCTACGCAAAAGCACACAAGGAGGCTCCACCACAAAGCCCTCGTGAAAGAAATCCCGCCTTCCCCACCATCTCCACATTTCCGAAATATATCCGTTAGTATCGACGCCGATGTGGCATGATGTCTATTTAACACATCAGTATTATTACTAAAAGATCAAGGATGGACGCAGGTCCATTCACTAAGCTTCCTATTAGATTACGTGCATATCTAGTCGTATAGATCCCTGTCCGCCCAGAATCCAGGAAGCGACCTCGGCCGTTTTTAGCAAATCGTGGTAGACTAGTATTTCCGGCCTCCGTCGGCCGGCAATCTCCGTGGAATACGAAGCCCTAAGGGTGACTACTAGCGCTAGGTGGAGATGTATCAGATTAGTAGAGGCCTTGCGCAAATCTCTGCAGGGCCTGGATTGCCAAGAAGCCTATTAGCCTAATACCCCTCCATAATGGTGGGAAGTTACTGATATTTGATATATCGTTATTGTCAGGGATATGACCGCTGTGGGATGTCGTGATTGTGGTATCCCTGTCGCTGTTCATAGCAATTGTGTACTATTAGCAATGTACTTGTGCCTCCTCGTTATCCTGGATGTGCTTCTCGAGCACTAAACTATCCTTACTACTAGTAGTTGCAGCTGCAGCTGCACCGTTGATTGCTCTCCCTTCTTCTGTGCTCTTAGAGGCTAGTTTATTACTAGTAACTTGATACTTATGTGCGATTGTGGAGTCTACTATCCCCTGCTGTTACTACCACCTTCCGAATGATACCTAAGTCCGTCGCACCTCGAAAGTACGTGCTTGTTTCTCTTTTTCTCGGTGGAATACCCTAAGCATAGATACCTCTCTCTTAGCTCAATTGAGCTTGCTAACTAATATAGAAAGGCACTGAGATCCACACAACATATTAAGGTCTTGACCAATTCGGAAAGGCAGCACGCGAGTCAGCGGAGCAGGTGAGACGACTAAACAAGGTATATTCGTCCTTTCAAGGCCTAGTCGAGAATTGGCAGTAATATATTAGTTTTAGTTCCCCTCTCTGAATAAAAGATTCCTTTCCCTTCACTGATTTTCCACATATTAATTCTCAGCTGCAACCAGTCACCGTATGAAACAAATATACCTCTAGGTAAATAGGTGCTATCATTGAACACAGTAAACACACCGTCATTGAAGCCTCACCATGCAAATCCCTAATGAGCGTCACGGATAGATCCGTTCGTCGTCGTCAGGTTTCGTCATAATAGATTCAGAGGCAGATTACCTGCGAAACAGTTTTATCCTATCTGCAATCATCGCTCAATTGTTTAGAAAAGGGGTATTGTAGACGGCTTCAATTGAGTATTGCCTTCGGTGCTTACTCAAGTCTACTTATGTTCTAGACTTCCAGTGTGATTCAGGCTAATCTATCCGGTCCATATTTCTTGCATGTCAACAGTCCGATCCCGACAATAACAGCCACAACTATACTTGACTATCACTCGATAAATATTAGCATTGTGGCAGTAACTATCTGTTGACCGCCGGCTTCTCCAACCTACGAAATGTCAATCTGCCTGCCGTCAGTGTCTGATCAATCATACACCTTATAAACAACAATCAGAAATAGTCCCTACTAATGTGGTGAAAGTAGCATAGTATTATGATTAGTTCCATACTAGCGAGGTCGGCGAGATCCCTGTTACCATAGGCTCCTCTGATAATGTTATGGTAGAGCTAATTCTCGAAGCTCGACTTCACGCTGGGTGCTCCAGCAGGAATTGCAAGCATCACCATTGTCAATCGCATTGCTACCATTCTTACTGACGAGGCTTGCAAGGAAAGCAGTTTACATGCCACTATCGCTAATTATGCACCCTCTAGTCGCAGTCATGCGCATGGGTGCCGTTACGCTTCAGCAAAAGTCGTCATGATTACCATAAAATGTCTTCACAATTTGCAAAGAGATGAGTCACAGAGACAGTGTTTTACCGTTAGAACCACAGAAGGAGAGTCTCCACCCAGCTTCCTCCAGCTTACAAGCAACGCACGATACTAACCACCAAATAACCGACTGTATAGCAACTAGATACCGTGCTCCTAGCATAATGGCACAAGCATCCACTCTAACGGAGGATATTCCTCTGGAATATTTTCCAGCACCCACCGAGGAAGACGAACATCCATGGTATTGTGCATTTCGCGTAGCTCTCGACAAGCCACTCCTCAGAACCTGGGATTCCCACTCGGCGGTCAAGCCAACATCAAAAAACCGCATTTATTCAAGAGATCAATTCAAAAGACTAGACACTTTCGAGGCCAGGGCAATATCGTTATCCCTCCACGCTCACACTAACCGGGCACCAACACCGTTCATCTCATTCACTACGTCCACAGGAGCTGCACGGAAAGTTGCCCAAAAAAGGGCCCGGAAGAGAGGCTCTCAGATGCTTACGGTTATCAATCCAAGAGTCCGAAGGGCCAATGGTCGATACCTTCTCAGTACGGTTGATGAAATGTGTTACTACGGGGTCAGGAAGCCACACCGGACGTTCTATCAGGACTATCAAGATGAATACCTCTGCCTTTGGGTGGTTGGAAAAGAAGAGATTGTTGGACATTGGAAATGGGACAAGCTCGTTGAGGAGAAGAATTGGTACCAGGCCACCATCCTGCCCGCGTTTAGAAAACATGATAAACGATTTACGGCACATCTCTCGGCAATCTCTCGATCAATTTCGGTGGAAGTCTGTTCCGATACATCTTCGAGTGCTGAGACGATATCAACAGGGCAGACCAATGGATGGGACGAAGGCAACTCCCTTGATTCAGAATCCTCTCCTGATCAGCATCAGGACTTGTCGAGTGAGGGATATAGCGGGTCATTAGAGGATTATAGTGATCCGGGCGACAGCTACTACGAGGATGAGGCTAACTCAATCAGTTTCTTGCTCAACGCCTCCGAGGAGGATTAGCTGGTGCTCAAGCTATAGGCGAATGTGTCTAGGTTTTTGAGTAACTACTATTGGCTGGGTTGTTCGATATATCCTGCTACAAGGCTAGGCCAGCCGCTGATATTTACTTTCAATCGAGGCGAAACTTTCTAACAATATTCTGAAAGCTTATATAGCGTCTTTGTGGCAAATGATATTATATTAACCGACTTGATATCCGGAGGGGAAGCTTGAGTAGTACTTTATTACACCGTTATTTTGTAGAGAGGTATCGAAGTTATTGTACTTATGTACAGGTTCCCATAGTAGCCAATATAGGATCGTTTAGTTGTGTCCTATGTTGAGTTATCAATTGTTTTTGCAAGTGACTCATCCGTCAATGACGTTCTACTATCTTCAAGAAGAGTACGTGCCTTTTCTTAGCCGCTGAGGCGTGGCAAGGAAAACATGAGTTAACCGTGACGTCTATCATATATATTTTCTCGAAAGCAACGCAATATGCGCAACATGTTCAGATGAGATTAGCATACATATAGCACCATGATCTACGATCTTATAGTTGACTCGAGACCCCAGACCGAGGATATGTAGATACTCTTGAAAAGAGTTATACCAACTCCTTTCCCTAGAGAGTGAAGCCACGTTCTCCGTAGATCTTCTGTGATCACGCGGGAGTGGCAGTCCTTATCGCACACCGCGACTGTTGATAAACGTGACGTCTTATCGCTTATCGGATTTGGGGAAGACTTAAAGAGCTTCAATCCTGGGAGGGAATTGACACACTCCCTATATTAATGACAAACAGCAATTGATGTTTAGAATCTTTGACTAAGAATATTTGCAATAGATTCCGGCGAAGACCTTCTTCATTGGGACAATTATTTGGCCAGAGGTGATTAGCCAAAGCATTTCCCTCTGAGTCCTTACTTCGCTGTTATCGCCGACGGCGGTGGTCGAACGCGTCCTGATTGGTTCAAACCGCCGACGATAGCTCCCCCCGGCCGCGGGGCAGCTCAACAGAAGAGCTCCAAATTCGCCGGCATTCCGCTCAAGACCTAGAATTCTTGGTGATATAAGACTAGCTGGTCGCCGCAATTCCCCTTGCTCCTTTGTATTCTACTCAGTTTCCAGAATATACCCCTGGCGGATTCAATTGCCTTGAGACTCGCGCTTGGTTGAGCTGTGATCAAAGCAATCGAGCTCTTATCTACCTTATCACCGTCTCCCCACATCTGCTGCCAGGAATCTTCTCCCCACCAACCCACGCAGCGGGAGAATCGCCACACCTCTGTACACCCTCATTTCTCATAATAAATCAATCATAATGGCTTCCATTGCTCGCTCCAGCTTCAGATTGCGCTCGGTGACGCGCGTGCCTTCTGCCCGCACTATCAGCACCACCCCGCACCTTCGCGCGGCGGCGAAGCCCTTCTTTGCTGATGAGCCCACTGGTCCCAAGTTGGCCACCGCCATCCCGGGCCCTAAGAACAAGGCTGCCACAGCCGAACTGGACAAGGTCTTTGACGTGCGAAGCTTGAACATGCTCACTGATTATTCCAAGTCTATTGGTAACTAGTATGTCACTCGCTTCGCGGTAACGCATGCTTGCTGTAGCAATAGCTAACAATGTGCGCTAGTATTGCTGATCTCGATGGAAATGTCCTCCTGGATGTGTAAGTTCTACTTTAATTGTCATCTCTTCCGTATTCCCTACCTTATCGCTGATGTCCGTCGCCAGCTACGCTCAGATTGCTTCAATCCCTGTTGGCTACAACAACCCCCATCTCACCAAAGTCGCTCAATCGCCCGAGATGACTACCTCTTTGATCAACCGACCAGCCCTGGGCAACTTCCCCTCTGCTGACTGGGCTGACATCCTGAACACTGGTATCCTCAAGGTTGCCCCCAAGGGCCTGAACCAGGTCTTCACCGCCATGGCCGGATCTGACGCCAACGAGACTGCCTACAAAGCCGCTTTCATGTACTACCGTCAGTTGCAGCGTGGAGGTCCCGAGAAGGAGTTCACTGAGGAGGAGCTGCAAACTACCATGAACAACCAGTCTCCAGGCTCCCCACAGCTGTCTATCATGTCCTTCAAGTCTGCTTTCCACGGCCGTCTCTTTGGCAGTCTGTCCACCACCCGCAGTAAGCCCATCCACAAGCTCGACATCCCTGCCTTCGACTGGCCCCAGGCGCCTTTCCCCTCCCTCAAGTACCCACTTGAAGAGCATGCTCAGGAGAACGCCCAGGAGGAACAGCGCTGCCTCCAGGAGACCGAGCGTTTGATCAAGGAATGGCACAACCCTGTCGCCGCCGTTGTTGTCGAGCCCATCCAGTCCGAGGGTGGAGACAACCACGCCTCTCCTGCCTTCTTCCGCGGCCTGCGCGAGATCACCAAGCGTAACAACGTTCTCTTCATCGTCGATGAGGTGCAGACCGGTGTTGGCGCTACAGGCAAGTTCTGGGCCCACGACCACTGGAACCTCGAGACCCCTCCCGACATGGTGACCTTCTCGAAGAAGGCCCAGACCGCCGGTTACTACTACGGTAACCCCGCCCTGCGTCCCAACAAGCCTTACCGTCAGTTCAACACCTGGATGGGTGACCCCGCTCGTGCCCTCATTTTCCGTGGTATCATCGAGGAGATCGAGCGCCTGAACCTCGTCGAGCACACTGCCAAGACCGGTGAATACCTGTACTCTGGCCTCCAGCGCCTTGCTGAGAAGTACCCCGAGCATCTGCAGAACCTCCGTGGTAAGGGCCAGGGAACCTTCATTGCCTGGGATACCCCCAAGCGTGATGAGTTCCTCGGCAAGGCCAAGGGCGTGGGTGTCAACATTGGTGGAAGCGGAGTCAGCGCCGTTCGCCTCAGGCCCATGCTGATCTTCCAGCAGCACCATGGTAAGTTAAATCTCTACCCTACTTGAAACGTGTCGAACCGATACTAACGTCTCTGCAGCCGATATCCTCCTGGAGAGCATTGAGAAGATTATCAAGCAGCTGTAAGGAACTTGTGGGTTGCATGACTATCAATTTCCATTAAATTTGCATCTCTTTGTGTTTCCCTGAATTGGCAGAGTCCGGCGTTTATTGTTGGTTTGGGTGGGTCTCTCCGTGTCTGATTGGCACGCTATCTACGAGTTATGTCTTTTGAAGCTGTTAGCACACTATATATATATCTATAGCAAACGGCAATCTGATGCCGTCCCAAGGTGCATCGATTTTGCATGTCGGGTATCGAACAAAATCCAACTGTTTATCTTCAAAAATGAGTTCTCCAGTAGTGCTGAGTCACAAAGAAAGGGGACAACTCCAGCATAATAACAAAGCAGCCCATACCCAAAGACGTATATCGAACGTAAACCGAAATCCCTAACTCCCAAGTGTGTGCAACGGGAAGGAAACAGCCCGCTATGAAATCCCCGACAACAGAACCATCCCACCCTTTCTAGCCAGGAGACCTGGGAAAAATTGTAATAAGGCGCGCCTCGAACCACAGAAAAAAAACACCCGATCAGGTATCCTCCTCACCAGTGCTACCATCGCGAGGAATATATTTCACACCCGAATCCTCCAAGCTCGAAATAATTTCGTCGGGGAGCTACAAAGTAAACAAACCACCACGTTAGTTTTAAATCTGGTCAAGAAACAGCATAGGATCATAACCCAAATAAACATACCGATCCAGTCACCTTAACGGCATATGTTCCCGGCACGTAACTGTCCAGTCGCTGCCAGCGTGCTACCCAGCTGGTGTTGGGGTCACGGAGGGTAACCAATCCTTCAAAGACTTGGGAGGTGCATTCTTGGATGGCGTCGTTGTTGCCACGGAGGCCGAGGACGTTGTCGCAGTTGGGGCAGCCTTCGCGCATGAATTTCTATTGTGAAAAATGTGTCAGGTTATCGGGGGCGGGTTCTTATTGTTTGGTTATGTAGTCTTGGTCCTGATTGGAACGTACGCTGTGCAGTTGGACGAGGGAGCAGACCATACAGGCGCGAAGAGTGCGCTGCTGGCTGGGTGCGACGTAGAAGGACATGTGTTGTGGTGCTTGAGATGGGTTGGATTTCGGTACGGGGGTGATTAAATCGCGACGACGGACCTCGTTATTGAGGAGCGTTCGGCGAGGGGGCGCGAGGTGAAAGAACTGGAGTGGTTTTGTGGCAGAGGAATGAAGAGAGATTGGAGTTAATTGAGTTAATGGATTGATTTGATGTCGGAACGGAGATGCCAAGACCGGCGACTGGAGGATCTTCGGGATTCAATTCCAAAAAAGTAATCCAGCCAGTGATAAGAAAATAGAGTCAAGGGTCCGAATTCCTGCAGAAATTCCGCATTCTTTCCTCAGGAACATTAATCCGTTCGATTCGAATCTGTTTCCTTCCGTCGAAGCTTCTTCGCCCACCCCCAGCCAGTGAAGCAGTTTCGCCTTAAGGTTCCCTTCCCGACGATCAACCGTTTTCCTTCAAACGCTCTCGTGCCTTCCTGCCGGAAAACCCCTCTCCCCTCACTCCCCTTCCCTTCCTTTCTTCGATGGCGTCGTCCGACCTCGAGGCTGCCACTGCACTTAAGGTGCAGGGCAATAAAGCGTTCGGTCAGCATGAGTGGCCTACTGCCGTGGATTTCTACACCCAGGCCATAGCGAAATATGATCGCGAGCCATCGTTCTTCAGCAATCGCGCTCAGGTACGTTGCGCTTTGAGCACCTTTTGTTTGCTACCACTTGCTCTTCTTTTGGCCCCGAAGGCGAAGGAGAACCAGATGGATGGAGCTCAGCTTGCTAACTGCTCTAGGCGCATATTAAACTCGAAGCTTATGGCTTCGCGATTGCCGATGCCACCAAGGCCCTTGAGCTCGACCCCGCCTACACCAAGGTCAGTAACATTCGCCCTTACAATCATATTTCTTTTCTTCTTTCCTTTCCCCTGTCGAAAATACTGTACTGCTGAGGCTATTTGTGTACTTTCGAAGAGGGAACAGAAAGAAGTGTCTTGTGGACCAACTAACTCAGTCTAGGCCTACTGGAGGCGAGCCCTAGCCAACACCGCCATCCTCAACTACAAAGATGCCCTTAGAGACTTCAAAGTCGTTGCGAAAAGAGAGCCCAATAACCGCGATGCGAAGGTAAAACTGGCAGATTGTGAGAAGCTTGTGCGCCGGATGGAATTTGAGAAGGCCATTGAAGTGGGTGACCCGCCGTCAGCCTTTGAGGACTTGGACATCGACGCCATGGCAGTCGACGACAGCTATGATGGTGTGCGATTGGAGAAGGAAATGACGCAAGAGTTCATCGATGATATGATCGAGCGGTTCAAGAACGGCAAGAAAATCCATCGCAAGTATGCCTTCCAGATCGTCAAGGCTGTCAAGGACATCGTGTATGCGGAACCAACCATGGTCGAGATTGGTGTCGACCAGGGTACTAAGTTGACAGTCTGTGGTGATACGCATGGTATGTTTCATTCGCGCTTTGTTCCTTTCTTTAGCTGTTCACTGACACGTTGGGACAGGACAATTCTTCGATCTGCTGGAGATCTTCCGGTTGAACGGATACCCGAGCGAAAAGCACGCATACCTTTTCAACGGCGACTTCGTGGATCGCGGCTCTTGGTCTACCGAGATCGCCTTGCTTCTCTATGCATACAAGTGGCTGCGACCGAATGGCATCTTCCTCAACCGCGGAAACCACGAGACGGACGATATGAACAAGGTTTATGGATTCGAGGGCGAGTGTAAGGCGAAGTACAACGAGAGGATGTTCAAGGTGTTCTCGGAGTCCTTCTCTGCTCTGCCCTTGGCTACATTAATCGGCAACAAGTATCTTGTTCTCCACGGTGGTCTCTTCTCCGACGACAATACATCCCTGGATGACATCCGGAAACTGGACCGCCACAACCAGCGCCAGCCCGGACAGCAAGGTCTGATGATGGAGATGCTCTGGACTGATCCCCAGACGGAGCCCGGTCGCGGACCGAGCAAGCGAGGAGTTGGTCTCCAGTTTGGTCCGGATGTTACTAAGAGGTTCTGTGAGAAGAATGGACTGGAAGCCATCATTCGCTCTCACGAAGTCCGTATGGAGGGTTACGAAGTCGAGCATGATGGAAGGTGCATCACCGTCTTCTCTGCTCCCAAGTACTGCGACACCACCGAGAACAAGGGAGCCTTCATCAACGTTGGACCAGAGCTTAAGCTGGACTTCCAAGTTTTTGAAGCTGTGCCTCACCCTGATATCAAGCCTATGGTGAGTTTTACCTTCTCTTTTTTCTTTCTTTCTTTCTTTTCTTTCTTTTTATTTGTCTACTCGTTACTCTGTTCTTCTTTAAGCAATGCAGGGGACTGACAAGTTTCTTTCTAGGCTTATGCACAAAACTCGATCATGTCCATGATGTGAGATGATTTACATCTGCATGGGACGGCGTTTATGGGTGGACAGAGAAGAGTGGTCTTCTCGACCGGTCATAGAGGTTCGGTTCTGGAATGAGCGTTGGGTCTCTTTGGTTATACCTGCAGACTGAAATAACGACAGATATCTCTCAGATACCAAATACTGTATCTATTGAATGATGATTTGAACTTCTTGCATAGCGGAACAATGATTTGTGAACGAATAACCATGTGCAGGTATGAGGACGTTGGATTGGGTAGTAAGATGATTTGGCTTTTCTTCCATTGACATTCATATGTATGTGATGGCTAGTTATTTGATTGCATTATCCAATGGTATAGATTAGACCTTGAGAGCGTTTCTTCTCGTCGGAGTTATCGTTTTTGGAAATCCGACCGCTTTGCTGGAAAGACCCCGCGATTGACTCCAACATTGATTCTTCTGCTTCCCCACCTTATTTCTGTCCCTCTCTGCTCATTCCCACTTTTTCTCCCCCCTCGTCATCTTATTTAACTGAACGGTGTAATAACACTGTTCAACAGTCAGCAAAAGATGGAGTTCGATCCCAAGACCTGTATGTGTCTTCATTGTCAGAAAATACGACGAATCAACACCCAAAACTAACCCCACCTCTCTGCCGGTCTTGGTTAACAGCGCAATACCTTACTTCCGACAAATCCAGCTTCGCCTTGACCTCTGCTCATGAACGCTGGCCCGTGATTATCGTGAGTGATTGGCCGTCTATGCTTTTGTTTGCCTGATCCCTGCTAATCATCTGTATCCCTATAGACTGGTGCTATTGACGACCTCCACCGCACTGTTGGTGATGTAACCGACGAAGAAAAGCGTAAGGAGGGAAAGGGTATCATTGAAAAACTTGCAGCGCTCAAATATGAATTGCAACATAACAGACAACTGACGTGAGTAATTTACGCCGATTTTGACGCAGGTCATGGCAAGGAAGTCACTAATTTTTGCGTCCGCATAGCCCCCTACCCGACGACGGCCAGCCGGGTATCGAAGAATATAACAAGGAGTTGGAGCAACGAGGAAACCCCAAATGGCACGATGTTGCATGGTTATACTCTGAATGCTATCTTTGTATGTTCGACATGCGCTTGGGGCAATACAGATCGCGAATAGACGTGCTAACGGAGGATAGACAGGCGCATCAGTGCCTACTTCGCCTTGTCCACACACTGGAAAGGATACGATGTATTTGCCCGCCAGAAGATGTCAACTTTCAAATCGTCCCGTCCGGCAGTTCTGGAATTAGCCGCCAGATACAAGGAAATCGCTCAGGAAGCGGAGAAGGGCCAGGCTGACGGCAAGACCCCGGAGCAGGTCGAACAGGCTGAGCGCATACTCTTCTCTGAGATGTGTGAGATCTGTCTGTGGGGTAATGCCACCGATCTGTCCCTATTGACCTCTCTTACCTACGAGGATATTCAGAAACTGCAGGGCTCGCAGGCGCGCAAAGCCGCGGAGAAGAACATTCTCGTCAACGATTTGGACGCCGCCTTTGAGGTGCTCAATAAGGCCCGCAAGGAGAAGAAGACCGGGGAGCGTCGCGTAGACATTGTTCTCGATAACTCCGGTTTCGAGCTATTCGTTGACCTTATCCTTGCCGGTTATCTTCTCTCTGCCGGCTTGGCTACGACAGTTGTACTGCACCCTAAACTGATCCCTTGGTTCGTATCGGATGTTACACCCCCGGACTTCAGGGACCTTATCAGCGCGCTCGCCGACCCGCAATCATTCTACACTGCCGCTGATGAGTCGGGCAAGGAACACACCCCGCTCTCTGATAAGGAGCTGTCTGAGGTGAACTTCCTCTTCGAACAATGGTCCCGGCTCCACGCAGATGGCAAGCTGGTCATCCGCCCACACGCTTTCTGGACCTCCCCCGGAAGCTACTGGCGCATGCCCAACACAGCAAAGGATCTCTTTGAGGACCTGCAACAGAGCGAGCTCGTCCTCTTTAAGGGCGACCTCAACTACCGCAAGCTGACCAGTGATGTAAGTGACCCCTCACTCTTTCCTGAGCCCTCGCATACATTAACATGTTGCTTTCTAGGCTACCTGGGACCCCACAACACCTTTCACGACTGCCATCGGCCCAATGGGCCCCAAGTCTGGCGTCCGTGTTCTCGCTTTCCGGACCTGCAAAGCTGATGTCGTTGTCGGACTGCCAGCAGGTGAAGACGAGAGACTCCGCCAACTGCCTAATGGCGGGGGCTCCGAGGCCCGGAAATGGGCTTGGAGTGGAAAGTGGGCTGTTGTGTCCTTCTCTGACGGGAAGGCTTAAGCTGATTACTTGTCTGTGATATGCAGAGACAAGGTTCAGATTCTTGGAGCACCAGATGTATAGATGGACATATAGATACGAACAGAATATACAGATAGATGATGTATTCATTGGAATGAGATATCCAGTTAATGTGTATTGATGGACTTTGCAGTCGGGTAATTAGCGTACTTCAACAAGTCTCAGGACTGGTGGGTCCAGTTAAGTGAATGATAAGGACAAAATAGAAGTGAACAGGGGTGGCATGTTCAATGTAGGGTATATTCCAAGCATAGAGAGGTGCTGGACTTGTCACTTGCATGACGTATCGGACAAGAACAAAAGTGAAAGCGATTATCCCAGATGGACGAGGGTAAAAAGAGAACCGTAGAGAAACAGGGAAATGGATACATCAGATTCCAAAAAACGAGAGCGCCTATACCCACAATTGCTTCCCCGCGCGCCTGGAAAAACAGAAAAATGAGTGAATTACCCTCCTCAAATACCCAAATATTACATTAAGTTATTGCCGATTCACCGTGGAAAATAACAAAAGAAAAGATTTAGCCCATTAGGCCCTGATCATGTTTTCTTTCCCCTCTTGTCTGATCTTGCGGCTGTCTTGCTTGCGCTTCAAGCGCGCTTGAGCGGCTAACATTCGGTCTACGGGGATGGAGTCCCGTTGGACGGACGCGAGACTTTGTCGCCTTTTGGTTCGATCGGGGAGATGATAGGTTTGCGGCAGGCCTGTTATGGCGTCTAGGCTGTATTTTGAGGGGGAGCGGCGAGCCCGCAGTCGTTCGGTGCGGATTTGTTTGCTGTCTTCGCGGGTTGCGAGGTGATGGGCGAGGGATGTTATGGTTGAATGGGTTGGGACGTATGAGCGGTAGCTCTCTGAGTTGTATCTCTGTCTCGAGGTGCGTCGGGTGGGTGGTTCGAGTGGTTCGTAATCAGGGGGCGAGGACGGCGGGATACCATCGCCTTCCAGAAGGTGGGTTTCTTTTGGTTTATGGGGGGTATCGTCTAAATATGCCAGTTGCTCACTGTGATCCTCTGTTTCCAGGCCTAGGGCTTTGGAAGCCCGCTTAATATCTAGCTCGCCGAGTACCGTTCTTGTGGTGTGCGAGCGCCGATCCTTTGCGCGTGGGCTTGGGCTTGGAGGTTCGTCGATGTCCTGGGTCTCATCACTTTGCTCCTTTTGAGGGCTGTCATGTCCAAAATCATACACCTGGACCCCGGCATAGCCCTTGTCTGAGTGGCGAGTCCGCGATCGGAGTTCAGGAAGACGCTCGAAAGTGGTTAACTTCAACTTCAAGAGATCAATCTGGTCCTGCATGCGGCGACGCTCATCATTGAACGACTCCCTAAGACCTTCTTCCTGCTCACGATGTTGTTGCGACGTCGATTTCAGACGCTCTCTGTATTCCTGGACCCGTAATTCTAATTTGGCTTCTCTCTGCTTCAGTTTTGCTTCCTTTTCTTTGCGTCGTCCTTCGTACTTGGTCATTTCTTGTTTAACGCGGGCTAGAGTTTGTTTCAGTGTTGCGTTCTCCTTCTCAAGGTTCGAGGCCTTCTGTTCTGAGCTTTGGGCCAAGTCCTTGAGCTTGGTGAATTCCGATTGTTCGAGCTTCATCTCCTCAAGCTTAGTGTTTGCCTCGCCCAGTGCCTGCTGGGCCTTGCGCAGCTCTTCAGCTGTATCCCCAGGAGTGTCATTCGTGGTCTCGGAAGATCCTGCGATATGCTCTACGTCATTATTAACAACACCGTGCTGTTCTAGGAGCTTGCGCAATAAGCCAACTCGGTGTTTGTACTGCAAAGCCAGCGCGGTTTGCTTGGTCAGTTCCTGGACCAACTGCTCCTTGTCCGCTTTCGAATTCTCTCCAACCATTGTCGACGCGAGTTGAGTAACGTGACGTTCCATCTCAGAAACCTTCACTTCTTCCTCCTTGAGTTTCTCGGCTAACCGTAGGGCTTCTTCATCCTTCTTTCTGGCGTACGCTTTCGCGGCTGAGCGATACTGAATAAGCTTCCTTATTTCCTGCGTGGTTTTGTTCCTATAGCTATCAAACTCGGCTTTCCAGTATTTGCCAGACTGAGACCGGGGTTCATTCAGGTTGATGGTGTCGTCGCCGGTATCATCTTCCGTTGACGACGCCGACTGTGCCACCGGCCTCTGTTCGGTGGACTGAGGGTTTTGTGACGCATCTGACTCCTTAGGGGACTTATCGCGTGAGTCCATCAGGGCCTGTGTCAACTTGCTACGCGGTTTGGCCTTCCCATCTGAAGAGTTGATAGACCACTGGCTAGTCAATGGAGTTCTTGATGACTTGCTAGGCGATTCTCCTCGCTTGCGCTCATTGTCGACAACACCGTCGCCGAATGAAACCGTCTTACGTCGGTTTGATGCAGTGCCAGGGGTGACGAGGATGCTCTTAGTGGGGGAGGCCATTGCATTCACAGCCATATCGACGTCGGATTTCGTGGCTATCGGAGCATCGCTCGTGTTCCCAATGGTGGGCTTCAGAGACACGCTCGCGCGGGACGGCTGATTGGCTGTCAGATTCTTCGGATTCGGTTCCCGCTCCATTTGATCCTCGTCATCAGCCCCAGGGGTGCCGAACAAGGCGCTCTTGAAAGCGCGAATGGCGAACACAGGTGCAGGCGTTTCAGGAGGTTCCAACACCTTTGAGTTGTCTATGGAGATAAACAAGGAATAAACAAGTCAGCGCGACAGCCGTACGATTTTGCGTTGGGGGGAAGATCGCAAGTCCGCTATTGGACCGACGATGGGGCGCGTGCCCAAGCTTCATGCGGCCAGCGAGAGACACGCACCTGCAAACTGCTCGTTCTGCCCAGTGATCCACTCCAACATCGCGCCTGCAGGACAAGGTGAATCAAATTACTAACGAGATCGAGGGTCGCATTGCAGGGGCGGACACCATTGGCGTCTTATCAGAGGTCACGACAAGCCGCGGGATTGACGTGGAACGCTGTGCTTTGTTTACGATGCTCAGCGGGGACGCTAACGACCCAAAGGCGGTCAGCGGAAAAACAACGGTGCGAGCCTTAAGGCAGTTTAGCTCGTCCTATAGTTACCGCTCTTTTACTCCCAATTTCCCGTCCGTCATTTGGTTCTTCCCTTAAATCACCCCCACTAATTTTAAATTAGTTATAGTCACCAATTCTCCCTTGTACCTTTCCCGCCCTCTTTCTTTTACATTGGTACCTGATTAGTCTGAATATGTTCCTTATTGAAGCATAGAGGGCTGCAGCTTCGGCTGCAACTTTGTCACAGCTATCGCGTGGCAAAGATCCATCTCGACCTGGGTGCAATACTTTATCTCACACCGCCCGACGCCCCGCTATGCCTCACAAGCAGAAGAAAACTTCCAGCAATGCCCACAAGAACGGCTCTCCCCGGGCGGAGAAGAAACGTCAATTTCCCCCGGATGCCCCTTCGCTCGCCCTGCCGGTAGTGGCCCCGACCAATTACGATGAAATTCACCGGAATGAGATTGAAGCGCTCCGCTCAATCTACGGTGATGATTTCGAAGAAGTTGAACATAAGCGATCTGCCTGGCAGGTATGTCTTGTTTTCCCTCGCCGCTCTTCTTGTTCACTGTAGTTAATTGCGATTTCCGATCTTAGCAATCGTCAGATGTGGTGTTCAAACTCCACTTGCGCGCTTCGTCTAATCCGGAGGTCCGTCTTGATTTGCTGGTTGAACTGCCGACTACCTATCCCAAAACCTATCCGAACCTTTTCTTGGAGAACTTGGATGATCTCCGACAAGGGGCTCGGTCGAGGATTGATGACATCATACGGACCAAACCGAAATCTCTCGTGGGATCTGAGATGATCTACGAGATTGCCGTTTCTATACAAGATGTTCTAGAGGATGTGGCAGAAGCTAAAGCTCAAAATAAAGACCTGCCTAGCCTAGAGGAGGAGCGCATGGAACAGGAAGCTGCCGCCAATCAGCGCGCTGAACTAGAACGGCAAGAAGAGCTTCAGAAACAAGAGGCCGCCACTGCGGAAGAGGAACGAGCACTGCAACAGCTATTGGAGGATAGGCTTAGAGAGAGAACGAAAGCCCGACTATTACGACGCAAGAGTCGAACCTCTGGCATAGACACAGGCAGCGACATTGACGCTGGGGAGAATATCCCAGGCGCAATTTCCTTCGACCCGCCCCTCGTTATGGCCGACAGCGACCAAGGGCCATTGGTTTTCCGCGCGGTCTATGGGAAGACGCTTCTCAAGAGTGCCCAGGGAAAAGATACGTATGCCGTGAGACCAGTGGTCACTGAGAATAGGTGCCATGCTCCTCTCCTGATTTTAAAGGAATATTCGATCGATGAAACGCAGCTATCTCCACTTGCATTCAGAGAGAAAATGCGTAGCAGCGAGGATAAATTGGAAGCTTTAAAACGGCTACGACATCCAAATCTGCTGGATTTCGTTGGGTTCAAGATTTACCGGCCCCTCGAACCTGCCAGTCCTCAGGACAACGCCTGGAGAGTTTATCTTCTTCTCGAGCATGCAAACAAGGGGTCACTGTCCGAGTTCCTGGATATCGTGGGGTCTGTACCCGTGGAAACTCTGCGAAGCTGGACGATCCAACTTCTTGAAGCGCTCGAGTTCTATCACCGGAGCGGCTTTGTCCACGGGGATATCCATTGCGGGCGCATCATGATAATGAGAAACCAGACTGGTGGCACTATTGTGAAGCTGCAAGCGAGCATTGAAAACGCCCTCCCTGATTCTGCCGACAGCAGACAGTCATTGGAAGCTTCCAAATCACCACTTTGGCTGCCTCCCGAGTCGACACAAGGGAATACCTCGCCGACCATGAAGACAGATGTGTGGGATTTGGGTATAGTGTTTCTTCAGATGGCATTCGGTAAGGATGTACTACAGCGTTACACTTCAGCGAACGCATTGATGGGAACGCTAGGCTTGTCTGCTCCAGTGCAAGATTTACTTAACGAATTCTTCAGAACGGATCCAAAGAAGAGACCTACAGCCTTCCAGCTCCAGCCATCTGAGTTCTTCCGTGTTGATGCACCTTTGGTGTCTCACTCAAGCACCTCAAATTCCATATCACTGCCGAGACGTCCTCGCTTCGATTCGTTTGGAGGCTTGCCGGCATTTTCACGGTATTACCAAGACTTTGATGAGGCAGGTCGCTTGGGTAAAGGTGGTTTCGGTATGGTGGTCAAAGCGAGAAATAAACTTGATGGCCGTCTGTATGCAGTCAAGAAAATTACTCAAAGATCCGCCGCTGCGCTTAAGGACACACTGTCGGAGATTATGCTACTATCACGTCTGAATCACCCTTACGTAGTGCGTTATTACACTGCATGGATTGAAGAGGATTACGACTTTGTGGATGAGGAAGCTGTGTCATCCACGGAGGGAGATCCTTTCGCTAGCCAAGGCTCCGAAGGCTCTCAAGACTCGCAAGGATACGGGTACAGCACAGGCGGGCTCGATTTTATCAGCTCCAGTGGCTATCCCAAGATTGAGTTTGGCTCTGATAGCGAGGAAGAAAATGACGGGACGCTATCCAGCCGTGGTAATGGGCAAACACCCGAAACTTATGGTACTGGAAGTGAAACCGGCAAGCAACTCAGCCGAGTGAGATCTGGCTCGCAAGGCAGGCCTGTTTCCACTACGCTGTATATTCAAATGGAGTATTGCGAGAAGCACGTAAGTTTGTCCTTGCTCACTATCGCTTAGATATTCTCATTCAGCTGACCGCTGGAAAGACTCTTCGTGATTTGATCAAGAATGGTCTATACGATGATGTCGACAGAACGTGGCGTTTGTTTCGCCAAATCCTCGATGGACTGAGCCACATCCATGGTCATGGTATTATTCACCGGGATCTCAAGCCCGACAACATTTTCATCGATGTTGCCAATAATCCACGCATCGGAGACTTTGGTCTTGCCACAAGTGGCCAATTCACGACAGCAGTGCGCTCTTCGACGGCTGCAGATTTTGAAGGAGATTTTACTCGCAGCTTGGGCACGACATACTATGTCGCACCAGAAATGAAGTCCGGTTTTACGGGTAACTATAATGACAAAGTTGATATGTACTCTTTGGGGGTCATTTTCTTTGAAATGTGTTACCCCCTTGGGACCGGTATGGAACGTGACCAGACACTGCGCGCTATCAGGGAGAAGGAGCATACTTTGCCACCTGTTTTCCAGTACTCCGAAAAGGCACTCCAGGGAAAGATCATCGAGTCGCTATTGAGCCACAACCCCAGCGAACGACCCTCAGCTTCAGAGCTTCTCCACAGTGGTCAGATTCCTCTTCAGGTCGAAGAGGAAACCTTTAGGCGGGCGATCATGCACTTGCTGTCTGATCCTAGTTCGCCTGATTACAAGAAGATCTTGTCGGCTATTTTCTCACAGTCTCCTAAGAAGTTCGAAGACATCGCCTGGGACATGGATTCCCGCGTGACACCGGCGGCCAATGAGCTGCTGGTTCAAGGGTTGGTCAAGGAACGTTTGACCTCGATATTCCGCAGGCATGGGTCTGTGGAAACCACAAGACAGATGCTGTTTCCAAGATCTCAGCATTATAACAACGGAGCTGTTCGACTGCTTGACTCCACTGGTAACGTGCTTCAGTTGCCTTTCGATCTAACTCTACCAAACGCGCGTGCCATTCCGCGACAAGATCCTGCCCTTGAGAAAACATTCGCCTTTGGTACTGTCTACAGAGAGACGTCTCATGGTGGTGAGCCTCGGACTCATAAAGAGGTGGACTTCGATATCGTTTCACACAATACGTTGGATCTGGCTTTGAAGGAAGCGGAAGTCATTAAGGTTCTTGATGAGATTATTGAAGAATTCCCGCCTTTGAGGTCGGCTTCTATGTGTTTCCTTGTAAACCACTCGGATCTACTTCAACTTGTTCTGGAATTTTGCCGTATCACTCCTTCCCAGATTCCGCTGGTCAAGGAGGTCATCAGCAAACTCAACGTGGGAAAGTGGACCATGCAGAAGATCAGAAGTGAACTTCGGTCGCCGGCAATCGGTGTTGCCTCCACCTCCTTGGATGAGCTTGCAAGGTTTGATTTTCGTGACTCCCCGAAGCAGATGCAGAAGCGTCTCCGAGACATCATGGAGGGCACCGAATTCGCCGAACGCCTGACTCCCATCTTCGTTCGGATAAATTGGCTGATGGGGTATCTTAAAAGCTTCGACGTAAAACGAAAGGTTTACGTCAACCCTCTCGGGAGTTTGAACGACAAGTTTTTTCGAGGTAGCATTTTGTTCCAGTGCGTGTTTGACAACAAGCGACGTGATGTCTTCGCGGCTGGTGGTCGGTATGACTCCTTAGTCCAAGAGTTCCGCCCAAAGGTCTTAGCAAGCCGACCTCAAACTCATGCTGTGGGTTTCAATTTGAGCTGGGACCGACTGAGTTCTGCTATGCTCGAGTATATCAAAGGCTCATCCAAAAGCCATCTTAAGCACCATGAAGTTGAGCCCGCTGCTTTTTGGAAGACCAGGAGATGTGATGTCCTCGTTGCGAGCTTTGACTCAAAGATTCTGCGTAAGAAAGGCATTGAAGTTGTTCAAGATCTATGGGCCAATGACATTAGTGCTGAGCTAGCCGTTGATGCCTCGTCTCTTGAGGAACTTCTCACCAAGTACAAAGATCACAATCATAGTTGGATCGTCATTGTCAAGCAAGATAGCCAGGAACGAGGCTTTAAGGTCCGGTGTCTGGTTCCTAAGGAGGAGTTCGATTTGAGGAGCTCTGAGCTAATACCATGGCTTCGAAATGAAATCCGCGCTCGCAACCAACGTGAAGGCGCACTCGACTACCGCCAATCTCGATTGCCTAGTCAACCAGATCCTGGTATTGACGGCGAAAGGTCGAGCGATGTGCGCATCCTAGTCCCTCAACATAGGAGCAAGAAGACTAATAGGAGAAATATTGTTGAGAATGGTACGTCTTAACCTGAGTTATGATGCTTGGTGTCTGCTAACGAAATATAGCTCTTTTCCGGTCTCGCGAAGTAATCGAGGATGCGTTGAATGGGCCTATTGCCGCCATTGATACGCGCGATGATTTACTCGAGGCAATCAGAGACACTCGGCTATCAGACCCCGAGAGCTGGCGCACAGTCATTCAGAGTGCACCCTTGACTGAGAGGAAGTACCTCAGTCAAGTCCATGAGCTCCTCGTTGACCTGGCTCACGAGAACCATGTCAACGACGGTGCGGACAACTTCAGCAACGCTTTTATATACAATTATCGTACAGGTTCATGTGTTTATTACTATCTAGGACGCGGCAAGTAAGATACAGAGTCATGTGTTATGTGTCATGCATATTTCCTTTGTTCCTTTTTTTTTAATGCCTGAAATAACTTATTCACTTTTGGTTTTTATTTGACATATTATTGGCATTGGTGTTGGATGTTTTATCTCCTCTCAGCATTTTATAGCGAACTATACCCGCAAATATACCATGCAATTCAGCGAACAAACAATGTGACGTTTCAAGGTATCTTTGTTATTATACATAATTTTAGGCGCAATATAGCATAGACCGGTTTAATCACTTTCATCATCGCTTCCGTAGCCTACTAGAGGACCCCCCGAGGCTTGCGGAGCTGCTTGTGTTGTCACACTTCCGCCCGCTAGTCCCCTCAATGCCGCAACAGTAGAGCTAGAGAAGATGCCACTGCTTTCCGATTCCTGCGGAGCAGAAGCAGACGATGCATTCTCAAGCATGAGTGGTTGGTTCGGAGCTTCGAGCTGACCTTGATCTCCATTTCCTGCATCTTCCAACTGTTTCGTCCGGCTATACCAGACTTCGTCAGGAGGCTCATACCCTTGCAAACCGAAACTGCCCTCGATCTTCTTCCTCTTTCGAGCCTCGGGGTCCCTCCCTTCAAGTTCGGCAACAAAGTCCGCCGGCAACGCCCTGCGTACCGCCTCAGCAGCTTGTTCCTCCAACCTTCTCGCCTCACGCTTCTGAGCCAATGGGTTCGGATCGACCGTCGCCCAACGCACATTCAGAATCTCATTATTGTCGAGAGCTTCCAGAAAATCAGCACATCCGAACAATCCTCAACAGCCCAACGAAGAAAAGAGCAACTTACATTGATGCGCCATAGCCTCCTTCGCAAACTCCGCCTGCGCAAGAGTAGTATACGTAACGAAAGCCACACCCCTCGACGTCAACACACGTATTCTCTCAATCTCACCCCACTCGGCAAAATGCCGCGCAACAACCTCCTCAATATCATCCGTAACATGGATCCGACCCACATACAGCGTGCGATTCTGGCGCATAAACGACCCAACACCGCCCATATCATCGCGGTAATCGCTGAACTTGTCGCGGCCGAAACAGTCGACATTCGGACTGAAGAGGTCATGGATGGTGGGCAGACGGTGCAGATACTGGCATTCCGGACCGAGGTGGCAGACACCGCGCGCGAAAAACAGACAGAAGTAGGAGCCGGTGACTTTGTCGGCGCGCGTGTAGCCGCTGTCTTTGGAGATGTTGCATCGTGATGGGGCGTGTTGTTTTGATAGGTAGCTGTCTTCTCTATCGCCGCCGGACCATTTCTAGAGTAACTGTTAGCATCCGTTGTTCGAATCATTGAGATATACACAAAGCGCATAGCGCGATTATGTACAAGGGGCGAAATATGAAACGTACATTATACCAAATGTTAAAGATTGTACCTGTCTGCGGAGGCGGTTCAGACTTGACTGTGGCGGGATCGACCTGGATGCGTGCTGGACGGCGCTTTTTCCTGATTATCTTCTTCTTTTTCGGCGCGCCTTCCGCGACGGCGGACTCGGCGGGCTGGGTGACGGCGAGGGCATTTTCCTCGCTGGCGACTTGCTCATCTGGGGTATTTGTTTCTTCGAGAGAAGTTGTGGGTTCCGTGGATTGGGGGGGATCGGCTACTATAGTGTCTGCCATGGCTGTTGTGGTGGGGTTGAGATTGGAGATTGGAGGTTCAGTCTTGACCTTTATCGGTCTGTGATGAGATTATTCAAGCTCGCCGTCTGGATCTGGTCGGATTATGGTTTTGCCGGTTGCGGTCTAGCTTGCATGTGGTATTGATACCCCGAGTATACCGCCATACTGAACAAGGTATCCTTTGGATTAGATGAAGAGTAACTAAGGGAACATAAAATTGTAAATCTGCATTTAGCTTCCCTTTTCAATACATGATGAAATAGATACTATCATCACCTGAGATCAGAGGGACCATCTAAGCGGTCCAGATAGCGGTAAAGTAAGGTCCGGCAGAATCTCCCAGAACCACCGATTATGTAAGGCATTTATTTTGCGAGATTTTGATATATGCTTGTTTCCCCCCAGACTCCCCACTCTTATCGCAGAAGATCGGACCAGAGTACCTGTATCCTGGTATCTCTCGCATATTCTACATTTGGCACCCTCCAAAAACCCGAATCACGGGCAGCTTTGTCGCAGTACTACTTGTTATCGCTGAATTTTTGAGTCCGCGGGGCTCCCAACCGGCAAGATGGTGAATATCACGGAGAAGATCAAAGAGTACGTTCGGATGGGCGAATCGCCTCGGGATTGATTTTCAAAATGGAACTTAATTCTGATATCAAATAATAGGATCGAAGATGAGATGCGCAGGACGCAGAGTAAGCTTCTTTTGTCCCCTTACCTTTCCCCGAGTTTATGCAGAACCCCGCCGCTAATTCGATAACAGAGAACAAGGCCACAGGTGCGCATACCACGACTACATCCCCCATGCTAGAAGAAAACTTCCGAATTCTAACCAATAATTAGAATACCATCTGGGTCTGCTGAAGGGGTACGAAGCTTAACCCAACCTCACTCAATCAAAGCAGCTCAGCTAGCTAACAACTCCGACAGAAAGCTCGCCCGATTAAGAGCCCAACTCCTGGAGCCGACAGGCGGTGCCGGCGGCGGCGGCGCAGGTTTCGATGTCAGCAAGAGTGGTGATGCCCGTGTTGCCCTTGTCGGTTTCCCCTCCGTCGGTAAATCGACGTTCCTGAGCAAGATCACGAAGACGAAGAGTGAGGCTGCGGCTTACTCTTTCACCACGTTGACTGCTATTCCGGGTGTGTTGGAATACGGGGGCGCGGAGATCCAGATTTTGGATCTTCCTGGTATTATTGAGGGTGCTGCTGAGGGCAAGGGAAGAGGTCGTCAGGTTATCTCTGCTGCTAAGGTTGGTTTATTGCCCACTTTTCTATTCCTTTATGCGATTGGTAGTTGCGGGGAGATGATGAACGGCTTTTTGTCTAACTGGCTACCAGACTAGTGATTTGATTCTCATGGTTCTCGATGCCACTAAGCGAGCAGAGCAGCGGGCCCTCCTAGAGGCGGAATTGGATGCCGTTGGCATTCGTCTTAACAAGGAGCCTCCGTAAGTAGTTGCTTCTGGAGTCAAAGTAAATAATAATCTCACTAACAATGTTAGAAACATCTACCTCAAACAAAAGAAAGCAGGCGGAGTGAAGATCACCTTCCAGACGCCCCCGAAGTACCTCGACGAGAAGCTCATCTTCAACGTCCTCCGTGATTACAAGATGCTGAACTGTGAAGTTCTGATCCGAGATGAATACGGTATGTTCTGACGCCCAACCACCGTGACTAATTGTATACTAAAGCATATCGCAACAGCAACGATCGACGACTTCATCGACGTCATCATGAAAGATCACAGAAAATACATCAGATGGTGAGACTAAACAAACCTCAACCTTCTAAACATTGTACCCGAACAAGTCTAACTTTAAAATAGTCTCTACGTGTATAACAAGATCGACAGCATCAGTCTCGACTTCCTGGATCAACTCGCCCGTGAACCACATACTGCCGTGATGAGTTGTGAACTAGACCTCGGCGTTCAGGAGGTAGTTGAGCGGATCTGGAAAGAACTTCGTTTGATCAGAATATACACGAAACGGTATGCGTCTATCCACACCCTGGTAACCCCATGAAGATATCTAACGTTAAGCAGGAAAGGAGAGGAGCCCGATTTCAGCGAAGCGTTGATTGTACGGAGCAATTCTTCCATCGAGGACGTCTGCGATAACGTTCACCGGACGTTGAAAGAATCGTTTAAGTATGCTTTGGTGTGGGGTGCAAGTGCGCGGCATATCCCGCAACGAGTAGGATTGGCACATATTGTGGCGGATGAGGATGTGGTTTCGATAGTTGCGAAGTAATTGCAATATGGAGGTTATTCTTATGAGACGAATACGTTGGAACTGAATATGATACGACGATGTGACCTTTGAACCGAGGTCAGATATTACAGACTAGAACTCCTATGCTTGTTGCACGGCACTCGATGTCATTTACACAATATTCAAAATACTGAAAGTTTGAACAGCAAGTTTCTTCAATTGCTGGAAAGACCCATATGAACCAGACTAAATATTAACCCGAATTTAATGACATTCACATAACCCATTAACCCAGACTCCACGCACAAAAGACCAAACCCATGAAGACATTCTTTTAGGCGGCAGCAGCGGCAGCGGCCACATTCTGCATGCCAATGGTGGGCTGCACGCCAACACGCTCCTTAGCAAGGAGATCGACCAGGAGAGGGCTAGGCAGGCTATCCCGAGTGGGGTGGAAAGCCGACTGGCTAGCCTTGTACTTGCGCACGCTGTCAAGGTAGATGTCGAACAGGTAGGAGGAGTCGAGCGGGCCGCCCTTGGCCTCGGGGTGGAACTGAGTGCTGAAGATAGGACGGGTCTTGTGGATCATACCCTCATTGCTAGAGTCATTCAAGTTCACGAAGTAGGGCTTCCAGTCGGAGGGCAAAGTCGAAGCATCAACGGCATAACCGTGGTTCTGGCTGGTGATGTGGCAACGACCAGTGCTCATGTCCAGAGCGGGAATGTTGTGAGCGCGGTTACCATACTTCAACTTAACGGTACGAGCACCAATGGCAAGGGCCAACAGCTGGTGTCCCAAGCAAATACCGAAGATGGGCACCTGGGAGGTCTCCATCAAGCGGCGCAGGTGGTAAGCAGTCTCCTGGCAGTGAGTGGGGTCACCAGGGCCGTTGGAGATGAAGACACCATCGAAGTGGTGGGCAACCTTGTGGATGGGGTAGTCGTAGGGGAACACAGTGATACTGGCTCCACGGCTGACCAAGCTACGGAGAATGTTCTCCTTGACACCACAATCGATGACAGCAACGTGGCACTGAGGATCGGCGGCACTCACGTGGAAGGGAGCCTTGGTGCTGACCTGACGGACGAGATGGATCTGCTCAGGGTCCACGAAAGCCTCATCCTGGTCGGCGTCGTACTCCTCGCCAACAGTGATACGGGCCAGAGAGGAACCCTGCTCACGCAGGTAGGTGACAATGGCACGGGTGTCAACGCCGGAGATGGCAGGGACACCCTCACGAGCACACCATTCACCAAGGCTCTGGACGGCGGTCCAATGGCTGTATTGCTCGGCCACATCAGCAACGACAACACCAGCAGCCTGGAGGTGAGGAGACTCGAAGTACTTGAGAAGGCCGTGCTGGTCCTTCTCGGTGGATGGGACACCGTAGTTGCCAATCAGGGGCTGGGTGAAGACCAGGATCTGACCACGGTAGGAGGGGTCAGTCAAGGACTCAGGGTATCCAACTAAGGAAGTCGTGAAGACGGCTTCGCCGGAGATGTTAGAGCGAGCTCCGAACGACTTCCCGTGGAAGATAGGACCATCTCGGATCGTGAAGGTGGCACGCTCATGGGCAACGCGACCGTTACGCACAGTGGCCATGAACCGAGACTGGATAGAAGCGTTCACGGAAGGGAAGGCAGAGGCCCTGGCGGGCATTGCCTTGAAGAGTCGGGCAGCGAACATGTTATGTCAAGTAGTTTAAAGTAGAAGAGTGTACGGTTGGTGTTTGAAAAAAGGTTCAGTAGTTTCCGGAAGCTTTCCAGAGATGATCCGAGATGTAGTCCTGCAAGCAAACCCTAGTTAGTCCCAATTGATCCCATACCGACAATACAGGTCGTTTAACACGACCCGGAAACAGACAAGGGCTTGTCCATCACGGGGGTGTCACGTGGACCTGAACGGGGTCTACATACCTGAGAAGTGAAGGTCGAGAAAAAACGCATAAGCGCGACGGTGCTGTTACCAGTCACTAAAAAATGGATAAGATATGATTGAGAAAGGGTGGATTAGATCGACATCGACCAGATGTGCGTGCAGAGAGTCTGAACAGTTGAAGATATGGGATGAGTCAATGGGAGGAGAAGAAAGAGGAAGAGAAAGAGTGACGAGAGCGGCGGATCTTAAGGAAGAGCGGAAGAAACTGAGCGCCGGCCCGGTTGGGAGCACGTGATGCGCTACACCGACTTCTGCGGAATCCCGGCCAATCAGAGGGCTGATATTGGCTCGATTTGCCTGCGCTATCGGAATGGCAACTTTTTTCTATCAGCGCCTTCAAATAAACCCAATTATCCAATCGATTCTCCACCGTGTCATTATCTTTTACGCCCTCCGCACTTACACCCCCGTAAAAGGAGTCCCAGTGGCTGGTGAAGTAAGGACTATTGCCATAACCCTCCCTCGAAGAGTCGATGATCATATCATACACAGCAGATCAATATCAACCTCTGATCAATTGAATTTGAAACTAATACTACAGGAACAGGAAAAATCGCCACCATGACTCATGCCGGACGACCAAGTTATTGGGTAGCCAACACTGGTGGGCCTTGATCATCACGGATGAGTTGTCAGGACTCAGACTATTTCCAATGGTAAAAAAATTTTCACTTCTCGGGTCCTACCAATGACAGAGTCTGGGCCGCTGTCTTCCGGTGCCAAAGAGTCCGGGGAATTTATATTACTATCAGGGGAAGCTTCTTGGCACCGACGGCAACTTTTCTCATCGGCATGACCGAACGATCTCCGAGAAACCCCCATTGATACTCATGTGGAAATATGCAAAGAGGTCGCACAACTCTAGCGACATCTGATAAATCGACAACATCGGTGGATTTCTACATTTAAACTTCCGGCGAGTTCAGTGACTCCCATATTTGTAGTCAAAGAATCCATAGATTCCGGCTCATAAAGGGTTTTCTAGATATTCATATAGACTGGATTTATAGACTATATATTTAATTCAACATTGATATCGTTAAGTAGTAGCTTTATTTTGTCATGATTATATTCAAACCCTTTTTCCAAGCCTTAGTGGCAACCGTCCTACTCACACTCTCCCTGGGACGACCGTCCCTCCGATCCCCATCATACCAGCAACTCCTCCCACAGTCATTTAACCACTGGGAAGACCCAGGCTGCGATGGCTCCGGCATCGTCGATCCAGACGGCCACTGTAATGGCGATGGGATCATTGACAATCCCCAGAACCCTCGAGACAAGGAGCGAGAAGGATTCCGATTCGACAATCCTTCAACAAACTGCAAATACGTCACGCAAATGCACATCTGGGACTCCTTCAAGGATCTCGAGAAAGACATGAATAAACTGTTTACCCTAATCCACAAGAATGTCAGCTTCACCGTGGTGGGCCACCATCCCATAGCCGGCCATTATAACGACCTGCTCCATTTCTATGTTAATGCGCTGCGTCGAGTGAGTGTTTTGTTCATGGACCACGCAGACAAGTTCCAGATCCATCCACAAGCTATCCATGGGGGTTGTGATAGTGCTTGGTCAGTATCAGAGATTAACTTCAAGGGCGTCATGAACTCTGGTATGTATATCCCCAGGATGACCTCTCGTTGGAATGATGTTGATGTACTTTTGTGTTGATGCTAGGGGATGATTTTGATATTGTGAATGTGTGGGTGACGAGATGGTATCAAGATCAGATGGTCGAGATCCGAACATATATAGATGCCCCGCGGATCATGGATGCCCTTCACAAGAACGAGCTCTGGTGGAATGGTACCACGTTCCGTGACAATGTGCACTACATGCCGGGACCTGCGGGTATGCCTGATATCAAGGAACTGGAGGACCTCATGGGTTATCCTGATGGCCGTAACTATGAGGACTGAGTCAGGGAGAGGGCAGTCCATATACAAGGTAGCTCAAACATAGCCAATAGCGCATTTTTACTTGGTAGCATTGCATTTGGTGATGATCTTTTGTGTATAGATGGATAGGAAGTGGGCATAGACTGGAACGGAGAGTCGGAAACATAATATAATGGTAGCGATCTATCATCCTGCGTACAGCCCGGGAGACTGTGACAGGGTGCGAAAAGATCGTGCTGATCTCTGTGGGTATGTTTATATATTATATCATTTCCTTCTACGTATTTTGCCAGCCGTGGCCCAGTACTAGTTCCACTCACGATCTGTAAGAAAACCGCTCCACAAGGATCAACACGACCTTTCTGCACCCTAACCCAGTACTAGTAGCTTTCCGAATCATCGAGAGGCTAGGGCTTGAATATGAGGTCTTGGCCATTATCTAACCTACTATTGAGTCAACCATAAAGTATATAGAAGGTATTTATTCTCTATTGAAGTGCATACATAGTCCAAGACATTGTGTGAGCTCGTTGAAGAGATCGTTACGGAGCTGGGAACCCCGCCATCTGCCTTTACCCACTCGATGACGATGAAGCTGAACTCTCAGATAGACTAGATAAGCGAGAGCAGACTGGTATATCCTTTGCTGTCTGGAGATAAATCCCCGTCTCTCATCTGGAACTTTCAGCATCCAATGCACTCCCTTCCTATATCTCTAATTCTCATATCATATCTATCAACAATGCCTACCAAAACCAGATCTTCAAAATGCCCTGTATTCCGATCGAGGAGTATGTTTTCTTCATCAATAATCCCTTATTGTCTATTCAAAGGCTAATGCGTAATCCAAGCCCTGATCAATTCCAAGACCTCATTTGTAGACCCGAACCCACCATTATCCATTTCTTTGACGGCAAATCGGGTGATCCTGGCCCAGAACTTGGTCTTCTGTTAAACGAAGACCACCCGGGAGGTGAAACAACAACTTTTTGTGCCGATATGTCCGCAATAGATATTGGAAGAGATCTGGGCCAGCTACCCATGACGGTTCTATACCGCGACGGCGAAGAGGTGGATGATGCTGAAGCTGGAGACATGGGCAAGTTCCTTGAGCTTTGTGAGAGGGCAACGGAAGAGTAATGATATTAAGAAGCTGCTGGTTCATGATGATTGATGTATTTTGAATAAGCCTTATTAGAATAGGTCACAGATACTACATATCTGCTATTCATCTGCCAATCCTCCAGAATCTTCCCCCTATGCATAAATACTATGTATACACCGGCAATACAAGAACAGATCAATGAATAAATAAGTGTCTGATTCTTTGGACCATCTGCGTATTCTAGTCGTTGAGAGATTCATATCTGACGCGTGTAAGACAATAAATAAAGCCTATAATAGTAAAAGAATGGTATGACGATGGCTGCATAGTCAATAACTAGAGCTGATCAGATAGCTTGTGTATGAACATCATGTCCCCGCACCGCAATAGACAACAAAGTAGCGTCAATTAATCTAATAGGGTTTAATAAGGAGCTAACAAATTTTCGGTTTTCTTCCCGTCAGCTTATGACCTCGTTAGTATCAAGAGTACGCTTTTGACGGTTGTGCGGGAATTCGTTGTACATGGCCAGTATGCAGAGTGGGTTCGTCTGCACCCATCTGCGGGTATCAGGACAATGGATGGGGAGGGGGCTTATATGGTGTAGGAGGTGTCGGCGCATCCTGCCCAGAAGTTTCCGTGTAATGTTACGATGGCTAGGGGCCAAGGACGTACAGAAGTCTGCCTCGTGAAGGTATCAACTGTCTCCATCGTTAACCAATGGTGTAGGTTCAGCTGTCCCCCAACGTTTTCACAATACTCAATATCTCATCCAGGCATTCCAATAAATATCTCCGTGTATTCAGCGCCTCGGATTTCTCAAGTCGTCTTTCCAGTTTCAAGCATAGACGCTGCCAATCAAGGTCCTCATCCGCAACATCTTCGACCTCATGAAAGATCTTGGTAGGGATCCTAGAATACCAGAAGGTGTTACCAAAACGAAAACCCCAAGCCTTCTCCATATTGGCTATAGCCTGCGATGGAAGGTAATTAGCGATCATTTAGAGAATTTCCACCGGGAGGTTGCAAGTTCCGATCTGCCGTACGCTTTTACGGACAGATTGGCGACGTTTGCTCTTTAACTTCCTCCGATCTGCCTGTTCTAGGGCCACACCAATGGCCTCCGAAACACACTTTGTGCGGACAGGATCTAGAGGCGTACATTACCCAGCGGTCAGTGCCATGCTAAAAAGAAAAAAACGCATATAGATAACGAACGGAGATTTTACCTTCAGCAGTCATCTCCGGGATGTCAGTCTTTCTCAGGTACCCCATCTTAAATCTCTGTCGGAGAGCCGCTAGAACAATAGCCAGGTTTTTCTCCGCGGTAGCACCTAGCTCATGGTACGAGAGGAGTTCCCAGCAGCGGGCGTGAACACGGTAGCCCACCCACTTCCAGCAACGCCGTGGCTCTCCATAATAGTCGTGAAATCTGGGTTCCACAACGCGTTCAATTTGTCTTTGCCTCCACGGGCGCGAGACCAGGCCATGTCCTTCATTCAAGGGAGCCGACAAAATGGTGCAAACCGCAACGCCTGAGATATGACATGTATGCTCTTTCTGATTACAGAGGACTTATGTGGTGTCAATTTGTTGCTTGGGGGGGTTTGATACACCATGGATGGCTCACTCATGCGATGCACAGCCCACCAGGCCTTTCTCCGGAAGAGATGGAGATCTTCTACATCCTCGGCATTGTGGAATACAGCTCCATCATACTTGCGTAGGCTTGTAGCCTTCAGATCATAGGGTATCATATAAAATGTATAACCGCAGATGTAGCAGTGCGGATTGCCATCGTGGGAGTAATCCTTGAAATTCCGGGTCATCTGGGATAGTGACTAAGAATGCTTGGTCAAGAAGGAATCATGGTCTACCTAAAGAGAGACACTTGGTACAGTAAGAAGGGCATATTACTTCATGCTCAGCGCATGCCAATAGTAATTGTGACGTCCTCCTTCCGAAGGTAAACCATAGGAGTATAGGGCTCGTATTGTTTGTTAGGGCAATATGCCAAGAGGGGTGGGCGACGCTATACCCGATCTGTGCACAGGGTCATTATGGAACCATAAACCATCAGTCATCCACCGGGCCTCGGTCCACTTACTATTTACCTCACGAAACACTGAGTCCATACTCACCCAAGAATGAGTGACACGGTGAGAAAACGCTCCAGGATCGCTTGCGTCTCCTGCCAATCACGCAAACGTAAATGCACCGGTGACCAGCCGTGTAGCACATGTTGTCAATTTGGCATCGACTGCCACTACGATCTGCTGTCTCGCAAGAAAAAGGACGCAAGGTCTTTTAGACCGCAGCAAGCAATTCCTCCACTAGCCAGCACTACTTCCCGTAATGAACCTATCCCCAAGAGCCACCGCGAAGGGACTACAGGCGACTCCCCTGACATGCCTGTTAACTCCTTGGAAGCCAATTCGGGAGCAGCATTTGTGCGGAGGTTGGGACTCAAGATCGACCCAGCTAATGCCCCGAGGCTAGACCTGTTCGCCTGGAACGTGGGCGCTCGTCATCCGACTCCTTCTTCGATGCCCCCGTCGTCAATGCCCAGAGCAGTAAGCGTTGTAGACATCATTTCCCTGGAGGAAATCAAGCTGCTAGCCGCCACGTTTTTCGAGAAGGTAGATCCGTGTTATGGTTTCATCGACCGGGACCATCTGTTCCGTCAACTGGGCAGACGATGGCTCCCCCCATCGACTGAGACTGCGCTGCCCTATGGACCGTACGACGCCGTGCTCTGCGGCGTTGCAGCATTCGGTTATCTTTTCTCACGCAGACAGGCACCCCAAACAGAACTTCAGTTGGCCGAGGCCGCCCGCCTAATCCTTGACCAGCACATGCTCTCTGAAACACCTTCATCAGTTGACATTGTCACTGGCTGGGTGCTTCGAGTGGCATACCTGCGCACGACAGCTGCTCCCGATGCCGCTTGGATGGCCAGTTGTTCGCTGATGCATCTCATTGAAGCCACCGGTCTTCATCTGGAGCCCTCGTCGGACACAGTCCTCGGGCAATCGGCAGAGCCGTGCGACCCAGAAATCCGGCGGAGGCTATTCGCCATGGCACGCCATCTAAATGTCTGGATCTCCTTCGAGCTAGGACGTTCCCGTGTCGTCCTATACGGAGCAACATCTCTCCCGCCCACCCCAAGATCGACTGGAGAGATCTTCAACCTTCTCCCAGTATCAGAAAGTCTGGACCCAAACAAAGCGCAGGACTCCCTGGATCTAGAGTCAGCGCTGGCGAATGTTCTGGATGTTGTTCATCCTCTTGCCCCACATACCTTGGCCCAATGCAATCTAATGCTCTGCATCTACCGGCGCTTGCGTGGTCTCGACTCCGTTATATCTGGTGCTCTCCTTGACCGGGTACTTGAGTTAGCAAAAAAGGGCCTCAAGGCTTCTCGCGACATGATCGCATTGATCTGTCCGTGGCATCAGACCGCCAACGTACCCTTCCAGATCGTCTGTACATTACTAGCGATCGACAGCCGCGCTTCATTAGCATTACTTGGCGATGCGATGCAGACACTCCGCGAAGTTGCCTTAGCGTATGATACAGATGTCATGAGGGAGGCCTACAGTACAGCATACCTGCTGATCCTGTTGCATCAGCGACGAAAGGAAGATGATACAAGAACTCTTCGAGGTGTTTTGCGTGCCAACTCCGCTGCCTCGGTGCCACAGGCAGAAATCACGGAGCCCGCAATTGAGTCCACTCACTCACTCGCGGACTACCCGGGCTTCTCGTGGTTGAGTGATCTGGTGATTGATATGCCGGGTCTGCAGAACTTTGATCTCGAAAGTTTCATGGCAACCGACAATTCATGGCCACTGCCGGAGCCAGGGATGTGATATGTTATATTTCAAATTACAACTAGCACGTGCTCTACCAAAACCGGATACCACATGAAGCATCAAGTGGTAGTTGATGATATGGAACGGGAGGCCGCTCCTATGAGTTCCAGCCGTATGGGTGACAAATAAAGGGTTTATATATTATGAAGGCTATGGTCAGTCTATTCAGACTTCTTTTGCTTGGTACTCCTTCTCTGTGGCCGTGTTCCAGATGACCAGGCTATCGCACCCAGCTTCCATAATACCCACAGCGACCCGAGGCCGATGACTATCATGGTTCCCAACTCAATCGCCTTACTTTGGAAAAAGCCTTTATCATCCAACTGGAGAACTGGAACTTCCAATTCCTCAACGAGCCGATCAGATGAAGGATGCAGCTGGTAGAACATGGTCCGAGTCCCAAACAATCCCTCCCATCCAAGGTTGACCCTGTCAAAGGGATTTACCCCCATCTTAGTGCCGTCCTCAGCCGTGCAAGCCCAAAAGACCACTGGCCATGGGACTGGCGCGGAGCGGTAACCAGACTCGGATGGCCGCAGGTACCGCAGATGGAGGGGAATGGTGACATTCCACTCCTCAGGAACTTGATCAGATTCGGAAGGTGTGGCTAACTCGAGTAACCAATTCGATCCCCAGCGAGATACAAACCAGTCTGGCGCCTCAAGGTCTGTCTCTCCGGCGACTGCATGAAGCGCAACCAAGTTGTGAGAGTCCAAAAATAACGGGTCAGTAGTCGAAAGCTGATACTTATCGCCAAATATCGTCGATGGGAGCGTCAAGTAGGTGTGAAGCGCGCATGTCGCGTCTGGTGGAGCAGGCGGGGGGTTAAGAGATGATGGTGGCATCGAAATGGTCATGGTTGGATGCAAACCCGTCGGGGAAGTAAACGAGATCGAATACGTTGCGTCCTCCGGGAGAGGTTGATGGCGAGAGGGGAAAGAGAAGAGCGTCGGCTCTGCCCATGAATCATCAGTACCATATCCGTACGCAACACCAAACGCGCTCAGCAATCCGCTACTAAGCATACTCAACTGATCATCCTTCCCGACAACAGCCAGTAACCCTCCCATCTTAATATCCTCGGGCTCTGTCGCCGTTTCAGTGCCTAATAATCCCACTTCAACCTGGTCCGTTCCCGCAGCATGTTTCCGTATCTCATCGGTCCACCCATTCTCTGGCGATTGTGACCAATATCCCAAGACAGTCAGCGAATGCGATATACTATCGTAGTTGATATCGACTGAATCAGCGGACCGAATAGACGCAGCATAACGGAGACATTGCTCGTCGGACGACGAACAAATCTTGTTCTCAATATAGGCAACTAAGTTATTAAGCGAGGGAAGTAAACTGTGGTACTGGAAAGCAGCGGTGGAAGCGAAACGCGTGGACAGGATGGGAGGCGTAATGAATGTCTCCTATAATGTCCGTCAGCCGTGAGTACGCTTATAACGGAGAAACAAAATACCAACCTCGGCGCTTTTGCATTTCAAACCATAATCAAACGTCCTCTTCAACAGCGCACACAATGATTTTCTTCAATAAACCATCAATATCAACATGAAAAGCACATCCATATCCCAGGCAGTAGAAACTCACAATTTGTTCTCCTCAGACGAACCCTCAACAGGGGTGTAGAAAACATGTAAACCAGGTGAAACTCGACTCGAAAATGGCGCAACAGCATCATACCGCCTTTCCGACGCCCACCGGACATGGAGCTGATGGCACTGTTTCAAGACCTCTGAAAGCTAAAATTATCAAAATCCAGCATTAGCCCCATATAGTCTTTCAAATTCAAAGAATAGATTGTCAGAAAAAAACAAGAAAATACCTCCCCAGGAAGCTCATCAACGCTAAACGTCGCTCGTTCCTCACGGGCACCGTCAATCCCATGCAAGGCGAGGGCATCGGATGTTAGGACCGCTTGATCCAGGGAGAAGGGGGTTTCGGGGCGTTGGACGAAGGTGATTCTGCGACGCATTGTTTGATTGCTTGATGAGGGAGTCGTCGGTGAATACTGGTTGAGGGGAGTTGGAGATTGTTTCTCCGCATTTATTGTTTGTCGTCACGGGGAGTGCTTGTTGCTTGATTGGGTTAGTGTGGGTGTTTCGGCGATAAGATAAGGATTGCCTATTTGGGATAGATAGCGTTTAGTCCTTGTATGTACATGCTACTAGTTTTCTATGTGTTGGGTTTTCTTTAGGTGCAGTCCTGGGTTCCGTCCTCTTTTTATTTCTTTCTCACTTTTCTCTTCGATATGATGAGGACTCGATGCTTGCTGACAATGAAGGGTTTCGTGATGTTATATATATCCATCCAGTGCGGAGGATAGATAGTATAATACACTCAGTTGATAACAGCAGTTGTCCTTCGACAATTGAAACCTAAATACTTAGATTCCCTAATCTTACTCCTATCCATGGAATTCCTTTCCATATTCTTTTTTACTTTAGGCTCAATAGACAGTGTACCAGGTAAAACGACGCCGTTAGCGCAGTTCTCAATTCTTTTTATTAGTCGCCGAGATTTGAGATATGATTAGACTACGGAATAGCTAAAACTAAAAGAGGGAGTAAAATCGGATTTTGCCCGCATTATGCTAAGCCCGGAACATTGGTATCTGAGGGCCCACGATAGGTGGGCATGACATACCTGGTCCCTGCATACTTCCATAATTCTCACTAATATAATAGTACTTGTACTTAATGCCTGCAAATAATGAGGGATATGTATGGTTCGAGGAAACTATGATAATCTGGGCGATTGCACAATGCAAGCAGATAGCCCCCGCTTGTCGGCGGATCCAAGCTACACGAAGATGTATGGGGCTTTCCACTCTGGAAACAGCCCCTAAATAGATACTTAGGGGGCTTGCAAGAAATCTCGGGCATGGATATAGCAGTAAAGAAATTAGGAAACAGTATGGAATAGCTGCTATGCAACAGCACATTCGGAAAGCCGCCTTGATTCTTCCTGGATATTAAGCAATAGTGCGACATTCCGGTCACCTGGTGTAACATCCGGCAGGTGAATCACGGGTCGGCCCGCTTTACCGAGCTTAATTGCTTTCGGGGAGTATTATCACTTATGGCAGTGAAAGATTTAGGTCGAGTACGGAGTATAGGGGGACGATTTGTGAGGTTGTATTCCAAGGCCTTTCTGGAATGGAATATAGGGAACGCAGTGCGTGCTACTGCAAGTTTTGGTGTTATCATCTACTCCTACTGGTGAAACTATATTTTAATATAACTCATACCACAACAGGGATGTACTTCAAGATGAAGTGTCGTAGCTTTTATTATCGGAATCTAGCAAATACAGTAGTGGAAATCATATAAAACCCATTTCATCACATCATCAAGCAACCCTCGCTCGCCCCAACGCCAACGATGCTGGTATTAACTGGAAAACACAAAGGACGAAGACAATTACGGAAGCACGTCTTTAAGAATATCTTTCTGAGAAGCTGTCAAGCTGGCCGGGAACCGGACGTTCACGTGGACTATCAGATCGCCTCGCTCGCTTGGCTTCTTCGATATTGTCATACCCTGGCCGGGGAACCTTTCTTCGTATCCGGGTTGTGTCGGACCGGGCTTGGCTACCCGGATTGATTTTCCATCGATTGTGCGTACGATCCGGTCCCAGCCGGTGAGAGCCTCTTTTAGGCTGATTTCAACAGTTGTAATGAGGTTGTCGCCCTGGCGTTTGAAGTTGGGATGTTCTTTCTATATGGACGTTAGTCACGAGTTCCACTACATTCGCGGGGCTGGTTTCGAGAATTGTCACTTACCTCTGTCACGATAAGATGGACATCCTGTCTTCCACCTTCTTCTTGATCGCCCACACCTCTGTATTTGATCTTCGAACCGGTCCGCAAGCCCGGCTTAATGTTCGCTTCAAGAGTTACATCTTGGACAGTGCGCTTTCCGCTCGTGTCGAAAGTCTTGCTCTTCACGGTCACCTGCTTCGTCGTTCCGCGCATCAACTCTTCCAGTGTCAATGGCAATTCCTTTTCAACTACGGTCGGTTCGGGGGTAGGTGCACGCTGAGATTGCTGGAAGGCACTGGGGCCACGGCTTGAGCGGAAGCTACGGCCGGCGCCGCCACCGCCGCCTCCCATCCCACCCAGGATATCAAATAGATCGTCGTGATCCATGCCACCACCCGCACCCTTAGCGAAGTTTCGGAAGATATCATCTGCGGAGCTGAACTGGAAGCCACCGCCACCGCCGGGGCCAGTCGAAAAACGGAAGGTCCGAGCACCACCTCCTCCAGGCATGCCTCCGAATGAAAAACCACCTGGCATTCCACCATCAAACGGACTTCCACCAGCACCGCCAGCGCCACTACCGGGCGGAGGAGGGGCTGGACCGCCCCGCATTAGATAGTCGAGGCCGAATTGGTCATATATCTTGCGCTTTTCGGGATCGGACAGAACTTCGTAGGCTTGTGATACCTCTGTGAAAGTGTTAGCTATTATCCAAAACTATGGTAGGAAATGACGGTGTTGGGGAGCACGGGAGGGGGAACCACGGTTTAAGTCACATACCTTTGAACTTCTCCGATGCGGTCGGATTATCCTTGTTCTTATCCGGATGATATTTCAATGCACACTTCCGGTATGCTTTTTTAATTTCATCTTGGGATGCTTCGGGTTTGATACCCAGGAAATCGTACAGCTTAGTTTCTGCAACCATCGTGGGAAAATTCGGTAATGAGTGGGGTAATTATGCAGTGAGATTGAGGACAAGCAAAAATCAACAAAACCCTAATTTAAGGGGTCCAATGAGAATATAAAACAATGAACTTGGGGAAGAGACCAGCTCGATGTCAGGCGATGTCGAAAGGTCTTCCCACCTCGACGGCAAGGGAGTAGGATCTCGAATGACGTAGAAGATTCGCGACCGAGTAAATTTTTGTCTTAAATGAGTCGGCGTGAGATTTAGGATGGTACGTAGAGCGAGAAGTGAAAGACTTAAAAAGATGCACCGCAGACCCAAAACGAATAAGCCGGCATTTAGCAAATGGAGACTTGGGAGGAGGGCAGAAGGTGGCTTCATGTATCGTGCAGCGAGACGGCGGCATTCAGGTGACGACAGACCAGTCCCGATGGAGCAGCACTGTGACGTGTGACGTTGACCGCATAAGTCTCTCTGCCAATCGAAGGTTCGAGAATGTTCGGATACCACAAGTCCATACCTTTTTTCAGCCATAAGAACGGAGAGAACTATACTATTTTAGTCTGAAAAGATTGTCTCGATTATGCATATCGTGCTGGAGCAAGCATACTATGTAGCACCGGTGGTTCCGTTGCGTATCTGCTGCCTCAACTCGATCGATGGCAGTCCTTCTAGTCCTTCAATCACTGGATCATTCGGACGGGGACTTCTTTTTACGGGTTAGCCTAGTTGACCGGGAAGCCCCACATATTTTCACATGATCCAGCTATTCTGATGTAATACTGTCATTCTACTCTTCATAGGAATATTCTAGGTACAGTAGTATTGCCAGGTAGAAATGCCAATACATGCTCAGATCCGCCCAGCATCTAATAATCATGACGAATCCGCATCCACTACAATATAGTTTTTAATCACTGCAGTTCCGTTCACAACACTCGCAGTCTGCTCTTTCGTGCAAGTGCTGCCCAGCTCGAGAATGTAGCAAGTGGGTGCAGGGCTGTCAGGAACCGTGTTGGTGACGTTCCAAGTTGAAGAGGGCCCGTGAGTGGAGTAGGTATTGTTCTTGGCGATCGAGACCTTGCCCGTCGCAATGTCTCTGTTGAACAATGCTCGGTGGAAGATCTCATACGCCGTTTCAGGCTGATATGCCGGCACCTCATGACCCGCTTCGAAAACGCGAGTGAACGAGAAGTTTCCGTACTGTCGCACCAAGCCACCTACATACGAGGCATTGGTCTTCAGAGGGGCGTAACCCGCAGAGCGGAACTTGGCGGCATCCGAGTACTCCACCTTCAAGCTCACTTCTTCTCCTCCGTTCCAGGGGCATGCGTAATCCCGATCACCATACACTAGGGCAACTTTGATGCCAGAGTCAAGCACGTATGCGATATCCTCCAGGTACCCGCGTACATCGGAGCGTGGGTAGTCACCTGTTGCGGAAAAGCCATTGTAGACGCTATCAACAGACTCGGTGAAATTAACCGGAACCCCGAGGGCTCCTTGGACCCAGTGCTGGTTTAAGAAACCAAAGTAGTACGGAGGGGGGAAAGGATCGGGGTCGAAATGCGAGATATCGTAGTAGCCTCGTCCAGAGTACAGTGAATATGGGCCTTCTACTTGGTTGCTGCAGTAATCGTTTGCTTTCGCACAGACCTTGTTGACGGTCTCGTTGTTGCCGTACATTTCGGGGTCTCCCTCTGCGGCCAACCGACGACATTCGACGATCTGATCCTTGCAGCCTCCGGGCTTCCTCCAAGCCTCCATCGCCATATTATATACAGTTTCGTTGATAGCCTCAATGCCATAAGTGTTGTTGTATGCTATCTGGGGATATGATGGAGACTGCACCAGGAGATCGACGCAGCCATTGATAATTCCGAGGGTGTCCAGGTGAATATAGTGAGCATCGTCGATTTCAATGGAGCCGTTGGCAATCTTCTCATTCTGCTCCTGGAAGAAAGCAGTGAAAGATGGCCCGTACCGTCCTCCGTAGGACTCCGTCCAGATGCTTACTCGGTCATCGTGTGGTTTATACTCCGGGAATTCGGAGAACCAGGTCTGTGCAAAGGACCACAAAGCGCGGGCGGCGTTTTCTGTGGTATTGGCAGCGGTCGATTTGTTCTGGCTAGGGAAGGTGCCCACGTAAAACGTGTTGTTCTGCTCCGGGACACCGTCCGGATAGCTAGAAACGTCCCACTTGCCCGTAAGCAGGTCATGGGTACCATTCGTTGGGACATCGTAACTGAAGCCGACTTGATTGGGCTGGTCAATGTAGAGCATATTCACGTAGTTGTTCCATGACCAGGGGTTAATTTCGGTGGTATTTGAGTCGTTGTTAACGCGGCATGGGCCATTCTCCTGCATCAGGCCGATCATCGAGGAGCTTCCTGGCCCACCATTCATCCAAATAGAAAGAGGAGCATTTCGAGGATCATTCCGAGATTCAAAGAACCAAAAGAACGTGTTGATGGGATAATTTTGGTCTAGTGACACATCGTTGAGAGTACCCGGGGGAAGATGCACGTAACCCGAGTACGATTTGACACCTGGCGTGGTTTCGCAAATACCAGGCTGTTGAGAAGTTCGGTTAGCATCAAATCTGGGCAGCTACAGATGTGTCTATCACCTACTTCTTTGTACGAGATCTTAACACCTTCCTGATGCTTCGAATTGATGACCTTCAGGCCTTCGGGTGTTGGAGGGAAATACTGGCCGGCGACGGCACCGACCAGGCCGGCAGCATTGATCACTGACTTAAGGGACGGCATGGGACGTGGCGGTGGCCCAGATCTCAACCTAGGCGAAGCTTGGAGAGAATCGAAATAATGCGGGCCAGGGTGGACAATAGGCAGGTTTTATACTTTAATTCGGCTACCGGATGAACCTCAGAACTCCGCATCATAAATGAGGAGGCCTGTTTTATCACGGACCAGCCGGGTGACTTGAGTGGATGCGAAGCCGACGATCGATGTAACAATATCGGAGGAGATATTGCGATCAGGCGCGTCGATTGGCGGAGTTCCAGCAGACTCCACCTTTACCAGCACTAAAAGCCAGGGAGCAAACGTAAAAGATAAGGCTTGCCTTTTAGTGTCATCCCCAGAAAGATCCTTCGTCTCTTCCAAGGACCCTGGGAGATAACAAAGAATCCTCACTTGATATTAAGTATTATGAATTATGCACTGTTTCTTCCAAGTTGTCCATCCAACAAGTGGGAAATTAAACTTATTTCTAAGGTTATTACCGGAACGGGTCTAGCCCTCCCCGGATCATCCGTCGGAATGTACAGAAAAGTTCCTTACTTCCAAGTTCCTTTCACCTTCCCTGCGGTTGGAGCACACACAAAGCCAAAACCAGTGTCCAAGAGATACTCAGGATGGGGCGCTGCAGAAATAAATGCTTCAAAGTACTGTACACATCGAACTTGGTAAATGCCATAATGTCCGCCAAGCATCCTTGGAGCTCATTCATGACATAGTGCTTAATGGGCCATTATACTCTTGGTAAGCATAACTCCTTTGTGAACAGAAATAATGAACGATCAAAGGCTCTTTGACACAATTTGATAAAATATTGACTTTTGGCATGGGACAGTAATCAGACACTAGCATACACCCGAGACATTTGAAGCAAATAAATTATCTCATTATTCATAACACATGTGGACATCGCCTTATAACCGTTACAGAAATGAGCGTCATATACATTAATCATCACAGAAGTATAAAAGGGAATAGGTAGGTAGAGGGAAAAGAAAATGATAGAACAGTGTCATGCATCATAGAGCAAACACATGCTCTCGAATAGGATTTCACTCCTGAGTGGGGGCTGGGATATCACCCAGCGTCTTCACAAGGGCCTTGAGTCCGGGGTTGGTCTCTTCTGCGGCTATTTCTAGCTCGCTCACTGTCTTCATAATGTCCCGACCCAGCTGTCGGACCAGGTCATAAGTCGCCTGCAGGGCACCGCTCTTGTGCAGGAGCTCCAAAATCTGGATCTTGCTTTCTGCAGACAATGAGGCTCCTTCAGCCTTCTGTCTGAAGATACCCAGGATGATACTCTTGGCGGTAGGGTCCACGTTGCAGCACCTGACGACCGCATACGAGATCTTGCCGTGATCCAGATCCTCACCGAAGCCTCTTTGGTTGTTGCCCGTAAGCAGTCCCAGATACTCGTTGCGGATCTGGTACCACCGGCCGAATAATTGTGTGAGAAGCTCAAAGTCCAGGGTCGAGCCCTCCATGCTGGCGGACTGCATGAGACGCACCAACATGCGGAAGATAGATCCGCTCTTCTTATCGACCATCTCCAAATATTCCTGCTCGGTCGGGCATTGAAGAGAGAAGCGCCAGTTCAGTTCCCAAGACTGTCCGATAAAATGCGTTTCAAGCTCCTCCAGTAGGCCATCAAGCATACCAGGGCAGTTGAGCCCGTTCACGGTCTTGGCGACGCGGACGAACATGTAGGCGGCACTGTTGATGGACTGAGCCGGACCGAAGACGAGGTGAGCCGCGGTCTTTTGGCGTTGGAGAGATGATTGATCCTGAATGTTGGCCAGGATCTCAGAACTGTCGTGGAGGTCATTGACCACTTGCTTGACAAAGGTTAGAGGTCGGGTAGGAACTTGAAGCCAGACATTAAGTGCGGAAACAAGCTCCAGTTGCACCTCATTAGCCGAGATAGACCCGATGTAGTTTGTTGGGGCTAGCAAGGGTGTGGCATCAAGGTGCACTGCCGGATGTTCTCCATTGACGAGGGGGGTCCACACTGGTTCTCCTTCGGGCTCATCACCACCCTCGACATGGTCAATAGTGCCGTTCGCACGGACCTCCTCTTCACCATTTTCTTCTTCTTCGTCTTCTTCTTCGTCATCTTCGGACTCATCCTCATCGCTAGAGCTATCCTCGTCCGATTCCTCCTCGCTTTCTTCCTCGGCAGTTTCGGGAACCGCGTACCGTGGTGCATTCGTGCACCAGTAGTGGATTCCACCAAGGGCAGCTTCCAGGACCTCCATCCATTTTCGCAGCTTTGGGGCGAGGTCTGGGTGGGCTTGGTACAACGCCTCGCGTCTCTTGACGAACTCCTTTTCGTTTTCCAGAATGAGCTCTTTGGTCTTCGCACGTGCGTCATCCTCCGACATGTTCTGGTGCTGCATGAGGAACAATATCACATTCGCAACGCGACGTTTCTTGACCTCGCGCTTTTCTTTCGGCCAGCTATAGTAGTCATTGGTGAAGAACATGGTTCGCTCAGCTGCGTCCAGCGCATCTCTGACGATCGCCTGATCCTCCTTTCCAAGTCGAGTTCCGTGGGCAAATCCCATTAGGGTCCAGTAAACACTGTTGTACTGGTCAGAGTCTGTTTCACCTTATCGAACACGGAGTCATGCGATAAACTTACTCAATTCCTGCATTAAGACGCCGACGAGCCACGTAGTCATCAAGATTGGCACAATTATCGGCGGTGGGAACATCCGGGGTGACAAGCCAGTTGCTCCGGTAGCAGTCGATGATCTCAAGTCCATCCTTGTCAGTCAGTTCTCCCGTCACTTTCTCCAGAAGTTTCTTTCTGGCTTCGGCTCGGGGCGATTCAACCAGCTCCTCCGGCTTGTCTGCCGCGGGCGTGTTCCTACTATCGGCATGGTCTGAATGAATGATTAGATATAAATTCGCGCCTAGTAGCCAGGCCAACGTACCGTCATGGACATTTCCGAGTTCAGTCAAATAGGCGACAAGTTCCAGCCTTTCGGGCATGCACTCTGGATACAGAAAACTAGCGTAATTTCCGACCGGGGATGTCAGATAGCTGCTCTTCGACTTGGCCTCTTCGCTGTCGAGGGTGGCCGTCAAGTCTTCCAAGAAGCGATCGCTACCTCTTTGGGCCACATGATCGTATTTGTGTATCCGTGCAGTCAAAGTGGTGAAACAGTCATTCTGCTGCTGGGTAGCAGCATCTATGGGCTGCGAGTGAGTCCAAATCTCAATCGGCTCATTTACTGTTGGTGCATCTGAGGCTGCTTCGGACTGGGCAACGGATAAGACCCGAGAAGTACTTTTGCTTCTTCTCCTCTTGTGGGATATGAAGTTGGAGTATTGTCTGAACATTGGTCGATGTGTTATGGGAAAAGATAAACAAATAAAGCAAGAAGAAAGAGATATGCAATTAGTTGTACAATGCCAAGGTGGCGACGACGTGCAAGTTTTGTATGAAGACGAAGAAAGGAAGAAGAATTTCGGGTTCCTCTGGTATCCTACGACCGGCTTTTTATAGGCAACGAGTCGTCGCAATTGGCGTGGAGGATTGAGCAAAGGCCATGATGCATGTAACTGCAAAATTTTTTTCGCCTATCAACACAGCATTGACCAGGTATTGGCCCATTAGGGAGCTAAACAGTCAGTTCGAGGACCTACTTGCCGCAAGTAAAGCAAGATATTAGGTCTAATATGCATGCTGCACGCTGATTGGGGGCTGCAGCGATTGTTTTGCTGGCGGATACTTTTTTTCTCCATAGCTCATGTGGAGCCACGCAACGCTCACCGCTTCATCTGTTCGCAGCTGGTGGGTTTCGCCCAGCCGCCTCGTACTTCGCAGATGCGAGGCCGTTTGGTTGTTATTGTTTGTTTGGTGGTTGTTGGCTCGCCTTCCTCGTCGCCTTACACCCGAACTAGTGGTGATGGCTTTTTCTTTTGGTCCGGGTGATGCCTTCTCGCTCATTTGCGAGGCGGTCTTGGCTCTATACAATACCCGAAGACGATCGTTCGCACTTTGCAACCTCACAACCATAACACTGGGGCATACTAGTATTGACCCTCTCACACCCCAAGGCATCAACGGAAGATAGCCATCTCGCGCTAACCTCGGAGAGTTTGATCACGATACCGCATGTCATATGAGCAGTTGATATGGTAACAAACGGAATGAATGGGGCATCTTTTTTAGTCACGCCTACAAGAATGTCCAAATGAAGCCTTAGCGTGGAAAGAAGTGGGCCCCCTCGCTTCATAAGCAACGTTTTCTTCTCTTCATTTGTCCCTAAAGGGTTGATTCCTACTACCCAGTCTCTTGGGCGTCCTGTGCTGAATCGCTAGGTTTCACGCCTCTCTTCGATTCCTCGATCGTGATCCGACGTCATAGGCCATTCCTTCTAACATTTTTCTGATCATTCTGAATACCCCGGGTTTCTTGTGTTTTTCAATCGACATTCCCACACGAGCAATTGTATCGAAGGAGGGGTGTGCAGCATGATGAACCATCATGCTAACCACCAGGATCACAGTGCAGTACAGCAATGCATGATCGACATCCCCTCATGCGATAAGCCCATAACGGAAATCCAGCGAGGCTAATGCGCGCGTCAAAGTTAAATTTTCGCCCTCTGAACCGAGCGCTATGACGTAGCAGGTATAGTTGGGAGTATGAGGAGAAGACCAAAGTCATCCCTCCTCTGATAAACACCGTTCACATCTTAGTGTATGTAGAGTTCTATACCTGAGTACCCCGAGAGCGTGAGGCGCTGCGCGTCTAAACCCGCCATCCCAACCTCACATGCGGCTATTGCGGCTCCGAAACTATACTACCTCGTCCCTTCATGAGGGGCTACACTGGACGACGATACGATTCCTTCGATTCCTACTCTTCGGCCGAGTCGTATAGCTTGAGTACTAACTACTACTAGCACATATATTCTCTGAGTTGTCCAAAAACATCGGATCTCGGGGGAATAAAGATATATAAAATACAGTACTCAAAAGAGATAAAGAAAGTGGCGGGGAGGGGTCACTATTACTTTTCTTAGCACAACCTTTTATAGAACCGATAAGACTTTAGAGAAAAAAAAAAATCCAAATACCGATATTAGATAGCCCAAACTCCAGACAGAGTGGCATTAATGCGCGGACTCCAACGGGTCCGCCGATCAACGAACGATCGGCATTCGGCTCTCGGATATAAAGTTTTCCTGTGATGAACTTTTCGTGCCCTACAGTACAGCGTACATACTACTACATACAACAGGGCAGCGATGAAGAAAGTCTAATCCTCCAACCCCCTACGTGAACAATGAGCCCTTTTTTTGGTGATTCTCGGAGGCAACAGCCGTACATAACGTTGCGCCGTACACCCACATACTACATGCAAAGTACGTTGCGCAATCTGAGACAGGTTGGCGCGCACTTGTACGACGTGGTTAGGAGCCAAGATTGTCGGGTGGCGGTTTCGTGTAACCTACTAGTCGTAGCATCTTTTTTGTGTTATTGTTGGGTTTACCTTTATTTTTTTCAGGGGATCTTCGCAAAAGTAGGTTATGTGAGTTTGTGGCTGGGAGCTCTCCCTTGCTTTTACTGGGACACTTGGTACTTTAGACTTTCAGGGTTGTCTGTTACTGGCGGTTAGTCACGGGTTTGGAATCCCATGTGGCTGCCATGCTTGGGATTTCAAATATAGCTTCTTAATCTGGGTATACACATCCAGTAGTCGACTGGGCATGCTATGCAGCCCTATATATTCATCATGAAAGCATATCCTGGATGTCCAATCACGAGAACTAAGTTATGCTTCGTGAAAACATATAAGATTCAGTGACACAATGACATATTAATTTATCCTTTCCAGACCACTCCTTCATACAGCAGAAATATATTTCAGCATGCAGACAAAGAAACCGAAAGAGCTAGGGTTGGGTATGTTGAAGTACCTCAACTAAAAAAAGAAAAGAAAAGAAAAAAGAAAAACAGTAAACAGGTAGCTAGTACCGCAAAATGCTGTGCATACCAGTTTCCGTGTTGAAGGAACCAAACACAGTACACGTCCCTGAGGATAAATGTCTGACCTGGGAACGACAAAACGATACTCTCAATCCTCCCTCAACCCATCGCAGTCACGTTTCATAACCACCCACAGAATACCACTCGACAGTACCCCAAGATCAGTCTATACCAGGAACAGCAGCAATTAGCATCTTCCCACTAACGCTGATCCAACCCATTTGAGCCAATCTCGCGCACGTCGTGTCTTCAGACGTCCTACCGGCTGCCAGGGCATTCTGTGCGCCCTTGTCCTAGGTTATAAAAGCAACTAAAGGGCGCTTACACGGCCGTGCAATAGTAACATACAGACTCATACTATAATCATCAGCTAGTATGGAAGGGATGTCACTGCTGGACGATCGCGCAAGCGTTCCCCTAGGTGCAGAGATAACCCACGACAAGAGCGCAGAGAGTGCCCTGGCGGTATGTAATTCGTACTCCTGAAGTCACATTAACCTGCATGGCGTGTTTCCCATGCTCTCATAAATAGAAGAAGGGACGGAGTTGATGAAAACATTACCACTTGTAATAGACTAGATAGCCTTATGCAGGCCAGGAGAGACCCAGCTTTGCCACGACAGATCGCACGGCTGGGATATCCTCACCGCTGTCGATGTAGACTGCGCCCAAGATGGCTTCAACGGTTGTGGCCATGACTTTGTCGGAGACGATCCCGCCCTGCGAGGGGTTGATGTAAATGTAGCGGTCGAGGCCCTTTTGGAAGCCTGTTCTTGCTAGAAAGGCGTTGCTAGCTTTGCCGCTGTGGGTGTCGTTGATTTGTCCTTGTGGATTGGTGAGTGAGTTTGTAGTCGTGGGATGCGAGCTAATTAGTAACTTACCTCTTGTTGCATGGGCTTGGTATCCGTCTTTGGCAAGGACTAAGCGTAAGGCTGCGTCGCCGAGTTGGGCGAGGTCTTTGTGTCCGTCTAGCCGGTGGGGGGTGAGGATAGCCATGGAGCCTGGGGTGCGAAGGGCTTCATGGATGGTTGCGGGGTTGGTGAAGGTGTAGTTGATTATTTGCTCGATGAGTTGGATTCGGGTGTCGGTTGGGATGAGAAGGCGGGACATTGTGCCGTTTGTTTGGTGGTGAGTGATGGCTAGGATATGAGGTGGCTGCTGCAGATGGAGCGCTGGGGAGGAAGAGGAAGAGGTTCAATATTGGGCTCTTTATATCTTACCCCTCATCTGTTTGAATCATGTGATGGCATCCTCAGTCTTTGGTCACCATATCGAAGTATATTCCGGCTGATGTGAAAGGTAAATAACTTTAAAAAAAGTGTCTTGTTGTGTATCTTATGAGCTTTCGCTTTACTATGTGAAATTTCAGAGGAGATTGTAGACACTCAATATACAGTTCTCTTTGATAAAGACAATACTTCGACTCGGCACGCCGCCATGAGTAAATAACAAAAGGGGATATAAAAGAGACATCCAAAACGATATAACCAACATATTCCATGTCCATGTTACCCTTAGCCAAGGGTTACTTCCAACACCCCAGTCATCATTCGAGAAATATAAACAACCCATGACGCCCAAGCGTTCCATTCCGCGTGTCCAGAACAAACACAAAAAGCACGCTAAAAAACAGCAATGAGGAAGCAAAAGTTTAGTGACCGTATAGGTAGGTGCAAATTACACAAGATGATATGTGAGGGTAGGGAAGACAGAAAAGAAAGGATAAGGAAAAGAAAAGAATGTACACGGCGTGGTTCGAGGCCTTCAAGAAGCCTAGTGCGGAATACATGTAGTAGGACGTTCGCAACGCCGCCATATACAGTGGGACGATCATCCAGGTAGAGATATGTCAGGTAATATGTACAGTAGACCGAGGGAAATGGTGGAGGAGGAGCTTTTAGGCAAGCGAAGAGTGCATTGCGGGTTTGTAGTCATGTTCGGTGATGGTTGTTGAGTGTTCTAGTTCGGTTGCAGTTGGTTTTGCGACGTCCGATGGGTGACGATGCTGAAGCTTGGACAGGGTGTTGTCGGTTATATCATCAAAAGTGTGGTAAATGTCTTCGGTCTTCGAGGGACTAGTGCCGGTGACCGAGGCATCCTTGGTGCTGAAGCCCCCATCCGACGCAGAGTCAGACGTTCCGACAGTCGAGATGGAATGAAATTCATCCTTATCGATATTGCCATTATGTTGTAGGTGGGAAGCTTCGGCAGATGAAGCACTAGACGCGTCATTCTTCATATCCAAAGGCAGCTCCGCGAAGCTATTCAGTTCCGCCATTCCCAAGCTCGATACCACAGACCGCTTGCTAGGAGACGGAGGTCCAGCAGTTGGTGAGACTGGAGTTGACATTGAGCCATAACCCCGATAGGGATTTCGCGGTGGCAGTGCAGGAGGAACCCTCTTGGGGATTGTCACTAGGCGTGCACGAGTGAAGGTAGGTGACTGACGCTTCGGGCTCGTTGAGGTCAAATCCTCAACGGGAGAACTAGGGAAACTGTCGCATTTCGTGACGGTAGCGCTGCTGACCTCGTGGATTTCGACGTCATCGTCCACTAGGTCATCGTCACCGTTACGAGTGGCATGGTGAGAGTGATCAGTTGGGTGCTCTGGAATAATAGTGTCCCACCCACGCTCTTCATGATCCCACGGACTCTTCTCTGCCCGTTCGGTAAAATCTCGATTACTTCGGGAAGAGGCGCGGCTGATAGAAGTCCGGGCCGTCAGAGGGGGTTCGTCTGTCTGAGTGCCTCTGTCAATGCTGGCGTAGCTCTGTACACTGGCCCGCCAACTGTTGCGTGGTGAGCTATCAACGCTGTGCCGGAAGGTCGAATAGATAGGACTGGTAGGGCTGGGTCGGAATTCAAAACTATCCACGTGTGGACGAGTTTTGGTGCCTGCTTCGCGAATGAAGAGGCCCTCAGCCTCCAAAGCTTTGACGCCGAAAGGATCGGGGTCATCCGCAGCCGGGATTCCAAACTTGGTAGGAGGAGAAGAACTACCAGAGGCCGGTAATACTTCTACATCCCCAGGGGTTGGTTCTCCCGCAGCAGGTACCAGACTCTCATCGACATCCTTATCGCCCTGGGCTGCCTTGACAGTCTGGATGAGGGTTTTAATCGACGTCGGAGGACGTTTCGCTTTACCGGCCAAGATATCCGTCACTGATATGCGTTCACCATAGAAACGCTCGTTCTCGTCGGTGCGCTCAATGATTATCGTTCCATCTACCTGGACGCCTGCATACAGACCCCGACTTTTCATGTAGGTCCATATGGGAGCTTGGCGCTTGTGAACCTCGGAGTCGAGTACGCCTCCCATACCCACTGGGCCTGCGGATGCGCTAACTTCCCCGCCCAATGTACAACGCACCTTCTTGAACGCTTCTAGTGCCTCATAGGTGTTGATCACGACCACGCAGTCATAAATATCAACGCCCGCCAAAAAGCCAATGCCCGCGGTATGAAGCATGATACCCGAAGGTGGACTCCATTCGCCGGTCTCGGGGATTTTGGCCAAGAGGACGCCACTTCCACCCGAGCCGCTGAGCCAGAGACCCGTACGCATTGTGGTAAAGATGGCGAGACCTTTAGCGCGCTTGATAACCTCCGTGGGGATCTTCTTCAGAACTCGTTGCTTGCCCTTGGGGCGATCTATCTTGCCACTCTTCCCACCATCTGTGCTTTGTTTTTGGCTCTCTTCGTCGGCGTAAAAACCATCTTTGCAAAAGCTTCGTAGAATGCGAGCCGCCTTGTCGCTTTCTCTGTCCAGGGTCATCGGCCAGAAGGCTTCGGCACCAACCCGATTGGACAAGCGATTCACAGGGTCGCCTAATTTGTCGAGGGTATGCCATGCCTTGTCAAAGCCCTTTTTGGAGGTCCCTTTGGTCTTTTCCCAGAATGAGGGCGCCATTGTGACGATTTGGATCTCGCCTACCGTCTATGCGCCACACATAAAGAAAGAAGGAGAGCGAGGTGGACAGGGTTGATTTTGAAAAGGAACAGCACGGAAAGGAACTACCTCTATAACTCGAATGCGGATATCTTAGGGGAACTCAATGCGTCGAAAGCAGCTCGACATGTAATGCGATTGGCTGCCCTTGATTGCCTAATGCGACGTGAAAAATGTACAATGAGACCGCAGACGGGAACAGTGCGTCGCTGACACAGCCGCGGAATGCGTGGTAGAAAGGCACCGGAATATCACCCGACAGGAAACGGGAGGTTGAATATGTGTCAGAGAAATCTGCAAAGTGAAGTTTTGCAGACGAGAACTACATTTTGCAGCAGAAGAGGATAAAAAGTCAGTTTTGATGTTCTTTGCTCCGTTCGATCCGTGTTCCAGACCCGCCGGTCGATGAGGTGGGTGGCGATGAGTCGTACGCATGAAAGGGAGGAGAACCATGGAACTTGCACAACAAGGGACCATGGGAGAAGGGTCCAGCTTACCTCGGTCGAATTCTTGAGCTGTAGTCCAGGGCAACTCTCACGTCAATCAATATTCGATAGACTCCGACAGGCACCAAGGTTTTTTCGTCGTTAATTCCTCAAGGGATATGTGGAAAGTAGAACCGATATAGTAACCGAGCAAGGAAGTATGCGGAAGGGGACCAAGGGACATATATTGATTAATCTAGCTTCACGGAACACCCTAGGAAATCCAAAAGACTCGAAGAAAGGATATCAAGGTAGTAGTAGTAGTATAGATAGTTGATGGATGGGAGTAGTCGTGATGATATGCTTATATTCTCAAAAAAATATAGAGGAAAAAAAAAAATAAAATAAAATAAAATTAAAAAAAAGGAAGTGGAGACAATGAAAAATCAGAAATGGACGGGTATTACGGAGTAAATAAACTATGAATATCTGCCCAAGATCAGCAATACAATGCTGGATCGAAGAAGCATCGTTCAGGGAGGAGTCAATGCGAGTGGCGCCGTGGCTTAGAGCTGAGCAAGAATAATCGGGTGGATGGGAAGGGACGGGATATATATTGGATAGTATAGAAGTAGGCCGGCTGCTCCGGACAGGTACCTAGGAACCGTCCAGAATCGTAAGTATTAGAATGGTACTTAGAAGAAGGAAAAAAAAAAGGAAACAAAAACCCAGAAGCATCGGATAGATGGCAACGACGAGAGAAAAAGAGGAAACTCCAGAGGAGAAAAGAGGAGAATGTCATCATAGGCGCAACTCCGCCATCGTCATCGGTTGATAAGCAGGAGATCGATTAGTTGCAGCGGCTCCATAGTGGAGTCGTGCCTCATCTTTTTTTTTTTTTTTTTTTTTTTTTACCCTCTCTACCATTTCGTCTTTACACAAAGGAATTTAGGTTAGATTGACTAGGGGATCATTTCTTTTTTCTTTTTTATTATTTTTCCTTTCCTACCTCTTTTTCGACCTACCATTGAACTAGTCCAGGACAAGTTAAAAGAGTTGATTTGATAGATTGACTCGATCCTTCGGTAGCCCTATAATCTTCCCTTGGCCAATGGTCTAGCCGTCCGTCAATGTCTTTGTTCATAGATCGAATCCATGGTTCCGCTGGGAAATTTCTTCTCTCATCTCACTATTCCCTGTACAGTGTATGCAAGTGTAGTACGTAGTCTATACTCCGTAAGTGTGGCTTTAATTTCCCTCTGTAACACAGGCAGCTCCATTTTCATCAACGGAACCAAAGATGGACAGCCAAATCCCGTTCCCGATTAATAACTATAATCGGTGCCTATGTACCCAAGGCACCCATCCGTGCCCTTCCGTGCCAGGATTCCTGCCTAACCACGCAGAAATTGACTCGAGTATCGCAACCGGCGTCAAAAGAATCCCTTTAAACAACTGATATCCCGGTAGTTACCTCAGAAACCCAAGGGGGGAAGAAAGGGAAAGCAGAGAGGAAAAGTTGCTGATCTCTCAACCGAAACAAATGACAGCTCCAATTCTTCTCCCCATCCCTTTCAGCCCCCAGCCACACCTCGATATTTTAGATTTGGGCTCCTGTCTCCCTTTCGGCCCGCTGGTCAAATCCCCGGGCCCATTAAACCCTAGCCAAGGGATTGTCCTGCAAACTTTCCTTTTTGCCCCGTCGTTTCATGACAGGTCTGATTGGAATTCCAGACACGCCCTGGAAGGGATGCAGTAGTCGTTTCGATAGCTTCGGGGATTTTCTGCCCGTCGGATATTGCTCTTTATTTTATTTTATTTTATTTTATTTCTTTTATTTTATTTTGTCAGTTTTCACTTTCCAGTACCTTTTCCCTGCAAAAAAACCGGAAAACCAATGTTGTGTACACACAACCCGGTTCATGGTCGTAGTTTGCCTACGACCCTAGCTTGATAGCTGAATAGCGTAATTATTTAGAAGTGAGGATCATGTATTTTCTTTTCCTCCTCTTCCCAGCTACCTGGTAGAGATCCCAGTCTCCCATGCGGACGATCCATCCACCTCTGAACACAGATCCTTCCCAAACAGGAAATACTCAGATCGTCATCAGATCCCGAGATCCGGCGGCTTTGCTTTTTGGGACACGCATGACTGGGCCTCATTCTCCACATAGGGTAGGATGAGATTGACATGAACCCAATGCACTATGCCACTATGTGCTGTAGTTCTCAGTGACAGCTCCGGACTAACGCTTCGTGGTATGGCTAGTGTTTATAGTCAGGGTGGTATTCCCACCTAGGATGTATTTGCTGCAGTAGTAAGCGGTAGCGCGTACTCTTTCTACACAGCATCCTTTTCTGCTGCTGACACTTTTCGATCTATTTGATTTTGATTTGATTTGTTGATTTCTTCCTTTCCCTTTTTTATTTGTGGCCGTCTCGCTCTTTTTGCTTACTAGTAGTACCTCCAACGGTCCCACATATTCGCCCTCTGGAGTCTGGCCCCTAGTCGGTACCTCCTGATTCGATATCCGGACGTCATTGGCCCAATTTGAGAACATCCGAAGGTGATAAGTCATGACACTCGTCCGTATCAGAACATCTCTTCGATATCACGTGTAATGCAGGATACATTATCACGAACTCACTCACCATGACCCACCGAACAGGTGAAAAAAAAAGAGTTCCACCGTTCCATCATCCACACGGCTCTGAAACCGAATCTGACCATAGTAACACTCCACAAAGGCTCGACTCAGGGCCTCGACCCCGAAGCCTCACTCGTAGAAAGTATGTACTGTGGCAGAATCCATCTGGCCACTAAACAAACCACCCTGACAGTGTGCCGGAAACGAGCCTAGCCTCGGTATCGTCCGAAGAAGCATACTACTACGTACATACGTCGAATGTGCACGTCCGATCGCAGTAATCGGACCCGACAACTCGAGTCCGTCTAGTCTAGCTCTTAACTAGTTTAAGCTTACTATCCTTTTTTTACTTTTTTTCTCTCTCTCTCTTCTCACTTCGAGTACCCCGTATTCCCCCTGATCAATTAAAGATCGGGTGATAAATGTGTGTTGCCACTTAGTAGCTCGATCGGTGATGCTTGGTCTATCCTAATTTCAAATAACCAATTGTAGTCTCGTAGTTGTCTTCATTTCCAATTCTATTTCCTCTAGGGCCATACCTAAGCAGAAGTAATATACTAAAATAGAAAGTAATCTACACGACACAGACCAAGTGCAAATCTCCCTAATACGGAGTGACACCAGCACTTGTATTACACCTACATATTGTACATAATACTAAGACTCATCAGTTACAGATCCCCCGACATAGAGACCATGTCTCAGAAGCACAGGGACAATTCCGATCCCCTCGACTTGCGTCGACGTTTTCCACCATACAAATTAACTACCGAGAGTTTCTTCTTGAATTCTGATTTTTTACTCGCTTCCCATTCTCCCACGAGACTTGCGATCGGCGCCACCCATGCTTGGGGTACACTGTCTGTTCGCATTACCCGCGATTGGATGTATCAATTCATCGACGGTTTCGTGTGATTTGTCTGGGTCTTTTGGATGTATCCATTCCTACACTACTTGACTAGAGTTCGTCCCGTTAGCTTGGGGCTAGTGGGTAGCTTGGCCGCTAGAACAGCTTTGGAAGTTATTCGCTAGAGATGATCTATCTTGGGTTCGTGTCGATATGTAAGGGCAGTGGTGTTTCGTTGGGAGGGAGCTTCGTGGTGACTAACATCACGAGGTTGGTTTATCTAGAATTTACATAAAAGTCTGATCGATGCAGTAGTGGATTCCGACACGTCAGGAAAAATTAGAATTTACTGAGAAATTGAACATGGAGGTCTACTGACTCGTAGACGAAGTCTAAGTAATCATAAACATACACTAATCGACTATACGATTCACAGAGCGCCCAGCTCCTTCAGCTTTCCGATCAATCCATCGACGTCCTCGACCTTACCGCCGCCCTGGCGGGCTGGGGGTTCTGCAGAATGTTAGTAAACACGCTAACCTTGACACAAAGAAAAGCAAAGCTTCAGTCAATGAACAACTCACCAGTGACCTTCAGCGTCTTCAACCGCTTCTTATCCTCCACACCAAAGTCGGCCAGCGTCTTCTTCTCCAACGGCTTCTTCTTGGCCTTCATGATGTTCGGCAGAGTAGCATACCTCGGCTCATTGAGTCGCAAGTCGGTAGTAATGATGAGAGGCAACTTGGCCCGAAGGGTCTCAACTCCGCCATCAACCTCATGGGTAACCTCCACTGTTCCCTGCTCGTCCTTGATATCCACCTTGCTAGCCTGCGTCGCCTGAGGCCAGCCCAACAGGCCCGCGAGCATCTGACCCGTCTGACCCTGGTCACCATCGATAGCCTGCTTCCCGAGCAGCACCAGGTTGATGTTCTCCTTGTTGACAACCTCCTTCAGCATCTTCGCGACGGTAAGAGGCTCCAGGCCCCCATCGTTGGATTCGGGAACGTCGACGTGGAACGCGCGGTCGGCGCCCATGGCCATCGCCGTGCGGAGGGTATCAGCGCATTTGGCTCCGCCCGCGGAGAGAGCGAGAATATTCTCGACTTTAAGGGGACCCTTGCGCTCACGGAGACGGACGGCCTCCTCGATCGAGAGTTCGTCGAATGGGTTGAGCGAGTGCTTAACGCCGGCGGTTTCGACGCCGGTCTGGGCCTTGTTGATACGGGGTTTGATCTAATTTCTTAAAAGTTAGTATTTGGCAACAGCTGTCATGTTTGACTCGGTAACATTGAAAGGACGATGTGAGCGTAGGCCCCTCCAGCATGTCGGTGGTGGATTTGCGGCCGGAGGTGACTCTTTCACCGAAGACGGAGAGCACGAAAGAACAAAAACTCACCGCGTAGTCGATCACCCGCTTGACGGGCACCAAAATACGCAAACCACTGGCCATTATGAATGATACTGTGAAGCTCTTTTACTCTGTCAAGCCAATGGAGGGCGAGAGCCGTTTGGGAGTAGAAAGTGAGGTAGAAGAGGGTAGTGAATGAGGACCGATGCGTCGGAGCAGATCCGGGGCAGAACAAAAGCAGGTGACTTGACTTTCCAGGGCGGAGAGCTGCTGTTACGCCGACGCGGCCCGACACCCTCTTCCTTTCCGCCTCAACCCCTCCGCTTCCAACCGAGGTTACGGCGACATGACCAAGGCTTCTATGTACGAATGGTTGGAATTTGAATTGGTGTTTTAGAGTATCGGACTACGGGAAATGATGCAATCCATTGTGTGTAGATGTTTCTCTATTCTGTTCATTGAATGGTGCCCTCGTTAGTGGGGTTTATCCACACATAAACACACATACTCTCTCTAGTCATGTCCATAGCATGTGATTCCTAGATCTATTACCATGTCTCCTGCTTATACCGCCCTGACTTCTCCATGCCAAGCAAATACTCTTCTGCCTCTTCTCTGCTGAAGCGCTCTGCGTCGGTTTCCCCACCGTTCTGGAATGCCTCAACCAGTGCCTCCCGAACAGCTTGCGGCATCCGTCCTGACGAGCCACACACATACACCGACCCACCCATTTCATGCAAGAGTCTAAAGAATAGTCCAAAATTATCTCGGATAACGTCCTGCACATAGACCTTCTGTTTCTGGTCTCTGGAGAACGCCGCAAAGACCTCCAGTTTAACCAACTTACTAAGCTGCTGCCACTCTTCATCAAAGAAGAAATCGGCATTCCGGTTACGTCCCCCAAAGAGGAGAATAGTAGGCCCAATAGTCGGCTCAGCCCCGCCATTCTCCTCCTTGTACGCCTTGACAAAGGCAGCTTTCTCCCAAATCATAGACCGTAATGGCGCGACTCCAGTGCCGGGACCAACCAAGACCGTTGGTCCAGACAGTTGACCCAAGGACGAATTCAGGCCTCCGCGCTGCAGATGCACTTTCAGAGTACTCCCCGGTTGGAGCGCCGAGATATACTTTGTGCAGACACCCTCTCTGATTCTCTTGATTATGGTTTTGTATTTCACGATGGCGATCAATAGTTCGAACTTGGCTCCGCCTTCCGGTGTCCGCTTTAGTTCGCCTCCACTGGCAATGCTGAATTGTCGTCCTCTGAGAACGGGGAAAACCGACGTCGCATGCTGCCATGGGATCTTCACCGTATCGAACTCATGTAAAACCTCCAAGATACTGCGTCTCGGCCGCGAGGTATAATCCCAGAGCTCATCCAGGAACTCGGGGTTAGTAAATTCAAGTAGTCGCTCCTTCTGCATTTCATCATTAGTGTAATGAGAAATCTCTGAGAAGAACCTCCGGCGAGGGATCGCTCGAATATCTAAGTAGTCCATGATGAGCGCACGTAGCGTCAGTTTCGGATACGACTCCAGGTTAGGAATGGGTGGTAAAGGTAGGTCTTCAGCGGCATGCTGGCTATTAGCAGGAACCAGCGAGACCAACTGATCGGCCTGTTCTTCCCAGCCCATCATCTGAATCAGGGCTTGGACGTCCTCGGTGAAGTTCTTCGGCATGATGGAGATCATGTCGCCGGGGACATAGGTGACTGAGTCAGGGACCGTCAGGGAGACGTGTCGTACATCTTGCCAGTGTTTCGCAGGCGTTACCCGTTTGTTTTGGATCAGTGTTGCGGTCAGTGTATCTGGGATGGGGCGGAGGTCATGCTCTAGTCGGGATTTTGAATCCTCAGTGCTCTGATTCTCTGTTCCTGGGACAACAAGGTCCGTGTTGGATCTTGAGGTTTGATCCTGTAATTGCAGCACCCATTTTGGTGGTAATTGGACATCATCCGGTATCGGATGCTGACCCTCAGGAAGAGGGTATGTGTCCAGCAAGTGCTTGCGGAAATCCGTTATCCAAGGAATAAATGTTCCCTCCAGCCTAGAATACCATCAATACCACGGGTATAAACATAGGGTAGTTAACTATCCACGTACCCTTCAGGATGCTGCTGATCCGCCTCTCCACTAAGATAGGTTTCACTTGCGCCCAACTGAACCAATCTCTTACATAGCTTGCGCGCAGCCCAATTGAACCTTTTCAAATGTTAGAAACGAATCCAAACTCAAACCCCAACACCCAACGGGAAAGCAACTCACTTAGGATAAGAACTATCTCCCAACCCAAACGACGTAAAGCTAACGCCCTCCAAAAATGTCGGCGGAAGCCTCTTCAAAAGCAAAGATCTCCAAAACGTCCGTGCATTAGCAGGTAGATCACCCTGCCCCGTCGTCGAGATAGCAAAGACAACAATAGTATACGAGCTCAATTTCTCCTGGATACCACCATTAGCCCTGACTCTATTTGACCGCCATGGCTAAAGATGGGATGGGGAGACCGCACTGGCTTAACATAGTTCATCTCCGAAACCTGAGTCACGAAATGTAGGCGCTCGGCCAGAGACCCCAGCTCTTCGGCCACCTCTTGGGCATTGCCGGTTTCCGAGCCATAGAGGATGAGAGCAGACCGCTTACGAGGTCCTGGGCCCTGATCCTCGCTCATAATGCAGGTGCTTTTACCGCGCTGCTCGTCTTGTATTGGGGTTTGATAACCCCTCCATTTTTGCGGTTTTCGCTGGCGGGACGGAATGACGTCAGGCCGAAGTCGCTGCATTATTTATGGAGTTTCATAAAAGGTGGATTATGTGATTATGCATTAGTTTTATGCTCTTGTTTGTTATACTCATCCTCCTACTCTCTTGTCTAATAGACGCGTCACTAAGTACAAAGAACTCATTAGTTATCACTTGCTACAGGTTACTGTTCCATTGCCGTTCAGTTGTATAGTTGACCACTTATCTTAGATTATCCCAGCCTTACAGCTCTTATGTACCCCGCCATAGTATATACTTACGCCACGTACTACTCCTACTCTTGTAGGTGTTGTCTGTAGTAACTATCCATACTTGAGATAAAATAAACTCGCTATTCAATGTGGCAGCTACCTCTGATGCTCGACACACCTGTATTATTAAGGTCATTCAACGGCCCGGCGGACGCAAGTGACATTATGGTTGTTCGTTTCTTCTCTATTGGCTCAGGTCATTGGCAAACAATATAACTCAGCTGGGGAGGGTACTAGAAGCAGAGATTGCATTCGAGCAATCATCTAAATGAAAAAATTCTCAAAGCAGATAGGGTAACTTGGTAGACAACAGGTACTCTATATAGGTGAAGATAACAATCTTTAAAGGCATCCTATTAGTCAGAGACAGCTTGCGGAAATATGATGTTTGTCCGTGTCAGATTAGAGTAATTCGAATATTGGAAGCGGTTACGAGTTACAAGATACACAAAGTAGTGAGATAGATTTAAGAACCCTTTGCATTCGCATTAAGGCATAGGGAAACCTATAATAAGGACAAAACCTATACCAGGGCCACATCACTTTGATTAAGTAACAAATGTCTCATCTCTTTTCCGGTTGTAGGTCCGCCTCCAGAAGTGCCTACTCAATATAGGAAGACAACCTTCCTTTTGTTGATTTACCACACGTAGTTGACCCAGGAACCGCTTGGCTCATAGCAATAGATATAGTCAAGCTGCTGTGGCGGGATAATGATGTTTGAGCCCCTCTTAGCCTGGTAGTCGGGAGGGTGGTTAGGGTGATGGCTGAAGTGCAGTATGAGCAAGCGATCCCAGCAGAAATAGGTCCTGTAGGTGTAAACTTACCGCCACAAAACACAGTTAGCTGTGTTTTGAATATCAGTCAAGACTCCACTATAACACCAACCGTTAGCATACATAAATACAGTAGAGGTGAAACTTACGGATGCTCTAATTTTGTGAGCTTTTCCGCCTCGATTTTCTCCTGGTAGAAGTCGCCATTGGAGGTGTAGGCAATCTATTTAGTAGATAGTTAACTCTAAGCTCAAATAATAGACTTGATCGGCGTGGTGGGGGGTTTATACATTAACCGTGTCTCCAAGTACAACGGAAGTGTAGAGAGCAACGGTGGTTGCGATGAGCGACTTAGTGATCTGCATGTTGGGCGTTGGTGTATTAGAATTAGGTCTTATTAGAGAAGAATAGAAGGTTAGCTTGAGGAGTGAGTCAACGATGATAGAAGAGAAACGTAGTCCTTAAATATCTTTCAGTCTAAACAACACGATCTATATCAAGTTGTCTATTGTGATATCATCAAGATAGCAAAGTTTACTCGACTTCCGTTTGCATTCATGATATCCTACTTTAGGGGAGTTTCAAGGCCCAGGCCCTATATGATTCCCAGTAAGCTGGCCATCAAAATGCTCATAAATGTCGACATCACAACAACGAAATCTATATATTGACGCTAAGACAGTTGGGTTGCATGGTGTCAATGGATGATTACCGATCATATACACCGACAAAGTTTATTTACTATCTGGCCGGATCTGATCAATTGGGGTAGGCCTTGACTTTTTTGGTTGGAACAGGATAAGGTTACATTAGTAGCACCGGTTTAGCTCCGATGTCATCTGTCATGCTGGAGCTTGGGAACGCGATCCATATAAATTATACAATAATAACCTTTTCATTCTATCCAAACTAGTATATACCGTGTGCCACAGTGTAATTGATTTCATGGTGCAAGATGACCAGAGCTGAACATCTCCTACATCGCTTCCCGAAGCTCCGTCCAAGAACTCTGCAGCCGGTTAGCTATCTTGGTTAGAGACGAACTTACTTTAGTGACCGGTGACTATAGGATGACTACGCATGTACTATCGATGAAATACTAATCCAAGGTAGAGGGCCATATCTGTTGAGTACGTATACTACTGCGAACTAGTTGAGCTTAACAAAAGTCGGCAATGCCGTAGTAATAAGAAATTTTAGATCATAATTTAGTATTCGTCCGTCTATAGTGATGGTAGCTTGAAGCAAGTATATGGCGTGGAAGGGGTAACCTCCTGTATCATTCCAAGGATATGTCAGAGAAGCGGTCGACTAATAGAGTACTGTGTATATATTATGTGGAGCATACAGTCTGGCCCTTATATAGCATACCGAAGAGATCGCCTAGGACACTCATACCTCTCACAGCTTCCTTGCTAAGGAGCGTTGGAACCAAAGAATAGCCCCGTTTTACACACCAGCTCATCCACTCCCCACAAGTCAATCTTGAACCAAACCAAATTTCTCAAAAGGAAATCATTATGCGATTCCGCTCCACCATGCAAATGCATCCATACACACATATATATGATATACACAAACACCGCTCATAGAAAAGAAACCACATTCGAAAGAAAGAAAAGGGTATCTCAGAAAGTTGAAGCGCTCTCCTGTTTTAATAAGTATCCTCATCACCGCCGCCGCCACCATCCCCGAATCCATCATCCCCATACTCATCATCACCGCCATCGAAGTACTGCTCAGCGTTATAATCGCCACCCATCTCATCATCGTCATCCTCAAAGTCATCGTCCATGATCTCCTCCTCAGCCTGTTCATCATCCGGCTCCAGGAGATCATCATTCTCACCACCCTCGTCATCCTCATCGCCCGTCTTCCGCCGCTTGCCGATATCTTCATCTTCTTCTTCGTCGTCATCCTCAAATCCACGCTTGAGCGGGGGGCGCACCATCCGCGCAACGAAACCATCCACCGCCGCACCGGCCTTGAAGTTTGGCTGAATGACCCCCCAAAGATCGTCGCGGGGGAAGAACTTCATAACTATTTTAAACATCATTAGTAACCACTCTTCCCCTTCTCCAATCATACCTTAAATGAGATCAAGAAAAACGAGAAAAACTCACTATAAGGCCGCCCACTCAATTTCGGAATAGCTCTCTTCTTCTTCTGATACTTCCCCGAATAAGACGGCATACCATGGAACGGATCGAAATGCTGTCTCGCCTCCTTCGACTTCCTACCGGACAAGCCCGGATCAAGAACAGAGTAGTAGGGACCATCGTGGAACTGCTCGCGAAGAGCCCTGTACAGATCGACTTGCTTTTGTTCGCGCTCGCTTAGGGGTCGGGCTTGCGGGATGGTGTATTTCTGATAAATGAAAGAAAGGTCCGTATAAGCTATTTGCTCTTCTTTTTGTTCTCTCGCAATGGCTTTTCTTGTTCTTCAGTTGCACAAGGACAAGTTAGAGGGACGTACAGGGTAGAGGGGTGTAGGCGCAGTGTCTGGTTCCCCATTTGGGTCATTGTCCCAGGTGAATTCTGCGCCGGGCAGCTTTCTGCCCTTTTTCGCTCCGAACCGGGACATGGGTATGGTTTGAGGGTGGACTTTTGTGATAGATGTGCTGGGATTGTCCTGAGTTTTTAGAGTGATTATCTGGAGTCACGGTTTCTTTGCGGCAGAAATGATGAATGAGGAGTAAGTTGCGGCGATCAGAAAAAAAGTTACAGCGGAGATTCGACTCACCGCCTTCCCAGATAAGTCCCAAGAGGGCAATCAGGGCTTACAAGCTATAACCCTATTATTATTTAAATAAATAGAAGAATAATTAGCGGGATATAGTGTTGCTTAAATTGATTATAATCTTAATAGGTGGACATAAATGTAGTAATGAGAAGAACCATTCCAGTGCTGACAGAACAGTACAGTACTGGTGATGCATGCATCGCTTGGCAATACTGACTTTATAGACCAACAGCCTCAACCTGGCTTCCGCCATGCGTCACTGGCCCCCATGGTCCTTCGTTTACCCTCTGCTGTAGTGTGCGCATAATATCCTCGAATCCTGCCATATCACCACCCGTTTCCTTTAGATGTTTGTGCAATGCCACTAGCACTTCGTATTTCGCTGTTGCAACTTTCCAAACTGCATTCTGCGAATCGCCTGCGCCACCTGCGACAAACTCGGCGTATGAGCGGGGTGCCTTGAAAAGATAAGGTAGAAGAACAGTCAGCGCTGGTGGGGTGAGAGCTGCCCAGGCACCCGATGAAGGAAGCACTCCTTGGGAAGCTGGGGACAGACTGCCCAAGCCCTGTTCAGAAGGAAGCTGGTACCGAGATGTGCCTGGAACCGAAGAAGTTACTTCCGCGGAAAGCTTCTCCCAATTTGCTGTGATAATAGATCTCATGAAGGAAATGGCTGCTAGAGAGACGTCCTTCATGGCCAAAATGTCAGCCGCAGCGACGACGTCCGTCCAGAAAGTGCTGTGTTGATTCAAGTACATAAAGTAGAGTATCCGAGCTGCAGCTGCCTCTTTATGCCAATCTGTGGCTGTCTGACCAGAGGTATTGAGCTCCATCGTATCAGGAAGGTATAGTTTCGAAGGGCCGTGAAGAATTCTGCTCAACACATCTAATGCCTCCTTGTTGGGTGGGCTCGTGGGAAGAGCAAGAATAGGATTTAAGCCCTGTTTAGTAGCCTCCACAAGCAGAACTCGGGGAATGCAAGAAAGCACATTGAGTTGGCCGCTTGGGACAGGCCCATGTGCCCACTGAGCGGATGAGATCGTCACCGACGCGGAAATCCGTGATAAGATTCGGTCTAGTAGATGCTTGGGGTTTTGTAGAAAATGATTAGGATACAACTCCGCATACTGCGCAACGTAAGCCATGATAGGACCACATAGATAGTTCAGATCCACAGGGTCCAATTTCGACTCGTCCAAGTAGTAACTCAGGAGAGAGGAATGTATATTGTGCGAAATAAGGAAGTCAAGAGCGGGGGACGAGAAAGTAGATGCCGCCTGGACAAAGGACCGAGCAATAAGGCCCGGGGCCTGGATCTCCAGGAGGTCATGGAAGAAGTTCAACAAGGTCATATGCATCAGTACGTCAGTGTTATCGACCATTTCACAAGCCGCAAAATGCAGAAGGCTGCTACTATTATATCTAGCCTCGATATCCGGTATTTGGGAGCTTGAGATAATGTCCCAGCGCAGGTTTCCAGCCTTCGCAAGAAAGCCCATCAGCCGGCCTTGGGCTACGGTTTTGTCGCGTTTCGAAAGGCTTCCAGGGCCGTTCTCGGTAAGACTGCACAATGAAAACAAGCGCCCGTAAACGTCTCTGTCGGTGAAAAACCTCCTCCACACGAGACCTTGCCCTCCAGTTGCCTCTTGCCCTTCATTGGAGCCTTCCCCATTCTCTAAGGGGCTTGTCAGATCAACTTCTAACAGTGCCCAGATAGCATCGAATGCAGCCTGAGCGACTGCAGTCGAGGAAGTCGAGAGCCAGAGTTCTACCAAAGACGCGACCAGCTCAGAGTCACCAGCCACGATGGCGGCGTCGCTGGGCGTCTGTCCCGCCTTGCTCAGTAAAGCTAAAGCTAGCGAATTAATGGGTGGCGACGGTGCCTTGAAGCCCGCAATGAAATCGATCGGGGGATCGACAGAACGGAGATTAGCGAAGCTGGTATATGCTGTAGCCTTGATAGCAAGAGTAGTGATAGGAGTGGGATCCTCTTGGAGTACAGGAAGCAGCTGTGAGACCAGCGGCAAGAGAGTTGCAGGGACACTGCTATCCGTATTCTCTGTAAGCTGCAGCTTCAGTTTGTCAATGATGGGAATGTCTAAGCGAACGGAGGGGTCGCGCTGGACTTGTTGCAGGTGAAGTTTCACCTCATTATACGCTGATGGTACTGCCATTTTGTCTGAAATATTTCTTTCACAAGCTACCCTCTCCCACAGCTGATGGATAGGTAGAAGATGGTTGCTCAGGAACGCCGCATCTATCCTTTGTGATGGTGGGGAAGCTCAATGCAAACACGACAAACAGCAATGATAGCTCCGCCCTCTCCATGGTTTAGTTCCTCTACAAGTCAACCTCCAAAAGCCTATCTACAGTTCTAGGAACAGCCATTTGTTGCCCCCTCGGTTGTTTCTTGCCGACTTCCATGATGACAGAAAAGTTGAGCTCGCTAGTATCCCAAAAGTCGTCCGACTCGGGCCTCCATATCCAACTTCACCCTTTGATCCTCCTCACGATCTCGGACCATATTACCAGACATGCCGCAAGGTCGCAGCAAGGCCCAATCCTCGGAGCTCTGCTCGGGCAACAAAACGGGCGCGAGATAACACTAGAGCACGCTTTCGAGTGTATCGTGAAAGAAGGTCCCAACGGCGAGCCCCAACTACCAAATGAATGGTTTAATGAACGGGTCAAACAATGTAAGTCCAACATACGTCACAGGCCCATCTTACCTACTCCGCCGGCTGACAACAGATGTCACAGTCAAGGATGTACACAAAGTCCCTGCCCTCGATATTGTCGGATGGTGGTCAACAGCTCCTCCATCTGGTCCAGACGCAACCCATCTCCCGATTCATCGCCAAATCCTCCAATACTATAATGAATCCGCGGTGTTCCTCGCATTTCACCCTTCTCAAGTGAAGGGCGCATCAGCAAACGGTGGTAAACTACCATTAACGGTCTACGAGAGTGTATACGAGGGCGAAAATGCGGCAGAAAGCGAGAAGACGATGCAAGTCGACGGCGAAGAACAGTCGCTGAGCATACGATTCCGGGAACTGCCATATTTCGTCGAAACCGGGGAGGCCGAAATGATAGGCATCGATACGGTCGCTAGAACTGCGAGGAATGCAGCCGTTGAAGGCCCCAGCGCACTCTCCTCAGCCAAGGAAGTGCTGAAGAAGAAAACCGACAACAAGGAACAGTCGGCAGATACCGCGGTGCTCTCGCCGGAGGACGAAGAACGTGAGTTTATCCAGTGCGCAGAACCGACGTTTAATCACTAATATGGTAAACCCTCGCAGTGATCGCCAGTCTCAACACCCGACTAAATGCAATCCGCACACTAGAGTCCCGAATCTCGTTGATAAAATCATACGTCGCTAGTATATCTCCAGCATCTGAAGGTGGTAACCAAGAGAACACAACATCATCATCGGCGACTCTATCTCACCCGATCCTCCGAAACATCAACTCCCTACTCTCACACCTATCCCTCCTCTCTCCGCAAGAACAGAGTGCTTTCTCAGCTGAGGTCCTCGCTCAGAGCAACGATGTTCACCTAGTCTCACTCCTCGGCCAACTAAGCAGCAGCATCAACAGCATGCGCGAACTAGGAAAGAGGACCGCTATCCTAACCAATGTAAGAAGAAGTAACGCGTCCCGAAAGACACAAATGTCCCTGCAGAATCGATTTGAGGAAGAACTCTTCTCCCGTGATGGTACTGCCCACGGATAAGGGATGGTTAGACTTAGAACAAGCTCGTTGGCCTTAAGGCTTATGATGATCGTTAACTCAGTCCCTGGGTGGTTTATAGTGGCGTTTGGTCTTATTAGAACAGCTTATCATGAGGAATGAAGACAATATCTTACGAGGTAGTTTTCTTAGTTACTGTAACTTTCCATCCGAAATGTGAAGATTAGTACGAGAGATAGTGGGTCTGTCTGTCTATTGGAATCGTCTCCATTATATCCCGAGGGTATTTAGATACAATCATGTACAATTGAACCTTGAAGCCAAAGAGTATCATATACAAAAGAAAGGCCAGAAAGCCATATTGTCGAGACTTCGTCCCATGACATGCGTAGAAATGAAGCGAATGGTAAAACAAAAGCAGGGTATTCGTAAACATAAAGCAAGGCATGCATGGAATTAACGCCAAACATGTGACTTCATTACACATGATATGAGATCAACATAGAGCGCTCAAGATGGAACCTAGTGCTGCACTGCGCTCAGAAGCCTATTGTTAGCTAGACATCACGGGTTGTCCTGCCCCCACCATGAGATGGAGGGTGATACGATTCAGGCATAGGCATCGGTGGTTGTTCCTGTAGGGCATCCGGTGGGTAAGGAGCGTTGTGATGAGCTGTAGGGCTCGTGTGGTGATGGTCAGATTCGGAGTCGGATGGGACAATATAAGGGTTGCTGATCGGGTTATCATACGGCGAGTATGGGCGTGGTGAGTGAGTCTCGGGATCCAGTAAGGCTGAGCTGCTCAATCTATTGTGAGATGGGTAGTAGTGCCCATGATCAATGTCGTCGTAGGGTGGAGGATTCAATCCCACATCGCCTTCAGGCCGCGCTGTTGGATCCGGTTGAGCATTTGAGAGGAGAACTTGCCCTTCCTCATCGGGAGTATAGCGCCCTGTTCGCCCGCTATTCATCATCGCACCTGCGCCTTGGTAGGCTGTCGCATTGGTTTCACCAGCACCGTCAAGGTGGATCGCTTCGTTGTGGGTTCGATAGCTAGGGTCGAGCATTCTCTTCTTGCGGCCAACGAAAAGCCAGCGTATGCTGCGGCTGATAGCCTTCACGAGGTCCCACGGATTAAGACAATCGATAAAGGCCTTCATGCCCCAACGGCCACCTTGGTAGGTTGCTTTGCCATTTCCGTAGAAGTCGGTCACCTCGACTGCAATGTTTCCGATCGAGTAGGGCTTCCACGAAAAGGCCCATAGGTGCAGGACGGCAAAGATAGCCATTTCAATAGAGATAAGCAAATTAGGAAGTCCGACCTTGAGATCCTGTTCTGCTATTTTTTTTGTGGCCTTGATCGCTCCCGCGGAGAATAGGAAGCTAATGCATATCTGAAATCCGGATTAGACGTTGTGGATGAGGGCCCGGCACAAGGTCTGCACTCACACTTTGCCAGAAAGAAAGGAAAATCACAAGTTTTATCGAAAGAATCTTCATGAAGGGGTTGTACTGGCTAATGTCATCTTTGATCTGGATATAGAATTGAATCAGGCAGTACATCGCAATAGTGACGGCAATACATTCGACAGCCATGACCTATTTAGCTGAATTAGTTTAGAATCAAAAGGCTACCAGTTCCTTGGACCATACCCAGATATGAGAAAATGCTGGGTTAAGTGATTCCTCGCAGTACACATCGAAATGCTGCGTGATAACCGCGACGATAGTCATAAGGACACGCAGTAAACAGTACTGAAAGACAGACACCCAAACGACCTAAGTGAAATGGTCCGGTTAGTATAGGCGACCCTCTGCAAAAACCACTATCCATATAGGTGCCCTAAGCGCCTTACATTAAACCATGTCAATCCACTTCGCGGGGTCCTCCATATCCCGCGCTCCCCTCCACAACACCTTTTGAGCCAGGTCAATGGCCAGACCCATGGCTTCGGGTCAATTCCGCGAAAGTATTCCTTCTGACTTCGCAAGTCTGGCGCAATGTAGTGGCAGAGCAGGGCGAAGAAAGCCGATATTGTGAACGCTTCGTAGCAGTCGCCGATCACAGAGAAGTAAACCGATTTTTGGTAGAAATAGATGCTGAGCCATGCGACGAGGGAGTAAACTGGAACCATGAGGAGGATTCGGATAATACTGTGCCAGAAGAAACGCCGTTAGTGCCGACTATCATGGAAACCAAGGAGGCAGAGGGGGTGTGGTAGCAGAGATGGGGGCCATACTGTCGTTGCTCGATGGGTTTGCTGTAATGCGTGGCATGGCACATAATCAAGAAAAAAGAGACCCCTGCAGCTATGAGCGCGAACACGCCGCCAACAATCTGGCAGAGCTGGTGGAACGTAATGCCGCCATTCCACAAGTCTGCCTCTTCAACTGTGGTTCGAGTCTCCTATTAGCTAGTGATCTTGAAGGGGGTGGGTTAGGAATTGGGAGCGTACTGGTCCCCTCTTCCAGTGTCGAGTTACACACTGGCCAGCCCATTTTAGCGCCAGATAATGAGACCTGTAATAGGAAAATACAGGTCTCGGTTGGTTGGGGAAGCAAAGGGTGGTGAGAAAGTGAGAGTAGAACGAAGAATACTTTTTGAGATGTTTATCCGCGGGCAGCAGCAGCAGGCAGCGCTATCTTATCCGCCCGTCGGTTTAGCTCCGAAGAGGCCGACCCCTGAGGTCAGTTCTTTCTTCTTTGTCGATTTCGCGACGTCAACAGGAAGTTTTATGGCTCGACAATGTCCCTGGAATAATTACAAGGATATAGCATGGGTGATTTCATTCAGGTAGTAGAGAGAGGAGGAAAGAACAACGCATGACAACGAAAAAGAAAAAATCACTGAGGGATCGGCAAGAACTAATCTATACCCAGAAGACAAAGGAGACTGCCCACAAGGCTGATCACTTGGCTCTCCGAAAATAGTTGTCCATGTTAGCCCTCGTGTGGAGCATTCATCGTGGCGGTGATCATTCCCAGGATTTATTTCGGTATGCACTGCGCCTCGGGACTGGAAGGATTGGCTCCCAATCAAGAATGAGGTCCAGCAAGCACAAGAAACGCTAAGCTTTTCTCCCAAGCCCCGATGACTAAGGCTATATCAAGAAGATAATGGTGCAGGGAACATTATTCATCATCATGATTTCTCTGTTTTTATTTTCAATAATATACATTCCTAAAGCGGCCATCCGGCAGTTTTCAGCCCTATATTGTACACGTCATAAACCCTAGCGAACGTCACAAGAAAAGAAGCCATAGCTTGGTCAGATTCTTAATCTGAGGACGCAGCCCAAATGTTACATGATATCATCACCGGTTCAAGAACCTTCTTTAATGACGACCTCTTCGATCGCCCCTCCAGGAATCCCCAAAGCCACCTCGACCTCGTCCGCGACCACCTCGTCGCCGATTCCGACCGGCAAATTCAGGGCCATTGTCCACAAATAAGTCACCGTCCTCGAATGATATCCGGCGAGTTTCGTCGCCACCGGGACGGGGATACGATCCTTTTCGCAGCAAATCATCGAATCGGTCTAAACGTCGGTCCGCCACGTCGCGAGGGACAGGAAGATAGTACAGTTTAGGCTTGGTGGTAGTAGACATGAATAGCTCATCGAGAGGCTTGAATCCTTGACCAGGTCGAGAGCTGGGCTCAGCTTGAGAAGGCCCACTGGGACGTCGGTCCTTCTTCTCCATATCCGCTCGTGGACCCAATGGTGGGGGCCGAGAAAAGTCACTTGGCGCCGGTCCGTGGGCTTGACGGGATCCCGCATTCTTCGGACCGATTTCTTCCAAGATAGCTTCTACTCCGTCGTCGGTTCGATCGTACTTTACCTCCCAGCGAACTGGAGGACCGCTACGTCCACGAGAATTCCCTTCCGTATCAATCCATAGTTGCAGCTTATGCTCCGGGATGAAGTCCACAAACAAAGTTTTGCGGTTCCGCTCGTTAGGCCAAACGGTATTGTGAAGAGCAGCACGGGCACGAGACGCTGCCGTAACATTTGTAAAGTTGACAAAACAATGTGTCTTGATGGAATCCAGGTAGAAATTGACAACAACGTCGGGATCGGGCGAAGCTCCAGGGGGTGATGCAACACTAATGAGGTGACTCTTGAGGGCAGCCGGTTGAAGCGGGCGCATCAGGCCACCCACATACAGTGCTGCTGTCGCAACATGCAAGGCCGGTTCAACTTCCGCATCTTCAGCTACTGTATCAGCGGGGGGAGATGCAGGACGGGTCTGTTCCGTCTCGCCAGCTGCAAAGAGACCCTTGAAACGAACGTCATGTTTCGGCGCAGTGCTCTTTTTACTTCGTGAGTTATCGGGACTAGAAGGAGAACGTGGGTCATCACGAGGTACGGAAGCTTGTTCATCAGGTAGATCGGCATGGACATGTTCTTCTGGGGTCTCTTGCGAAACTGGGACAACCTCGTCCGCTTTGGTGTCCCCATCAATATCCATCGCGCCTCTGTCCTCCGGTAAGAGAACCCTAGGGGCTTCTGCTGGAAGCTTCGCCTTTTTATTCGCCAGCGCGTCGGGCGTAGGAACAGGACTTTGACTGCGACGCTTCCTTTTTCGAGAATCTTCAATAAGCTCCTCGGGAGGAAGTGGTGTAGACAGTCCAGTAGCCAATTCTGAGGGCGGTGCAGCAGCTGGCGCAACCTTTTCAGCGGACTCAGTCTGGCCTGTGCTTTCTTCCCTGGCAGGTGTAGGTTCCTTCTCTTCTGTATCTCCGGGAGCCTGCTCAATCGGTTGCGTTGGGGTGTCAGTTTCAGGTTGGGCTTCTGCCGGTTCTGCCGGTTCCGACTTGGACGGTTGTTCCTGGTTCTTCTCAGTAGGTGCGTTGTCATCCTGTGTCACATCCGTAGTCGTCTTTTCGGCCTGCATTTCACCAGTATCCGTGCCTGGCACTTCTTGGTCATGCTGTTGCTCCTGCGCCTGTTCTTCAGGCTTGGCGTCGTGTGACTCTGCAGCAGCATCCACGGGAGGCGGCGTAGGTTGTTTCTCCTCGGCGGGTAACTCCTCAACAGCATCTTGTGTCGCGGTAGGCTCTTCGTTCGCGACTGGGCTCTCGTCGCCCTTAGTGTCTTCCTCCACGAGTCTATCAATAATTTGTTGTTTGACTCTGAGGCCGGTCTGCGCAATGCCGCGCCGCTTTAGTTCCGCCTTCAGTTCAGTCACTTTCCATGTTGAGTAATCGGTCATGATGACGGGTATCGCTTGCTCTCTGAAACGGGGTCATGTAAGGTAGTACGTAAGGGTAAATTCACGGAGCGGATGTCGTGGGGATTGTCAGGGCCATAGTTGTTCGCGATGCGATTGCCCCTGCGGTCGGACTCCAGCCCGAGTTGCGGGCTTCAAAGCTTTGGGCGGAATGATGTAGCGCACTAACCGGATGTGGATTAATGTCATCAATGACCTGTCCCTTCGGGTTTAGCGCCTTCCCAGATTGACTTCTTCGAATATGCTTCCATTTTGTTCAATTCTCCTTAAACCGAACTATGCATCCTTGTGACCGGATATACTCTGCTTAGATAGAGGCTAGTGGACTAAGGTCGATTATTGCACGTACCTATATTCCTAGTTGCTTCTCTCTATCCATACCAATGATCCTAGTTACGCCATCTTGAGATTAGTACTACCAGCACAATATATATTTTGACACTAGCCACAACAATTCACACGATGTAATAGAGCAACTTTTCATGTAGCGACGCAACCACTACCGCTTGGAGTCCGTCTAATACTGCTAAATGAATAAACAAAGGCATTCATCAGCCTCGTATTCAATCTATGGGACTATTATTCCAGCACTAGTTATCTGAATACGAGAAGTCTGATGTACTGCTTCTTTGTGATTGGTCACTTCGAGAGCAACAATCATGTATACACTTACTCAATCACGAAGAGAGTGACTCAAGTCCCCTATATTAAATATACCCATCATCTTGAAACCTGGCTTTCTTCTATCCATTATACTAAAGCCTTTGCTCCCATTCACTTTCAAATCCAACCCCTTCCTCAACTACCAACCATGGCAATCAAAACCGCCCAAAACAACCAAGCCATCCACTTCCGCAACCTCCACACCCCAGGCCACCCAATCCTCCTCACAAACGTATACGACGCAGCAACAGCTTCTTTAATCGCAAACCACCCCTCCACAAAAGCAATCGCGACGGCCAGCTACGCCATCGCAGCCTCCCAAGGCATCCCTGATGACGCCCTAACACTACCCCGAAACCTAGCCGCCGTTCGCTCCATAGCAGCTATCCTAAAGCCTAACACCCCCCCAGCAAATAAAGACTCAGATGAAACTACAACAAAGCTTCCCCTAACAGTGGACATCCAGGACGGCTACGCAGACGTCGCCGAAACGATCAGGGAAATCATCAATCTGGGTGCAGTGGGATGCAACCTTGAAGATCTAGACGGTACTACGGGACAGTTACGGCCTTTGGCGGAGGCCGTGGCGCGGATTGAACTGGCGGTTCGGACTGCTGCGGAGCTCGGTGTTCCTGATTTTGTGGTCAATGCGAGGACGGATGTCCTTGGGGATAACCCCGGTGGTAAACCTGGAAGTATTCAGGATGCTATTGAGAGGGGAAGGGCTTTTTTGAGGGCCGGGGCTTGTACTGTGTTTGTTTGGGGTGGAGCGGGTGGAAGGGGAGTGTCGAGGGAGGAGATTAAGGAGTTGGTTGTGGCTTTTCAAGGAAAATTGAATGTGAAGTTGGTGCTGCGAGATGGGTTTTTGACTGTACCGGAGTTGAAGGAGCTGGGGGTTGCGAGGATTAGTTTGGGGCCAGAGCTGTATCGAGCTGCGATGAGTGGGTTTATGGAGAAGGCTGATGCGGTGTTGGCTTCTTATAGTTGAGTACTTTACGACAGATTTTGGTATAGTGCAGAATCCAAATTGTATGCATTTAATCTGTGTACACCAAACGGGGAAGCGTATGAGCTAGATACGATAATCAAAGCCAGAAACGCGACATTGTTAGATTGGAGTGATAACAGGGAGCCACTTCGTAAGCTTCGATCAGATAACCCCGCATTAGTAGCACGCCTTATCACTTTAGCATAGAGGACTCTTCACTCCGATGATACTAGGACATCGGTGTTCGGTGTTCGAATATCGCTACTTAGCAGCTAGACTCTCTGACAGAAAAGTATTAAAGAAGCAATAGAACCGACGAAAACTATTCAACCTTCAAATAATTATCTACAACATGGGCACTCATCAACCTCTTCCTTCCTTCTTACCAGTCGATAACCCTACTCGACCATTCTGGCGCACAGAACCTCACCCACTGGACGAACTCCGAAGCACAGAAGCTCTTCCAGACCAGAGTGATATCGTTATTATAGGGGCCGGTTATTCTGGTGTTAGTATTGCATATCATCTCCTGAAACATTTGGAAGGCCACGATAAGCCTCACCCCGCTATTACTATCCTTGAAGCGAGACAGATTTGCTCTGGTGCAACTGGTCGAAATGGTAAGTTTCCTAGATCATCATTCGCCAGGTGGCTATCCTAACTATTACTTTAGGTGGCCACCTACGACCCGACTTGTATGACCGTATCCCTACCTATATTAAGAGATATGGAGTGGATGCTGCAGCCGAGGTGGCCAACTTTGAACTCAGCCATATAAAAGCATTCAAGAATCTCCTTGCGGAAGAAAACATTGATTGTGATTTCAATATCACTCGGTGTTTGAGCGTTTACCTGGATGAGGCGGCAGGGGAAAAGGCAAGAAAGAAATACGAAGAACTAGTGTCACGAGGTCTGGCTTTTGCAGACGACATACACTATACACCCCCAAAGAATGCAGAAGGGGTAAGGGCGTTTTCTTTGTCATCGTCCAGAGAAAGCTATTCAGCTAAGATGCAAATTCTACACAGGTTTCTGGAATCAAAGGTGCCAAAGCATGCCTCTCATACACATCAGGTACCCTGTGGCCCTACAAGCTTATATTGGGTCTCCTTTCGAAGATTGCGGACTCGCCTGCCATTAATGTGCAAGCATTTACTCCGGTTACTTCCGTAGTATCTGACAATTCCGGTCATATTATTCATACCCCGCGGGGATCCGTCCGCACGTCTAAAGTTGTCTACGCCTCGAATGCATACACGTCCGGCCTGCTGCCCGAGTATTCCGCTAGTATAGTTCCCTGCCGTGGAATATGTTGCCATATTGGGATCCCGGAGGGTAAGACCGCACCATTCTTGCCATACTCTTATGGCATTGGTACGAAGACAGGCGAAAGCGGCGGCAGCTACCTGATCTCGAGGCCGGACGGAAGTATTATCGTTGGAGGTGCTCAACGCACATTCATAGACCGGAAAGATCAGTGGTATGCGGTGATCGATGACAGCACGCTGATAGAACCAACTAAGGACTACTACAATGACTTTATGCAGCGTACGTTCAAAGGCTGGGAAGATAGTGGGGCCTACGTGAAGGAGATTTGGACAGGCAGTGAGTGTTTCCAAGCCGGAGTATATCCGTTGGGATGAGCTGACATGAACAAACCATCCTCTGTAACAGTTATGGGGTATTCGTATGATACTAGCCCTCATGTGGGTGAAGTTCCCGATAAACCCGGGCAATATATTTGTGCCGGATTTGATGGTCACGGCATGCCAGTGATCTTCCTAGCCGGAAAAGAACTTGCCGAAATGATTCATCATGGTAAGAGCTTCGAGGATGTTCACTTGCCTCGACTGTACAAGTCAACGGCTGTGAGGATAACGAACGCACAAGAAGGACCGGAAGGAGGCGACATATTCAATTTGAATTGATGACAAGAGTATTAAGATTGAATAGAGAACAGCATTTATGATTGGTGTCCTGTAGTGAAATAATCGCAATGCTGGTCTCCTGTATGTACAATTGGAGGCTACATAGAGTAGTATATTCCGGTAAGGATGTAGAATCTCTCGGCATATCGAACAGCACCACAACTCCGAGTGGCAACCCCGCGGGATAAAGTTACCAGGGACGGAAAAACAGTGGAGCCGCTGAGGTCGGGTCAAGGAATTTCCAGTGCTCCTATTGGTTTCGTATGACGAATACGCACCTCTAGTGGGTCAGGCTTCAAAGAGTCATAATGTGAGATCTGCGCATCCCTCCTTCTGATTTTCTTCCTCTCACGTCTCCTTTGTTTGTCACAAAAGTTCTTTCATTCAATTCACATATATTTAATTTTGTTTGATCAGATTTTTTTTTCTCAAACAAATTGCTCAAAATGGCCGCTGAATCGAACAGTGCGCCTGCACAACCCCGTCAGTAATCCCCCATGCCCCACTATGACTTATGAAAATGAACAGCTACTAAATCCCGTAGAGAGACTCGACTCTCAACCTGAGAACCCTTTCTCAAACCTCATCACGGATCAGTTGTTTGTTTCGATCCCCTCGTTCACTTTGGAATCGGGCGTTACGTTGTACAATGTCCCAGTGGCCTACACTACGCGGGGTCGGCTGTCCGAGACCGGAGACAATGCCTTAGTGATCTGTCACGCTCTGAGCGGTAGCGCAGATGTCGCAGATTGGTGGGGTCCACTTCTGGGTGGCCCCGGACAGGCCTTCGACACATCTCGATTTTTCGTGATCTGCTTGAATAGCCTGGGTAGCCCGTACGGAAGCGCCAGTGCCGTGACCTACAAGGATGGAAACCCAGAAAAGGGATTGTATGGACCGGAGTTTCCACTTACTACAGTTCGTGATGATGTGAGGTAGGTGATTGGCTATGTGGGGAATTTCGAGGTGTGCAAGGCAACTTACACAAAGTATAGGATCCACAAGATCGTTTTGGATTATCTGGGAGTTCGACAGATTGCTGCTGTTGTGGGTGGCTCCATGGGCGGTATGCTCACTTTGGAATATGCCTATTTTGGTAAAGATTATGTACGAGCGATTGTGCCGATTGCCACCTCTCCGCGGCATTCCGCATGGTGCATCAGTTGGGGAGAGGCCCAGCGCCAAAGCATCTATAGCGACCCTAAATACGAGGATGGCTATTATTCTTTTGATGATCCTCCTGCTACTGGTCTTGGCGCAGCTCGCATGTCCGCTCTTCTTACCTACCGGAGCCGCAACTCGTTCGAATCTCGGTTTGGGCGAAATGTGCCGGACCCTACTAAACAACAAAACATCAAGGGCACTGAAAAGCTGCCTACACCCCCGAATGAGCACTGGGCTATTCATAATGACGGGCATAAAGGTGGTCGTTCGACGCCTAGTGGGCGCAACTCCCCTACCTCTCCCACACCGCAAGAGACCGAAGTTCAGTACATGGACCCCCAGTTCTCCGGAACCAAAACTTTCAGTAAAACCATCGATACCGCACTGAAGAGCGGTCAGAAGCGCCCGCCAACCTATTTCTCCGCCCAGTCGTATCTCCGTTACCAGGGAGAGAAGTTTGTGAAACGGTTCGATGCTAACTGTTACATCGCTATCACACGCAAACTGGACACTCATGACGTGTCAAGGCAACGTGCGAGCCCAACGTCGAGTGATCCAGTTCGCGAGGCTTTGGCGCAAATTCAACAGCCAACATTGGTATTGGGAATCGAGAGTGACGGCCTATTCACTTTTGAGGAGCAGAAAGAGATTGCAGCTGGCATTCCGGACTCACGCCTCAAACGAATCGAAAGCCCAGAGGGCCACGATGCCTTTCTCCTCCAGTTCGAGCAAGTCAACCGCTACATTCTGGAGTTCTTCCGCGAAGTTTTGCCAGACATCATGTCCAAGGCTCCGGCTGATGGGGCCGTGGAGGTGGACGGGGTGAATAAGCTAACCAAGAGCAGCACATTCGGAGAGGCGGAGGTGGAAGATATCACCGCCTGGTAAAGTGATAAGCATGGTTTTCTAACTTATCTGGCGCATACGTTGCAGCCTTATTCTTATCGAATGATGCTTTATGGGTCACCAGGGGGTCACCGTACCTTCTCTCGGTTGTTAAAACGAGAGAGAGGGTACGCCGCGGGCCCCCATCCCGCTCGCATCTAGTTTTCGGGGAAGTAGCGGTGCGGTCTTTGTTATTTTCTTTCTGAGCCAGTCAGAGAGTTGAGCATCCAACTGCCTCTCTCGTACCTCATTAACAGGTAAGGCTGTAAAAGAAGCATCCAACTGCTCTCCATCAATAGCCCTTTTCACAGTGTTCTCCCTCAACTAGGGAGTCCCCAGTAGGGTGGTGGGCGATCTTTCAACATAATCAATAGATCTTCCGATAGCATAGTAGATAGATTTCAACCATCGATGCTAAAATATGAGAATTGAATTGTTAGCCTTTGATTTATTATTATCAATGGTACAGACGAGGGAAGTACTAGTAGCTTGTAAAGGTTGCGTCTGTCAAGACAAGCCGTAGGCGTTACTACCCAACTGCTTACGATATTTCTGCAGAGCGCCGGCTTAGTTCGAATTAGTCTTTCAGAGAAGGCAACTACAAAGCAAGATAAAAAGTATACTTCCAGAAAGTATATGAGCAAAAAGAAACATCCGTGCATCATCCGTGAATCGAACACGGGCCTCATCGATGGCAACGATGAATTCTACCACTAGACCAATGATGCTTGTTTGCTTGTTTGATGCGAGTTGACTCGTTTTATGCCATTATAAGCGACAAATACTTTCGCAATAGTCTCAAAAAGGAAGAACATGCCCAGATGCTGAGACCACCTCGAGGGCCAATCAGTCATCGGACTCTCTTCAAAGCCCGGAACCGGATCTCGTCAAAGAGCCTCCGCATCTTCCTTGGTAGCATCTGCAATAAAGCACAGATCACACATAATCCTTAAGTACTATGACGGAGTACCCGTCAAGCAACCCAATCGCATACTTTCAACAGACGGACGCATACATATGATACCAGATGCAGAATACTGGTGTCTGGCCATGGAAAATGACTTGAAAGCTGATGTCAGGAACCCTGGACATACGTAGTGACAAGTCATAATCTGCACCATGACCAAGGAAAGTCCAGCTTTCAGTTTTGTGGGGAAGCGCATTCGTTGACTGCCCCATTTCTCGCTTTCCACCCTAAGGTCACGCCGTTTGTCCATCCGTGCCAAATGGCGGCAAGCATTTCAAAGTCAATTACGGTAGAGGTTGCCTTTTGAGAAGGCTCGAGCCCACGTTGAAGCACTCACTGCCTTAACCTCTGGTCAGCGAGCAGAACTCAATTCTTTATGAAAAACCTGGGGAACGCATGACCCCAATGGAAGGTTGAAGCTAACGTGCGGGGTATTATCTTGAGGATTCTGAAGATGGAGATTCCGTGCGCAAAGCCGCGGGAACAGCTGGGGACGAAAGAGATCGGCGGTTACTTCCGTACGTTTGCCGGGGACCTCGGACATGTGATACGTGTAATACTAACTGGCTTTCTGGGCGAAGATGGGGGCACTGACAAAAACTCGACCGCGGAATCTGCAGACCTATGCAGACAAAAGGGACATAATACCTATGGTGAAACTATTGGGGGTCTCACACGGACTTAAATTTGACCCGTCGAATAAAAAGCAATATTATTGGAACCAGAATGACGCAGGGTACCGTCTGTCTGTATACGTTTACATTGTCTTTGTATCTGAATCGCTCTGTGGCTACGGAGTACTGTAACTCCTGTAGGCCGTTTGAGACATTTGGCGCAAACGCAGCGTCACGTTCGTAGAGCTATTTCCTTAGAAAAAATTTTTTTCATGCAGGAAAGGGAGCCAGAGTTCATAGTCTCCCTTCATAGCCAATGAGGTGACGGGACCTGTAAATGAGGTCGTCGGGCAATGGCTTGAAAGTGCCCGATTGGGAGGATAATTGACGATCTCTATCTCGGGCGTTCGCCGGCCGACCCCTTGATTCCCCCCTTTTTGCCTCCTCGCTTTCGAACAGAAGAAGGGATTCAATAAGAGAAGAACCATTGTGCGACTGTGAGATATGGTAGAAGAACAATACCCTTCTCAGACTGAATACTGACGGGTGCTATGAGATGTAAGGTGGTTAGATATGAGCTATCTACTAACTATCCCCCAGGCTTATTGATCCAGATGATCTCCCGGCCCACCCCATGTAATGTGGAGAAAGCCGTTCCTTGTTTCCTCGGCCGATCATTGAACTAATTCCCCAGTTTGGAGTTAATGCACCTCATGAGGGTCCGGATTCGGGTTTCCGTGCTAAACTCGGCATACGGTAGATGGCATCATCCCTTGGGCGCCATTGGGAGCGTTGGTTTTTCCTAAGCGAAAGTGAATGCGTGTTTTTGTTTCAAACTCCCTGGGCCATGACTCTCCAGCTTCAAGTCGTTATTATGACTTTTATAGTTTGAGGGGCTCAAAGTGTACCCAGGGATCCATTGTCCCGTGATATTGTTGTCCACCTATTGTTAGCCGGATTGCTTTCGCTTCCTTTCCTCGGTGATATACTCCACCTGCAACGCTGCCACTCCTTTGGCCATGTCCTCGGGAAACAATTTATTTCTCATGTGCTAACCGAACTTGTGATTATTTTCCCCTTCTTCACTGGGGCTGCGGTGTCTATTTGCCCTGTCGCCTTGTATTGATACCGGAATTCCCTCATGCATCGTGTGCGACCCGGCGCTTTATTGACCCCAGACGCTCTCCGTGTTACTATTCAATTTCTTTCGTCATAGGATACTTCTCATCTTGACCATAGATCTGGTTCTGGAGTCTTGCATTTAGTGACATTCCTTCGATATAAGCCTAGTTAGGCTGCCCCCACATTCCAGGCCATCGCTTCAGACCACTTCGACTTTCGTTCTGGAACACCTTCCGTAAACGATTTATCTTCTACTCTTTTTCATTTGTGATCGACTTGGTGGTTCGTTTAACCATTGTTGGGACTGGTTGCCCAACGCTTTGTTGCACTTTCGAACCCACCTCTTAAGGTTGCCTGGTCAGAGACCACAAGTATAGTCTAATAAAACGACGTCGCCCGGTGAATAGTGATCACTGTCCTCTCTTTTTCTCTTTACCCAGATAATTCCAGCTCTCTCTTTCAAAGCAACCGTGTTTCACTTCCCTCGTGGCCGTATTCTCATTCAGGGTTCCGGTCATCCACAATGGAATCTATTCTCAGGAGAAAAGGTACCACTATGAATAGGCGTGGATCTATCTCTCAACTGTTACATATACAAGTGAGTGTATCCTGGACCACAGTTTTTCCGTTATAACAGAGGCTCATAAACACTCCTAGAAACCCACATCCTCAATATTCCAGGAACAGCCGACTCGATATTATGATTTTGTGGACTCCCCCGGCTACAATGAGCCATCATCTTCTTCAGCCCATTGTCAATACATTAGCCCGGAGCTAGAGTCGGACATCAGATATGCTTGCTCATTACTTGTATACCGGATTGAACGTGGCGTGCCGTCACCGCCGGCCAACCAATCATCTAAGCCATCGACACGTATGGGAAGCGAAAGAAGAGACCAATCTAACGCCGCACAAGACAGAACAGTACCGCAAATTGATTCGAAATACTTTTCTCCGAAGGTTGGCGCTGAGGTTGCCGCCCTGAAAGATAAATTTGACTCGGGTGTTGGATTAACCCAGCAACCCAGCAGACAGACAATGCGGTTATTGAAGTCATCTCATTCCGATGCACGCCCCGACTCCAGTGAGCGCACACCGGGATCTTTGCTCAGTCAGGTAAGGAGCACTACCTCTGGCTCCGATACTAGCAATGCAGAAGACCCAAATAGTCAATCACTAGTCCAGGAACCTCGACAAGGTGGCAAACAATCCATGATGGGGAATCCCATAGGAGATGCTCAAACGAAAGACCAGGACACGATGTCATTCCTCGCTGGGACATGCAGCTCAGGTCCAAGTTCAGATGAGGCATTAGACGACATGGAAGTATTCCTTAATCCGGATGTTGGCTTGGACTCGAATGGAATTCCGAGCTTCACCTCACCTTCAACATTTCTCAGTAGCACTTCGCCAAGCTTTGGAGTCTCTAGTGGCCTTACTCAAAGTCGACAGCCCGAGCTAGTTGCCCAGTCGAGGCTTCTTGGAGATAGGCCAGGGACCAAGGCAGGGCTCGACCCGTCACAATCCGGCAAGGGTGAAAACGAGCCCGGGGTTATCATCGATGGCAATGGCTTCGCGCATATTCTAACAGTTGCGGAAGAGGCGCAGCGTAACCTCAGTCTGCAACAAGCCGTCATGGCAAAGATGAAAGCTAATGCGGCTGAATCTAACTCGAATACATTGCCCCAGACACCGAAACAAGCCTTGCTACGCAAAGAACCTCAGTCGGAGCACCAGCCCACCCCTTCTCGACTCCAAACTTCCTGGTCACACAAGAGCAAAGCAACTACGTTGAATTGGAAGAGTCGCACCCAAACACCTTCATCCTCCAATAATAAACCCACCTTTTTCCAGAAGATTACCGGCTTGTTTAAAACGCGAAGGGCCCCTGGCCACAAAAATCATGCTATGGTGGAGCAGCCCTTTGGCCTTGCCCACTGATAATGCTTTTATTATCGCTGGGCGTCGACAATTCCCTGAATTCCGATATATTTTCCTTCTATACATTTTTCTCACGTTGGTCGCTATGTATCTGCAAAGCGATCCCATGGAGTTTATTAGCGATAGCATTTGTACCTATGATTAGGTATGGGGACCTTGATGTTCTGTTTCGATTGCTTGTTTTGATAGCGAAGCATGATGCACCTGCTTTAGGATTGCACCTTTTCCCTCTCTTTTCTGCCTCCCCTCTCATACCCTTCCTTTTCACCAGACCACACCGGGCCACAGTCCATATGAATGTTTTCTTTCACGATACTAATTGACCGAACTACCCCTTTCCCGATCTTGTACCTTTGTGCCAGATCCGGAATTAAAAATATATTGACATGTTTATCCGTATCTCTTAGCCTACTCCAAAGCCCGAAGGACTTAATGTGTTCTGAATATCATGGGACTATCCCAGCGATAGAATGCCACAATGTAGCAAAATGTGCCTGACGTGGCATAGCCCTCAGCTTCTAGTCGTCCTTCCATGTTTGTCACCAAGTGGAGGGACGGTGTCCAATGTATGTCCTTTCTTGCAAGCGTTCGAAATCCTTCGACTCGTCATCCCTCTTGCGATGCCCTAGCTTGGAAGGTGGGGTTATACGGTGCCGCATGTCCAGCGTGACAATTCCAAGAGCTCATGCAAATGAAAGGCAGGGAACCTTGTGATCTGCCGATGACACGTGCAGTGATGGTCTGCAAGGACGGGTAAGGCATGGATTTATGGACGGAAGAAACCTAACGCTAGTATACTTTCCGTTTCGTTTCTATATCGTCGACAAGTGCGGAGAAATTTAATATCTTCTTGATATATGCACAATTATTGCTCCCTTCGACTCGACCATATCTATATTCGCTCTAAACTGGCTCAATCTATTATCGCGCCAGCTGTGTGGGTTGACTCGACGAATTTTCGAATGTTGTCCTAGTGTTGCTCGGATGCATATGATGTTGCCTAGTCATTGGCGGGGTAAAGGGAGAGGTACTACTAATGAATATCCCACTTCTGACAGCTTGCAGTAGGGCTTGCCTTACGTAGACAAGCAGGGGAAAACCCCTCAACATGCCAATATCTTCATTGATTGGTCTTACTGCGGTTCCTATCGCCCGTCTTCGCATCCTGCTCCATGTTCTCGCCCAACGGTTACTTGCAAAGAATACCATAACTTGGTCATTCTATCCCATCGCTCTACACCTTGGGCGAATACTTTGATCGTTTTTGGAGATACATGCATCTGCTAAGGCATTGATACATCGCTGATGCTCCAGATGGGCCTCTTAGAATCCACATTGCAAGATATTCGTCCAGGAAAATGTGTGATCTGTTCGTTGGTGGCGCCGCCATGGTAAAGAAAGACAAATAGCATACAGAGCTCTCACCTCCTACGCTAGGCATCGACAGAAAATGGTCACTAGGCGATTTGGCACGCAGGCCAATTCATCTTCTGAGGGGCATAAATCTGACATATCGCAAGTGTCGCTCCAGGTAATCCGGTCACTCATGATTAGGATATGCAGCGAAATGGCTTCCCTTACTGCATTTGGAAGGCTTTTCTCCTCGATAGCGTTGTGTCTGCTGGCACATGCATTCGCATCTGGATAGTGTCGCTTGCCTAGGAAGCTTTCAGGCATCTGCGCATACAGCATACATGCTTGACTACCTGTGATGGCAGGGATTATTTCTTGATCTCCATTGAACACAGCCTGCAATGTCAAAATTGTCTTTGGTGTACGTGGCACCACTATTGTTACGATCTAAGTTGGTAAAGAAACAGCATGATGGACTGGCGCAATGCGGACTTGACCAACTGCTCAAGCATATAAACCAAGGAGTTGACGGCCTTTAACAGCTCATCTACTCAAGTTCAAGCTCACCCCAATAGCTCCCAAGGCTCCTCCGCCCACACCAAGGTCTGCTGTTCCCTCAGATACAGCTCTCCTGTCAATTGCTTACTCCCTCTAGCTTACAACTGAATTTTCCAAATCAAATTCTTCCGACTCGCCAAAATGCAGCCCAGCCCCAACATGATCCACCCCGAAGGCCCCGTGGTCATCTCCATCCCGGAGAGTGCAAAGATCCACATCGTCGGCAAGACAAACGCAGACTTCCGCCAAAGGGTCACCGTCGAGGAGATTGGCAAAGATAAGTACATCTTCGAAGGCAGCGGTGAAGGCAAGCCCATGACCCTTGCGGGAGGAAACGAGAGCGTCGACCTTGAGCCTATCAAGGGCACTGGATTCCGCACATGGAAAATCGACTTCCAGAACTCGAGTTCCGGCGCAGAGGACTCCTTTAGGATGTCGAAAGTGCTGCGTCCAGTCTACAACACCGTTTACGATGCCGACTACAAGGTTCGAAAAATGGAGTGGGAGATTGCGAGCGAAGATAACATTGATGATGATTACAACGATGCGATTATTACTGTTAGCGCCGATATTTAAGTGGCTTTAATTTAAGTTCGGTGAAGCTTTCAGGACATACCGGTTGAGCTCTAGAGTGTTGGAAATCCCTGTATCTAGCATTCGGTCATCCAGGTGAGCTTGCCTCCATATGGCTTTCCTGGATGAAACCGCTTCAGAGGGTAGCGTTTGTGGATATGACGTGACGTCAAATACATACTCAATTATAGATGTCAATGCCCCTTACTATTCCCGATTACTAACTTGAAGTAATCGGCGTACGCTTTTATAGTAAGTCTCGTGATATAGGTTACGTACCTAATACAGAAGAGATCGAAGTCGAATGTAAGACATACTTTACTACTAAAGTAGTAAGTATAAGAGGCAGTGGACACAAGAAGGCTTGGCGGTGATCCACCGCCGTTCCAATGTGTGTCAACCAATCAATGTAACAGAATTCGGGTACACCGGAATCTGGACCAAATCTCCGCACGCGTTATGTTAGAGTCTGGAGCTTCTGTCACCTCAAACACAGAAAGTGAAGCTTCCTAGCTTCTTCACCCCCCAAACACAATATAGCCCTGAATAAAGATGATCCGGTAAAATGAGACGCAAAGTTCGAAGATCCCTCACCCACCTCACCGTGTTCGGGTGCATCCTCTTCCTCATCCTCTACCTGAACTGCCCGCCCTCACTATCGCCGCTTAAGAAAAACCCCCAGACCTACCCATGGACTAGAGTCACCTACCAAACGAACTCGGAGGTTCTCCCACCAGCCCGCGGCATCTGCCCGGGCCTCAAAGAATCCTCAAAACCAGCCCTCGTCATATCCCGAGTCGAAGCCGACGGCGATCCCTCCTGGCTCGATGTCCTAGACAAAAAATACCATCTCTGCGTATACACCGTCGACGCACCGGAGAACCCTAAATCCCAATACCTCCAGGTCCCGCTCAACCGCGGCCACGAAGCCATGACCTATCTGACCTTCATCATCGACAATTACGACCAGATCCCGACGCGCGGCGCCGTCTTCGCCCACGGCTCCCGCTTCGCCTGGCACAACGACCACCAGACGTACGACAACGCCGACCTCCTCGCCGCCCTCAACATCCCCGCCGCCCTGGAACCCTGGGGCTACCACAACCTCCGCTGCGACTGGAGTCTCAGCACCTGCCCCTCCAATGTCCCGCCCCAAGGCGGCCTCGAAAACGCCTTCACAGCCGCCTTCCAGCCCTGGAGCGCGCGCGCCGTATCCGACATCGCGCTCCCCAAAGCCCTCGACGCCCTCTTCGGCACTGGCGCCGGCAGCCAGGCCAAGCTGGGTCGCACGCATACCGTCCGCTCGCAATGCTGCGCGCAGTTCGTCGTCGCGAGGGATAACATCCGTCGCCATTCTAGGGAGGAGTATGTCGCGCTGCGACAGTGGTTGTTGGATGCGGGGACTCATCGTAATGCGGCATCGCTGGATGATCGTACCTCCGGTCGTGTTCTGTCTTACATCTGGCATATTCTGTTCATTGACCAGAATTCTGTGGCGGGGGTTTCGGACGGGGTTGATCTGGAGGCGTTGAATCACCAGGCTTGTCCGTCTGCGAAGGATTGTTATTGTCGGTTGTATGGGAGGTGTGGGCTTGATCGGTGTGTCTCGGGTTCTTGCTTTGGGCAGTATCGTCTGCCGAAGAATTTGAGGTTGCCTGATGATTGGGCTGATACGCATTGAGAATTGGGTTTTGGATGATGTTTCGCTTGGATTATTTTTGGATGAAATAGGCTCTACTTGGAGTCTGTAACAGGATATACCATTAATTGTATCATTAGAAGCTATGGCTATGGCATGATAGGGCTCTGTACGATTAGATGAATATAATGTTTATGAATTTGAATGCAACTTCATAGACAGACATCTCTTAATATACGCATTATCCAGCGGATGTCCTTACAAATTAACCCTATAACCGTAGTACGAAACACAGAACACCTCTATCACATTAAGTATAACCAAAACCCGAGAACAAGTCAGAAAATTCCCCAGCAAAACAAGAAAAGACCCAATTTGTATTATCATTCTGGGAAACCCAGATCGCAACAGCCATAAATAAACCCTCGTCTCAATGACAGCTTTCAAGCTCTCCCTCGGCAGCATTCGCTCCCTTCAACCTAGTCCTCCACAAAACCAACCAGTCAGCCCAGATTTTCTTTTCCTGATCCCAAACACTTTAAAAAGAGATAACTTACCCCCAAACCCAGCGTAAGCACAAAACTCAATATCCCAGCCACCAAAAAGAACAGCCAAACATTCCTCATCGCATCCGTAATCTGCGGCGTAACCAGATCTCTCTCCTCCCCCGACAACGCCTGATAAGCTCGACTACTCGTCCCAGCAACCAGATTCGTAATATCAGCCGCACTGAGGGCAGGCATAGCCTGCGTCACTTTCTGCAACGCAAGATTCTGATAGCTAGATCCTGCCATAGCGAAGACGACCATTGAAATTATGAAGGGGAGGAGGCGGACGCCTGCGTCTAGGGGGCCGTCGCCCTATCTCTATCCGTTAGTTCTGGGCTGACATACCTTTTTCAAGAGGATAGGTCACGAACTCGTATAAACTGGAAGAATAACGGAATATAATAGGTCATTACCTATGTCCTGTTAGTATCAGACAAGCCTATATCAACTAGGGAAGGGATTACACACCAGCACAATACCAGAAACCAAGAACATCTGCAGCTGAAGATTGACCAGAATAGGCCGTTTAAAGAAATGTGCTGGATAGAGCCGGTTATCCTTATCCACGCCTGGATGGTATTTGGCCAGGACAATACAGACGACTAGAAGCACGCCTGCTACAACCCAGAGCGCAATCTTGTTCCCGGAGCTCCAGGCATACAACGTGCCGCCGAACGTGATAGCCATAACCAGACTGGCAGATCCGGCAAGGAACATGATCATCATGATCCAGTCTATCATGCGACATTTTTCGGCCCAGCTTTTGGATGGCTGTGGGTCGACGCTGGGGACGAGGAAGAGATAGGATGGGGCGAAGACGGCTCCGATGGAGAGATTGATGTAAAAGGCCTAGAAATATATACATGTCAGTAAGGATTCGAAAAATATTCTGTTAGAAGTTGTGATAACTTACCCATCGCCATGTCGCAGAACTATCTGCAAATGCACCACCGACCTATAACCATCCACTCCGTCGCTGTCTAAATGGAGTTATATGATGGATAAACCTACCACCGGACCAAGAACACTCCCAACCCCCCAGATAACGGTGCTCCCAGTCATATAGAGTGGTCGCTCCTTCAGCGAGGTCAACATAGCCACGAAACTCAGCGTCCCCGAGTACATCCCCGATCCGCCCACCCCGGCGATGACACGGCCGACCACGAGGGCAGTCATATTCGGAGCCGCTCCACATACTGCGCTTCCAATTTCAAACAGTGCGATATTAAACAGATAAACGTATTTGACGTCGAATACTCCGTAGACCTTGCCCCATGTTAACACACACATAGTGCCGAGAGCAAACCCGACTCCGATCCATGGAAGGAGCGAAACTTCACCGAATAAGTCGAGGATCACCGGTTGATGTCGGCGACTTGTGTTATTGTCCGTTAGCTGTGATTTCCTGGATTCGTCTAGTATAAGGAGCTGGAGTATGGGGAATATAGGGACGCACGATGGTATTGTCCAATGCGAATAGAAATGTAGTCGAGACCATTGAGGCATACGCAATGGCCCACTACATGAGTTAGTTACGGCTTTCCTAGTAGGAGCTAGTAGAGCTATACCTTCTATCCATGAATTGGACGGGGGACGCCTCTTTGGGGACGACATTCTCGCTGGAGCCGGTGCTGGCAACGTTGTCATTGCTACCCTGTTTTTCTCGGTCTGCATCGATGAAAGACATGATGAAGAGGGACAGTAAGACAAAGAGCTTAATGGATAACCCACATTTGAGCTTACAATATACCAAAGTTCAAAGACATAACACTTTACTCCGGCGTTGCTCTTCTATCTGTTTATATAGAATACCTAAAAGGGCTAATTAGGGCTCCGAACGGCCGCTCCAACTCCGCCCCCTTCAACATTCCGCGACGCTGCTGCCTTTTGCCAGTATATTTCTATACACCTCTCACGCATATTGGGTCGACCATGAATGCTCTGAACAGCCAGCAGCGCGCAGTGGGCCATTCTTGTCCGAATGATTCGTCCAGCATCATACCATCTTCTTGCCCTGGGCATCCTCGACGTATCCTCTATCTGGGGATTCGTCGGGTATTGGGGCCACATGTTTGATAACTTCGATACAATCGTCGCTACAGGGCACTTGCCAGATGGACGCGTGATGTGAATGAAATATACGGGGGTTGACGCATTGGATCATCGCATGACACCGGTGATTGCATTCTACGAAGTCCTCAGCAACGGACTCTTCCTTGGTTCCCCGGATGCTCTTCTTCAACATCAATTTTGTTGTCGTCTGTACCAATGTCTGCGTTATTGTCGAAAGTCGTAGCGTTGAGTGCAGGGTGCGGCATTGAAATAGTACGTGTGTTGTACAAACGATGACAGTTCACCCTTTGCTCTGAGCTAACAATCCTTGCATAGTCCCTTCTCTTCATGATCTTGTGGAATTTCATCGGCGTTGCTCTTATTCAGCCTCATTATCTTTACCTCATTGTTCAAAGCAACATTAAGCAGCGGGATCCAACGATCCCACCACCTGAAGCTATCGCCCATCTGAGAGCAACTGGCGACAGCAAACGCGCTGCCCTTGTCATGGATTGGGCAGGGATTGAATACATCCGCTATCAAGAGCGATGCCACAGAGACAGCAAATAAAACCGCCGAGGTCTTGGAGCAGTTTCACCTCTTAGCCAGTTTGATTGGATTGTGGTTTCGTTGGCTTGTATTATTTTCACATACCTTCTCCTGTTCAGAGCAAGGGAGAGCATATCAGCGAAAGGGGACGCAAATACTCTTCCTTCTAAAATGTCTGATGTGGAAAAGAGAGACTTGGGCCTTCTCCTCCTCGGTACGATTGTGTTGGGCCCCGGGGCGGCCGGCTCCTTCGGGCTCGCAATGCGTGAGTCAAAACTGAGGCAGCAGTGGAACCGGGCGAAGAAATCGAAGTAGAGTCGATAGATGGCATATCAATGGCGATACACATTTGGTGAAAGGATTATGAGCCTGTGTTGGCGAACCATGGGTCAAAAGCATGAGCAACCGTTTCCCCTGGGTAAAGCACAAAGCCTTCTGGGGCTGGGTCCTGAAGCCGACTTCTATAACATCAACGATAGCATTGCATAAGTAAAAGTCGGTCAGGTTAAGTATTTGTGCTTTGTAAGCTTGAGTGGGCTGCATTGATTCCTTTTTGGCTTTTATTAGGGGCCAGATTGATTCTAAAATCTTAGTTATTATTCTAATGATACTGCACGAGAGCTGCTTGAACCAGATATCAGCTACTGACGACAGAGTCACCTCTAAACAAGAAGGCTAATTGGTTGCAGAGTGCTTGGACAAAGCCCCGGGAATCTATAATCTTCCTAGTTCCACTTATATATGTAACCGTTCAACAACGACACCGATCTTTGAGAGTTTTCTTTCCAGATGGTAATAGCCCCTGTCCAGATACCTGATGCCGCCAACCACGGACCTTCCTCTCCCAACCACTGCTGCAAGAATCAGGCTAGCAGTGGCTCTCAGATCCGAACCAGACACGAGTGCCCCAGACAGCTTCTCAACTCCACTAATTATTGCCGTCCGTTCACAAACGCGTATCCCTGCCCCCATAGCCCGGAGACCAAAGCATTGACCAAATCGTCTCTCAAAAACAGATTCAATAACATGACTTGTGCCTTGAGCTAAGCAAAGCAACACCATAAACTGAGGCTGTAAGTCCGTTGGAAAAGCAGGATAGGGTCCAGTGATAATATCGACAGCCAAGGGTTGTTTGGCCTTCCAGACTGTTACAGAATCATCTGATATATCAACACGAGCGCCCACTGCTTTCAGTTTCTTGATCAACATTGCATGCTGCTCAGGATGACAGGGATATACCGTAAGAGGGTTCCCACATATGGCCCCCAGGATTAAAAACGTGCCCACCTCTATCCTATCTTCCATGACTTCGTACTGACAAGGCGATAGAGGCGTACTATGACGACCATGGATGACAAGTTGGTCCGTCCCCGCGCCATGAATGTCTACTCCCGTGAGGACCAGGAAGTTGATCAAGTCACCCACTTCCGGTTCACGAGCTGCGTTATGTATATGTGTCACGCCGCGAGCCAAACAAGCGGCCATGATGAGATTCATCGTTCCAGTCACCGAGGGCGTCTGCATATCAATGGTTGCTCCTTGTAACTGAGACGCATGAGCCTCAATATACGTGTCTGTGACGCTAATACAAGCCCCAAGCTTCCTGAGGCCGTTGATGTGTTCTTCAACTGGACGATTGCCGATACTACAGCCACCCGGGAAACTTAAACAGGCATGTCCGAATCGAGCAACGAGCGGGCCAAGAAATAATATCGACGCTCTTAAGCTATCAGTAAGCTGGGTAGGAATAAAACGAGACTTTGCATCTGTGGTGTCAACTGTAAAGTTGTCGCTAACCTGAGAAACATCTGCCCCAAGGTATTGCAAGATCGAGCCCATGTTTTTGATGTCTGATACTGGTGGAAGGCCATGTAGCGTACTGGGCCCGGGTGTTAGTAGTGTTGCCGCCATGAGTGGTAGTCCGGCATTCTTTGAACCGGAAACTTGAACATCTCCGGTAACATCTCGGCCACCGTCGATTGCGAAAGCGCTTGGCATTTGTATTGAGGGAACTTCACGCTAGAGAAGCTTGTGGCAAATATGAGGAGAAATACGAGGCTCCTGAAGCTAACAATGAGGTATGTATATCAAGGGTTTGGCTTAGTCGGCCCTAATGTACAGAATAGTACTAAAAGGGCACAGACAGGAAGCACTGCGAGGGAATAACTACAACTGATTGAAAAATAGCAGCGGTGTGTGCGGATCCAGATTCTATTCCCGTTCAACATGCAGCCCAAGCGCATAAACTGGCAAGACCCCTTTCCTACTATGGCAGGGTGCGAGAGATCTCTGTGGGTGCGTTTGCATATCATTTCCTTCTACGAAGTTTTGCCAACTGTATACGAGATCTAATAGGACCGCTTGCCACAGTGGCTCGGATAGTTCCACTCACGATCTAAGCGAACCGCTCCACTGTGATCAACACGATCTTTCCGCGGGCCTACCAGAGTACCTAAATCTACAGTGGACTGTTCCTCGACGGGGTCACCCTGCCTGCCGGTCCAATTAGGGCTGCTAGCCGGACTATAATTGGAAGGTATAATATACACAACACTAAGCCGAGTTTCAAGGAAGAGGAGCGGAAGCTAAGTTAGCAGTTTGATTGGGAAAAAAACATATATATAGAAGGACCAGGATCGAAAATGTACGGTATTGCTTGTTTATGTGGAAGTATCGGCACACTTTTTAGGCCTTATGTTCTAGCCAGAATACTGTGTAAAGGATATATGAGAAGAGGATTATATAGGATCTTTCAGCTCCGAAGTAGGTAGTTCTAGAACGGAATTATTATTTAGGGCTAGATAGCTTAAATAGCGATTAATCACTTTAAATATCATAACGCGCTTTGATAAATCTATTGAAGGAGTACAAATCTAGGACAGCAATTCCTAATTTCTAACTACTAGGATTATAAGATTAGTGATTATATTCATTTTGATTTAACAGAACCTCATGCCCCAGTCTGGAACTGCTCGTTTATCTAATCTGACCCTCAAGAGACAAGTTCTCCTTCAGCTTGCACAAAACAAGACCGGGGACCTGTCAACAATCCCTAAACGCTGATGTAGCTGCGACAAAGAAGAGCCTGTCGAACTTCGCCGAGAAACCTTTCCATCTGAGTGTGTCCGGTCGGTATCGGTAAAGGTGTCCGCAAAGTCTATCAGATTTGGTGGTGCTGTGGTTAGCGCACCGATGGATGGATTTGGCGGATTTGTATATTGAGATTTTCGAAAAACGCAACAAAGGGGCACTTCTGAATGAATAGGTGCATTGAACAGTCCTCCTACCGGGCTACTAATCGACATCTACAGATCCATCGGCGTGATGTCCCAGAACTGACCGAGCAGACCTACTGGTTGTATCAATTACGTACGATGGTGGATTATCCGTACTTCAAGAACATCAGAGGCGGAACGGACTCAGATTGGCATATCTGAATCATATAGAGAGTATCAAGCGTGTTGCCAGCTTGGCATGACCCAGGATGATGAATTCGCTGTACGGGAGGCATTTATGGTCCCTTGTAGCCAAAGTAGCTCCCATCAATAACCCACATTAATGAGATAATCTGCTAAGGCTTCTACCTGTGGGGTTGCCTCCGCGGCATGAATAGGCGCGGCATATTCACCCACTATAATGGCTTGCTTTGTCTTCACAACAATTGCCCCACCAGCTTGCTAAACCACACCCAAGTTAGATCGTATTCAGAATTACGGTCACTTTGAACACGCACCAATTTAAGATAAATGCTGCGCGGATTAGCTGAAAGACAGAAGAACTTCTCTCCAGCCAGTTTCAAGCCTGAGCTCATTATATGCGATAGATTGTTATGAGCATCAGTTACTGCCTGCTGCTCCTCTGTGGACAACTGTAAGAACAGGGTAAGCTTGATGAACTTGGTAAGATTACTTGAATATGGTTGGAGGCTTACTACGAAGCCCGGGCTAGCTGCCCAAACACCACCCCGCTGCCCTAGTATGGCGGCGCGGGAAATTTTGCCGCTGCCCAGTAAATTACTATCGACATAGCCTAGTGTTATTAGTAACTGTAGAGAGCTGCTATGTGGGAGGGTAGGTGGCCAGTACTTTGCCAAGACATCTTGATTCGAGAGTATTTTGTGAGAGAAAGGGGTTTTGGCTTCAAGGTTACTTTCAAAATCTTTTACGGAGAGAGAATGCGCTGTTCTTATATCTCGACGGGCTAGTGCTGATAGTCTATGTTTCCGCTGTGAGTAGTCATATTTTGACAGCACACCTCTTAGCCCATTCAAGCCAAGAAATAGATGCATGACACGCCACCATGCATGAGTGATAAAGCCCTTGAGGGGAAGTTATAGGATGAGAATCTATTCTGACAATTGGGAATTCTGCATTGCATCGGTAGCCTGTCGTTGCTATTGGGTCAAGGATAATCATATGACGACCTAGCTGCAGGACTGAGCTCAGGCCCCAGACTGCCACTTTATCTTACTCCAGGTATGGTGGAGTAAGGGCCTTCGCAGAAATATGTCTACATATTCGGATATTGTTACAGAAGACATTGCTCTACATTTCCAATAGCTCTAGCGGTTTAATACTGTGAGATTATGGGATAAATCCTTCATGCACCTCCAAAAAATCATCATTAGGGTCAACGTCTTTTCTTATTTAGGACTCTTAATATGGCTGCTGGGCGTCTATAGAAAAAGGTTCCGGCGATCTTCGGCCGCTACGTGAGTGAGTCTAGTTGGTGTAGAACCCTAACCCCAATCTGTAGCAGGACGGTAGGAATGATTTCTCCTATACCAATCAAAAGACCACCTGGAAAAGGCAGTATCTGCACATGCAACGGTTGTCACAGCCTAAGGTACAATGATGTAAAGAAGGTCATCGTATATGCACCTTCATCTCTTCATGCAGTATCGACACCGATATTTCCGGAAGCACTGTAAAATGATCTAAAACGATGATATGAAAATGTTTCGAAGAGATTTTTCAGCTTCCAGTAGTTGACTCATCTCAAATAGATTCCTGGGATTGGCTCTGAAAATGACTTTTTTTATGAGAACAATTTATAAATTATGATAGATGCAAGAGAATTCTCTTTTGCTTTGCTGTCAAAACGCTGATCATGAAGGAAGGTTTTATACTTGATCTAATTAGGCAAGGTGTGGGTGACTACTACGCAGCGCTTTGCTTAATTGGGATTAGATGATGGTACCTTCGTGATGAGCTTTAATTGGCCCTTTATATACCATTTACTACATACAGTCATCACAAAAGCAGCGATGTCCGAAACAGGTAAGCTACGAGAAGTCCAGAGAATACGAGACGTATAGCTAAGAATAGACATCATAGAGCATGCAATTTAAATCCCTGCTTCTACTCATAACCATAAGGCGTATTTAACAAAAGAAGATTCGTCCAGCGACTTTATCCATATCCACATCCAGATAGAAATCACAACTCACAGACCCAACCAGTAGCGAGTCTTCTCGACCTTGAAGGACGACTTAAGAACACCCTCGCCAGTACCAGTAACAAGAACCTCATACTCGCCCTTCTCGGACGCCCACTTCTCGCGCATCTCGTCGAACCAGCTCGTCGCCAGCTTCTTCTCCACGACGATCTCGACCTTCTTCTGCTCGCCAGGCTGCAGGAAGACTTTGGTGAAGCCCTTGAGTTCGCGGACGGGGCGGTTAACTTCCGTTGCCGGGGGAGCGACCCAAAGCTGGACGATCTCTGCACCGGCGACCTTCCCGGTGTTGGTCACCGTGACGGTTGCGGTGATGGGTTCGCCGCTTTCTTCGTACTGGGGCTTCTCGGGAGTGGTGGTGAGGGTCAAGTCGGAGCGGGTGAAGGTCGTGTAGGAGAGACCGTGGCCGAAGGGGAAGAGAGGGGCCAGATCGGCCTTTTCATAGTAGCGGTATCCGACGTAGACGTCCTCGCCGTAGAGGACACGGCCGCGCTCGGAACGGAAGTTGACATAGCTGGGGTTGTCCTGCAGACGTACGGGGAATGTGATGGGCAGCTTGCCGGAGGGGTTGACGTCGCCGTAGAGCACGTCCGCGATACCGTTACCGCACTCGTTACCGCCGAACCAGGCATGCAGGAGAGCCTTGGTCTTGTTGGCCCATGGCATGGTCACTGGGGTACCGCTCTGGATGACCACGACGGCATTCGGGTTGACGTCCAGCACGCGCGAGATCATCTCATCGCTGCCGGGGGGAAGGTCCATGTGGTCGCGGTCGTAGCCCTCGGTTTCCCACTCGCTGGTCAGACCGGCGAAGATGACTACTTGCTCGGCCTCGGAGGCGAGCTTGACGGCGTTGGAGATGAGCTCTTCCTGGCCGACGCGACGGCTGGCTCCGAAGCGGAAGCCACCGGGTCCGAAAATTACGACGCCGCGGGTGTCGAGGTCGGAGGTAGGGGCTGTGCCGAACTGGAAGAGGACCTTGTATGTTTGGCCGGCCTTGAGTTCCTTAGAGCCCTTCTCTTCGACGGTAGCGGTGCCGAAGAAGGCAGAGCCCTGGCGCTGGTTCTTGGTGTTGTCAACGACGAGCTCGCCGTCGATGAACAGTTGACCGGTGCCGACGACAGTGACACCGAAGTCGTAGATGCCGTCTTCCTCGGGGGTGAAGAGGCCCTCCATGTCGACGTAGTAAGTGATAGACTTGATCTTGGGGTTGACGTAGTCCATGAGGAATCCGCTCGACGAGACCAGGTGCAGCTCCTCGATAAGTTCGCGATTAGACTCGGAAGGATGCTCGTTGTATACCTTGAATGAGAAACCAGTCTTGCCGTCGGCGGTCTTCAGCAAGGGTCCAAGGAGAGGAAGGTCCTTGTGCGAATAGGCACCTTGAGAGAACCTGACCTCACCCTTGCTCTGAGCCGAGACACCTTCGAATGGGGTGACAGTGTAATAAGCATCCAAAGACGCGGATCCACCGCCGCAGTACGCCGCAACCTTGGAGTTAGGACCAATAACCAAAATAGACTTCTCCTTCTTCAGGGGCAAGATGTTCTCTTCGTTCTTCATGAGAACGACAGACTCCGCCGCAGCACGGCGGAGAAGAGCCTGGTCTTGTGGCCGGTTGAGAGCTTTCTCCGGGGCATTCTCGGGAATATTCAGGTCCTCCACAAAGTTGACGAGGTTCAACACGTTGCGGACACGCTCATCCATGACAAACTCCGCGACCTCGTTCGACGAAACGGCATGCGCCAGAGCAGTTCCACGCCAGCGTGTCTTGCCCGGCATCTCCAGGTCCAAACCAGCATTGATTGCATCACTGGTACTGTACGTACCGAACCAATCACTCATAACCAATCCATCCCAACCCCACTCCTTTCGCAAGATATCCGTGATGATTTCCTTGTTCTGACTAACATGCGTTCCATTCACCTTGTTATAAGCCGTCATGACACAAGCCGTCCTGCAAATCCTCATAGCCAATTGAAACGGCAACAGATAGATCTCGCGCAGAGCCCGCTGCGTAACAATGCTATCAACAGCCATACGCTGATGTTCCTGATCATTGCACACAAAGTGCTTCAGAGTGGCTGCGACGCCCTTCTCCTGAATACCCTTGGAGATATAACCGGCCAGAAGCCCAGAGAGCACACCGTCCTCAGCAAAGGACTCGAATCCACGACCTCCGAGCGGAGACCGCTGGGTGTTGATCGTGGGGCCTAGAATAATGTGCGAGCCCTTAGCAATGGATTCCTCTCCCATCAATTGACCAATCTCATGGAGCAGCTCGGTGTCCCAGGTTGCGCCCAGTGCCGTGGCACAAGGGAAACATGCGGCTGGGACGCCGTTGAAGAAGCGAGTTCCGCGCACGCCGTTGGGGCCATCGGACATGCGGAGAGTTGGGATGTTGAGGCGGGGCACGGAAGCTGTGTGCCAGAAGTCGATTCCTGGGGTTGTTAGCATTTCTTTTTGTCTTGCGATCGTGGGGGTTTGACTTACCGGCCGTCAATGCAACCTTCTCCCCTAGGGAGAGCTCTTCGATCGTCTTTTCGACGTCTAGACGAGGCATTTTGAATGTGTTGTGGGGGTATATTTACGTTTTCTTTTCTTGAAGCCAAGATAAAAAAGAAAACAAGAAGAAATGGTAGGATTAAATTGGTAACTATTCCGACAAAACTATGGGTGGAATAGTGCCAAAATGATAGATGAAAAGGTAGGAAGAAGTATAGAGGATAAAAGGATAAGAAAACCAGAATACGAAGGACTATGAGGCACACAAATATATATCCCAACTACCTACTCCACCACGGGCCAAGGATGATTGACAATGCAGGCTGGTTAAGACTGAGAGTCTGGAGAGTTCGTGCCGATACTCCCCGCTTGATGTAGCCAGCACGGATCATCTGTCAATTGGTGGATCCGTTTGGTGGTCATTCTTCCCCGGTTGGGATGAGCATCTACGGTGAAACCCCAGAGGCTCTTGTCGCAATCTCTGACCGTGGACCCGAAACACTTAGCGATTACTGATCGATTGCGAAGTATTGCCCATCACGGCGCGATGAAAAGGGAACGGGCATATAACCGAAGTTTAACCGGCGCGGAATATCGGACCGTCGTGCCTCCACTATCCTTTTCCTACGAGGAATAACCCACTTTATGTTGGTTCTTAGTCACTAAGCTGCTGGTTAATTTTCCCTTTCCGGAAAAATGGGCCCGACGGATCGCTTATTTTGGCAACCCTTGTCTATCAAGTGTCATCTTCTATCATGGTGTTTTTCTTCAGGTTCAGGGAATCAGGGTTTTCTGATTCACATGGTGGTCACGTCTTTGCTTGCCCTATATCTTTTGTTTTGTCTTTCTCTTTTACCTTTTCCACTTCATCCCTCTCTTTGCTCTTCGTTTTATGTCTTACTAAGCAAGTGGTATGCCAATGAGAAGGTGTTGAGCATTCGGATATCGTTTCCGAAAGAAAATAGATGAATGAATACAAAGGGAGAGAGAATAATCAGTACTCCCACGGCGTCACGTTAACCCAGTATCTGTGAAGAAAAATGACCAGTCCTTGTCAGTCAATATTTGTTCAGACAAATGTACGACAGTGTCGTTCATAGCAGGTAACTAGCCATGCAGACTTCCTAGCACCCCAGAAGTATAGAAGTTAGCTTTCTAAAAACTCTGTGCCTTGACCATCTTGCATATGCCGACGTACAAGGAACATGCACCATGCTTCTGCTCGTCTTATTCTGGCTGCGACTTGTTCAAAGTAGTCTAGCTACCTTTTAAGCAATCGGGCGGGGGGTGGGATTTAACCATACTATGCATGGCCCACCACAAGATCTCCGTTATAGTTATACTATGTGGGCTACTGGCAGCCGCTTTTCCATTCGGCGAACTCTAAACGTATGGTATCGTGAATGTCAGCATCATGGTTTTTTTCTTCTGTACTCATTCCCGCAGAAGCAGGGAGTTGCCTGCAATATCATCCTCCAGGACGCACCCGATCAAAAAACCAGAAATATTCTCTCAGCGAAACTTTGTTCGTCAAATCCAGCCCTCTTGCTGACTCTCTTTTCGTAGAGTGATGAATCGGTCTACTGTGGAATAGCGTCCACGAGCCCCGTCTAAACTCTTGTTCCAGAAATATCGTTTCTTCGTACGTCGATGTAAAACCGTAGTTTCTGTCCGAGCTCTTCATGTAGCCCGCAATCTGGCCTTCGATTCTGAATAAACTTTATATAATAAAGCATTCTTACATCCGACCTACCTAGTATATGCCTCAGATGGGCTCCTCCTGTGCTAGGGTAGCGGCTTCGAGATCAAGGGCCACAACCCACAGTGTTTTTATCTCCCCAACAATGCGCATGCTTCCGGAAGTTGTTATTAGCACAACATCCGGAACTTCGCCGGACATGATCGTGTCGTCGGTGGACTTATAGTCGGCGAATCTGATATCTACATTAGCTGTGGAGCAAATGGCCCCCATTACCTGATCGACATTGTTCGCAAACCGGCCTTGCACACTAGTCTTATCCCCGACATGCACATGTTCATTGGCAATGCTTGCAACAGGTTCATTACGCCGATGCTTGAAAGATATAATCGCGCCGTATTGCTCAAGGTGTGAATCTTCCACAAATTGTCGAGCATCACGCTCGAAGTTTACCCAGGGCTCGAGCTTTCCGATGAAGTGTATATTGTGTAAAACGGAAGGTCCACTTCTGTGCGTGTTCCTGGTATCTTTGGTGTTAGCTGATGTGTCCTACCAGGACGTCGTTTAATCGGGCTCGTGGCGGTGGCCAGTTCCAATGTACGCTTGGGTTGTATTCGTCTGTGATAATGGGCCACTTGGAGGTGGAATCTGGATAGTGCCATGGAGGCCTATTGTGAGGTCTGGAAGCGCCTCTTTAGTTGGTGTCTTTGCTTTTTGCTCTTTTTTACCGACACCGGCGGGTGTTTGAGGATAGGAAAGTAGTATGAGTTCAGTTGGATAGACGGACTTTATGGAGAAAGATGTAGAGGATGGTAGTGAAAGAGGACTGTCATGAATGAGTATCATATTCAATATCTACATCTGTCCGTGCATTAAAAACAGTGAACACGCAGTATAACTTCACAGCTAGTACATATGTGACTATATTGGAGGCACCATCGTGAATACATGAGTAAGAACAATTATAGCAAATACCAGTGAACGAATGCCACATTCACGAGAGAACGCACGCTCACTGAATGGCAATATCAGCACAAGACAGGTAAATCTGGCCAGTCTGGAACGAATTCCACTTGAAGGAAATCAAGGTATGGTTGGAAGTGTACTCCGGTAGCTTGACCTTCTTAGTCACCGTGTAACCACCGGCAATACTGGTGTAGCAGGAGTTCAACTCCGCATTATCAACACCCTGGCACTTAGGCCGGTCAGAAGCCTCGAAGCCATTGCACGTAAACCAATCGTTACGCCAGCAGGCCTCGCCCTCGGTGCAATCCGCACTGTACCCACACTCCTGGCCACTGACATCCGTGCAGGGCAGCAGACCTGCGTCAAAGCAATCCTCAGCAGCCTGCTTCTCGTCGTCGGTGGGCAGGTAAGATGGGTCGAGGAACTTGTCGACAATGCTCTGGTCTTGACAGATCCGGTACGTGAACATGCCACCATGGTCGCCGTTGTGGTCGACACACCACTGTACTTCGATCTCTTCGCCGGGACTGTAGCTTTGCACAGCCTCGGAGCCCCAGTTGGTGGTTGGCTGATTGTAGTCGATACTGTCACGGGCGTTGTAACCGCAGGGTCCGCTGCGGCCAACTGGTGCCGCATCGAGGTCTGGCCACGAGGAGACGGGCTCGAGGATTGCGCACTCAGGGCATGAGTCGACACCGGCCTGGGGTCGTTAGTTGGGTTTGAGCTAGAATGTGGAGGTAGGAAGAAGGAGAAAATACCTCGTTACCAAGACGGGTTCGGCTAGAAGGGATGTACAAGTAGCCGTGGCCTGCTACGGAGGTAGCTAAACCGAGGGAGAGTAATGGGGCGAAAGCCTTCATTTTGATAAAGACTCGTGGGAGCGGTTCAATACAATGAAAGTCAAAGAGGTAGTCTTCAGTTCTTGAGAACAAGTCGTGATTCTCATGTACTCAATGCATTCAATGATCATCCTTTTGCCAGGATGTTTCCATCATATATACATGATTCAAAATGTGATCGACATCATTCTTGGAGCATCCCCACCTGACTCGAAACATGCCCGAGCAGGGGGCGGACATTTAATCCCAGTCCGATCTGTCCCTGACGAAACAACCTGCCCTGGGCGTTGTGGAGACCGGACTATGCGGAACGGCGCGAATACAAGATTAACGCTCTTCAGGGCTGTCGATGGTGAAGATCATAGCTCGATGAAGGTTAGTATATGCCAAGAGTCATATTTACTCCGTGATCGAGAGAGTCGGCTCTCGGGCGCTTGACATCTAAGCGATCTTGGCGTGAGGGCGGAGTGGACGAGAAGGTCCGGTAAATTTCCGGTGGCCATGCATTTATGCAAGAAATGCCAATTAATCTCGGGCCGGAGACTTGCATGCTGTTAATCGCGTGTGGGGTTGAAGAGATGGAGGGGATGTGGAAGGTATACTCTACCTGGTTGGTTGGAGACAGGTTGTAAGTTGTTAGGGCATTTGTCTAGGGACGTGTTGGAGTTCAGTTTCTTTGGAATTGGCAAAGTACTAATCCGAATGACTGGTGTGATTAATATCAAATCTTTGTTCTTGAGTAGACTTTGTGTGGACAGTATAAAAAAATTCTTCTTTCGCGTCGACAACAGATATAAGCCACGGGTTGGCTGTGCGTAACAGCCACCGTTGCGTACCTGCAGAATATTACAGTGTCCAATTACTCATATCAGGGTGAGGGTCTGTGTTTCTAGGCCAGTTGTGGCTTTTCGGTGCCTCAGCCAAATCCCAGCAAATCCACAAGGTGTCCATCCAATAGTCTGTCTCCTTGGAAGGACGGCTCAACCGCAATCCGTGGATGAAACTTATGAAGAAAATGCATTAGCGTTGACAATTATTTTTATTTTATTAATTTTCATTGCCACATTCCTGGTTGGTCAAGTCGCACCCAGAGAACACGTTCCGCAGCCAATTCATCGTCATATCTAGGTACGGCATTTTTAAATTCGGTATCCCAGTCCGGCATGTCGAGAATTCCAAAATTCGCTTTTGTGTACTCCCAATATTCCGGATACCGCCCAGCGAATTGCCAATCAACAATTACAGCAATCTTGCCATCGCGCATGATGATATTCCGTGGGCTAATATCTGCATGGGTGAAACAAATCCGGTATTGGCCAGTATGGCACTGCGTGACAGATTCACTAAAAACCTTTGTACAGTCCTCCAGAGGAATGAAAGTCATCGATGTTGGAAAAGGGACCAAAGGAGCGATAGCCCACCCTAGCGTCATCCACTTGTCCTAGTTCTGCTGAAGCGACAACCCCTTCTTATGGTGGCTTGAGAAGTCGGAGTTCATTGATGCAGGCAGCAACCTGTTTCACAATAGCATGCTTTTCAGTGGGTGATAAGCTATGGCTTATCCATAGCTCTTGGAGGGTAACCCCATGAATATATTCCATCTCGATATAGAGGCGTCCATCACTGCTGTAGGTTCGATGAACTTTTGGAACGGGTATAGAAGTGTGTTGTGCAACGTATATCAGGCCTTCGAGTTCAGCCGACTCACAAGGACCTTTGAATAGTCGGGTCTGGCTCACTCTCACTACGTTCCATGCAAAGGAGTCAAAGCACTTCACGCCCAACCAAAGCCGAGCTCAAAGAAAAAGAGATATCATTCGCTCTGATATTGGCATGATGGAGACTTCTGTACGAAGGCGAGTGTGCAAGTCATTCTAAGGTTGAGATCTGAAGAGGTTTCTAGCACTCTTCCCTGCCAACGCTGGTCTGAGATCTACCTCGTGAAAGGAGCATATTACATCATGATACCCAATCATTAAATGCTACTGAATTGCATCTGGACACCGGACAGCGGCGGACCTAGTCATCGAGCAGGCGATATGTGAATGTGGTAGAGGCTTCGGATGTTCTTTGAAATATATCGTCCTACCTCAATCTCTTTTTCGTGTATTTTTGTTTTGATCCTTCAACTAAAGCGACTTCAAAATAGTGCGAGAAGTCAACATTTGAATTTATATTATATGGGGTCAAAATACAACCACCTCCAATGGAAATGTGACGATGATTGCTACCTTTTGGGCTGAACCGGCTCTCTGCTTCTGTCACTTTAATACGGCTTCTATCGGCATGTTAAGGACCGGAATAGACTGAGTTTGATCCAAATTTTGCCCTTTAAAACAATTTCCAACAGATATAAAAGAATATCTGGATTTTCAGTTCAATAAGTATGGAAAGAGTAAGAGATAATACTTTGGCGAATACCTTACGCAGGGACAACTAGACATCCAAGGAGAATGTGTGTGTGTGTGTGTGTGTGTGTCACTGCAGCGTATTATGGCTCAGGATTTATTTGAGCTATATCCTTTCCCACAACTCTTCCTGAGGGCCGTACGGCTTTCACGACTGCTCAACGCTGCTTCGGAATATCACCCCTACAATTCGAGTACCACATCATGATTGGTGCACACCGGTAAATTCATCACGGCTGACAAATAACTACTTGAATATTACTGGAGCATTGACCATCATCCCATACATCCCCTCCCCTTCTTCCTCATTTCTCACTTCTTTCCCCGCTGAAAGTGCCGGGATCATCTCCATCCGCCCTTCCCACAACCGAGCTTCCCTTTTTCCGAGACCCTAAGCAGCTGCCATGTCCCCTCCCTACGACTGAGGAAATCAAAGCGGGGACTATTGGCCGACGAAACGTGAACGCATTTCTGCAGACCATGGACATGTTGCCATCATTGGAGAACATTTCGTTGTTAAATATGGGCAGTTTATCCTAGAAAACGAAGGCCACGTACTACTCTTCTTGGAGAAGTATCCATCTATACCCGCGCCACGGCTGTACGCTATGTATCGCGAGGACGACATTCTCTACCGCGTGATGCAATTGATTCCCCGGGCGAATCTTTCCAAGCTTTGGGATAAGCTATCATGCAATGAGAAGGCGTCTATATGTGATCAACCGAGAGAAATTTTCACCCAAATACGTACCATCCCCTCGCCGGGCTATTTTGGGAGCGTGACCGGAGGCCCTGTTCAACATCGATTCTTTCAATGGATGGACGAAGATCCACGCATCAATGGACCTTTCGAAACATCGGAAAACTTTCATCTGGGAATGGCCCTCCATTTACAGAAGCAGGAGGAGCGCAACGGTAAACACCCATGGAGTTCAGAGTGGTTTGCACGGCACCTTCCACAAGCACTTAAAGACCACCTAAGTACCTTTACATACAGTTACTTGCTCAAGCAAAACATCATGGTCCAAGAGCTTCCGCAAAGCGATGGCCACTCTGGTAGACAATTCGAGGTAACAGGTATCATAGATTGGGAGATGGCTGGATGGTATCCCCGGTATTGGGAGTATGCTGCGTTCTTTGTGGATTCTTTCTGGGCAGGAGAATGGGAAAAGAAGATTGAAACATTCATTCTCTCGAAGCAGCCCTTTTGAGACTTTTTAAGCCCCATTTGGAGGGGTTCTAGTATTATGTATATTGGGCACTATCATACCTACGTCTATCCAACCGATATGTGATCTATCTGTTCTCTGGACTGATCATCTGGGTAGAAACATGAGTCCCTTTTCTACCCAATAAAATAATACGTTGTACCGCACACTTTGGTACTTTGATGTAAGACGGTAAACAGACATAGTAATCCTAATATGCCCTCAGATGAGGAGATGGTAAAGCAAGCGCCAGGGCCCTTTTCTATAAACGCTGTTTTCTGTACTATAATGACTGTATACGCGACGCGTTGGTGATCGGACTGAGCACATCATGTTTATTGGCCATATCTTTCTGTTCACATTTCTATTTTGGTTAATCAGACATTCTGGGTTACTCCTAGTAAATGGCGGATTGAACATGGCCTGGGCCCTGTTACGAAACTGGTTACCAGTGTGGCCAGACCAAACGATCCGATTTCTTCAATCCTTCAAGGCTGAACAGGGCGGAGGGGGCGGTTAATAGCTTTGGAACTATGGCTTTCTGATTTGAGGCTGAACTTGACCTGGCCTCAGGGAGCTGGAGACTGGATGAGCCCGTATTTCTCATAGCTTACAGGAAGCAGGATTAACGCCATGGCTGAATGATAGTAGTTCAGGTCAATCGCAGCCTGGAGATCATTTAAGAAGCGGCCCTGAAACTACCCACACTAGGCGCCCCTGTTCCTGGGTCTAACTTCCCGCGATGCATTCATAGGACCGAAAAGGATTGTAAATGTTAGAGGCCACCTAATCGACTGTCGTAGTTTGAATTTATCTTCAGCAATCTTCGTCGGGGGTTACGCTAAGAAAAGTCGCCTACTATCCAACGAACGACATTGTTAAGACAAGGACTGTGACGAGTTCCACCACTAATTTCAAAATGGGAGGTGGTTTCCATTGCCTCAAATGGAATTGGCTAGGCTATTCCCAGAGCAGGTTTGAATTGTTACACATTTGAGTCTGGGGATTAGGGTTTAGATACGCGCCTGATGCTCCGTAGGTATACTCCTCCGCTCGACGAAATTAGCGCATGTTCCCTCCACCACAACGCCAAATCAGCCTCAGCGTGTAGGCCATACTTGTGATCCTCCACATCTGGGAGTCATAATGCCTCTGAGCCAACCATCCAGATAATCTCTTATGCTCCCGCCCATTTGTTCGGCTATTTTCTGGTTAATGTTTACACCTCGCGGCTCACAAACCTTGCTGAATCTAATTGCTTATATCCTGTTCCTCGCAAGCCAAAACCAGAGAGAATTCATTCTCAGTATGTTGTTGAAACGAAGGACAGGGAACTACAAATCGACTACTAAACAATTTATAGATACTCCGTTCTTCTCCAAGCTTTCTCTTCTCTCACTTCGAATTTCAGCAGACCTCGGACTCCAAATTAGTCTCCCGAGGTTTTCGTTTGCATCCTGAACAGCACAGCCTACTCACATATATAAAACTGCAAACCTGATCCGCAATTTCTTTACCTTTTTTTGTCTCTTTCCGTTTCTTTTCTCTCTCTCTCTTTTTTTTTTTTTTTTTTTTTTTTTTAAGATTCTAGATATTGTTCGCTATTCATATCAGCCGTCAATTGATAGATACGTTCCTCCATGGCTGTCAAATGGCGCAGCAGCTGCAGTACTATAAGGTGTCCAGGGTTTGGTTTCCAGTGGAAATGAGAGATCCGCATGTTCTAGACGACCCCGAATCCCATCATGCAATCTTCGTTGAAATACAAACCACTGGTCGTGGGGACATCCATAATACCATTGGAAATGTTACGAGCTTCGGTGGAATGACATATGAAGCGAGGTTTCGGCACCCTGCCAGGGCGTCTGACACTTTCTACCATGAGCAAGAGCTGGGTTACATTGCGGCATCCTAGTACCCCCAGCTTAAGACTTTGCTACGGTCATGTCCAACACCACCTCGACAGAAGGCCTTCAATATCAAGAGAAACGCAACCGAGCCTTTCAAGACAGAGAGTCCCTTGACCTTTTACACCGCCGAGGAACTGGCAAATTTCCGGTTTCCTCGGCTCAAGAAATGCAAGTTGTGGGTTGAGGAACAGGCACTTCAAGCTATTCAGCGATCCCGGTTGCTTGTTCCAAAACCTCCAGCCAAATAATTGGCTACTTTCGGTGTATCTGTCGACTCAGCCTAGCGATCAGGACTAGACGCTGAATCTTCAGTCAGCAGTTATGTCTCCGGTAGCATACGGTCTGTGTTGCATTCGAAATGTACAATCTCACAGGTAAAGGGAGGATAAATCCGGTGGAAGAATGCTTGTATGTGTCTAAGTTGGGAAGGCAATATGTTGAGATTAAGACAAGGGATGGCTGATCTGAGAATAACATGTTTGATTATTGCAATTTTTAAAATCTTTGTAGCTATTACTCTGCGCTAGGAAATTGGATATACAGAAATAGTATCCACCAAATGCTCATGCCTTATTCCGCTAATTGACTACTATCATAATAGGGAGCGAATACTAGATAAGTACAGGAAGTATTTTAGTCAAAGGTGGCGCCCGCCGATTAGATCCTCGTCACCAAGACCACCAATACAAGGAGGTGTTAAGTTCGTTCATTGCATCTCAGAATTCGAAAGCTCTGTTCCGTTACGGGAGTCGGTATTTAACCATAGTGATATCGGGGCAGCTAATGTGAGGGTGAACCCGGATCTCTGCGTACCATGTTGTGAATGAAAATGACTGATATCTCTACTTACATGAGAGCATCTCTCCGTCGCAATCCCTCTGAATCCCGTGTCTCAACACTGCAGAATGATCTATTGAGGCTGGCTACGCGCCCTTTCACCGGGTTGTGATCCAGATTAGGGCTCGCTCCAATGGGTGGTCGTCTGATAGATCTAGGACCACTTCATCAAGGGGAGTTCGCATGATTGGTGAATCTGATTCCATTACCTAGTTCAAACCTTAGGTATCTTACACAATTCTACAATTATAACATATGCATGGTCTTCCACTAGTAAATCGTTCATAACTTTCTAGATCTTGCTCGCTACTAAGCGGGCGATGACCGAGTTTCCGACCACTGCCTACCAGCTCCACCAGGGATGAAAAGCAGTCGCGGTGTGTCTCCGCCCATCTGGTTGGAGGTAGTTGCAAAATGTGTTATGTGTTTCCTATTGGACAGTCTGTCCATAGACGAACCCTTGTCCTCATCCGGCTGTAGTACGTCATAACGCTTCCCGTGAACCCCTTCAGAGCATGGAAATGAGCAAAAACGTCCTACTCTATGGGTGCCTTCGTACCATCATTGTCTCTATTCGGAAACATCACAAGGGTCTTTTCCAGCGCCTGCAGTCCTTGCAGGCAGTTGTTCAGGCCGTTTGTCAATGTGTACACGCTACTTGTCTCCATCTTAGCCATCACACGTTGGATCTCGTCCGCGAGTATTTTGGCGGCCAGTGTATAGGCCTTGACAACAAGGGCCGGTAGCTGTGCAGCCGGGTCAGCTTCAGGGGTACTATGGTCACAGAATGGTCATCCTCACCGGATGCGCAGCAATGTCCTGCACATTTGCCTTCAAACCGCGGTCCCCCTGGAGCCCGGGGCTCGGCACACTGGCACTCAGTGAAGCTAGATAGGATATGTTTATAGCGCTTACGAGCCTCTCTTCTTGACGATACGCACTCGTCGATTGGAGCATCGTGTAGAGGCTGTCACCGGCTGGCAATGATTCGTTGAGGGCTACCTCCAATTCACGGATAAGCTCATCGAACAAGAGAATCGCCAGGTCGCCGTCGGTGGCGCAGAAGAGAACCCTGCGTTGGATATCCGCTCGGGACGCTTGTAAGCCCATGATGGTTGTAGAGGTGATTGGGCCAAACGCCCCTCTCCAGGAGTTGATCAGCGCGGTTGTCGCCGTGTAGTGGCGCTGAAAGCTTTCTTCATCTCCCATGCCCGTCAGCAGATCTTGTGATGCTAATGTCAGAAGAGCTACTGATCGCCACAACAGCACAGCAAGCGAGCCTGCATTAGTGACAGCGCGATCTACAACATCGCACGATACGTTTTGAGACCACAGGGTAGTTACATTGTGCTTTTTAGGTCGAGCGCGAGCAAGAATAGAATCTTCAATTTCTTGCTCGTGCCTCCTAGTCTTCAATTCGTCTAGATTTCCGGGATGTGCCGGGCCCCGCAAGGCTAAGTTGTTTATACTACCGTATTGAAGGTCGAGACTCGTCGGGTCCGTTCGCTCACGAGAAATGGCGATGCTGACAGAGTGAGACATCCAGAAGAACCACTCAATGGCGCCAACCACTTCTAGAATGTATTGGCGAGCTTCGGACGAGAACGTTTGGACTGTGTGTGACTTTCGCCTCCCTGTGGCGGCGCCTACCGTACTTAAAGACGAGAGGGGATGGCTCCCGTTCCCGCGATTTTCCTGGAGATACGCACGCGCATTAGAACAGAGTGCTCGAAGACGCCGAGCCCCTTCACGGTGCGCATAAGTGGTATCCTCCGCACACATTTCGCTTTGCTCCAGCCCCGTTGGTGGCAAAATCCCGCCAAAAAGAAGGAGCGAGAGTGCTAGGCGGAAAGACCCAGTTGCTCCGATGTTCCTGAAGAGCATCTCTCTGGCCTTTTGCCACGCTGCAAAGGCAATGTCTCTGGCCTTTGAATGAGACTTGGCTGTTCCTGTTCGGTTGTTTTCGTTCACTGTGAATTGGGTAGCTGTTGCAATAGCGACCCATTTGTATGTTTCATCAATAGCTTTATCTCGCGTGTTGCTAGATGTAGGGCTCTGCCGGCCCTCCGGGTACTGAAAGAGTGCATCTAGTAATGACACCGCGAGATAAAGATTGGGTGTTGCAGATGTTGAGTTCCACGATGTCAGATCCATATACCACGAGCTTTTGATACTCGACCGGGCGCGCTCCAGATATGGAGAAACATCGGCACTGTTGCTCAACGGTACTAGAGCTTCAATCCCCAGAGAATAGCAAGGAGGCATGCATCTCTCTGAAAGGCAGGTTGTAATTTGCATATCAAAGACATCAATGTATAAATACAAGTGCTGCAAGCAACGTTCTCGGGCCTCCAGCTGCTTCGCTTGGTCCCATTCAGCCCGGGGTATCAACGTTAAACCTTGCATCTGGGACGCATCCTCGAATGGATTCCATTGGGAAGTGGGAGCCTTGTTGCCCACCGGAGACCGAGGGAAAGCTTCTGCTCGCCTCTGGCTATGGCGCGAGGGTTTCCGGCTAGCTAACCAGGCCACCGTACATTCCATACTGCGGAGGGAGCACATGGTACATGCAACTGTGGGCTTGTCGCCACAGATTGCTACCCCCCTCGGAAGATCGCATCCCCGTTTTGCCAGACGACAGGGGTCACATGAGTGGTTCTGTCGACGTATTCGCCGCCCTGTGCTCTGCTTTTGTGGTGTGGAGACTGCATAGAGCTCCTGTTGGATATTAACGGCAGGTGCCGAAGGGGTTCGACGATCAATTTGATGGTGTGAGTATGAATGGGTAACACTGTCAGGACAGGCTTCCTGGTTCTGGTAAGAAGCCTCTAGACTGTCTAACCAACCTGGCTCTGTCTGGATCCATTGCGGTAGCTGTTCCTTTTCACCCACATTAACGATGGTGCTCACGGACTGGTCCAGCTCCGAATCAGGGGGAGTCAGGCAAAGTGGAAGCGAAAATTGAAGCTCATTGATCGGGATTGTATTGCAGTCATTGTTTGGGTCATGCAACATCTGCGAAAATTGTAGGTAATTGTCTGGTGGAGAGAATGTCATTTTCTTGCTGTTGCGATTCTGAGGGAACCGAACTACATAACGGGGCTATCGGTAGTGAGAGATCCTGGGATCCGCTCGTTCTCTTCGAATGTATCACTGGGGGAGAATGCGGAGGTCGATTAATATGCGACTGGGGAATCCGGGGGAAGGCGATCATCCGCGGGGGGTCCGCGGGTCCCGACCAACTCCACCATCTATTGAGTTTGGGGTATGATATAGTTTATGGTTATCTCCTACGACATGCTGTGCAGTAAGGGATAGAAAGGATCAAAAATTCATGTCCCAGCGACAATACAGTGGTGTATCGGGAAGGATGTTGGTAAACCTAGACTATAAGGGAGCGTGGCGTTTTAAATATTTCTTTGAACAACAGGCCAGATAATGTGGGAAAGCGATTCATTCTGCATCGTGGAACACTGGTTATGCTACCTGTTAAAGGCTGGATATGATGAATTAGTATGTCACCGTTAGGGGAGCTGTAGGCTTTGTATATCCTCTGTTCCTCTGACGTGCGTACATCATCTCCGGTTCCACATGTCGTTGAACAGCCCTAGGCCACCGGGTGCTGTGGCTCTGAAGACCCCTCATGTTACTGCGTAAAGTGCCCCCCCATGAGACCCAAATGTTAAGTTACGAGGTTGATGTCGATCATAAGAGGAACCGCGGGTCGGCTTCCACCCCGCATTGACCCATACTCCACCAATATCTGCATAGCGAATCGCGAGTTCATGGTACGCCTCTATCTCGGCACCCGCGGACACCGAGGCATCATCAAGATTCATTACCCTAAGGCTCATGAGAGCTATTGCCCACTATTAATCAACACCGGGACTCTCACGTTGCTTTTGGAGTATCAACGCGTCCCAACCCTCGCAGCGATCATGTCAGGCCGTCCATCTTCGAAACGCCATGCATTCTTCGAACCAAACTTGGAAATCTCCCCACAGGACATCGAATATTTTGCCTCCCTCCCATTCGCTTCGCCCTATTTAAACAGTCCACTTTACGAGCCGGTCCCATTCATCACCCGATACGATACAAAAGACACTTCTAATAAGTTCTTCAGCAAGGTGATCAACACCGCCGATACAATCCCACACTTGCTGGCCCTAGTTCGAGTGCGGGACTCGAACCCAAATCAGACCACAGATCAACGCGACGATGCACGCCCAGACTTTGTGGTTTTTGTTTCTCTAGGCCCCGACCTATGCGGGTTCCAGGATACCGTCCACGGCGGAGTCTTAGCTGCCCTGCTTGACGAAGCTCTAGGTTTGTGTGCCGAGGCGACGGAGATAGTTTCAAAAGGTCATACGCGCCTGTACACTGCTGGTCTTGAGATTGCGTATCGCTCTCCTGTGCAGGTGCCGAGTGTCGCTATGATCAAAACATGGGTCACGAAGAGGCAGGGCAGAAAGTGGTTCTTGGAAGCCCAGGTTCTTGATCAAGACGGCGCGGTAAAGGTAGAGGCTAAAACATTGTATATCAGCTCGAGAGTTGATGCGGGATTATAATTGCCTAAGCACCTCGTAGTTGAGACTTGTGGCCATTTTTCTGTGTACACTGAGATTCTACTGGAAAATAGTAACCCAGCTGCCTGTCCTTATGATCGTATCGGTATTAGGAATTGTCCTTTAGCCTATGTCCCTTGCGACCGGCCTTTCCGTTGTATCCATACATGTGTTTAGCCGTTCAATATCTTTATTATTCGTCTAGATTGATCGCCTCGCGAACAATGTGCAATCTGACACCTCCGCGCAAACAATTGCGGTGTACATACCTTGAAAATGGACAATGGGAACTTCAAAGAAACCAAATAGGACGTGCGTATTTCTGACTCCAAAGGATATTGTACTTGCTATATGATATATCTACCACCATAATCCTCCCCACAGACCTACACAAAATACCCCAAATCTACAACCCGGTCGCTACCAAACTACCCCTGAACCGACTCAAGGACCTGATCCCGAGGGCATCCAAGCGTCTCCATAGACTTGATAAAAGTCTCCAGCTCAGCCCAGTCCTCTGGACACTGGACACCTGGCCGCTTCTGTGCCCCCAAATCCAGCACCATCAGAGCAAAAGCAGCACAAGCTGCACCAATTGAAGTCGCCATGCTCTCTCCCATGAACGAGTCTTCTTGAACAACAGGTGTGCGTCTAATAGCGACAGCAGGATATCCACTGCGGGTGCCAACGCCTCGAACAAGGATACCAGAACGACGTGGCGCTTGCTTGCCCCGTGCGGAATTGATCAAAAAGCTCAGAGCCTCGCCCGACGTGCACTGCCCCTTGCGTACCTGGTCGATCATACCCCAGAGTGCAAGGTTCCAGGGTTTAAGGGATGTAATGCCGTGGGCAGCTAGCTGGTATAGTTGCTTGAGCGTAATGTCACCGCCCCGGAATTGAGCGGTCATGGCACCGATTGTCTCAGTCCAGCTAGAAGAGGGCTTTTTCTGCATACCCTCAAGAAAGTCGATAGCTGCATCCATTGAAAGAGCTCCAGAGTGGACTGCTGCACCAAGGCCTCGTGCAAGGCCGTTGAATGGTGCAGGGCTAAGAGCGCCCATGGTCCGAATTCGAGGAGTATCTTTTAGTCGGCGTGGCAAGGTAACCGGCTCTGGATGAACACTCTCATGGAAAAGGTCGCTAGAACCAGCGATAACAGGGGCATAGGCTGTCTCGACCCAGTTCTCATGAACGGCGGCTTTTCCGTCGGCCCAGGTTAAACAAGGTCCACCGGTGATATGCATCAGGTGCTCTAACACCTCTCGACCCAATTGACCACCCTCTTCGCTGACGAGCCAACAGATATCGAGGCTCTCGACGGTATCGAGTTCTTTGGCAATGTCAAGGGCTATAAGGTTGGTCATGCCTGGGGATGAGCCGCAATTGATGTAGCAAGGGACTCCCTCCCTCTTTGCCTGCTCATGTAAATCGAGTGACGCCTGTGTGCTGTGCACGTCATCGGAATAGTCCAGGTAGGGTACCTTTGCGTCGATACAAGCTGTGAGTACCGGTGTTGAGGTTCGGTAGTATGGTTGCGCGCCTTGAATCACGAGCGTAGCTCCGGTAATGGTGCTTCGTAACTCATCCGGATTGAATAGGTCCACCTTGCGGATAGTAATATTTTTACCAGGTAGTTTGGCAACAACTGCGCGAAGTGCATCCTCATCGGAGTCTGCGAGGATGACAGGCACGTCGCTTGCTTGTACGAACAGCCTGATAGCTTCTCCGCATATTGCGTCTGCGGCACCAATAAAGACGACTGGCTTAGAGCCGGTAGAACTGATATGCATGTTGTACTGGGAGTGTGTTTCAACCGGGTAGACGTTTTACGTTCAAAGAGGAGTACAGTATGAATCGCCAGCTATATTGGCTTGGTAATGAAATAGTAGAGGCCGGCTTTTATTTTGTTATTTATAATTAACCTACAGAGACGATGGATCTATATTGGGGTTCCTGCACCTGGTTATGCACGAAGGCGGATTGTACCTGATTTGAAAAGAGCTTGAAGCCATACCCGCGGCTCCGAGCTATTGATATGCCAAAGATCCGGTGGATCATAGAGGATCGGCGAGGAATGAATGAAGTTGTTGTCCTCGCGGGAGAGAGAAACTTCGGATCCGGGGGATCCGCGGGTTCCCGAACATGGGGTGTTAGGGTTTAATCCGGCGATCGAATGCTAGGAGCTTGCATCAACTTCCACTCATACTGGAAGTAGGAGGCAAATAGTCACCACACGATCCTCAGACGCTTGGGGGTTAGTAGCATAAAAGCAAGGCATTGCGTCTTGATTTGTATTCACAATGAACTATTCATCATATTCATCATAACGCAAACCACTCTCACCTCACAATCAACTCTCACGCAAAATGGCTGGAGATCAAATTCCACACGAGCTGTTAGCCAAATTAGCCGGTCAAATCATCCAGGACCCTGGCCTTCCGGTCGCATCTCCAACTGTCTCCGCTTGGCAAGAACCGTCACATCCTATCGCGACTATCCAGTCCGACAAGTTGCCGCAGCGCACTGATTTTGCCATTATCGGTTCTGGTATCACCGGTACCAGCGTTGCTAAAACACTGCTTGAGAATGGACTTACACGCGATAAGACGGTCACCATGTTTGAAGCTCGGTCTCTGACTACCGGGGCAACTAGTCGCAATGGGGGCTTTCTGCTGAGCCATGCTCCGCCGTTCTTCAAACGTTATGCCGAGGCTTTTGGGATCGATGCTGCTAGAGATATCGCCCTGTTCTGTGACCGCACACTGGAAAGCATTGTTGATATGGCCAAGGCTGAGAATCTTGATAAGGCCAGCCAGATCAGAGACGTCACGACGATCGCTAGCTTTGAGCATCAGGAAGGGTTCGCCGAGGTGTCCGAGTCTATTCGCATGTACGAAGAGGCTATTCCTGAGGCTAAGGGGAAGTATACAATCATCGACAAGGATACAGCAGAGAAGGTAAGACGTTCTGTGAACATACTTGCTGAAAGAGACATGCTGATTGTTTCAACAGGAATATCATCTCAGGCAGTCTAGCGGTGCTCTGGTCGTTCAATCTCGCGTTTTCTGGCCATACAGACTGGTCACAAATCTCCTACAGCGTCTTCTCCAACTTTATCCAGAGCGCTTTGCCATCGAAACCAAAACGCCAGTAATTTTAATCACAATTGATGAGGCTGACGCCGAATACCCCTACATATTGACAACTCCCAGAGGAACAGTGAGAGCCGCAAAGGTCTTCCACTGCACCAGCGGTTTTACAGGCCACCTTCTACCCAAGCTCAGGGGAGCAATCTTCCCATGCCGACTATCCATGACAACGCAGAAGCCAGGACCCCAGTGGGGAAATCGCCCCAACTCATGGCTCTTCTACTCGAAGCAATCATATGACCCCAGCACCACCTTAGTCGAACAAGGTCTATACTGGATGCAGCAAAATGCAGAAACCGGTGATCTGTTCGTTGGAGGCGACCTGCAGAGGCTGGACGATTTCCTGTCTTCGGATGATTCTGTCATCAGTGCTGACTCTGCGAGAAACCTTACTGACTTGCTCCCTAAGAGGCTCTTCAAGGAAGGCTGGACCAATCCCATCACGAATACTACAATGTCCTCCGCCACTGCCATTCATAGAATCTGGTCTGGGATCCTCAGCATGACGGCCGATCAAGTCCCGATTGTGGGCAGTGTGCCGACGAGTATCAGCGGTAGAAATATTGAAGGGGGAGAGTGGATCGCGGCTGGCTTCAATGGATATGGCATGTCACAGTGTTGGTTATGTGGCGAGGCTATTGCCCGTATGGCCTTGGGAGAGCCAAAACCAGAGTGGCTCCCGGATGTGTACTTGAGTACTGAGAAGCGTTTGGGAGATGAGGCGTCCATGGGCCCGGAGGCAGCTCTGGCGTCCTTTTTTGCAAGGTAATAGAGGACGGTAGACGGATCTGGCATGAAGGTGCCATTCTGGAGGACTTGTACTTGGGATTGAACCATAAAGACTAGTTTAGTCCTGTCAATAGCATAATTTGAATGCAATTGCCAACGCCACTTCTACTCTGCATCTTGAAGTTCTCCTTGTTACGTAGCCAATGCTTTTCCTTTGTTTAAAATATAAAAAAAAAGAAAAGAAAAGAAAAGAGAAGTTGAATGCATAGCAATTAGCATCCCTTGAAAATTAAAACCAGGTTCTGTACAAGTAGGTTCACATAGATCATCTAAATTACGCTTTTCTGGCTTCGACGAGGCAAATTGTGTACCAGGACCACCTCAGCGGCCTGAGGCCCATTCACCATTGAGTGACACGATGTTGCATCTTCTCTACAGCTATACACAGAATAATATGGGACAAAAGGTTTTGCAGATCAAACATACTATTCTACAACACATGACTTCACCAGTTTTGACAAACAAAGCTCTATCATTGATACAAAGTTATTCCGACCATTCCAAGCCTGTCCGTATATCCCCCCACCAAGCCCGTACAAGATCCTTCCAATAGAACGACCGAGGTTCCCACTGAGGCCTATCACCAACTTTCGGGAAAGCCGAACCACCCCTCCTAACATACGTAGCGTTCAAGTTCAGAAACGGCACCTCCTGCATCCCATTGCGCTCTTTATCACTACACCGAGGAGACACAATACTCAATCCCTCCTCTTTCATCTGCGTCAATATCCGACATGTCAGCTGCGCCGTTGCATCAGCACCCAAGGTCCAGCTAGCATCGACATATCCCAAGGCAAACACCACATTCGGCAGTCTATCGACCATGGTACATTTCCACATGAAATGATCCGGAATCGAAAACCGGTCTCCGTCTACCGTGATCTTTATCCCGCCTGCAATGTTCATTTTCAGTCCGGTGGCTGTGACGATGATATCGGTATTCAATTCGGCCCCGGATTGTAGCCGGATGCTCTTCTCCGTAACGGACTCAATCACACCGGTTACCACGCTGCCACTCCCATTCCGGAGACATTCGAAAAAGTCACCGTCCGGGCACATGCACATCCGTTGTTCCCATGGTTTGTATCTGGGCGTGAAATGAGGATCCAAAGGCACTTCCTTGGGGAGTTCTTTGCGGGTGATATCGAGACATAATCGCTTCGCAAGATTAGGGAACCAACGACAGAAGGTCACCAGTACGAGTGGCACGATGATCCATTTAAATCGAATGAGACTGGCTGCTAGCTTCTCGGGGCAGATCCAACGAATCACTTTCTCGGTAGTGTCTTCCCTTGGAACAGAGAGGACATAACTAGGGGACCGTTGCAACATGGTCACACTAGACGCTTTCTCAGCCAGTGACGGCAGCAGAGTGATGGCCGTAGCACCGGAGCCGACAATGACGATATTCTTATTGGTGTAATCAAGGTCTGATGGCCAAAACTGCGGATGAATGACTGTTCCTTGGAATCGATTGATCCCGGGGATTTCAGTCTCGAGCGGCTCATGATAGTCATAGTACCCAGTACCCATCATTATAAATCGGGTGCGTAGGGTCACAGTGGCCGCATCGTCTGTGGAAACTTGAACCGTCCAGGCCTTTTCACAAGTAGACCAATCCATCTTTTCCACTCGATGCCGGAACTTGATCTTCTGGTCGATTCCTTCCTGCTCGGCTGACTCTTGGAGATACTGACGGATCAGCGAGCCGTGCGCGATTGAGTGTTTCTGAGTCCAGGGACGCCATGCAAAGCCAAACGTGAATAAATCGGAGTCAGACCGTATTCCTGCATTAAATCGTTTTAACCACAATTCATTCCACCAAGTAACTAATCAGCCCAGCACATCTTACCTGGATACTGAAACAAACTCCACGTTCCACCAATCTCATGCCGTTCTTCAAGAATGCAATAGCTCAAGTCCGGATGACTCTCCTGCAATCTATACGCAAAATTAATTCCAGAGATGCCAGCACCGATAATGATTACATCGTAATCGAGGTTGTCGCTTCGTTCGGACATGTTGAGGAATGCGGGTACAGTTTACTATGGCCGTAGTTGAGTTCGGGCAGTGATAACCTGTAACATGAGATTCATCCCGGCGACTGATATATCTATACGAGTCCTGGGTGTCGTTTTGTGTCCACTGGCCTTGTTCGGGGGTAGTCTTGTATGTATCGCCACATCAATGCCCGTAAACCCTAAGTGGATATTACATCTCACTCGGTGCCGCGGGATCCGCGGAATACGATTGTTTCGGGGGCTTGAATACCGGGGCTAAACTGGAACTGCTACGCAAGATGAACTGGGTCGGTGTCGGAACCGCTACGGAGCCGTGTGAATGTATTCAATATAGAACCCTGTTGGACAATATGGAAGTCTTCCGGGTCTGGCTGTCGGCTGTCGGCTGCCTGGCTCTAACTTTATAAATCAAGCTAAACTGGTCGCAATGCTTTCCATGCCCTGGTTAATTATCCTATTAAATTTAAAATACGTGTCGCAGCGTGAAATAAATCCAGTTGTTCATATTCATTATTACTGTTAAAAAGTACGCATATTAGCAGACCTCGAGATTCTTAAAGCAAAGTAGGGCCACAAACAAATGTGCCTAATTGAGAGATAGTTGCAGCCAGCTTTGAACTTCGGTGGTTGACGTTCCACTGAACAGTGATTCAGTTTAGTAGTAAACTGGTCCAATTGTGCTTCTTCATTCATGATTACCTCTGGCGGAAGAAAAAGGTACACATAATCTAGCTATAGGGGTAATGAATGGTATTTAAAAGGTTGGATATGGGACACACGCCGCACCTATCTTTCTATTTGTAAGGGCCAACACCAATTTCACTGCCATGTACTGAGACTATTTTCTCCCCATGGACCGGTGGTGTATTTACATCCTGGATTAAAGTGTATCATTATCCACATACGTTAAGCTGGTATCCGTCCAAGACGCTAAAGAAATGTAGAGAATACACATGGACTCCAACAAGAGCCGAGAAGGTTATCCCAATGCAAGAAAGATTTGAACACCGTCCAACAATGCATCGATGCGTCATATAAAGAGAAACAAGGAAAAGTGTCGAGCTTAAAGAAAGACAATAAGGAATCTCAACCGATATGAAACCTAATTTCACGCCCCTCGTCGAGGCCGTTTACTCTCACCCCCCATTCTCATGCCTCCCCGGCCACCGCCATCGCCGTGTCCACTATCATCGCCCCCGGGTCTTCCACGCTTACGATGGGAGCCTCCTCCTCCTCCGCTGCCGCCGTCGCGGTTGTAGTCTCGGTCGCGCTGACGATCTCGATTCCGGTCTCGGTCTCTATCACGCGGTTCCCTGCCGCCGCCCCAGCGCCTATCTTCTTCTGCGCTGCCTGGGAGGGGTGGCGGGGGAGGGGGGGGAGGTGGTTGTCCACCAAGTGAAGATGGAGGCCGAAGGCGCCCTTCATGCTCCTGACTCTGGGCGTCTGATGCATCCTCCCGATCCCGTCGACGACGATTGTCGTCGCGTGATCCGGTCCCTCGGCGTGATGCTTCGCGGGACTCATACCGTTCTTCCCTAGTGTTGCCTGCGCCTGCATCACTTCTACGGCTGCGCTCACGTTCGTAGTCACGCGTTCGATCTCGGTGCTCCTCTCTCCTGCTGCTACTGCGCGTTCCCTCCTCCTCGCCTGTCCGACGCTCACGTTCCTTATCCCTATCACGGTCACGATCACGGTCCCGTTCTCTGTTGTGCTCTCTTTCTCGATCCCGGTCGTGGCCCGAGTACCGCCCAGACCTCCGTGACTCAGGTCCAGACTCCTCGACAGGCTCCCCACGAGGACCGCTTGGCCGATTCCGAGGTTGTCCATCGTCCTCAGGGAAAGAAGTAGAGGGTCGGCCGGCCATAAGGTCAGGCCGATTCTGTGGTGGCCCCAACCGACCGCCTTCGTCAGGAGCCTGAGAAGCATTCATACCAGCAGGCTGACGGTTGGCACCTCGGCCACGAATCGTTGGACCTGGTCCTGGGCCCGCACGCTCAGCGGGTCCTCCAGTTTGTTGCAGCATGTTGTTGAGTCCAGCAAACCGCTTATCACCACGACCCCGTTCACCACCGTAACCGGGGCCTTGGGGTGGTCCACGATTAAGAGAGGATGGCCCTTGCGGGGGTCCAAGCGCACTACGAGGTCCCGATGGAGGAACAACGGATGCAGGGGATGAAGGATGACTGGAGCGCATGGGTCCTCCAAATGAGCCTTCCGTAGGCTGCGGTTGAAGGTTCTTCAGCCGGTCTGGATGTATTCCAGTGGTGTCAAGCCTTTCAGGACCAGGGGACGATGGGACTGCGGATGTAGATTGGTCAGGACCACCACGCATACCCTGACGACCTGGCCCAGTAGGTGGCTGGCGTTCATTAGGTGCGTTCGGGCCGTTAGATGGCCCAGGACCACCTCGTCCACCTCTGCCAGGTGCATTTCGCATCCGGGGCCCAGATGGGATTTCGGCCGAAGGCTCTGGCTGACGCAGCCGTCCGTGGCTCAGGTCAGAGTCTCTTGAGTCGTGGCCATCCATAGGAGGTCGTCCAACGCGTTCGCTGCGAGGTCCAGTAGGTAAATCCTCATGCCGTGAATGTGCTTGGCCGAAGTTACCGGATCGGCGTTCATCAGGGAAGCGTTCTGGGCGGTTTGGAAGTTCCACTCTGGGAGGCGATAACGTTCTCGATGGCAAAGATCGCCTATCATCCTTCTCTTGTCGCAGTGCCTCCCCACGTCGATAGCCTTCCCGGTCAGGATGATCGTGTATCATCTCTGCACGATCAGGGTGTGTCGGTGGACCAGAGCGTGCGACAGGTGGTGCCTCTCGAGCATCCGAAGGGCGCAAACGTCCGGAGCGATCTGGCCACTCCGGTTCTCTTGGGAGACGCCCCTCACGGTAAGGAGGACCACGGAACGGCTCATCCATAGATGGCCTTAAAGGATACTCTCTATCGAGACGACCATAGCCCCTTCCATCACCCACAGGCTGTTCGAACGACCTATTGTAATCATGCTCACCACCATAGCGGCCGCCTCGTGGGTAATCTGTATGTCTATCGCGTCTGTCGTCTAAAAGGTCAGGCCGTGGTGGCAACCTTCCATCCTCACGGTAAGGACGATTAGGGGTATGCGTCTGCGAGCGTACATTCTGGTTGCTGGGCGGCGCTCGTTCTGGGTCTGGGCGTCGAGGAATGTTTGCTTGTCGGCCAGGTTCAGGGCCCTTTGGAGGTGCTTGGGATGCAGCAGGTGCTGGGGAAGCAGGGGCGGGCTGACCAGTGGTCCGAGGCTCTCCTGCTGGAGTAGCAGGTTTTTCATTGGTTGTTGATTCAGCGCCGCTTGCCTGCTGCGTCTGGGAAGCAATCGGTTCAGCTGTGGTCGAGGCCGTGGTATCAGCTTGCTCGGACGACTTCTGGCCCAGTTTATCTGTGTCTGTTGTGTTCTTCGGCGCAGCATCGATCATCTTCGCATCCTCAATCTCTCCATCTTCGACTTCCGTCTTTGTAGGCTCTGTCTTGGACGCTCTGTGGGTTCAATTGTCAGAAACGTGGGTCAAGGTTGTACGGTTAGCCTTAGGTTGTATGGACTTACTCGGTAGTTGGTTTGAATTCCGCAGCGGAAGCGTTCAAGCCTGGGGTCGAAGATTGAGGCCGTGACGGCAGAGATTTTCCATTTGCGTTCTTGTCAGCTGCTTCACTCTTTAAAGGATTGCCTTTCCCTGCTGCTGGTTGACTAGTTATCATAAAAGCCTGAGGAAGCATCCATTTCTTTTCGCGTCGGTTGAGATCACCAATGAGAGAGGCTGCGGGAATCTTCACATCATCCCGCTCATCGTTCTGGCTGAGATTGTTCACACTGGTCAACATATCACGGCCAATCCAGTTCACGGCAGGGAAGTTTTGCACAACTCCCTTTAGGACACTAATGGCGTTCCGAATGTGCATGTATTCGCCACCATTCAGGCAAGTTTTGAGGGCAGCAGCCAGAAGACGGTGCCACTTGTACAAAAGTCGGCGGAAGTCCTCATACTCCAGGAACGTCGTCGGTTTGCCTTCCGGATCAACAAGCATGGCAAATCCAGGAAGGTCCCTCTTAGTTCCGAACGCTTCCTTCTCGTAAACAGCCTTGTCAGCATGCCAGCGGCCAAGATCGCGGATGATCTCGTTCAGGAAACGGCCAAGGTTATCAGCTTCCCTTGAAGTGCAGTGGAAAATCAATGCAGTAAGTCTCTGCTCTCGGAACAGTTGGTCTAGAAGACCGACAGTCCGGAAGTTAGGCGTTCCGGATGTATGGAGGAATTTGAGGAGTTTAAAGCAGTAAAATGCGTCAATAGGCGACAACAGCAGTCGAGGCATGAAGCACTGCTCAAGCAAAGCCACATTCAACGCATCGTGTTTCCCGCGCATACCAGCGAACCATCGATCTTTCTCCTTCTGCAGCTTCGTCCTTGTCTGACCATAAGACTTCAGATGAGCTTTGTTCTCCTCCAGTATGCGGTCCTGAAGTTGAGTTATCTGCTTCTTTTCCCGCTCCTTTCTTTGGCTACCAGCCATACTAATGTCAGATCGGTCGTTACCAATGGCGACTACTTTCTTCTTCTGGCGGTCTATTTCGTCCTCGTATGCTTTTTGAGGTACGTGTACGTCGTAAAGAGACAGTTGCCAGAAGGTGACATAGAAATGCAGGCCAACCACACCCCATGTTTCAGAAGGCAGAGCCGACTTGACCTGGTCTTGAAGGTCTTGCATAACGGGATTCAGAGATTCGGCAGTAACTGAGGTTGTTGCGATGGCTTGTTCTGTTGTTTTGTTCACAGCATCGGTGTCAGGAGGCTTTTCAGACTGATCCTTGTCAACATCCATGGCACTCTCAGCAGGCTGCCCGCCATCCTGAGCTGTCGCCTCTCCTTCATCCGTTTCCATCTTGTCCGCCTCATCTTTAGGCGGAGATTGTTGCTCGCCCTCTCCACTCTTGGCCACCCCTGCTTCCTCTTCGGGTGTCGCTCTATCACTCTCAGATATCTTCTTGGCCACACTTGGTCGTCGGATCCAAAAAGCTATTTCAGGCTGGACTCCAAACTCACTAATCAGTGATGAAAGATCAGGGACAAATGAATCGAACTCCTCCACCGACATATTGCTGCGCAGAAGGTCCAGATACTGAGCTAAAACTCGATGAATTTCGTCGAATACATTACCCAAGAGTTTGAGTTCGTCGGAGCCCTCCGACTCCTGGAAAATGCAGGTCCACCGTTCCTGGGCGATCGCAATAAGTAACTGACCAGCAAGCTTGGAAACAGTCAACGCTTTCATTAGTCGTCTTGAGGTAGTTTTAGACTCGTGTCGTCGGTCCAACAGCTGTAGGATTGTTTGGGCTTGAAGGACTTCACCACCTGCCATGGCCTGTATTTGATTGTCGTTAAAGTTGGTGTCGGTGATGATACCAGCCATGGAGCTGATCATCTGCTCTAAGACAATAAGATCGGTGGAATTGTTGTGTCGAAGTTGTTCAACAACATATTGCAACACGGGGGTAGGATCCATTACCGAGTATCGTTTGAAGGTTCTGCCCGCAAAGGTTGACAGGGCATTCAGCCAACGACTGGTCAGCAATCCACCCTCTTGTACACGGCTTCTTCCCTTCTGACCAAGTGAGTTTATCAACGCCCATGTCAAGATGTCGTACCCGAGGTTGGTGAAGTAACGTGCACATTCCACGACAACTTCGATGAGATTTTCATAAGATTCGATTTGGCTAATGGCGACATTGATAACAATACCGGGATTTGCATACGCAATCTTGGCCAATGCCCGAGCCATCGGTCGTATATTCGTCTTACTCAGCCTCTTGAGTACGTCCTTCGTCTCCGCCCTCGCTTGGTCAAACGCCGACTTTACATCCGGAAGGCGAGACGTTTGTCCAGAATACCATTCTGCGTACATATTGTATCGGGTTTCCCGGGGGAAGAAGCTGACTAGGTCAAAAACTTCGTTGACAACACCGGGGTTTGCTTTGGTCAAACTGATGGCGGGCACCAAGAGGCGTTTGCAGAGGTCCTTCCACCGGGCCCTGTTGTCAGGCGAATCATCTTTACTTAGACTGTCTTTTCCAATCCTTGCAATTTTGGTCAGTAAACTGGCGTCCTGTCCGATTTTGTGTCCAGAAAGGTTCAGGAACGACGAGCATAGGGCAAAGACATCGTCGACGTTCTGACACAGAGGAACATTATCGGCCCAATCGTCCCAGTAGAATCTATAATCAGTTCCATCGTTCGTATCCTCCTTATCAAGTTGGGCCCATCGAAGCACTCGCCTCGGAGGTGCTTGGGTTAGCCGAATCTGGCCCTTCGGTATACCGGACTGGTCTGAACTCAGGATCTGCTTCTGCTCTCTAAGCTCCTCTGCAGAAGGCAGGGGCCGCAGTGAAGCGTATACTTTGCTCAAACAGTGGTGGAGGATACGATGAATAAACTCGGGGAGCTCCGGGTAGCCGTCCATAAGCCAGGGAAATTTGCTGAGTATGAAAAGGGACTCGGGAAGTGCGCCAATTGCCAGTAAGCTCTTGAGAAGCATCACTTTCTGGTCTGACGGCTCCGGAAGCTCGTCGTCCTCGGTCTTGACTGGGGTTGACCTTTCTGCCTCCTGGTCTTTTCCGGGTGTTGCTGATCGTGTCTCCGATTCCCGAATGCGAGGAGTAGGGGTAGGTAGGGTATCATCCGACAAAGCACCAGCCATCATCAGTGCATTCACACCCCCACCAGGCCTTGCAGCTCTCTCCCTTTCCACTTTTTCTTTCATTTTTTCCTCCTTCAAAAGGTCCATAGAGTCATCTGGTCTCCAAAGATGAGGGTACAAGTCACGTAGTGAAATGAACCCTACCTTAATCAGCAGAGCCGCTAGATAGATAAGATTATCCGGAAGAATGTCCGACTTGCTGCGAGCCCGAGATGAGTAGAAGCGAAGCTTGAATCCGAGAAGCTGCGCCGCGACTCGATTCCCCTTAGGTGGCAATGTCCCTGTCTCTTCGATCCATTTACGTGTTCCGGCTTCCTCTTCCGAGAGATTGTTGCTTTCAGGGAGTATACGTTTCAGCTCCTCCTCAGATACTGGTTTACGACCAATCTCGAAGAATGCCCGGATACCAATCTCTTTGACTCGCTTCCAGAATTCTCTATCCCGATGTTGGTTTGTGTGCACTAATTCGGCCCGTTCTTCATCTGTCGTTACCCATCCCGCAGAGCCTGGTAGTGCCCAATTTGGAAGACCAGAATCACGATTATCACCGTCAGAACCGCGGAAATCATCCTCCTTAGGCCACCATGAGCTAGCTCTTAATAGCTTCACGAAGAATCGATATTGCTTGACGAGTACGGCAGCGAAAACATCTAGCGTCACGTCAAGTACACGACCGACATCCATATCGAACGCGCCGATCATTGCCTTGACCCTCTCGAAGGTATCCTCAACGACTTCGCTGGACGGAGGTTCATTATTGCTGGTTGTGAAAAGCTCGGTGAGAAGCTTTGAATACCCCTCGGATTCTTCACGCAGTAGGTTATAGTTAGACTGTCGGTAAAGCAGATTGGTCTGCTTCCGAATTCCCATACGGGCGAATGTATCACGAACAAGGCCCAGAGACTGGAGGAGTGGTGTGTCGAGCTGCAGACGCATGAGCGCGGCGTTGATTCCAGTCGAAAATACCAATGGCTTCAAGGCAAGGTTCGATGTGTCGGAATCGGTAACGATAGATAACGTGTCCAAGAACAGAGAACGGGTATCGAGGAGGGTTGTCGTCTGTCCTTCGCTATCCATATCAATATCTTCCGCCGCAACATCTTCTCCTATGATATCTTTAACTACCGCTCCAGCATCCGTCGGCGACAGCCGTCCGTAAAAAGCGGCCCGGATCACTTCCTGGTATATCGCGGCCAACTTTGTGATATCCTGCTCATTCTTTGCATGCACTCCATCCTCAACAAGCTTTTGTTTCCCCGTAGAGGACCATGCTTCAACCACGCTGTCACTCACGTACTCATAATCGAAAGGGGGAGGTGGAGCTGCAGGCTGGATGGGAGGAACATGCGATATCTGGGGTTGCGGTGTGGGCGGTGGGTGCGGGTGGGATTGCGAAGGAGCCGGTGAAGGTGATGGGGGAGGTTGAGATTGATTCATCGCTAAGGAGGCGCCGTTTGTCTGATTCTGATCCGAAGCTTCTTTCGCCGGTGTTGTGTTTGGAGGTGACATAGCAGTATCCTTCCGACCGCCAGCCTGATTCTGGGTATCGTTGCTAGGCCTCCGTCCAAAGTTATTCCTTCCCCCTCGATTATTCTGTCGGCGCCCTCTTCCGCGAGTATCGGAGTGATCGCGAGGTAAGTTGTGTTGCGCCATGTTTAGGTTACTCGGTCGATGAGGAGAGGGCCGTTGGCCGTCGTTTACTGAATCACTAGACCAAGTTCTTTCACCTCTTTTTCTTTTTCCTCCGCCACCTGGAGCCATGACAGCTTAACCAGAGCTACCTTGGATTGCTCAGGCAGAGAACCGGAATGTTTCCGACAGGTCGCAAGTCATGAGCGGAGCCTGGGTTTGACTTTGTCAGCGTGTACCACAATTAAGATGAGGGTTGGAGCAATTAGGCATGGAAGTTCAAAGCAGTGGGAATGGAATAACCTGCCGTGGAAATGACATGTGACGGAATCTCGAGAGTAAGATTGCCCTGTTCTGAGACAAAGGTGTCTTGGGTTATGGACTCGGTGATTGACGATAATAAAGAGGATTGCACCGCGAGTGTCGCGCTTGGCTCGCTTGTGTTACCCGCGCTCGGCGCTAAACTTTTTGCGGTCTCCGCTCAGTGTTCTTTCACTACAACATCATCCCGGTTATGCAGGCTTAATAACAGAAAAAAGACGAAGAGAGTAATTTCTCCGAGGCATTACAATCTAACGATCTGAGGTATCTGGACTTTCTACTTACGCAAAGTAACGAACGATCCACCTGCACGATATTAATATTAATAGTCGCCGACCGGTGTACTCGTCTATTATATATAATTAGTATATAAAACCACATTGCTGCTTCACAGCATCTCATGAATACTCTTGAATATACCAGCACAATGGCCGTCAGTTTTTAAACAATGATCTTTTATGTATACGATATAAAAGCTTCGTCAAAAGCGCATTCTAGGAGCTATGACCTCCAAGTGATGTCAGGGAGTCTTTTTATCTATGACCAGAGCTGATCTACAATACATGAAATAAAATGTGCAACCACAGAGGAAGCATAGTACATCAGGGAATCGTTAGGAATTCATTTCATCATTATACGCTAGTAACACTACAGTCTTGCGCCGTCCAGCTTTACAGCAAACCCAAGTTCTTAGCCTCAATGTCCACGATCTCAGGAATAAGCTCCTTCAGACTAGGCTTGCTCGGAGACCATCCAAGCAACTTTCTGGCACGAAGCGCATGGCCTCTAGAGCTGCTTCCCCAAGCATACAGCCCAAACTCATTCAGCTCCGAGACCTGTGCATCCGGCAGTGATTCAACATCAGGAGATGGAATGAGCTTCTTCTCATAGGCGACTCTAGCCACTTCACGCTGGATATCGCCCCAGACAAATTGTCCGTTCTCGGCAAGATAGTAGCCCTTATCATTCCAGGTGGCCTTTCCACCACCGGCGGCGGCAGCGTCTGCCAAAGCACCATACACGTCGCTGAGGTCCTGGACGTGGACCTGATGCCAAATATTCTTGCCTTCGCCCACCAAAAATCCCTTCTTTCTCTTCAACACAGCAGCGGCGAGCCAGTACGCCTGGACACTCTTCTGGTTACCCGGTCCACGGCCCGGACCGTAGATAGTGGGAGGGCAGACGATGGCCGTCTTGACACTTTCGGGGTTCCGCTGGCTAGCCTCGATGATGATCTTGTCAACGTTACGGTGGAAAGAGTCATCGGGGAGGTTAAGGAGTTCGTCAACGCCTTCCCAGTCGTTGTGCTCCTTAGAACGGTAGAAGCCCCAGGTGTTGGTGCGGAAATCCTCAACGGTCAGAATGCCAGTGCCAGAGGTGTGGATCACCCAGACTGGCTTCTCGGGCGTGTGGTGGGCGGCACCCTTTGCGATTGCCTCAGCTGATGCTACATGATCACAGTCGGCACAATCTAAGTGGCGTCGTTAGTTACACAAGGTCGTACACAACGCTTTTATTGCCGGAGATTGTATAGATAGGTACTTACGGAGTACGATGTCGGCATTCTTAACCTCTTCCTCGATAATGTCGGAGGAGTCGAGATCTCCAAGCACGATTCTCACATTGGGGTATTTACTAGTGACCTGGGCTGCCTTATCCTTGCTTCGAACCAAGAGGGAGTATTGCCAGTCAGGATGTGCCTGATGTACGGCATAAAAGACATCTCCGCCAATGTAACCGGTGGCACCGGTGCTGGAGATAAATTAGCAATCGATTCGATGCTAGTTACCGGAGATAAATTTACCTACAGGAAGACCTTAGGGGGAGCCATTCTCTCAAAGGTAAGTAAGTGTTGCTGATAAGCTTTCAAACGAGGTCGAAACGATGAGGGGTAACAAGGAGGGGCATCTTGAGGTTTTTATAGCTTTGCTGAAAATACGTAATAGCAACAGCTCAAGCTGTCGGGATGCTTTGAAATCAAAAAAGTGGAATGATGGATCCACAGGGTTCAAGACGTGCAATCAGAGTTAAGCGCAGGGTGCCAGGGTGGGGTTGAAAAGGGAATTTGAGGTCATAGACCCAAACTTGGACGGTGACAAAGTTCCACATGGAGTTCGGGAAAAGTCAAGGAAGGTCGATTCGGCATTCGTTACTATTTTGGGGATCGTGCATCTATAAATACGACCTTCCAACAACACAGTATACCTACGTCTTTATGATCATAATCGATGTGCTTGAAACTAGGCGAAATTCCCAGTTTTACTCAAAACTGAGTTCCTATATAGCGTATGAGTTTCCTTTAGAAACTGCAATACTAAACCGTATCTGATTAAATTATTTATAAGAAGAGAGCGATTCTCCAACAACTATAATGAGGTTGTTATCTTGTACGTCCCAAGTTCTTGTTGCTTTCCTACTGCACCATGATATGGTCAATTATCCTAGGTCATTCTACGCCGCTCGAGGGCTCCATTTCGCTACGCAACATGTTCCGTACATTTTAGGCAGTTAATCTGATTCGGAAGGGATTTCATTATAAGGGACAATTATAGTAAGGTGTACGGCTTCGAGAAATATCGCTAAGACAAAGGCCATTAGCGCTTACATCTCTCAGCCCTGCCGTCGTTGGCCTTTTCCTAATGCGCTAGGGCTGAGACAGTATCGAGATTCATTCCCATTCCTAGTAGGCTAGCGATCAGGGGTTATATCTGCGAGATGATGTGTTGTAGGCTTGCACTAATGCACGCTTTTTTTTGAGACCCACAAAAGATTGTCATAACTCTCCTCGCCACAGGAAACAGGACCTAGAACCGTGTATCACAGGGTAACAAACTTTAGAGCTGATTGCACGAGGTCCCTTCAAGGGTGTACCTCGCACTATGACCATCTACGTGGATTTCAGTTTCTACAAGTCTAAACAGATATCGTCAGAGGTTGCACGCTGCGTTATATTAAAACATTATGATATCAACAACACATCTCTCTCTGACTTACAAAATGCTTTGGTCACATAGCGTGGTATTCAGTTTAGCAAGTAAGTGGAAGTTGCGAAAGTTCTATGCAATCGGGTTCTCAATAGACTTGAGTTTCAGAGTGGTAGTTTTTTCTCTAGTCCTAAGGGAGTTGTAGTCCATGATGCCTCCTCCTTCTCTGGTTACTTGGACATTGTCTCAAGTCACTCAGAGGTCAGTCATAAATCGTACCTCAAGCCCAGGAAAATCAGTGCACATCGGATATTCGACAGCACTGCCGAATTACCAGACTCTAACCCCCATCAAGAGAATAGCGAGAAGAACTTCGTTCTCCGCGCTTTGCCACCGCTGACTCATACGTTGGTGCCTCCGAACGTAATACGTCGGTATCAACAGCGATGGTTCGCAGTTCGTTTCCCTCTATCAAGACCCAAGTCTATCGGTATGTTTAGGATTTTACTGGGTAATTATTGGCCCATGTCTGACACGTTCCTACAGGGACTAAAGGCATTATAAATTTATTAGGAATTTTTTAATACTATATTCACTGGTAACTGGTCTACTTGATCAATCATTACTAAGGCTTTAGATAGGGAGAAGAAGAGAGCTGAGAGATAAGAATTCCAAAAAGTCTTCAATATAGGACTGGGCCTGAAGTTAAGAGAAATTAATAGACTACTATAGCATATTTGTTTATAACTGAAATGGTAACCTGATTTTCCTTTTTGTAAATCAACCTACTCTGCTTCCTCCCTTAACTCTTTCTCATTCAATAATCTATAGACTGTATATAACGTTTAATCTGCAACACCCTACGATATGATAGAGTAGTGTATCTTTGATGGCTCCTCAACGAATGCCTGAAATAACTCAAGAAGAATTATTTACTAACGACTGCTAAGATAAGCTTTGTTCTTTCAGTGCGTTGCTACGTAGGCCGCCTATTAAATATAACTTTAATATATAGGACCAAGCTAACTATAAGTCAAAGGAACTATAAAGCAGATTCTTATATTATATTAGAACTAACAACAGCCCACTGCGGCGAGCTCCTCTCTCTTAAGCTGCTAATAGGCTACCTAGCCATAAATCACTCTTAGATTAGTCATATATAACAGGCAAATTATCTACAATACAATCGTTAAGGTAGCGGCGAAGCGGTAGTAAATTGGTTAAAAAAGCTCATAGGTAGTAGTTTCATCCAAATAAGACATCTACTTCCGGCAATTAGTGGTCTTGACTGCATGGTTTAGCCTTCTGAATTAAGTGTTAATACTGGACCCACACCCTGGTCCAAACGGCGACTGGGAAATCCAGTTGTAAGTCAATAGAACAACGTCTCCATACAGGGCTGCCAGTCTATATTATTCTATGTTATTACTATTGTATCTAAAAGTTGTCTACTAGATATATTCACCAGGTATAGATATCCACCGTCCACCTATACCAAGCTCTTTGTGGCCAGCACAGCTTATGCATCATCACCAAACAACTCCAGTAAAACAGTTTGTCTTGCTAAGTATGGATAGGAAGTGCAGAAAAGAGTGACTTTGTGCTTCTCCCGGACAAAGCTCCAATGGCATTGATTATAATTCAAGGGGTTTTTTTTCTTTGTTTTTCTGTTTTTCTTTTCCTTCCTTCCTTCTTTCTTTCTTTCTTTCTTTCTTTCTTTCTTTTCTTTTCTTTTTTTTTTTTTTTTTTTTTTTTTTTTTTTTTTTTTTTTTTTTTTTTTTTTTTTTTTTTTTTTTTTTAAAAAGTCTATTGCGACTACAAAAGTAAGAAATGATAGATATCTATCACGGATGAAGGTCCCGATGTAACGGGTAATTATCCTGCACCTATTTCAATCTCACGTGAAGTGACTGATATCGGTTAGAATGGACAATGCTTTGTAGAAACATGCTCTTTACTCTCTAAGCTTCGGGACCAGATACAAGGAAGTCAATCTGACAGTCAACATAGTAATAAGATGGTACTATTTTACTCAATGAAATAGCTTCTGAGCAATACCTCCTGGTGCCTACAATAAATTCATCAGTATTTGGTTGTATGTGTACCCACACATCAGCGTGAGTCATAAACAATCTTATCTGGCCATATATCAAGCCCCATCTAGATCCAATTGTCTCGTAGTCTGGAGAAGCGGTGGAGATTTTTCTCTACTGGCACCTGCCTCACAGTCCACTCAATATCGCCTTCCCTCGAAGTGGTAAGTTCACGCGGGCACCTCATGACGAGGTTAGAATGCAAAGCGGAAGTCATCGGGTCTCTATGCCGGTGATCGCGTGTGTGTTTGATATTTGACCCTTGGAACCAATATAGATTTCCAATGGCTATATTCCGTACTAACAAATCATAGGTTGGAGATAATACGAACTTGCCCCTCAGATTGACTTGTCATTTAGCATGCCTATGACTATCGCTGCGACTTACGTTGGCGAGGTCAGAGTGAGGGGCAATTGGCATATCCTAATCTCTCAATCTCAGCCCCTCAATTACTCTAGCTATCTATATCGTTATCATTATATAAAACAAATTATAATATACTTGGAGTCTTTAAACTTAGCTCCCTGAATATGAGTTGACCTAATTGACTAACCGATTAATTTCTCACTACATAACTATTTAGTTCCGCTCAGGCCTCTCCGGAGGTCAACCAGTTTTGAGGCCAAAAATAATTCCATTCTAATCACCGGCTTGTGTATTCAGTATGCGCTTTGATAGGCTCGTCTCAGTATCATCTCAACACTGCCTTTTCCCTTTCAGTGGTCTTGCATCTCCAGTGTCCCAATTCATAGCCCCGCCACGACATCATCTACTGTGATATGGCGCGAGAAGATGTTGTCGATCCCTGTGGAGCATGTCGCTTAGAGATCGTGAGTGGGACCCATCGGAACCACGGAGTCAAGGGTGGTCCTATTATATTCTGTATCCAGCTGGCAACACCTTTTAGAAAGGAAATGATATACAACTACCTTGACAGGGATCAGGATGACAGTTTTCGCACCCTACCATAGTAGGCGAATGCCCAAACACGTCTAATGGGTCTACTAAATGAGTCACATAGCACAAGGGAAACAACAAAATCAACGGGGTAGTTGATGGTAATGTCATGGATTATAGAAGCTCTATGCCGGTATCCTTGACATATTGCTTCTTGAGATCATACGTATATGCGATATGCCAATCGATTCAGATTCCAAAGATTGCCCAACTCCAATATTCAGCTACAGCTACACCCGAGATCGGCCCTTCCATGGTACGTACTGTACTTGCCCCCACTTTATCAGCTCACCACAGCTCCGAGATCGACACCACCAATTGCTCCAAGATATGATAGGATGCATGTATTCTCTACGCCTTTCTACTAACTGCTAGCGTTAGTTTCTATATTGTGGTTGAGCCGAAGCGAGAGGAAGATCAAAGCTAGTTTGATTCGGCTGGCGAATCAGTTGGGATATTGTGGGGAAATGCGGATGTGGCTGTCATCTTTCCTAGCTGAATTGTGGAGTATGCATGACTCGTGCAATATCTACTTACTACTATCTAGATGCCCGGCTGTAAAGTAAATGGCATACGTGGCATATCTCATAATCTTAGGCGTAGAGTTGGAGCCATAGATAGCACAAACTCTACGAAATCCTCAGCCGTACTGCAGTGGGTCTATTCGTTTGAAACCCACTCCAGCAGCTGGAAATGAGCGGTGCACTGCCAGACATAGAGCACGATGGCATCATGTACAGAGTTCAGCTGAGTGCATCCGAGGCTAAAGAACATAGCGTGGACAGATCTCCTATCAAAGAATTTAGCGCGGGGCTCAGATGACGTTACCAAGCCAGCTGCACAGGAGTCATGACACCAGCTGAGAGGAGGATAAAGGTATAAAAGGTCTCTTCATCTCCCGGGAGGTTCTTTTCATTCCCAAGCAGGATTACTATTGCTTTCATTTCCATCTCATATTATATACCAGCTCCCAATCTATTCATCATGTCGTCTTTCGCCGAGTCCTCCCGAAACGTCGAGATCGAAACCCGGGGATCTGAAACCTGGCTCGTTTGCGAGGCCCAGGCAGAGGATGGATCGTGGCAACCCGCCCAAATCAACCTCGATGAAGTGATCGGCAACGACGATGGTCAGTGTCCTACCTTCACATCTGATGAAAAAAAAGATGACTAACACCCTGGATAGGCTGGTTCAGCCGCGAAACCACCGGATTTACTAAGAGTGCCGATGAGATCTCTTTCTATTTCCGTGGGGATGAGCCTTGGCTCGAGGCCGACCTGCCAACGCGTGATGGTGGTAACCGTGGACGTCAGGGCATCAATCTCGGACTCCACATTACCAACAACAACGGTACGCTGGAGTGGTATGTAAGTATTGAGAACCATCATCCGGGTTCTTAGGACAATCGCTGACTTCTATTCAGGGACAATGAATGTATCAACCTCGATCCATACAGATATGCGAGATTAGATGAATCGAATGAATGGTCTTCAAACCAGACATCTCATTGTAGCTCAATTCCAAGTGTATCTTCGTAGTACGTTGTAACAGCGGCTGAAGTGTAGAATCAGTAATGCAGTTATGTGTAGATTCATCTACTTAACTTCACTGGTGAGCTCCTTTACGGGACGGGCCGCTACCCCTAACCCCAACTACTAACTACCCGACCACCAGCCAGCTGTGCCCATGAACAAGAGAACGAGATGAAAATAAAATAAGCATTGCCGGAGAAGGTCGCTAGCCACACTAAGAAATCGATGCAAGGCACCAAGAAAGAATACCAGGAAGAGCTTAGAAGAATCCAAGCTGAGTTTGCCGCTGCTATATCCAGCGTCTGACAGGAACTGGGGGACCTGAGAAAGGAAACTGTTACCTTGCAGTCCGCCCCCAAGGCATGCACGCAAACCAGCGATGATGAGATTCTTCGGGGGATCTGATCCCTGCGCAGCACAGTCACTACCCCCTGATATAACTGATAATACCCCAACCTAGGCAACGGTAGCAAAGACTGGGAACCATCCACTGGGAAGTAAGAAGAGGCAAACTAAGACACAGAGAACTTGTGGGCAAGCATAGATCGTTAGGGATCAGGTTTAGCTTGCAGGATCATAGTTTATTGGTAAAATGGTACAATATTACATCAAAGAAAGGAGATATTACCGATATCAGGCCTTTAACTACCTAGCATAGTCATACAGAGAAAGTACAAGATATAGGGACACCCAGACACTTCCGAAATCGTCTCCTCTATTCAACAACAAACCATGCGCGTGCGAGGCGATCCTACTAGCTCCAGTTTTGATGACCTCCACCAGATCATTAGTATCCATGTACCTTTCTAGACTAGGTCTCTGCAACCTAATTTACTGATTTGTATCGATCGGTATAGTGCGCTGAGGGAGACACTCAATCTGGGCGCTGGAGCCGCGATCTCTGGCTGGGGTCAAAGCAAAAAAGTGGATGTTGAATATTTGGATCGAAGTGAGGTAAGCATCAAATTAGAGCAATACCAGCACTATCTTCCTATTCATGACACTTACACTTGTCTGGTAACAGTTCGAAGGAAGCACTTTAACGTATCAGGTGCTCGTCTATTTGGAAAACCAGCCGAGTACCTCTTATAAATATTCCTTCAATCAAGCGCAATGGGATGACTTCAAGAAAGAACCGTCCACAGACAAGCCGCAATTGATATATGGCGATCGATACATTTCTGGTAATATGAGCAACCTCCAAATCTATATATTGTCGATATCACTTTGACGTTCCTCACTGACAGTGGCAATTCTGCTACAGATTTCATCACCGGAGGGTATTTCTTCGTCCGTTTCTCAGTCAAAGTGCGCAATCAATCCAATACCAAGGAAATTGAAGAATCGTAGGTTTTACACCATATTTCTCTTCGCTATTTGACACTGAGGATAATCTCTTCTTTTCAGGGCGGAGTTAGCCTTCCAGATGTACGGAGCGAACGTTCAAGTCAACCAGAAGATGAAGGAGGCTGTGGAGAAAATCGAGAAACATTCTGAAGTGAGATGTTTTGTCTATCAAGAGGGAGGTACCCGGTTTCCTAAGAAGGGCTCCGTTACGGACGACGGAAGCGAGTCCTCCGATTTTCTCTATATCAAACAGCAAGCGGATAAGTTCTATAACGAAGTCAACAATGGAGAACACAAATACCGCCGATTGTAATTGTCACCTTGGGCTCCACTGATCTTTGGCTGCTGACAGAGACATATTGCCATATTGTAGGCGTACACCACTTTGCCGAATTTCAACGAGAGCAAGCATTTTAAACCTTACGACTACCGGCAAGCCGAGGAGAAGGTATGGCCCCTAAACAGCTTGGTTGGCATAAAGAACATGACTGATGAGACGTGAGAACAGAGCCGACAGCTCTTCGAGGACTTCACCCTTTACCAATCATATGATACTCTCTTAACCAACAGTAAGACAGCCTGCATTACTTACTATGCGTATAACGCTGAAGCATTATGAAATTCTAGTTCGCAAAGACCGATTTTCCGGGGGCGGAGCCGTGAAAGAAGAGTTGAAGAGTAAAAGAACAGATGAGGTTGAGAAGATTCGTCGCAAGGTAGGTCACCATCTTTCATAAGTGCAGACAGCAGCTCTATCACAGTTCATTCTAACAGCTATAGGTGGAGAATATTGCGGCGGACCCTGCGAAAGAATTGAGCATTGGCTTCAACTATCTGAGGGCCGAGGAATTCTACGTGATGGTCATTGTAAGGAAAGCCCGAGTTGACTAATGCCACTACGCCACGCAATCACTGACATATCAATTCTATTACCTAAAGAATGCCATCAAAACAGTTACATACATCGCCCAAAGCCGAATGACAGAGGTCGGAGAGAGCACAAGTGACAGTAAGAACGCAATCCAATTGGACTGAGGTCTGCTAATAACCCCGATTTTGCAGTTGCACTCCCAGAGCTTTCGTCAAGAGCTACGAAGCTCTTCGAGTTCCAGGCGTATGACTTTCCAGATGTCTTGGGGACCAAGGTTGTATCCTTCGGGAGAAGTACTGCTGACAGAGATTCCTTCGGTTGCACCTTTGGTCAGCACATAGATCAGTTCGATGGCTGGAAAGAGGAAAGCTGTCTCTGGGTGTTTCCAACACATCTCAAGTCAATCGCTGATCGTACAGTGCTTGTTCAAAAGTCCAATATCAAGAACCATATTCGATTGGAGCTGCTGGAGAAAAAGCTGAAGTCTCTGTTCCAATTTTATGTTAATGTGTATTGAGATACTGTTTTACTGCTGCTACTTTCGAAATGGACTGGAAACTGCAGAGTATGCATTCGGAGGAAGTGATCGAGAAGGGGGATCCGTGTGAAGATACAACTTCCTATCTTCAGCCCATGCCATAACTGGCGATAAAATTGTACTCACGTTTCCTTGGGTAGCCCCTCTGTGACTCAACTGTTGTTCGAATGCCAAATCTTTTCCTTTCCAATCGTATTACATAGGGAGACACCATCTCTGGGTAATGACTAGATTCGATCGTGAAGTATCACTGGTATATCAGGGCGTCTAATACTAACAAAGAAATGATAGTACATGATGCATCCGAAATCAGACTACGAGGTAACTCATGCTGTGTCTCATGCCGTACTCCTAAAATCTATTTCATATCTCTGAAGAACATTGAATGGCTGTCCTTCCTCAATCCACACCATTACATGTAGCCGGGGTGATGTAAAGATACGTATGACCTATTGAAGTCACTTAGGGCAGCTCCAGGACATATTCGACATATCCCCTTTCAAGCGGCTCTTCATGAGTCCCCTTAGGCTGCCACGATCAGGGCGGAAGAGGAGCAGAAGATATTCAGTCCTATGGCAGCTTTGCCTAATAAACGCCGAGCCCAATCCTCGAGCCTCGTGCCGCAATTACAGGGTGCTGTTGTGGCATTAAGCGACGACCTAGCTTCGGGGCTCTCGGTGCACAAAGATTAGTATAGCATCTTGCGGGACTCACTGCCACTAGGGAACATTATCCACCTGGATATGAGTCTATTAGGTCACTAATCCGTCTTCAGCTGACGGATATGTTGCATCCGAGCCAGACAGTCTGTGAGATCTAAGACGACCATGACGTAGATGAGGCCGTTTTCGCTCATTTAGATTTAAGCCAGTGACATCTATGACATGGCTCATAGAGCATAACTTCCTAGATCTAGAAACCGTCCCCCGACCCGGAGCCGGTTTGGGGCGGGTTCGGGTCGGGTCCAGCGGTTAAACCGTACCAATCTATATAGATTCTATTTTTATATAGTATGAATAGCTTTAAAAATAATAGAAATATTGATATATAGAAAAAATGATATTAAGCTGAGAATAATATTGAGCCGTAGTCGATCCCTACTAAAAATAGGGGTCGGCGGTGAGACGGGTACACATTCTCGTTGTTCCTACCGTAGGTCCCATCAAAACATCACTCAATTATTCCCAGGCCCACACCTATTTTCAACGCATTGTAAGGGGCTCAGATATGTCTCTACGAAAAGCCTTGGGCTGCATTATATGTGCCGCTGTGTGGCTTGTCGCTATTGACTTTGCTGCCGGTTTCCCAACGCAGCTTGATAGATTCGGTGTCAATTTGGGTCAACGCGGACAGCCCGTGGAGAATGCTGTCAGTGATGTTGTCTCCCCTCAATCTGAGGAACTTTACCCCACCAGGTACTCTGTATTGAAGCATGAAGAAGATGACTCCGCCATTGAGTCTCTTACCGGATCAATGGAAGATTGGGCTAGTGACAGGTCTCTTTCGCGGCTTACCGACACCGGCTCCCACTACCTTGAACCAAATGATCCCTTTGAAGTTAAGGAGCAGTTGAATAAATACAATGCAGCCCGAAAACCAGTATTTGCCATTGCACATAGGGTCTTAACAATTCAAGGAATGAAGGACGCGGTGGCCCACGGCGCCAATGCTCTAGAAATTGATATGCGAGGCTGGAGTAGCTGGGGTCGCAAGGGCTGGTACTGTGACCACGATGGCACCGTCACGAGTCCCGGTGATAAAGTAGAAGATATGTTCCGAGCAATCCAAGACCAGCGGCGAAACGGCAAGACAATCAACTTCGTGTGGTTGGATCTGAAGAAGCCGGACGAGTACAAGGCCGGCGAGAACGCAATCGAAGGACTCCGAGACCTGGCCAGAAAATACCTCCAACCTTGGGGTGTTCGAGTTCTGTATGGATTTTACCGCAGCTACGTGGACGGGAGAGCATTTGGTGTCATTCGAGACAACCACAACTACCTTGAGGCAGTCAGTATTAATGACAAAGCAGCAAACGTCCATAAATCGTTTCAACAGTATGGGGCTAAGATCCAAAACACGAAAAGGGTGGCGGACTATGGCTACTTCAATCTTGGGTTTCAATTTGGGAATTGCTCTGAACAGGATTATTATACCTGCACCGAGTTGAGACACGCAGGTCGAATGCGAGATGAAGGGAATTTTGGTAAAGTCTTTGGCTGGACTCTTGCAGTTGACCAAGCTGATCTTGCCAACGCTCTTCTGGGCACTGCACGGGTGGATGGTCTAATTTACGGTTTCAAAGTAACCGCATATAGGGACCATGAAGACACAAGGGCTGCTTTCAAAGAGATCCAAACCTGGGTCCAGAAACACAGTGTGACCCATTACCTTGCAGGCCAGGACGACTCACCCTGGTAAAGAAACATGCGGTACGGGAAATTATGGTGTCTCCGGTACAGTTCATGAACTCTGTACTCTTTTCTATCCACGAGAAGGACCGCTATGGAACAATGGGTGCTCGGGAATGTACTCCGTGGCAGAGTCATATACGTCATCATATTGCAGTATTGCGTCTGGCCAGCACTTCCTATGTTCAGGGTTTTCTTTTAAAGTAGTGTGTAATACTGTACTGTACAATATCTATTGACTCTTCATATTTGAAAAGGTTGTGGGACATATCTGCTGAACGTGTCTAGAGGCCTATGGGCCCAGCAAAGTCCAAATGTATGGCTATGGAGGAAAACTCTTAGGGTGATGTTGAAAATGCTTCAATCGTCTGAGGTTTAATGGTGAACTTTGACGATCTGTGGTGCACAATCTGTTTTCCATGAATTGACGCCGATGCAAGTGGATAATAGTAGCCCATTAGTCACGTGTAATTGCCTTGCCCTTAGCCTGGGATAGATACTTTGCAATAATTTGGACATTCCATCTAGAGCTGTAATATGGTAGGCGAAGCAGGAGCCTTCGGCTTGTCACCAAAGGGACCCGGATGGGTTTGCCTTCTCCAAGGAGAGGAATGGTCGATATTGGGTGAGGTTAATATCAATATAATGGGCACGAACTCCCAGGAAATAAGAAGTACAATGAAGAGAATTTGGTAAGGCTCCCTTATAAACAGTGGTATTATTATGAACACGATGCTGTTAAACACCCTACGTGTAGAGACGTTAACTGGGTTTAAATTGGATTCCTGCGGAAAAAGGTCATTAACTATTGAATACATGGGCAATACTGCGTGGCTGCTTGCCAATCAGTCCGGAAGGAACAAGATGGACCTCTATTCACAGCATCCTTCATCCACCATGTAGCCTAGCAGCTGCGTCACAAGAGGCTTTTATGTTACCATTGTGGGACGGGTCCGCCTTGTCAAAATCCTCGATCATTTTCTTGGCCTGAGGGAATTTCTTAATGGTTGCAGGCTCATCCACCAGGTCATAATATTTGCCATTAAAAACCTCTTTCTTGATGACCGGTGTGACTTCCTTTCCTTCAAGGTACGGCCGCAGCGCTTCTGACCTGGCGAATTTCCGCAGAAAGCAGACAGATTCAATGGATGCACGTGCGGACTCTATGCTTTCTTTCCTCTTTACTCTATCGCGAACCTCCTTTATGTATCTAGACATCTATCGAATGAGGTTAGTATCTTATGTTTCAAACTAGAAGCCCTCTGCCTACCTGGTCAAACAGCGCCGGGATCGTACTAGCCTTCGGCCATATCTTGCCAACCTTATATGCTCCTGTCAATTGCAGGGTATCGAGCCTTTGCGCTGTGGCGTGCACCTCGGGAAACTCGTCTGACATGACGGATACTGGCTTGGATAAATCGTTGATATACTTGATAAACTCGTTGAAAGTGCATTTTCCAGTCTGTTTACAACTAGGTGCAACCTTCTTGGGTTGTCCGTTGACGTCGGCATCTATCATATAGCCGTAGTAGTAGAACATGCGCTCATAGCCTCCGTACAAGGCGTAGGCACTTGCCGTTGATATTCCGTATGCAAGGGTAGCGATTGTGGTGAGCTTCATCTATGTATTTGTTAGCTTTTCTTCGCTATATATCGTCGTGGAAATGTCGTAGGAATGAAAAACCTTGGAAGGATATGCTTAACAATCGGGAAGTTCGGTACTAGGCTTGCAAAGACTCAATCAAGCAGAATAGAGGATAAGAGATATTGCTCTTTACAAGGTTAAGCATAGTACAACATTTCCGACTTCAGGAGTGTATTATACGCCGTGTGTGGTAGGGTCTAATCATTTCGATGACTCTATCTAGTCAACGGCGGACAAAGTTAGTACGTGCAATGGCCTCCACTACAATCATAGATTCAATGATGTCAATCACCCTTATGTTACTATGTTGTATCTATTTGCATCATCTTAGTGGTTCCGTGACTGCAAGGTTGTCGATGAGCTCATTGACCGCGACAATTGCCATGGTAGAAATGATCCGATCACCTAAGATGTTGAAACAACATCAGTGATCTTAGAAGACTCTATGGTTCTTCCAGTAGCACCTGAAGGTCTAGATGTCTTTCAAGATGATTATTACATCAATACCTAGCGATATGGATGATGCAATTGCCCTAAGGTTACAATGCTAGGTTCAATCTCAACGACATACGTGTCACCGTATCACTACAGCTATCGACTACACAACAACTAGAGTAGAGCCATCGAATTTGCTGGGTCCAAGAATACGAATGACAAAGTATTCCATCCGTGATGATCCGAATTTCCTGTAGTGGATGCCTTGCATCATGACTTCCGCTTTCAGCGAGACAAAGATTTTGGCCTGCACTAAGTACGAGAGATGGCTCTTCCGACCTGCTGCATGAATAAAGCTTTTTGCATTCACCACATTCCTTTCTTGTTTGTATACCGCTAGCTAGCTCCTAAGATAGGCCCTTTCGAGTCCTACTTGCCTCCTTGTCTTACCGTTTCTGAGATAAGAATGGCGTCGCAGGTAGAGCTAAGGTTATCTCAAGTGGAATATTCTGACAAGATATGCGTCGATGCAATCCGTGGAGAGCGCTTACCAGAGGCCCTCGGCTTGCCTGTCGTGCAACACTCCGTTATCCGTGGAATACGGTATCACGATGGCTTTGCCCAAGAGCTCATGGGCTCGCTACCTGCCTTCACCCGTGCACTATGCGCGCGAAGCATCATGAGCAACAGAGTCCCACAAATCAGCCAATCTGAGGACATCCCTTACTGCATCTGGCACCCAGACGTAGCCACAGAAGCCACATATCGTGAAGTGGCTCGCCGCTACCCACAAATGAAATATCAAGTTGGGCGAGCCTGCGCTGTTGCCGGGTATTTCAACCTATATAAGGAGCTGAATCTGCTCCCTGAAGTTCATATTGCCGACGAGGCGCGAGAAAACGGCCATTTGGACATTTACGAGGATATAATGGCAAACCCCGTCAAGTACGAAGTCATGAACGACTATTTCCGCACAATCAACGCCGATCAGCCAAAGTTGGCTCATCTGAACGGCGACACTGCCGTTCATGCTTATCTTGAGGTTAAATGGAAGTTTCGACAAACCGACGAACCATTCGATGTCAAGGGCGCGGCATCAAAGGGGCATTACTTTGACATCACCGAAGACAACGGGGTGGATGAGTTCGACACAGAGAGTCTGCCTTCTGACGGAGCAGCTGTGGCTCAGTACCTTTACTCGCCGCTTCCCCAAGACCTTCCGCTCGTCAACAAGGACGTTCTGATACTTACGGCTGCGTACTACGGTGACATTGATCGTTATGCGCGACTACGTCGTCCAATGACAGTACCAACCGAAATCCACTGCATTGTTCGAGGGATTTATCACAACACAATGTTCGCCAAATGGTGGTCTCGCCAACCAGATATAAATGATTACCGAATCCAACGCGCAATCCATGCTCGATTTATCATGGACAATGATATCTCCCGAATTACACCAGAAACACCCCGTAATGAGCTCCCCTATCTGATATGGTACCCGGCAATTGCACACTGGCGGGTTTATCAAGAACTCGTACGACGAAAGCCTTCCATGAAATCAGCTGTAGCTCGAGCGTGCATTGTAGCCGATTACAGGGATGTATACGATAATCTAGATGTAGATCCACATGTGGATCTCCTTGCAGAGGCAAAAGTCAGTCCCAATCCATATTATTTGCAAGATCTCAGAAACAAGACGGAAAGGCGAGGTGGTGTTCCGGATGAATGGCCCAAGTGGAATCCATGCTATACAAGGGATCGTCTGTTCGAACATACAACTACTCGACTGTTGGGTGATGTATCGGATTCTATCGCGGACACGGAGTCTGGTGTACCTTATAACGGTGTTCATGCTGATATGAGTCATGTAGCTCTTCATGTGTGTGTTTCGGAGGGAGAGGAGATACATGATGTTGATCTAAGTGAAATGTATTGAGTGGAGCTAGCAATTTGATTATACAATACTGTGATCTCAGTAAGAGCTGCTTATTCTAGATTCGCTGAGCGATATATTAAGGAAATAAGGATGGGATGTCTATGTCAAAAACTGAGCTTACGTTGTATAGCATACCTTATGTTAGTACACATTCCATACTTGTAATAGTTATATTGATAGTACATTGTGCAAGGGTCTGATTCCTTGACACTGGTCAGTATTGATCCTCAAATGTCTATCAGTTGGTCGATCTAGAGGTTATAATCCCTTGCAGGCTACATTATATGTCTCAATGTGTGCACGCATTACTCCCTTCTGCATAAGCTCATATATACTGGATTTGAGAGGGGTATTCGGTTTCCAATATAGGATCACTTGTATTTTTTATAGTTGAGCCTTAGGCAGCTAAAAGTTTTGTTTTACTTACCTACTTAGACACATTTCCTTTTTCCAGTACTATGTAAGACAAGTATCTATATCTTTGATATAGTAGGATCTATGGTCGTCAATTGCTGGGACCATAAGTACTGTATAAAGTAGAATACCTGATCCTATTATATGCCTTCCAACCTCAATGGGGGGCTGCGTCCCGTGTTTCTTTGTCTTTGTCCAGATACTATACTTAGATGTGGTTTCTTTATCCGATCAGCCTTGAAGGGTTTTGTGGTGCCAAGCCCTAATGCATTATCCTAAAATTCATTCACGACTTCATACATCATCCCGTAGCAACCAATCAAGAGAAGCAAGATGAGTATGGCGCCCTGCAAGCCGTGCCCCAGACCTCAATATATATCGTTTCAACATCTTGCTATTGTCGGCAGCACATATTTCTCTACAACAATGGGCTCTCCCCCGAAGACCACAGAACAATAGCCCAGCAAACCCTTCAGCACAAAGAATTTATACGAGCTACCCACCCCCGATCTCATTCTCTCACAAGTTCTCGCCAGAATCTTTGTACCACCACTTAAGCCCTCTTGAGCGCCTGTAAAGACAAGAGAGAAAGTCCCAGGGGTATACGTACGACCAGGAAACAAAGAAAAGAAAAATGGAAACCGCTGCCCTAACTGGCACCTGCGCCTGCGAGCACATAACCTACACGGCGAGCGTCCTGCCCACGAAACTCACAAACTGCCACTGCACAACCTGCCGCAAACAATCCGGCGGACCGTACCAAACCTGGGCACTCTTTTCTGCGACGAACATCACCTGGACCCACGAGGAGCCGACACAGCGGCAATCTAGCGATTTCGCTACGCGCGGGTTCTGTCCCCGGTGTGGATCGAGTATCAGTATGGTGTATGACTCGGAGCCAGGGGGGCTGTACATTGCCGCGGGCACAATCGATGATTTCGACAGGGTGGTTCCAAAGCCCTGTGCGCATTTCTTTGTGAAGGAGAAGGCGGCGTGGTTTCAGTTACCGAATGATGGGTTTGTGAGGTTTAGTGATGGAGCTAATCGGGGAAGGCGTTATTGACATTGCTGGACGTGGAGTTGTTGGATATTGTACATGGAGTTCTGGTGGATTAGGGCATGTTTTGTGTATATACCTATTTGTTTATCACATGGAGACGCAGGTTCATATACTACGCAGGTTACAAAGATGGGAGGACATCATAATCAGATCCGAGAGGAATCTCGAGCGCAAATACAACAACAGTAAGGGAGAAAGCACATCGAACATCATCTGACACAATTTGAGGCTGAAACAATCTTTGTCCCGGACTCAACAGGTTGATCACTGAAAAAAGAAACAGCGGTCACAGGGGAATCTCACAATCATGAATATCCGTAATTTACAGGAGAATCTCAGAAGGTGCTGGTCGCTAGCCGGCTCGCTGCGTTGCGGGCATCCAGTCGATCCTCATCATCTTCCTCGACAACGGGGCCGACGCCACTGGGGGAGCGCAACCTTCCCTTGCCCTGTCCATTCACCTCTTCATCGGCCTCCGAAGTAGGCGAGACCAAGCTGCCACTCATGCTGCGCCCAAGACCGTCGCTGCGACGAGGGATGCCGCTCCATGCGTCGCCCCTAGGTCCCTGACTTGAACCGAGGTTTGGCCGCCGCACAGTCGGGTGTGATTCACGGCCCAGTCGGCTCAGTCCACCAGACGAATCGATTGCCCGGATATCTGGTCTAACACTCTCCAGGGTTGCAAGAGTACGACGCTCAGCGTCAATCTGACGCAGCGTGTATTCACGTAGGCTGGCCAAGAGGTCGCTCGTGGTCCGATCGAACCAGCGGCGCTTCTCCTGAAGCAGGTTCGATGTCACCCGGTGTGTCCTCTTTGTGAGGTAGTCTTCATGGCTCTGAGCTTCATCTAGAGCATTGATTGCCTCATCGACTTTATCGGGACGAACAGAGGAGCTGACTTTCAGCCGGTCTGCAGCTGCGCGCTTGCTGCGGGTGACTTGTTGGGCTTGAATCAAATCCCGAAGCAAGATGTGGCGGTTAGTGAGAGTCTCCTTCACAATAAAAGCGTCGGACGAGTGATAATTCAACGGCTCCCCGATAGTGGTGGCTTCTGCTGTAGCCTGGACTGCGTGATAATCCCCGACTGTCTGAATCACCTTTCCCAATTTCCGGTAGGCATTGGCCAGGCCTGGGTGTGTCTCTTGTACATGCATCTGTCCCAGCTTTACACCAAAGTCTGATTCGGCAAGGCCGAGTCCTAAAGCATTTTATTAGTTGGCGTTGTTGTGTCGCAGCGCTCCCGCTCACATACCTCGTCGACCCTTGACCACACGGTCAACCTTATGACTAGCATCCATGCTTCCTAAATAAAACATCTTCACTACGGGTCGCGCGTTCTGTAGCTCAGGCGTATCATCTGGTGGAGGCGCGAACTGCTTCAAGACCTTTCTCCGCATACCCGTCGCAGGCTGCTTCATCCGAACAACCGGGCTATACCCAAAATCACTCTCAACGAATAGAACAACCTCATCGTCCTGCATCAAAACATCGTTGCCCAAAACGGTGTTCAACCATTTCTGCATGGACGCCTTCACGCGAATCTCATCCTCTTCAGTTCCTGCGCCAGCGGGGGTTAATGGAGGAGGCACCGCAGGAACCATCGCTTCGGGGTTCGCCGACATCAAATGTTCGGCGAGCTTAGTGAACTCTGCATGGGTACGACGGACATCGCGATATTGAGTGGTTCTGAATTTGGGAATGTTGGTCTGTGCATAGGGGGGTTAGCTGCGATGGCGGCGGACAAGCATTGAATAAGGAGCTCGCTCACGTGAACATCGAAACGCAGAATGGGGTCCTTTTTGCCTGTCCTCTCTAAGCTTGTAATCTTCGCCTGAATTTTGTATAGAGGAGCTGGTCTGGCATGCTGTCTGGCCCCAGTTTGATACCTAGCGGGGAGCTGCGACCGAGGTTGCTCGCCATATTGTTGCTGTTGCGCGGCATACTGTGATGGCTCGTTATGGTAATCTGGATCGCCTAGCTGTGCGCTCTGTAGTCTTTCCGAGAGGTCGGGTGTCTCGGTCTGCTCCTGCCCGGTAGGCAGAGAACTTTCGGGCTGGGATTCCCTGTCGGCATCATACGGAGGCTGAGGTGGAGCTAACGGATCGGAAGGAATTTCGTTGGTACTCGAAGTAGGGAACGTGGTTTGGGTAGGTCGGGGAGAAGCCCAAGGTGAGGTACCCGCGGGGTGGTCGGGGTCCTGCGATATAGCGGAGTAGTCCATGGCTGGCTTTGCTGGGGTGGATGGAGAGTAGTAATATGGCTCCGACGGACCACGTCTGCTCCGCAGGAACAGAAATATTAGCAATGTATTTTCATAATGTTACTGTGACGAATTAAAGAAACCGACCTATATCCCCTCAGAAAACAATTGAGAGCCGCAGGGTACTGTGAAGGGTTTAAATAAGGATGCGGGAGTGTGGAGTGGGAGGCAGAAGGAATAGGAAGAGACAGACAAGCCGAAAGGTTACGTCGTTGCTGCCTCCGACACCTGATTGGCCAGGCATCCACATCAGTGACATCCGACATTTGGAGAACTTCATTTTTCGAGCTGTATCTACGCAAAACGTCCCTGAAGGGCCCCACGTGTTAGCTTCTTGCTTGTAATATAACATGCATACAAGCGGATAAACTGTACCAATCAATAATCAAATGTTACAGGGGCAATTGCGAACATGGTCGCAGCTCCTCTCTTGCGCGCTCACCAAGCAGCGCGACTCCAATCGGTGTCTACCAGCCGGCTCGGGCTCAATCCACATGTAATCAAAAGTGCCGGAAGGTTACACCTACTTCGCGGTGGTAGCTTCTCAACTTCTACTTCCAAATGGCAAGCGGAAGTCCTCGACCGAACCAGAAACATCGGTATCATCGCCCACATCGATGCGGGCAAGACTACCACTACGGAGCGTATGCTCTATTACAGTGGATTTACAAGAAGGATAGGAGACGTGGATGAAGGCTCCACAGTCACCGACTTCCTTCCTGCTGAGCGCGCTCGAGGAATTACGATTCAATCGGCCGCTATCACCTTCCATTGGCCACCTCAAACTGCCGGTGATGGAAATACAACTCCGCAGGAGCCACAAACGCCAAGGTCTGCGTCATCTCATACCGTGAACCTCATTGATACCCCTGGACACGCGGACTTCACTTTTGAAGTCATGCGATCCCTGCGCATTCTTGATGGCGCGGTTTGCATTCTAGACGGTGTTGCCGGTGTCGAGGCTCAAACAGAGCAAGTCTGGCACCAAGCAAGTACCTATCGAATTCCCCGTATTGTTTACGTGAACAAACTTGACAGAGATGGGGCGGCCTTTGGCCGAACGGTTCGAGAGGTTGCCTCCCGGCTGGGCGGATGGCCTGCTGTCTGCCAGATCCCTTGGTTCGAAGGAGGAAACGGACGTTTTTTCGGTATTGCCGATGCTATCAATCTCCAAGGCCTTCGCTGGGAGGAAGGAGACGGCAAGTCTGTGAAGATGTTCAACCTTGAACAGCTGGCTAGCGAAGAGCCCCAGCTTGCAGAGGAGCTCAAGCGTGCCAGAGTTGCTCTCGTTGAACTGCTGAGTGAGCATGATGAAGCCATGGTGGAGAAATTCTTCGACTGTGAAGAGGACCATTTGGCAGTCCCCGCGAATGACATTCTCGAGAGTCTGCGCAGATGCCTACTGGAGGAGCAGGGAAGGAAAATCATTCCCATCTTCGCTGGTGCTAGCTTTCGCAACATTGGTGTCCAGCCTCTTCTCGACGCTGTGACGAATCTACTCCCTAGCCCTCCTGAGACTCCTGAACCAGAGGTCAGCATTGGTGGAGTTAAGGGTGGCCTGCGACACCTGCTTTCCGGCGATCTACTAGTTGAACAAGGCGAAAAGGCAGCTTCTGCCAAGGGTAAGCACAAGAAGAAGTCGGCCATTCAAGCGGAGTCCCGCAACGCCATCGAAAAGCTCCAAGGCTGCGCCCTAGCCTTCAAGGTCGTCAATGACCCCAAGCGTGGTGTTCTAGTGTACGTCCGCGTCTATTCCGGCTCACTCGACCGAAACAGCGTCCTGTACAACACCAACCTAAATGTGTCAGAGCGGGCGCCCCGTCTGCTAAAGATGTATGCGAATGATGCCGTCGAGGTCGACTCCATCCCCGAAGGCCACATCGGAGTCGTAGCTGGTCTCAAACACACCCGAACTGGAGACACCCTAGTTACCTACTCCGGCAACAAAGCCACACCCCCCGAACCTCTCAACACCCTCCAACTCCGTCCGATCACCGTCCCACCCCCCGTCTTCTTCGCCAGCGTCGAACCCCACAGCCTAAGCGAGGAGAAACGACTCCAAGAGTCTCTCGCGATGCTCCTCCGCGAGGATCCCAGTCTCCACGTCACCATTGACGAAGACTCAGGCCAAACCCTCCTCAGCGGCATGGGCGAACTGCACCTCGAGATCGCCCGAGACCGCCTCCTCAACGACCTCAAAGCCAAAGCCTCCATGGGCCGCATCGAGATCGGCTACCGCGAATGCCCCCTCGGCGCCTCCGGCCCCATAACCAAGGTCTTCGACAAAGAAATCGCCGGCCGCAAAGGCAAAGCCGGCTGCACCGCAACCGTCGAGCCCTTCGACCCCGAGGACACCACCACAGAACCCGACCCGTCGGCCCTCTCCATCCAAACCGCAGACGGCAACCAAATCATCATCCAAGCACCGGGCCTCGACGTCGAAGTCAACAAAAAGGGCATCGAAGAGAGTTCCCTCCTCCCCCCAGGCCTAGACGTACACGCCCTCCGCACAGCCCTCCAAAACGGGTGTCTCGCGGCACTCGCCCGCGGTCCTCAATTTACCTTCCCCATGCACGGCACCCGCGTCACCCTCACCTTCAACCCAGCTGAACACCTCTTCGGCAACGAATCCACCCCCTCGGCCCTCTCCGCCGCAGCCCGTCTCGCAACCTCCTCCGCCCTCCGAGACCTCCCCTCCGCAGCAGGCACATCCCTCATGGAGCCAGTCATGAACGTGATCATCAGCGTAGACGAAGCCAGTCTCGGCGCAGTCGTTCACGACATCTCTTCCTCCCGTGGCGGCCACATCATCTCGCTGGACGAGGAAACGCCCCTCCCAACGACGGATGTCGCCTCAGACCCAACAGACGACCTTCTTCCCCCCATCGACCCGAACAAGGTCTACGCCCCGCCTGATCCCTTCCAGTCATCAACCGTGGGAATCGACCTCCCCTCGTCGGCTAACAGACCCCGAACTATCACGGCAAAGGTACCCCTCAAGGAAATGGTCGGATATCTCAAGCACCTGCGAAGTTTAAGCGCAGGACGCGGCACGTTCGTCATGAGCGTCGATCGGTTCGAGAAGATGAGTGCGCCGAGACAGAAGGCTGTGCTTGCTGAGCTTAGAGGTGACTTTTTCTAAACATCTATTTGACTTTTGCGGCATTGCATAGTACTGTGTCTCTACTCTGGTTTGCAGTGACGGGAGTTATTTATGTAAAAACAAAATATAATGGAGATGAATGTATAGTAGTAAATCATTTGCAATCTGACGTCCGAGCGTCATGGAATGGGTAGTGGATACAGTCTGCTGAACCAAAGTCCTTGCTAGCATCTATACAGTCTAGGCATAATCTAAAAGAGGCATGGTAATAACCAGACCTCGTCAAACAAGTATATAAACCGGTTCACCTACAACCATATTCAAATGAACGGCAAGCGAACACTTTCTTGACATATAGAAGACGCAGAAAGAGCACGGGGCGCGAGCGATCTAAAAGAAAATATATATATATAACCATTTCCGGCAACCGAAGAAGAAACGCGACAAAACACTAAATGCACTACGCTTCAGTCATGTATTCTACAACTCCAAAATCAAATCACCAGTCATTGTCCCACTCCTCCTTTTCCTTCGCGGTCGTTGATGATGCGTTGCCTGTCGCGGCGCTGGTATTAGAGGTAGGACCGGGCTTCATGGCTGCAGTTCCGATGGCGCTAGACCGAGAGGCGCTTCTGCGGTGATTGTCCTCTTGCGCGAGGCTGGAAAAGTCGTCCCAGAAATCTTTACGTTCGGGTTCGGCGCGACGACGACCGGCGTTGTTCTCGTCTGGGCCTTCTACGAATCGTTGGAATTGACCAGCCGCGCCACGGGCGCCAACTTGGACGGTTTGACCAAGTTGGGCAGCATGTTGGCGGGCTTGGGCTGCGAAGTCGGATTCCGCTATCTGAAAAAGGATGCATGTTAGTGTGGAGTACCGGAGAAGCGGAGGATATTCAGGGAAAAAAAGCATACCGACTTAGCGGTAGGCTGAATATATGAGTCGTTCACAGTCTTCGCACCCTTTCCAACGGTAGACGTAAACCAGCCGAAGCCTTTAGTCAAGGCGGCCATGGGATCTTTCTGGAAATCGTCGAAACCGGGAATATTTCCTCCGGGGGTATTTCTCGACGGTCCCGAGGAAACTGGCGCACCACCACCAAATCCAGTAAACTTTCCACCCTGCGATGGTGGAACGGAGTCCGGTCGCGTGGCATTCTCCGAGCCCAATTTCGCAAAGTATGACTCGTTACGCTCTTTCCGTCCACCGTCCATACCTCCGAATCCATCATGCGACGCAGGAGAGGCCCTACCCAACGGTGTGCTTGATCGCGAAGAGGCGGCTTCAACGGTCGGTTTTCTCTTCGGTTGGGGAGGTTTCTGTCCCGGGACGTATTCTCGCCCCTCGACTTTGGCGGAGAGTCTCTCTTTCCATTCCTCGCCTACTTCGCCTTCGTAGCGCTCTTTAATGGTGGAGTCTTCGAATGTACGGCCTTCAGACTGAGTGACGATGTGGTCATCGAAGAATGACTTCCATGGTTCGTTACCACCGAGCTCCATACGTTGGATCTCGGCGATCTTGAAGGCGTCCATGGTGATCGATCGGACGAAAGAGATGTGGACACCCAGGCCGCGGTGAGTGCCTGCGCAATTGAGACAGATGAATATTCCGAATTTAGGGGAGGCCTGATAGAAGCGAGAAATAATAGCCGAGACATATTAGTGAAAGCTATGACAAGAGGTGGCCGGATGAGGTGCAGGTGCAGGTATAGACTGAAATGTGTTGTAGGAGACGAACCCATTGAGGCGATGGCGCGCCGCAGTCGCAGCATTTGTCGTTTCCATTGGTTTTGGAGATTTGGAGGAGCTGGACACCATATCACACTAATTAGACAGATCTAGTTCCACGACGCTGGCCGTTCACTGAGTAATGAATGAGATGGCATACCTTCGCCTTCGTCTCCGGATCTACCTCCCACATTTTCGACATGATGGGCAATAAACGGTGTTGATTGAATAAGCGGGAAAATAAGAGATATAAGAAGGAAGGGTAATTGATCTCAACCCCCCGTGCCTAAGGGATATTGTGGTGGCGCGAGGGTTAGGCAGTGTGGAGGTGGAATCGGCTGAGGCGCCCCTCTCTGGTTAGTATGCCGGTCTTTCTTTCTCCGCACCGCGTACAGAAGTATGCGAGATTGCAGTCGGGTTAGATAGAAGTGTTTTCGTCGCTTCCTCTCTATAAGGTTAAAACACGGAGAAAAGGCCCAAGGTACCGCAAGGTCAAGTGTCAAGGTGGTGATGTGGTTTTGGCAGTTAATTGAGACTGCCAAGAGGGAAAATCAGGCTTAATTGGCCTCAATTAGGGAGATCATTGCAGAGTTCCACTTTCGCGTGCTGTTCCTATGGCACTGGTGGAGTCCAATGAATGCCCGAATATGACTGCATTCTTCTTGCATCCTTGTGCTGATACGCTTAACTTAAAAGATTAAGAGGTGTAACCTCATATGAACTCTTATCTCATCTACATCTACAGCGGGACAGATTATACCAGTCATGAAAGGCACCAGGAAACCATCACTACAAGGCCAGCCTTGCGGCTAATCAATCATAAACTAAATGGTTGCTAAGATACAGGATAGCAGAAAGGCAATAGTCGTTAGCAAAAGGTCACGTCTCCGTGAAAACCACACATTACGGTGTCTCTCGTCACTCCAGTCGCACGAGTGCCTCGCGGCAGTTCGTGCGCAAAAAACATAGGAAATAATGAATGCCTCATCCTCAGGATAAATTCGTCCCCTATGATCGCTTCGAGCGGGAATAATATTTTCATAACTTTTGCGTTTTATAGTTGGCCTCGTTGTCTTTTTTTTACCTTTTTTTGACATTTGTAAAACGCTCCTCGACGGCAGAGTATGAAGTTATCATCCGCACGAAGGTCCTTTCTCTTCCTCCAACAAATCCCGACTATACAGTGGGTACGTCGAGATCGTTGATTCGTTCTGGTTGAGAACGACTTGTCATTTAAGCAGCAGCCGGGGCAGCGTTCTCCTGCGCCGGAGCTTCGGTTGCCGGCTCAGTCTTCTCAGCGTCGGTGGCAGGAGCGGCAACAGCATCGTCTTCCTTACCGGGGCTGTCGATGGCGACCTTGACGGCAATCTCACGACCCTCGATCTCCTTGCCATTCATCTCCTTCACGGCCTTCTCCTGGAGCTCCTCAGAGCCAAGAGTAACGAAACCAAAGCCACGGCCCTTGCGGCGCTCGTTGCGGGCCTGGAGCTTCTTGATCATAAAGCGGGGAATGGGACGCAGAGCGATCTTAGCAGAAACAGGCGAGTAGGCGGCGAAGATCTCCTTGAGCTGTAGGAAGGATTAGCGACCAAATTCAAACACCAACAAAAGTATACACACCTTGTCCTCACTCAGATCATAAGGAAGGTTGGCAACCATGACCTTGGTCTTGGAAGGGATTCCATCCTCAGGGGGGCCGCGCTGCTTTTGGGGGCGGGCACGAGGCTTAGCAGCCTGCTTACCAGAGTCAGAGGTAGCAGCAGCTTCAGTCTGGTTGGTGGTCTCAGTCAGAGGAGCGGCCTGACCTGGGACGTTGGTAGGCTCAGCGGGAGCAGCAGCCTGGCCATTCTGGGGCTGGTTCTGCTATGAAAGAAGTTAGTGTCTCAAGGGTTTAGCGGTCATTCTGACATTGGAGAACTTACAGCACGGCCTCCACGACCGAGGCGACCTCCACGACCGCGACCGCGGCCGCGGCCACGGCCACGACCTCCGGTCCTCCTGCGGCCCTCATTGCCACTGGCACCCTCACCGCCACTTACAGCACCCTCGGCCTTGGCCTCGGCAGGCTCAGGCTTGTGGGCCAGCTGAACAGAAACCTTGCGCTGGAGAATCTCCTTTCCAGAGAGTTCACCAATAGCGGAGGTAGCCTCGTGGGCAGTAGCAAGATCCACGAAGGCATATCCAACAGGGCGGTTGGTACGAGGGTTCACAGGGATGGAGACACTTTCACTGTAACAAATATCTGTTAGCATCTAGCTTATGTTATTATTGGTAATGCGAAGCACAGCTGGACGGCGCGTCTTCAGTGGTGGACATGCAATTGATTTATAACAAGCCCTTCACAGAAGAAACTGAGAACACTCCTGCAGTAGTCGGAGACTACGGAAGCGGGATGGGTTGATGATCTCGAGTCTCCTTGGCCTGCAACTAACACCGGCAGGCCAAGAAACCTTATGACCAAACACAAGGAATGTCTTGACAAACAGGCGATGGGTAAATCGACGTGTAAGACTTACACCTTGTAGTTCTTGAAGAACTCCTTCAGCTCCCCCTCAGTGGTCGCATAAGCGAGATTCCCAATGTACAGCCGACGTCCCTCATCAGCACTGGCGGCAGCAGCATCGGTGGACTGCGCCGGGGCGGCAGGAGCAGTGCCGTTGGTGGTAGCCTCAGTGGCGGCAGGGGTGGTAGCGGCCTGGTTGTCGGCGTGGTTTTCGACGGCAGTAGACATCTTGATGGCTGAGATCACAAGGTCGAGAGTTGAAGATACTTGGTAGAAATCGCGAGCAAACCTGACCGGTTGTGTGTTGTCAAGGACTCAGGGTAGCTAGAGGCTGCCTGTACTTGAAACTCCTTGGAATGGATGGGTGGGAGTAACTTGAAGAGGGGGGAGGAGGAAAAGGGTAGCTTGGTGCCCTAGATACGTGTAGTTGACGGGGGAAATCCTTAGTTGAACACGATGGAGATTTGCCTTGAGAGGAAGGATGAAGTCGACGGGGCAGAAAGGAGAAGGAGAGAGAAAAAGGGCAGGCAGCGAGGGTGGCACGCTAAGCCGGGACAGGTAGGTGGTGGCCTCAGGTTGACGATGCTAGTGGTAATCACGACGTGTCGTTAGTCACTTCGACACCCAATGGAGCTACGGGATTGGAAGGCGGCGGTCTGGCCAGTCTTCAGGCACCTTTGCCCACTCCGGGTTAGGGTCTCTCTTAGCGCTCACATCTGACATCACCGCCCGTTGTTTAGCAGATTTCCTGCAACAAAAAAACAAAAAAAGGAAAAACAACACATCTGACTCATTGATCTCATGATGGGCACATGACCTGTAAATCGCCCTACAACCGTCCCCCGACTTTTTTTCCTTACCCCATACCCTGCACAATTCTCTTATTGTTCCCTCCGATCCTGACGGTGGGATGATCCTGACCGCCCAATTCGCACCCTCGACTCTCTACCCCTCCTTGAGGGAGGAACATTCCAGATCAACAAAAACACATCGTATCTTCCAGCAACCGGGTTCTCCACTTGCCAACATATATCTGGTCAGATCCCGTCATAGTTTCTCCACGCTCTCTCCAATCGGCCATTTGAGTGGATAAGGGATCTTTCTCTTACTCCATCACGTAGTGGAGCACACAACAATCCTGGATTTTGGAATGTGGTCCAATTTGATCCAATTGAGAGCTTACTAAACGCACTGTCATGTGAGATCTCAACCAAAATCTCCTCGCATATCTTGCATATCGGCAACTCAAATTGCATGGGAAACTCAAAGAACTACGTAATATACATAGTATTTGCGGATGATTTACCAGCAGTAACTCTTATGAGTTTTAAAAAAAAAATCCAAAGTAAACGCCTGAAAGAGACAATGTACCCAACCCATTCTTCAACCGACATCGGTCGTATGTACTGCAGATCAAGAGGCCCGCAGCTACGTCAATCCTGACGCTATGGCGCCGTCCCCGCTTATTGGCAAACACGAATAAACAAAGATACCAAGGGCAATCGAGAAAGAAAAACACCTCGATAAAATCAAAGAAGAAGAATGAAAAGGACCTAGGCTCATCAATGTATAAAGCGATAAGGCTACACCACATATGACAGGTCGTCAAAACCTGAAAGAATCTCTAAGTCGAATGCATTGTACGTCGTTTGGGGCCGTTCAAGTAGCCCCTTGCTCGCCCGCATTTCCTCTCGCATTTGTTTGCGCTCCTTCTCCTTGATCTCTTCTGGTGTCGGGACCGTGACATAGTTGCCATAGTTGTCCTTGTATACCTCCTCGCGGACGACCGGCGAGAGGGGAGGGGCCCATCTCACCCTCTTGGCCGGTCGACCCGCTACTTTCTGTGACTGTGTGCTGAGACAACTCTTCTTTGGTAGACCCGGTGCCTCGCTATCTGGGGGTTCATCTTCATCTTCTGACGACGTTTCTCCAAGAGGTTCTTTATCGAAGCTTGCTGACAACTCACTCCCATCTTCGGAGGGTGTTCTAACTCCCGAAGAGCTCGTGGAGCCTGTCGGGGTTGTGAGATCGATAGTCGACTTCATCGTATCAGCGTTTCGAAGCTTGCGCTCGTAATGCTCGTTCCAGATACTGATCATGCCTTGTCCATATTCGGCAATCGATATCTCATTATCACTATGCCAGGTGAAGGATGGATCGGAAAGGGGAGCAACGACCATCGCACTGATCGCTTGTGAAACGTCGCTGATTGTGCAGTCATGGACTTTCGCAAATGCTTCAAAAGGAAAGAGATTCGCAATAGTATTGGCCATATCCGCAAAGAACTCAACGGTATAAGGTGACGGTGTAGCTGGGCCCGTACTAGAGGACTCAGATAGGGCGTCCGTGTCGGCAGAACTATCGTTGGTCTCGCTGGGAGACAGTGGGGAAGAGGGAGTGGCAGGGAATTCGTCCTCGTCGAGAATCCACTCTTGGGTCTCGTCCAGGACCTTTGCTTTCTTTGAGGGCAGGTCGGAGCCCATATCTGACGAGGCAGGTCGTTTTTCAGCCATTTTCTAAGATGTTCGCGTTCACAGGAGAGAACGGTATCGCAATACGCAGGATAGTCGATCTCAGTGGTAAGATTCTAACCACATCAGAATCAAACTTGTTGCAGAAAAGCCAGCTCCTCGAACGTTCTTGGTGTCCCTTGAGCAGTGGCTTCCCAACAGTGATTGTGCACTCACCGTTACAGGCCCCGCTAGTTGAAACTGTAGAGTTTTAGTGCAGTGTCACTTGGTTTCTGAAAAGATAGTGAGAGCTTTCTGGTTGAAGGTGGCAAGTGAAAGAGGAAATCATATAGTGGTGAGATTAGAACACGAGAGCCAGTTAGGGTTGCAGAACGCGCTGAATAGCAGTGAATGTTGATTTCTGGTGACATTGTTATTGTTCTCTAAACAAAGAGACTGGGCATGTTGATCAATAACAGTTTAATACATAATATCATAGGTAACTGAGCGTCTATCCAATACTCTATTGTGACACCTTCAGGTGGGTGTTGTGTTCTGTTGGTCTGGATACCTATGGGCCAGGCAGAAGGGACGTGTAAGGTAACCATGATACCTAGCGCTTTGTCTGATGACTAGTCTACCACCAAGTAGTTCTTTATTGATCTATGATTGTTTGTCCATGGAGATGTCTGTAATTGACATCTTTGTGAAGGACCGTGGTATTTATTTGTGTTGCCTCTCTTGTTAGACAGGATGGATCCGAGTAGGTCTCCACCTTTTTTGATAGTGTACGGAGGTCCAGAACTGCCGACAGGGATCTTATCGAATGGAGTATTAGTGTTGGCCTGAAAATTGAGCCAACCAAGAGGCCTGAGCAGAATAAGGTTAGTCAGTCCCACGGCTTGGCGCGCTTACTCAAGCAAATGGCAATAGAGTTTCACATGAACCCTTCTTCTCCTCTTCTTCTCCTTCGTTTTCCTGTTTTTCGCTCCGTATACTTGAACTCACCTCTGCACATTTCACTCGTTTGGTTGACCTCATCCCAGCTGAGAGTGGGTTCTTCTCGCAATGGATCATATAGAGCCCGTCGATGGGTCTAATGGTCCTTCTGCAGAGGCTCCGAGTCCACCGTCCACGACTCAACCGACGTCATCGCAGCGGCGACAACGTGCGACGTCGCTCCGCTCTCGCCGCCCTACCATCCGTCTTCAGCGCCTACCGTCTTTGGAGAACGCCATCCCCCAAATCCAGTCAGGGGTCTCTCGGGGTACTGGTAATGTTTCAAGCATCAATGTCGCATCACCGCCTCCTGCCAAAGGCGCAGATGAAGACTCATGGCAGGGAAATCGTCGCCGCAGCAGTTCCGAGCCCCGGCCGGGGAGGTGGTCTGCTCCCAATCCATCCGCCCTACCCCGTCTCCCACCCGACCAAATGCATCCCTTGATGGAAGAACCGACCAGTCCAATCAATTTAGCTCATTCGAGCCGGCCATTTCCCGAAGTGCATCCCTCGGGGTCCCCGCCACCCCGGGTGCAAAGGCGAGGGAGTTTGGGTCTGCTGCGTTGGACGAGTGAAGCAGCTATGAACCGGTTCTCGCGGAATCGTGTATCTGCGAGCGGGGCTGCTCCTTCATCAGGGGCTGACACCACGGACAATGAATACCATCCCCACGTGGTGGATGTCTTAGATGTTATCGGTATGCTCTGAATTAGGCATCTATGGCGACTTGCCCTAACATAAGCCAGATCCGGAAGTTTCAGCACTATCGACACTAACAAACGTCCAAAATTCCTTGTTCGTGCCCAACCTGGGCCCGTTAATCAATCGCAACCAAACCTATGCACTTTCACCGCCGAGAGAGTCCTCGGAGTCGACTGGGGAGGAAACAACGGAAACAGAAGAGGGCGAGGAAACATTCGAGAAATCTCCCGGAGGCCGTCCATCACTAGAGCGACCTCTAACAAGCCTATCGGCAGTTTTGGGGAAACAAGATCCACAATTTGCCGTGTTACCTGAAGGAAGCAATCTCGAGGGCTGGACTGCGAGAGATATAGAAGAATTGAACGATCATGTCAGGCACATGTTGCATTCTCGTCGTTCAAAGTTCAAACGGGCAATGAAGGGCTTTGGGAAATATGTTTCTAAACGTATGTACTGACCAGCTGCAGCGCTGGACCACTTACTGACCGTTGGCCCTGTAGCACTCGGGTTCCTCATTACCCTATACGCAACCCTCATTACTCTGTTTGGTCTTGCCTGGGTGCTGTTTCTGATTGGTATGAAACCAGCTCTCTTTTTTGGCCCGTGGCCTTTCTATGCATAACACTAACTAAGTGGCCAGGCTGGATTAACGTCGGTGGGCGGCAGTTGTACATCATCAACGTGATTGACAACGTTCTTGTCGCCCTGTTCGCCATTATGGGTGATGGGCTAGCACCGTTCCGTGCGATTGACACATACCACATGTGTTTCATTGCTCACTACACATTTCAAACATGGAAAGTTCGTCAAAAGCGTCAACTGCCAGATTTGAAAGATAAAAATGACCTACCTACTCGTCGCGAGATCGATGTCGACGTTGAATTCGGGGATACACCTAAAGACGAGGAGTATGAGTTCACTGTGCTGAACCGTCTGCAGCAGCAAAAGTTGGTTCACCATCAAACCAAATTGTCCAAGTCCCACACCTTCTACAAACCTCACGAAACCCTGACTCACCATGCCTTCCCTCTTCGCATGCTCATCGCCATTGTTGTCCTGTTGGACTGTCACTCCATGCTTCAAATCGCGCTGGGCGCCTGCACATGGGGCATCAGTTACCACCACCGCCCCTTCGCCCTAACTACTGTCATACTTTGTTGTTCGATTACTTGCAATATCACCGGCGGCGTTCTCATCATGGTCGGTGACCGAAGGACACGGAAGAAGGATGTGGTGGAACGGCTGTTCCGTGAGCAACTCACTAAGGAAGCGATGAAGAAGGTCAAAAAAAAGAAACAGAAACGGCAACAAAAAATTGAAGAAGAGAACGAACCACGATTATCGGTTTCTACACGTCCTCAACCCTATGAGGGAACATAGGAAGCTCCTTGCCTTCTATATAAACCTTTCACGACCGCATGAGCTCTTCTTTATAAAACGTACACGCCCATACAACTATGACTTTGATATTGCTATGTTATACCTCACTAGTTTGGTTCCTTTCTCCAATGTTCATATATTTAGGATCTATGCTTCTTTTATCTTACTTTTGCTTGTCATGCTATTGATGTCGTGCGATCTAGCTTTGGCATATTTGTATACAAATGTAATGCTGTCTTGTGCCCTGCTGAGTTATGTGCTGTACTATACAAAGATTTGACTTCTAAACTTCTAAGTAATCAACGGCCTAGATCCATTGCTCTTGCTAGACATATGCTGTCCTACTATAATCTATAGCCTACCGTAAACCACCCAGAAGACATAAACCATACCCCGTCCATAGATTACTGAAATCATACATACCGCACCCAGCCACCTACCTTGAGTCTCTCAAAGAAAAAAAGCCTACTGGGATAAGATTGGAATAAAGTTTTACTCCTTACTTTACAAATCGACCAGTCTAGTATTCCATTATCCACTACTTTTTTAAAGACAGTCTAAGAGTCTCTAGTTTGCCTTAAATTTATCTACTAACTAATGAATGGGACTACTTTTATATTTCCGAAAGTTACTTATAGACTGTTATTAGTGACATGCCCATTTATATGCTACTATTTAATATTCTCTTTTATCCTTAAGTATTCCGTAATCGAAAGTTGACCTCAAATTCCTAGCTTCGCAATTTCTTTATTAATAAAGGATATAAACAGCTTCTAATACCTTTAAACCCCAAAAAAGCCAATTAGTTTGTATTAATTAAACCCAAACTAGTCAAAGGAGTTCCGACTATTCAGTGGACCTGTGACCTGTCTAATATCAAAGGCGGCCATATCAACAAAGCTAGTTACTTTTAGGGAGATTTACAGCTGGAAAGGGACTTCTATATATATCAGTTCTAATACAGAAGTGGTAAGGTAGTTAATAAAAGTAGTAAGTATTACACTCACTGCTAGGAGCCTAACAGGCCTATATATCTAATTGGGTAGCTAATATTGTGTAGAATAGATTAATAAGGATTAGTATATGGTGATTATGAAATATTTTGTTCCCTAAATCTTTTTAAACTATTATTATTCTCTGCAGGTCGACACTGATATGATCTAGATTATCTGTGGCCTTAACCCGGATATAGAATTAATGTGGGCCGTTATATAATAGAGCTTTTGGTAAGATATACAGCAGCTGTAGTATCTGCCCTAGTAGCAACGAGCTCAGATAGATAATTATTCTAATAAGGATGAGGTCTGCCATATACTGGCTAATACCTGTACTCTCTATAAGGAGCCTTAACAACTGTATTTACTAAGCTGAGTCCACTATTGTGAGAAGGAGTTAAAGAATATATATTAATAGTTACTGCGGGCCCTACGGTATTAAGTCTAGAAAAACTTTAATTAGGAGTAAGTATTTCTAGGTATTGAGGTGCAGTTGTCTAGTCCCGCCGTAAAAGATAAAAAACAAAGATCAAGAATTGTCTTTACAGGATGATATATATCTTTTTTAGCTCCTCCTTCTCCAGCGACTTCTCCAGGGCTCCCGTACCCGACTTCCAATTCCGTCAAAGATGATTGGGAACAGCGTGATGACGCTCTGGACACTATTGTATAGTATTGTGGCGTTCTAAAAGGTAGTCCACTTCGTGGCCGTCCTAAGAAGATCACTGCAAAATCTATCCCATTGACAGGCTCTGAGCCTGACCACAATGGCCTGTGCTGCTCTGAAGATTGTCTCAATCAAAACTCAGCGACTACTTACTCTCCACGCACTTAGCTCTTCTATACCACGCAGCGCTATCTGACAGACCTTTCGAAAAGAACGCGGGCTTGTTTTCGGTGCTTTGCCAATGAGAAACTGCCTGATATGACTCATTGCAAGATGTTCCATAATACTGGGTATATAACGCGGCATTTCGATGCTCATCATTTACATAAAGATCCTCTCAAATATAATTATTACGAAGTATTACTGTTGCATACAATTGCTTTCCAACGCCATGCATCTGATGTTCATCGGGTTGAGAGTCGCTGGCGAGAGTCTCTTTCGCTGTCTGGTGGATGAGGTTAGTGTTTCATGTTGAATCTGCTTTTAATTAGCTAACAGCCGATTGATCAGTGACATTCTGCTTGGCGCCCTTAGAGTGCATTATTTATTGAAATAGAAGTGGCGGCACTCGTTAGTATTCTTTAAGGGTTTACCTGCATATTCAGAGGGGGAGGGTATAAGGGAAACCATGTTAATGAAGGCTGGGTAATCCAGTTAAGAGTCCAACCCAGTTCACAATCAGCACATTCTGAGTTGCCAGGAAAGCTCGATCACAGTTTCATTTAATATCAGGTAAACACAGTGACAGACATGCAACCCATGCAGCTACTTACGTCCCTTAGACTCCATTGACTCTTCTGAGATAGGTTTTATCTCTACCCCGGATATCTAGCTAAATACTGCTAAAGAATAATTTGCTGATCTTTTTGACCTTCATAGACTTTGAACTATTTCCAACTGTGGTAGATAATAACTCCCACTCGGTTGAACGACTCTTTTCGATGTGGAAGACAGAGGCGCATGAGAGACGATTTCGACAAGGCTTAGCGACAGGTCCGGGGACAGTGCTATATACAATGTAATTCCCAGTGACCCTGTCACAAACGGAGAAGCTATCATTCAGGATCAAGGACCTTAGATCTCTCACCCTACATCCAAAGACCATGGACTAGACTCGGTCCTTTCTTATCCTACACGGGAGTCAAGGTCATCCAACACACCTATACTTACGAACGAGATGGATGCAACATACGACATCCGACCAAAATGAACCTGAAGCCCCCAAATGAATGAGAGGTCTTCAATGAGCGAGGACAGTGCTGAGAATTTTACAACACCGGTCGTCCAGACCTCTGAAGGAGAAGCTTTCCCAGAGATTGGAAACAGTGATATTAGTCTGCCTCTAACATTATGGTCCCCAATTATCCTCTCGATAATTATCTAGATGAAGTGGGAGATTGATGAGGAAACCTTCATAATATAAACTTGGATGATGTTCCCCTAAGGAGATGACCGCTGCTGAAATATGTTCTTAAGAACAGCTGGGTTGACTGTTCCAGGAAGGTTAGCACCACGCGAGTCACAGTATAAAGCTCGGATCCAGTCGTAAATAGGCTATATGAAGGGACAATGTAAGATAGTGTAGTCTGACAATGGCCCAGTGCGCGCTACTTAGTAGGAGTTCCAGGGTCCGCGAACTAGTTCGCGGGTAATGTTAGCCTTTTCGGTTGTGTAGTAGTAGAAATTCTGGATTCTACTATCTTACAGACAAGAGGAAATAGTTATAGGATTATTTTATTACATTAAAGAGGCCTTTGCATTCGCATAACAGTGTAGGGAAACCTAATTCAGTAGGGAAAACCTAAACCAAGGCGTATAGAGAACTCTATCCAAATCAAAAGTCCAATTTATTCACGACATAACTCAGGCATGCTAGCAAAAGTTTGTTAGTGAACCATCAGCATAGCATGATTTAGATGTCTTACATGGATAGGCTTTTGCCGATACTGCAGTACCAGGCAAATCCGATGAGGTGCTCACTATATTTGATTAGTACCAAGGTGTTGTCAAGTCATCTCTCAGACAAGAAGGGTCAACTATATACAAACTATCCATAACATCTCTCTGTCAGTCTATATATTCTCAAGTTATCTCTTGCTCAGGCAGAAAGAGTCATCCACATACAACCTATCCGCATCATATCTATGTTAGCCTATATATTCTCAAGTTATATGTTAGACAGGAAGGGTCAACCACATACATTCTATCCATATCAAATCTCTGTTAGTCTATATATTCTCAAGTCATTGTTTCTACAGAGAATAAGACGTACATCACTTTGTCTCTTTTCAACTCCGTCCCATCTTGACCATTGCCGGGTGTAGGAGTATTTCCTTAGGAAGGCGTTTGATAAAGCGCTATGCCCAGTTTTTGCCGACACCAGAGCCTTCGTGGCCGGCACACGCAAGAGCCTAGTCTGCCCTTGACAAGCTAAAAGGGTCGCCATCATGTCACAGCACGACAATGCTGGTCAGTCTAATCACCTACTGGGGATGGCTGGACCAGTTCCAAGTCCATCTCGGGCTTTCCGAGATCGACCGAGAAAAGGTTAATGTGGGCCTCAGACTCAAGCTTCTCCATGGGCTCATCACAGCAATACTGGTAGGAGCTTTTCACCTAAGCTATTTGAATAGAGTTTCCAAGTCGTTCGGTACGAGCCCAAGGAAGCGAGAATTGAGGCATTCACAATCCCATCTCCAAAGAAGAGTGATTTTATTAGCCTATCCGGAAGGGTAAGACACAAACTCTGCATTCTTGCTCCTTCCTGTTTATCCATTGTATTATCTCTGTCGACCGTCGATCATTATGATCTGGTCTTTACTAAAAGGATTTGAATGTTTTCCAAATCATAGACCCACTAGGTACAGTAATGTACGGGTATGTGGCACTGATCTCACTTCTAGCACGCTAAGAATGCAATATACCTATAAAATTACTTTTTGCAGTAAGATTAGAATGCGTCGATTCTGGCTCACTTGGTTGCAGAAGAAGTTTGATCCGTCCGGAGCCTTCGCTTGGTGAAAGTGCCATCTCATCGCTTATTCCTGTTCTAGCTCACTCTCAAAAATAAATACCAAGAAATAGAGCTAGAGAACTTAGAAACTTTATTTCAAAGCTTAAATTACTATACAGAAGCTTAAAGTTTGAGACTTATTTTAACATATCTCGGTCGATCTCGGGAAGCCTGAGATCGACTTCAAATTGGTCCAGCCCGGGGCCATGTTCAATTCTAAACAAGGAGGCGTCCTGCCCTGCCTCCCCTCCACTCGATGGACCAAGTGTCCCTTCTCATCTTCCGTTTCCCATCGACAAGCGTGCAATCCGACAAGATGACCTACGTGAGTGTCCCCAAAGAAGACCACGACCATGCGTCGCTGTCGCTCGCACTCCCGCCACCAAACAATATCCCACCAAATGCATCCTCTAAACGACACCGGCCCATCGTGATTGGCGCCCTCCTCGCCATCACCGTCTGCCTCGGCATGGCCATCGTCATCCTCCACGACATCCCCAGCGTCCCCAAAGGCTCCCCATCCCAAATGCACTTCACTTGCGGCAGCACAGCCGTCGAAGCCCGCACCGCCGGCTGCCAGTTTGACCTCACCACCTTCACCTGGGTCCCGCCTGCGTGCTTTGACGAACCCCTCATGGAAGACTTCCTCGCCTCGCGAAACTGGACCTGGTCGCTGGACCGGGGCGGGCCAGTTCCCGGTGAACGAGACGTTCGCGCGCACAGGGGACTTCGACCAGCTGTATACGACGATGCGGTATCATGTCGTGCACTGCGCGTACGCGTGGCGCAAGCTCCATCGCTCCCTGTTTGGGGGCGATCTGAGCGGGATAGATGGGTATATTGCAAGTATTCACCACACGGAGCACTGCTTGGGGATGATGCTGGAGCATGGCGATTTGGATCAGTTGCCTGGTGTGGGGGTGACCAAGTTTGCGTCGTGTAGACAGGGGGTGTTAAAAGAGAAGAGCCAGCATGGGTGGTTTCGGATGATGGATGGAGAGAAGGTTTATACATTACCTACGCATGTATAATATTATTGATCACGATATTCCTCACCGCCAAAAGGAGAATCCGATGGCTTTATAGCACCACCTAGATTAGCCCGGAAGGTCCCTAGGCGGCAGTCGTTGTGCCAGTAGGTTCAGAGGCGGCATTAAGTTTCCACTGTTATCCATATGGGGAGCTCCAGGGAGGTCAAGGTTTAATACCTTCTTAGTATACTACGTTCAGGACCAAAAAGCATAGTGGGCCGTTCGTACAAGTCTAACAAGATCCGAAAGGTCATTACAAGAGCCGGATAGACCAAATGACACAAGGAAAGGCTATTTTGATATTGTTGTATAGACAATGGGTGAGCGCACATGTACAAAGAAACTCTCCAGAGAGCTGGTCAGAACAGATCCAAAACAAAATATAGAAACAAAAAGAAAGGAAAGATAATGCTCCGCTCAGCAGTATGCAAATCAATCGCTGATTCTTGCCAGAAATAATCTGTTAATTGTATGTGGGAGGGGCATGTAATATGGAAATCCAAACACCAAGCACCCGCTGAAACAAAGACGGTAAATCCCAACATTTGAAAAGGAAAGGTAAAGTGAATGACATTGAACTCAACTGTATAAGAGTTCAGGATAGAAATTTCTGTTGTCGTTGTCCCTTGCCTCTTGGCTGAATCTTCTCCAGTAGATAGGTAACCCACCTTTCTACAATTCCGAATGCATTGTGTCCTCCCCCGCCGTCGCTTGCATTTTCCGATTGATCAAGATCTTTTCAAGAGTGTCGAGCTTCTCGCGGGTGGTACGTATAGCGTGGTCCATCTCGCGAACTGACATCTTGTCTTCGTCTAGCTTGTTAATGAAATCACGCTCGCTCTGTATTTTTCGAGCTCTTTCATGCGCCCGCGATTCACCTGGCCTGTTGACAGTTGGGAAGACCATGCCGTCCATCCCCACACGGTCCTCTAACCAACTCCACAGCTCGCTCTCCTCTCTTCTCCACATCTCCTCATAGGCGGCCAGTCGCTGGGGTAATGAATAGCCGGGACATCCAATGTCGTGTGACAACAATGACGGCTGCGAGGGTGTCCGGAAAAAAACCAGGAAGAGCAATATACCAATGACTAGAACAGCCAAGTTTCCGCTCCACAGAGGCTTGAGAACACCTGCTATAGGTTCTAAAACTCCGCGTATTGGTTCCAGAGGTCCCCAAGTCTGTGCCTGTTGCTTGGTCGCATCGCTTGCTGCTTTGGCGGCAGCAGCAGCCGCTTCTTCGTTGGCAACATCTCCCTTCTTGCGGCGTCCTTTCCCTTTGCCTCCTGCCTTGGAGGCGGCGCGAGCACGAGGAGCAACAGCAGCTCTAAGCGCACTGATGAGATCGCTCCCGAACGATCCCTGACCATCAATAGCACCCTTTTCAATAGGACCTAAACCGCATCAGTGCATTGGTCTTAGACTCGAGAATAGTAGCGAACTTACCTTTCAGCCAACTTTTTCCGGACCATTCGATGGTGCACGTCATTAAGAAACGTGTTTGGTTGTTCGCGGCCCAGGTGAACAGGTACTTTGTCTTGGTGCAGAAAACATTACCACTTGGTACGTCTGGAGTCTGAGTACTCAATGTAACGAGAACTGCCTTTTCCAAGTCTAAGAAATCCAGGGTTTCAGTACTGATACACTTGGTTTGTTTAGGTCCGATGGACCCATTAAGCGGTTTGATGTACGAGTATTGTCTCGTCCTGCTTTCGTTGGTCAGACCACCGCTTTCAATATCGAACTGGAGCTCGCCGGATTTTTGATTGTCTACAAGAAACTTAGGCATAAAGTTTGTCGATGCCGGTCCAAATACATAAGAATAAACCTTCCCAAGAGGGGCAGGAATAATCTCATCTTTAATAACTTTATCATACTGGCCTGCGGGATCAGTGTATGTCGTAGGACCATGGGTAGTAGGGCCAGGGAAATCTCCATCTGCGTTTTCGTTTGCTGATTTTCCACCTCGAGGGTCGCCATTCGTGTTCGATGTTGCTGGGGCTGTGCCGTTGACTGGAAGGTTCCCGGAAGCTTGCCGGCTGAGACCCTTAAGTGGCAGTGACTTATCACTTCCATTGACGCTGGCATCGCCAGGCTCAAAGAAACTGTCAGCGTTGTCACCGTCTTCGTCCTCATCATAAATCTCGTCTTCGTCTTCACTCCCGCCCTCACTCTCCTCTCCCGCCTTCTCAGTTTTGTCCCCTGTACCCTGCTCGACTCTGGTGCCATTTACTGAGCTCTTGAGGGCGGGATGATTAATCTTCCAGATGTTAACCATCAAATCGTAGGTAGATTCTCGGCTGAGCAAACTTCGGAAAGTGTGGCGAGCATGCAGAGTCTGAATAGCAATTGCGTTAGGGAACACCATCGCGGTTGACTCTTTCTCTATCGCGACGATTTCGTCAAAGCTAATGACCAGGGTAGTCACCCAACCTAAGATATTGCTCGAAAAACAAATATGACCCTCCGATACGTAGATTCGTCCGGCCAAGATGATCTCCCGTTGCAAGGCACAGCTATAATCCTCGATCAGATAATCATCTTCAGGGACGCTGCGGAACAGTTGATGGAAGTCCCTGTTCCGCTTCTTACTAGCAACTGCAAACCCAGTCAGTCGTGGCACGCTTGAATTACCCCCTGGAATCCCTAGTGCCATCGCACTAGCCCCAGCGGCAGCTGCTGTTGATGTAGTTGCTGCTGATGAGCCTCGATGACGCCGCCGAGTCAGGCGGCTGCGTACACTTCCACTACGAGAAGGTCGAACGCTGATTTCACCGTCTAGTACGCTGCCACTTGGAGAGGTGTGGTCACCAGTGGTGTCCCTCGGAAGTGAGCTTGTGGATTGTAGTTCCAGGCTCTCATCTGATGGCGGGACCACCGAAACCTCTGACGGCTTTTCGTAGGCCATGGTGACCGCACGCGCAGCATGTCGATCTTCAAGCCTTGCTGCCTCCTCATCTCGCTGATGAACTGCGGTGTTTTTGCGCTTGTCAGATGGTATGTCCGGCTTAGTGATAACAACACCGTCGGGTGTTGAGACGGATCCACCCGGCGGCACAGCAATATCCAAGTGGCTGAAGTCGAGATCCCCGGATCCCAGTGTCTCGATTGCCAGTGGCGTTTTCTGTTCGGTTTTGCTAGATTCCTGCGTCTCATTCTGGCTACTTTCTCCGTCCTTAGTCGAGGTATTCTCGGGCTCCGTGGACACCTGTTGAGAGGGGCCGCGGGTCTTTGACTGAGTATTGAGGCTGCTACTAAGCGTCGAGGCAGCGTTTTGTGCCGCACTGAAGACAGACGAAAAAAATCCACTTTGTTGGGTGCCAGGGTTGGTCTTCGAGGTCACCTTCGCTTCTTCGATAGTTGGGCCCAGGGCGGATATAGAGTTAGACAGCTTACTAGGCTTGTGGCTAACAGAAGAAGCAGACCGGACACGCCGGTGTGAGATCATGTTTCCTGACGGGCTGACGACAACTCCCGGCGGCAACGGATCTTTCCCTTTCAGAGAGTCAGGCGATTCAGTGACATCCGGAGACGAGAAGAGATTAGCGGCAGCTTCGGTTCGAGGCGTAGGTGGGGTCACTGTAGTGTGGGGTGCTGGGATAGTACGGCGGGGAGGCGTGCTTGGAGCAGCGTGATCTGACGGCTGTACAGGTTTCTCTTCCTTGACGTCAGTACGAATTAGAGGTGGCAGAGGCGGAGGAGACTCGGCGACAATGGTCGGGGCTTTTTTTGATGATGTGCTGCTTCTTCTACTGTTTCCGAATAGACCTCCGCCTTTCTTGCCCTCACTTGGGGTAGAAGATGACCGATCACGATTGGAATCTTTTTTATCCTGCCCCGAGCCGAATGCGCCTTTCCACCGTCTCCCTGGTGAGACGCTTCTTTTCTTGCCACCGCGATCTTCTGGGACACCCAATGTCGAGCTTGGTTGAGAAGTAGGCCTCGAGAGCTCTGTATCTGCGTTGGACTCAGAATGGGCAGTAGCACTTGGCCCACTAACAGCAGATTCTACATCCGCTTGAGCACTATCAGTGTCATTCGCGTCCGTAGATGTTGTCTTTATTAATGGTGAGGAAGTCGTGTAAAAACCAGCATGGGACTGTTGGGTAGTGAGAGGAGAGGTCCTGGAGAAACAGTGGCTAATCAGCAATTTGCTATTTGTCGGCGATACAGCGCTACATGAACCGGATACAACTCACCGCTCAGGTTCGGAATCATCAGTAAGCAAGTTGACTGCGTCATTCTGGGGGTTTAGGCCGTCGTTGTTAGCTGCGGATGGAGGCCTGTCTTCAGAAGGCTCATCTGGCCTATCTTGTGCATCTTTCTCCCCTTCCAATTCGAATTGTGTCGGTAACTCTTCCGTCGCCTTTTGGTTTTCCTTCTTCTTCCGCTTCTTCCTAGCGGCAAGGAGCTTTGAGAATCCGCTGGGGCCAGCCTTTGCAGAATCAGTTCCTTCGCCCGCTTGAGACTTCGGTCTATCGGAAGTAGAGTCGATCGACGACGATCGGCCATTGCTCCTGCCAGAGCTTCCTAATGCATCGTCAATGGAGGTTTTTGAGCGATTAAGTTTGCCGATACTCTGCATGTCCGACGAGAAAGCCGGGCGGGCTTCGGGGTTTAGGGAATTATCCTCCATGAAGAATCGGAGAAATTCGAATCCGATTCAGATTTAACGTAACAGAGGTAACTCGAGCGATATAATAACAAAATTGTAAGAGAAGTATAAGACGCGATATATGTGGATTGTCGAGGGCAAATGTACATGGTAGAGTACAGCGTGTCCCGCTTCGAAATAGTTCCTGATAGGAGCAGCCTATGAAGCTAGACAGAGGGGAAAGATACCGCCGGTCGGGAAGCCATCAGATTAGTCCTGTCTCCTCCTTTTGGTGTATACTTTATGGGAAAAGAGAAAGTACAAGAGTACTAATAAGATAAAGTGTTAACAAAGTGGTGATAAAGGGGAAAGTTGAGCGGGAGAATGGGGGGGAAGAGAGAATGGGAATGACGAAGCAATCGCGGCTGGAAGTTAACATCAACTCCGCAGTCGAGGTTACAGACGTAACTCGTTCTGGAGTAAGAACAAACTGCTGACTTACCAAATCAGGACTAGCGTCAAAGCCTTATGGGCTGACTCAGCCATCAGGGGTAACATGACGATCATTAACCCTATTTTTATCAACCCATGGCTAATCTGGGTGGAGGTACTGAAATCGCCCATCTTTCTGGACTGATTATGCAGAATACTAAGTTCGAACTAGTACGGAGTACATTACGGAACATATGTGATTGTTTCAGAGCCACTATTCGCACATCTCACATTTATATTCACCTACAAGTAAGCGCCAAGGCGGTGCTATTAATAGACCCGTCTTATTCCTATACTATACAAATCACGGAAAATAACACAATATTCTCTTCCCTTTAGATCGCACGACTCAGGAAGAACGAACTTGGTTGAGGTTTACGGATTTTATTTAGCATCGGATTATCAGGGGGTAACTCTGCCGCGAGAGAACCCCACTCGGAGGTATCCAGTCTCCGACCCGTCCAACAGTGCTGTTGCGAGTATACAGTGTGCTCACCCTTTTAGCCTCTCGTGCCAAATCGTGGCTGTACGTAATTAAACTCGTATTCGTAGCTAAGGTGATGTCTATGAATGGGTGACCCCCGTACTCGTTTCCTAAATACCTAATGAGGATTGTCTCGTTGATATACCGTACATTAATCAGATCCAGTTATAATGCATGGCATGGCTTCGTTTGTCGAAATATCTCCGCCTTCAGAACGTCCCAGTTTATCGCTATATACTCGATGCACTTCTACTTAACTGATCTGTTTAGGTCCCTTCTCTACTTTGGGTACTCAGTACAAGTCAGTAGGCGGGACTTTGGGCCAGGGTCTGAGTATAAATATCCTGTACAATTACACTATCGCGAATGCAGGCATGATGCAGGGATCTGCGAGATTCGATTAACTCAGGTAGTATATCTTGAGCCTTAATTAGACAAAAAAAAATACCTTCTTATCGCGTATAAGGGGCAGTTAGTTACTAAATAACTTTCTTCCAAACCTCAAACGTGGATTAACCTATTATCGGTGCCATTCTTCGTTGTCTCATGAGATATTGCATAGTCCCTATTCTAGCTCAATACACCCACCTAGTTTTCTAATATAGCGCTTTATTTAAGTCATGGTCGAAGCTGAACAAAAGGGGATGTCTTTAGGGCGATGCCCTTTGGAGGTCCCTAGTGATAGTATCGTGTTTGTATAAAGGTAACATACTTAGGCAGTATGATCCAGGCTACATGATCGCATTATGCTTTAGGAAAGGTATACAGGGAGCGAGTGCTCCACCAATATAGAGTAGTCAGGGATCATTTAGCAGTCTCAACATCGACAGAATCAGGCTCTAGCTTCATCTAAGTGGTAAGTGGTGGTTTGTAAGCCAAACCGACTTAGAGCAAGCCATACAAGAAAGTGCAAATTTTCTACATGTTAGTGGTAGCTCAATTGTTCCAGGCAGAATGTTGCGCAGCAAGCCCTGCTCCCCATTAATATGATACTACTCTGTAGATGTATCACATACTCGCGTAGTCATGCTGACGCTGAGATCCCATGATTCTCCAAAGATAGGCCATGGATTGAAGGCTGCAAGCGTGTTCATCATGTACCAAAGGATGGAAACAATATCATTGCTCAGTTACAAATTGGAGCTAGGTTAACCTTCGCACTTTTGGTACAATTATCAATATAAATGTCTTCATTCTCAACAATTCCTCGATGGTCTAACGGTCATGATTTCCGCTTGTCATCTCTAACGAGAACAAGCGCGGGAGACCTGGGTTCGACTCCCAGTCGGGGAGATAGTTTTTTGTTTTTGCTATCAAGTTCCGCAAGTGGATCCAAGGATAGCAGCCATATTCCTTACTATTTCTTTTTCCTCTTCATCATATCATCGTAGAACCTGTATCCTCCATTTACACTGGGTTGCCGCTCCCGGAAAAGCAATAGTCTGAAAAATAAAAATCCCACCCCAAAAAATACTATCAAGCGGTCCTGGCCAATGAGCTGTACTATTATATAAATATACTTATCATGCTGCAGAATCCTAACAGAACAACCCGTGAAAACTCTCTTCCACTAATATATATTTTATCCTATCTTATAATTGAGTTATATATACCACTAAGGACACGCTTTAGATAGAGTTTAGTGTAGCATAGCTACCTTGCGTTATTTCACATATGTTCCGTCATGAGTGATGGCAAGCATTTACCCAGATGGTTTCTGAATTTATTAGCGTTGTTCGGGATATGTAGCCTTGTCATATAATTTTCAAGATGCGTCACCGTGCCCCATGAGTGCTTAGCTTACCAATAGTGAGAGGTAAGACAGAATCAACTGCTTTCAGAACATAGTCTGGGCATCTCGTACTCGCGTCTTGTGTGTTTGACACTTGCTTAAACCCTAGACGTCTGGCCGAGCTAGTTTCCTCCCCCAAGATGTCGCTAAAATCAAACCCCAATTTGAGCTTCGCTGCAACTGCCGACACTGGCTGCAGGAGATGCTGTACATATACCCCACTTGAGGAAATCTCCACCCCGTATATAGGGTGATGCTCGGGCTGGTAAGAACGGCTGTTATTGGCTCGGAATGGCTTTGTCAGGGCATCTGGTCAAAGACTGCACGAACTTCTTGCTGGAAATCTTGCTAAGGTTGGAGCCAGCAAATACAATACTGCCCAGCCCAGTGCCTGATGAATGATGGGTAGGGTGCGATAAAACCATGTGGTATGAGTTTTGCGTTACATCTTTGCAAGATAGGTGCTTAACCTGCGGACCTGCGGTTGCTGAGAGTCTCTTGTTGAACAACTTTTTAAAGTGTAGCGCTTGAGCAGGGGGCAATGGTGGAGGAAGGTGTTGGTGAGAAGGCCCTTGTGCGGGAATTCCATGGGTGGCAGGCCCTGATGGTGAAAGGCCTGATAGTGGATGCCTTTGTGTGTCTCCTATAGGTCGATGTCCCTAAAAGAGAATATTTTTCCTGTCTCCTCCTAAGCCAGCCCCTCTCCGAGGCACAAGATACCGAAATATATCTCAGCCTTTCGGTATTCCTTGCGTGCATCCATACGGACCAGTGATTATCTTGACGTAACAGTCATGTATGTTCCAAATAGAGGGTGGATAATGGAGAATTTAACTATAGAACGTATATTAACCAGACTCGAGGCGCTTAATCTGTTGCTCTTATATACTGTAAGAATCACAGCCTCTTTGCGTTCCCTAAGCAAAGGTCTCACATCCTAATAATAGACTATACCTAGTGTTTCAGAAGTTTCTCGAGAGCAAATGCGATATTGGAACTAAATTACACAGTTGATATCCTATTCGCAAGTAGAGAGATCATCTTCAGCCTCAAGCATTAAATAAGAATAGATTTCCAGTAGTAAAGCAAGACCCAAAATAGCACAAGGCTGTTATAGCCAGAAGGTTGCTTTGCATAGTAAGCAGAAAAAAAAATAGTTTAATATAGCGGTTAATTCTCGAGACTGCACTGACACTAACCCATGGTTCAGACTCGTCACAATAAACGATGCGTAATAAAATTAGCCTACAGGGTGTATCTGGTACTAGTGAATAGTATACGAGGTGGCAGCAGTTCACCTCGTAGTGTGTCGGACCGCATTCATTAGGAAGGGATGAGGTACTAGGCGCCGAGGCTGTGGCCTGGAGACCATCATCCCTACTTTATATTGGGGGCATTGTCCACCCATCTTCACAAGCCTAATGTCACAAACGAACAATCCAAATTCACCAGCACTTTCTAATTTAAATATGCATTCTAGTGCAGACGATGAGCTCTTTGATCCTCCCCGGGAGATCCCCGACGCTGAAATCTACAACTTTATACCTAGAGATCATGTTTTCTATTTCAAAAATACCTAGACTTCATGGTGAATGGGGGTAATACAAGCTGAGAAATTTCGGATACATGAATATGAAAGATTTGGACATACCAAGGATGTGTCTTCAATATGTGTGGCTACACAGGTCGAAGGCCCATCTCCGGGTACGAAAGCCGTCTTGAAGATCAAAGCCCAGTATGTGCTCCCCTTGAGTTTTGAGCGACCAGGATAGCCGCACCAATATTTTTACCATATATCTTTATCCATATTCTAATAATGTTCAGGGTGGCGCCTTGGACAGGGGACACATCCTGTGCTAATTATCTCCCGATCACCCAAGAAATCCATCGAGAGCTATCTGTTTTAGAAAAGCTTACTGAGGGTGGTTGTAGCAGCACACCCCGCTTTATTGACTTCCTTGCTTTTGAACAGGATGATGATGATCCTGTCCCTGATGGGTACTTTGTGGTGTTTCTCTTGGAGAAACTCCCTGGATTAAACCTTGGACGGACATTCTCTGAATTTTCCCTTGAGAAGCGAAATCGAGTGCGGATAGCCTTTGCTAAAGCTCTTCGGTAGGTTCTCCCTGTCGCCACATACTACATACTCCCTCGAGGAGCTTCAGCTAAAGACAGTGTATAGAGAGTTCTACAGCTTCAGGCTTTTTCACCATGACCCTGCTCGACGTAATATTATATGGGATGAACGCACGGAGCGATGGTATGTCTGGTTCAGTACAGCTGAGGTATCTACATTAATAACCGTGCTTAGCTTCATAGTGGATCTAGAAGACGTTGAAGAGAGGGATCATCCAGTCTTCAGCACTCGGCACTTTGACCCTTGGAGGGATTTTAAATATTGGGAGCTCTGTTCAGGAGAATTGGATACAGATGAAGCTAATTATGATCCAATGGTGCCTGGGCCACATGAAGAAATTGAGGATACTGATGAGGCGCTTTATGCTCTAGCGGCTCGCACGAAACATATATCAAAGCCGAATGGCAATGTAGCGACCAAGGTAAAATGAGGCATCTTTGTGTCTTCCTTTGGTTAACCCTGGGGTTATCTAATTGGAAGCTCGTCATAGTGGGCTTTGACAATCTCATCATCTCATGCTAAACCCAAGGAAGGCATGATTTCTTGTTTCCTAACATCTTGGACATGTCTCAATATAGTTAGATATGTCTTACGTTTTGGAGTCTGATTGCGTAGGAGCAGCAGCCAAATATGCATAAGTGCCTGTAGCGGAAAGGCCTGTATGTTCAGCGTAGACACCTGTGTGGGGTGCTGGGAGGCTCAGTCGACGTCAACGGAACTAAATGAAATGGCTCGCTGGTAGCCCCTGTCAAAGCCATATTCTCCCCCATTTGCTTCCCATACTCGAACAATCCTGCATCAAGCACGAGCACCGGATCGGGAGAATAATGCCGCTTGCAACGTTGCTTTTTAACACGGGTTACGACGTTACATACGCTGAAAAGGCAGCCAGGCTCTCAAAGCAGTAGCTCAGGAGAAGATTGCAACAGGGGGTTACCTTCGGTACAAGTATGGCATGGCGTACACGGTTGTAACTATGTAGTAAGTAATATGTACATTCTTGAGCGTCTAAAAATATGCGATCTAGACCTGGATGACTAAGATTGGTAACGATATTGGTAAATTATTTACCGTACAGGCTCGTGATCCGGGTAATGGCGTCACTCGTGTGGTGCGACTCCAACAAGTTGCTTTTGTCACTCTTTCATCCCACAGTCCACCATCAAGGCTGTTAGTTGAACGGACGCTCCTGGAGAGAGCGATAGGCGATTTCTGCAGCTATGGAGACTGCACCGCTTACCTTGGTATGTCATCGACCAACACTGGGGGCTTTTTGCGTTGTATACCCAGCCTGACAGAATCTCCCCGCGCAAGGCTCATACCCATGCACGAAATGCAGTTCTTGAGACCCGCAAGTCAAACCCCGTTGCCGCCAGCGAGGAACATGATCTGGCCGCGGGCGAGTTTGCTGCGGCGGCCCAAAAAAGCTCAGATCGTGAAGTATGCTTATCCGCTATCCCTGCAGGGTTGGTAGACGCTCATATGTGTAAATCACACAGGCCCTGAGGACGCTACAGCTTCTCGAGCAACACCATAAGAAGCTCGCCCAAATATTGCGCTTCCAGCATGAGAATCCGCCCGCCGCTGCCTCAGGTACACAACAAGTGACTGTAGAATCGGGAGGAGGGAAGACGGATACACAGCAATACCCACCAAAGCTATTAGGACACGTTCGCCTACCGGCAAGGGAGACTTCATCAATCGCTAGTAATTTGGCATCGGCTCGAGGTATACCGTCGCAGCTACGCCGAGGCTCCCCGGTGTCACCTACGGTTTCCTCGCAGCAGGCAGGGGCGAAGATGACAGAGGGACCAGCAAAGATCAGGACCAGTGAGGCTAGATTACGAGAAAGACAGGCCTATGCGACTAAGGAACGTCCCAATCGGACGCCATCTAAGCAGTCATGGAATCCACCTGCAGCCAGCCCTACCGATATCACCTCGCAACAATTTGTGCCTCCGGACGCCGAGTCGTCCCATCTTAAGGACAGACAAGCCACATCCGAGGAGCCATTTCAACGGTTCTACTCTACTTTTGAAGGACTTATCTCCAAACTCTCCGCACCGTTGGCTTTCGCAGGCCTCCCTTTGGGGTCAGACGTGTCGGAAAAGGCGGAGTCTGCCCGCAAAACATCAGCAGATACGAAAGTGGACCGTCAACCTGCAGTTTCCGATCGCCAGAGTCAATCAGGGGACACAGATATCAGCAGGATATTTTCACGCGCTGCACTACGAGCTGTCCGAGATTCGACGGGCGGGGGGACAGGAAGCACAGCTGAATCGTTTTACGTCGTGCCCACAACGGGTGGAACTGTTTCCTATGCTGGGATCTTGAGCAGGGCCGAGAAGGAAGCCCGAAGAAGTAGCTTCGAAGAGGGCGATGAGGACTTTGTGGACGCCCGTGAGACACCTCCATCACCCGAAATGCGTCAGAGCATGACGGGGAGCAAGGGCAGGGGCAGTCGCGGCAAAGACAAACTCACCAGCATCCAGAGCCCTAAGACTCTAGAGGAATTACAGATGGAAAACCAAGCTCTGAAACATCTGACTGATACTTTGTCCAAACGTTTGCACATGTGGGAGGTTAACGCGCAGTCATCTTCTATGGCCTTGCAGCAATCCCTGAGAGCAATGCATCATCAGAATGTCCCATCTCCAGAGCACTTCCCGCAGTCTACTCCTGCTGTCACTTCACCTATCGCTCCTCTCCCAACGCCAGCCTCCACAGACCAAGAGCAACGCATCAGAGAACTCGAGGAACTAATCCAGCAGAGCGAGAAAGAACTCGACAAGGTTGGTCGTGAGAACGACAAACTACGGAATGTCGTGGGGAGATACAGAGATCGGTGGGAGAAGCTGAAGGAGGGTGCGAAAACTCGGCGAGAGGGTAGGTCAACTGCAGATAGGAACAGCTATGCAGAGCCTAGCACACCGGTTCGGACTGGCAGTACCAGCACACAGAAAGCTAGTGAGACCACGCACGTGCAAGCCGAGGGAGCAGCTGAAAACGATACCAACTCAAGTAATGAACCTGAAGGCAAAAACGACTCTTCTAGCTGAGTCCTAGTTTACATTCCTCATACCATCGACTCTAAAGGACATGGTGAGTTTGCAAGCTTTAAGGTCCCGCACGGAGCATGGACAATTGCTTTCGTCAAGAGACGTACGATACTTCACATCACACATATCTCTTCTCTCCTTTATGGCCGTTTTGCGTTCATGAACTTTTTTTCGGGTTTATTATGAAGGAATTGCATAATTGTCGATTACTGCAAATCAGGGGAGCACAAAGGCATGCAACTACGCATCAGCCTATGAATCACGGTAATTTACGAGTCATGTCCACAAAAGGTGCCATATGAATCATAACCGAGCAAATAAATGTATAATTCAAAAGTTCTGAATCAGAATCCCCCGCCTACCCCAAGGCTAACTCCCCAATCACTGCACATAGAAAGTAGCATTGCCCCGAATATCCTCAGAGCTACTTCCCACCAGCACACCAAAAGCCCCAGGCTCAACAACATACTTCATGCGCACATTCCACAGCCCCAAATCCTGCACCTTCAACGGAATCTCCACCGTCTTAGTCTGCCCAGCAGGAATAACAACCTTCTTGAACCCCTTGAGCAACCGATTCGGCACCACAACCGACGCAACCTCATCAACAACATACACCTGCACAACCTCCGTGCCATCCCTCGCGGCATCCGTGTTCTTCACATCAACACTAACAGTAACCGTATCCGCCTCCGTCACATTCGTCTTATCAAGCTTCACAGCCCCATACTCAAAACTCGAGTAACTCTTGCCATACCCGAAGGGATACCACGCCTTGGGGTTGCCAAGAGCATACTGGTGACCGAACTCCAGCGTGCCATTCGAATAAATATACCCAGCATCGCCGATCTCGCGCGCCGAGTTAAGATAGTCATAGTAGATGGGCAGATCGCCGACGGAGTGCGGGAAGCTGACGGAGAGTTTGCCGGAGGGGTTGTAGTCGCCAAAGAGGACGTCGGCGAGGGCATTTCCGCCTTGCTCGGAGGGGTAGAATTGCTGGACGAGCGCGGCGGTGCTGTTCGAGAGCCAGGGTTCTGTGACGGGCTTGCCGCTGGAGAGGACGACCACGGTGGGAACGCCTGTGTCGATGATCGCTTTGATGAGCGGTGCTTGGGCGCCGACGAGGTTGAGGTTGTTTACGTCGACGTGTTCGCCGGTTCTGGGGTTCTTTGTTAGTTTCTTATTCGAGTTGGCTTGGGAATGGGGAGTTGGGGGTGGATTTACGTTGCGTTGAGACCGGCCCAGAGCTCCTTCTGGTCGCGAGACCAGGTACCCACGACTACGACTGCTACGTCGGACTTCTTGGCTGCTTCGACTGCCTCGGCGAAGCCGGATTGGTCGTTGCTCCAGCGTTCGCAGCCCTGGGCGTAGTTGATTGTTGCCTTGTCGCCGACGGCGGCTTTGATACCGTCCAAGGGGGTCACGCCGCGGTACTGGCTTTCGTAGACAACGTAGTCTCCATACTGTGTGTCAGTTAGCATTGCCCCAGGGATTTTATGCATGTGCTATTCATCTCCGATGAACTGCAAGAGGTCTAGAAAAACTCACGTTCATAAACCCATGCGCCATAGGTCCGATAACAGCGATGTTACCACTCTTCTTCAATGGAAGCGCATTATCATGATTCTCCAGCAGAACGATCGACTCACGATCTAGCTCACGGGCAAGATCAACAGCCTCCTGAGTATGGATGAGCTTGTGCCACTCAGACGCCGGAGCAGCATTATAGGGGTTCTCGAAGAGACCCATTTCGAACTTCGCGCGGAGCACACGGGATACAGCCGTGTTGACGATTTCAATGTCGAGCTTGCCGGCATTGACCAAGTCGATGATCGTTTCGAAGTTGCTAATCTCGGGTTAGATGTTTATCGACTGGCTGGCAGAATGCCACTTACTATGAGCCACCGCCCATTTCGACGTCGTTTCCGGCTGGGAGCACGGCGAGTGTGACAGCTTCCTTGTCGATGGGGTCCGCGCGGCAGAGCTTGAAGGCTGTGCAGACTCTGTCGGTTGCGCCGGCGTCGCTGGTAACCCAGTACTTGAAGCCCCATTCCTCACGGAGGATTTCGGTGAGGGTGTGGTAGTCGGCTACGGCGGGGATGCCGTCGTATCTGCTCATGGTTAATGCTTATTGAATGAAGATAATATGGAAGGAACAAGTGTATACTTACGAGTGGTACGCACTCATGATACTCCATGCTCCGGCATCCATAATGGCGCGCTTGAACGATGGCAACCAACTATGTCGAACCGGTTAGTCATTGCTGGGTAGAACTCTAGTTGAGTAGAACAGAGTACATACGTTGTGCGCAGATATCTCTCTCCTCCGTGGACAGGCGCAGTGTTCAGACCTTGTTCGGGCTGGGAGAACCCCACGAAGTGCTTGACGTTGGCGGAGACATTGTGGCTTTGGACGCCCTTGGTATAGTGGTATCCGATTTCTCCTGCGAGGAATGGGTCTTCACCGTATGTTTCTTCGACCTGTAAATGACTGTTAGGTTTGTTCTATTGAGGAAATGACGTATAAGGCTTACTCTTCCAAATCGCAGTTCACGGGCGAGATCAACCACTGGTCCCATTACGTGGTTAACTCCAAGGGCTGAGGCCTCCTGACCGATGAGGTGTGCCATTTTCTCGATAAGCTGGAGATGGGTTTATTAGCTTTGCGGGTTTCGGGGGTCTCGTCTGACAGGTCTCAGGAAGGATGGGCTCACCTCCGGGTTGAACGAGCATGCGAACCCGATGGGAGAGTTATAGATCGTTGCATTACCGATGAGGAATCCGTGAAGAGCTATCAAAGCAAGGATTATCAGCGCAGGGTTCAGCGAATCGAACATGACTAGAACGTACATTCTGTCTGAACAATGGCGGGAATCCCGAGAGTCGTGTTTTGGAGAATATAGTCCTGAGCTTTCTTGACATTGTCTGCTATGTAATCCCAAGGCACAGGATATCCAACTAGTGCACCATAGTTCGTTAGCTGCCGAAGTATTAATTCTTCATGGCCAATTGCCTACCGTAGAACATTCCACCCCGCATCTTCGTACTCCATTCCAAACCCGTGAGGTTGAATTCCCCGGTAGTCTCATTCATCCAATTGGTGATGTCGCCTGCGATGATCAATTAGTACCTCCTGTTGGCAAAAACGAGACCATTTCAATCGCACCCTGAATCAATTGAGACATCTTCTCCTCGAGCGTCATGCGACCCAACAGATCAGTGACGCGCTCCTCCACCGGAACACTAGGGTCCTTGTAGCGGGGTTTCTCATCTTGACCAAAAGACAGGCCTGACAAGAGACCCAGGAGCAGAAGCCCCTTCGTAAAGACACCGGAAACCATTTCTCTGGGTTAAGCAGAGCTTCCTTGAGTAATTGTGTCGGCCTCCACGCAGAAACGGAAGAATCGCAAAGATCCTCCGACGAGGGGAAATGCGACGACTTTAAATCTCAGGTCATTTTCTCAGGATGGATTAGCCCGCCGGAGAAAATGAAATGAGCTCATGGAAAAAAAGTATTAACCCCCACACCAGCAAAGCAGGAAGCCAAGGCTAGCTCTCCACGGAAGTCGGCGCCTTCAATTTAGGAACTGGCACCGGTTGGGAATCCATGCGTCGTATAGCTCTCATGATGTCAGGCGCCGATGATTCTCCGGAGGAGGATAGCAAGGCATCACAGGCATCTCAAGTGGATCAAATAGATTGAATCGAACAAATGAAGGATCGAGAAGGGGAGATTGTGATACAGGCGACTGGTTTTCGGTTAATCACCATGCATACCGAGAGCAACTATCATAATAGTCCGGCTAAAGCTCACGGCTGAAATGCGAGGAAGGGAATTTAATAAATGGTCCACGAATAGCCTGAGGAAGCTTGTCCCCGCAATTTAATTAATGCTGCGCTGGGGAGTCTTGGCTGCAGATTCCCTTGACCACGGCTTTGACGGGTAAAAGCCCATGCACGATCCCCGTTGGAATGGACTTTGGAAGAATTCTTTTCTGGAACAAGAATCTTGTGATAGTCCGCTATCCCTGGAAGTCTGAGGTTTATTCTTTAGGGGTTTGTCAATCAGGGTCCTAGGCTAGATATCAGTGGGTATATGAACTGGTCGTGGTCCACTTTTACTCGAGATGCTTGTCCGTATCCACTTCTCCATCGTGAACAGACACTAAACCCACTATATCCGGTCTCAAATAGCAGAAAGTGGATAATTGCACCATAGTCATGATCCTCCATTTTATTACTATCGTCTACCGAAGATACCTATTCTAACGCCGTCATGCCATTTCCCTTCGCCAGATCTTCATCGGCATCTCGCCCATGATCAGGTTAAACGCCTCGAACCGACCGAGCTTCCAATTGGCCGGCACCGCAAAGTCATACCGATGCACCAGTGTCGCAAGTACAACAGTCTGCTCAAGATACGTGATATTCCGACCGAGACACCCCCGGGCCCCCGTCGAGAACGGGACAAAGTACGGCTCCATGCGCTTCCGGTTGTCCAAATCCATCCATCGGTCCGGGTTATATTCCTCGGGATCAGGGAAAATTTCAGGATCCCGATGAGCCGAATAACTTGTCATCGACACACTGGTATTACCCGGGATCCATTCATTCAAAATCTGAGCTCCTTCCGGCGGTGTCCGTCGGGGCAGTCCAGCTGATGTAGGGGGAATCAGGCGTAATGCTTCATCTAAACAAGCGCGTAGGAACGGAAGGTTCTTCACCTTATCGTATGGTGCGACCACTTCGTCTGCCTCTAGGGTGCTGTCCACTTCTTCCCGCAATCTTTGCAGGTACTTCGGATGTCTGATCAACATATCCAAGACCTGGGTAAGGGCAATTGCTGTGGTATCGGCCCCGGCGTTGATGATAGCGCCTACTTCGGCGACGATCTCACCCCATTCGAGGTTGTTAGGGTGTCCTGCCTTATCTTCCATGAGTGAGGAGAAGAAATCATCCAGTTTCTCCCCGCTCTGGTACCGCTGTAGCCGTGTAACTGCTTGGTGGTAGATCACGTCGCCCCAGGGCTCCCCGTCTTTCCACATCTGGCGGTACTTGGGAAACAATTTTGATAACCTAGAAAGCCAGTGGAAGTACTTATAATCCCAAACAAAAAGTGACTGCGCGTGTGCGGTGCTATCCTGGGATTTGCGATACCGAGCCGGGTATGTTGTCCCATCCTTTCTCTGTGCGGTAACCTCATCAGAGCCCTTCTCCAACAGTCCTAGGGTGGACGAAAGGGCTATGAGATTGATGGCCTCGATCGTGAATAAATTGATCCACTTATTGTAGTCCAGCGTGACATCTGCCGCTTGGGGCTCTGTCTGACCAGGAAGCAACGGGGGTGTGCAGTGTGCATCCAGCGCTTGGACAAGGCGGCCGGTGACGTTGGCAACTTTGTGTTCCCATCTCTCCAAGTTCTTGATGGCGAAAGCAGAGGACATTCGCTTTCGCTTCTCAGCATGGTCCGCTTTGTCGATCACGTCGAACAAGTGTGTATGAGAGCCCCATGTCATAGCATATTTGATGTCTTTAATGCACGGGGTGTTGTGCCCGTACATATCCTTTACCGCACCGATACGGCCGAAGGAAAGATTGTTGGGTCCAATGCGCAATATTGGTGCATTTTTGTGAGCTTCGTATAGGTCTTTGGAACGATATCCACACGAGCTTAGGTAACAGTAAGGAAGGTCGGTGATACCCGCGAGGGGCGCGAAGTTTGGATATTTGCGAAATCCTTTGGGATCATAGAAGTAGTATATAATAGGAAGAATGACCACGTACCCTACCCCAAGGGCAAGAGCACCGGCGGCAGCCAAAACATAGATTCCAGGCATGCTTGGGATGATATTTGCAATCTTTCGATGCTAAATGATTGAGGATTAGTTCGCAAGTCCCGTCGACTTTCTCAATCTATATATGTTTGAGAGAATCGGGATATGAATATCATTTCCCGATCTTGACCTCATCTTGGACAAATAGGGTTACGGAGAGCAGAGTCAAAGCTTCCCAAAAAGGCTCTCAAGGGTCTCGCCGTTAGCTCTTGACTCAAAACTTGCCAGATAGACTCAACTCCGATGTTGATCTCATGCAGATGAAGCGATTGAACTTGGAAGCCCTAACCATCCCAATGGGGAAATACTTCCTTTTCAAGAACAGCGAGGTTGACCCTGTCGGTCTCTGATTCGCCCAATGGTCCAGACGATTACCACAAAAGGATCTGGCCGGGAACCAAGCGGGGAAATTTTACCCCAAGTTTCCCCACAGTTTTCCCCCCGCAACTCATGTTCAACCACCATCTCCATGACCATGTGGTTATCTCCAGCCCTTGACCAGGCATAGGAAATGAGCAGTTCTGGAAAGCACAGGCCGGCTGCGTGTAGGAGATGCAAAGGTCAGTACTACCATCCGGAAAGGGTAGAATTCCACGCACTAACGTCAGAGCATCCAGATCGGCATTTGCGATGTGAGTCCTCCAGCGAGGGTCCTCGTGCGAACAGGTCATCCTTTGGTACTGACTGCTACCAATAGGCGACGGAGACAGCCCCTGCAAAAGCTGCAGACAAGCCAGCTCAAAATGTGACCGTAGTGCCAAGAACTTCAAATTTCGACATGAGCCAATACCGAAACGGAGGTTTCATTTCTCTTCTGATCAGAAATGGGTTGGCCTGCCTCGGAAAGGTAATTCATCCCGCTCATTGCAGTTATTTGGGACACACGTACACCTCCTGTTTGCGTCTCTGACTATACAAAGGTCGACTCCATTATGTCCATGTGAACCCGGATGGTCGCCAAGAGAGCGACGACGACGACGATGACGACGATGATGACGCCGAAGAGAGCCTGCCTGATGCCGCAAGCTTTAATGCTTCCCCATCCCCCAGCTCCATGATATGGCGAAAGGGCCAGAAACCACATCCACTGCCAGCATCTACCTCGACGAACACTAGCCATGCCCACCATGGAGAAGGGCTTGGTCAGAGTCATCAACACTCGAGGCACTATAGCATTTCCAGTTTCAATGCAGTCGCTGGCTCCGGTGAACCGTCCCCACAGTCGGCTTCTTACTATGCCCAGACTTCTGCACATGATTGCTTGTCTCAACCTACCGACCAACCCTCTAATGCTTTCCCAGCAGAGCGAGATCATTACCGTCTGGGGCCCCTGAAAGGAGTCCCCCAAACCTTCTCAGACGCCTCCTACACCAGTGATCTACAGGAAGCATGCTTGATACGCTACTTCGTGGAGAGGCTTGCACATTGGGTACCCTTCTCCCCTCCATTCCCATCACACAATCAAAGCAATACACGACCATCCCAAGCAAACGAGCGAACACAGCTAACCGCCCACAGTTCGACTCCACAGACCGAGACCGACACTTCGCGCTCACAGTGCCCGGCCGAGCAATGTTCTGCCCAGTACTTCGATATGCCCTTTACACCGCATCAGCGGGCCACATGCGCCAGGCCCTAAAATGTCGCAATAACATCAACGGCACGGTCATCTTCGACGGGATCCCGCTGCCTGGACTCAGCGAAGACTCGGCAATCCGCTACCACAACATCTGCATCTCATACCTAATCGAAATCTCCAAAGACCCAAACGAAGACTACAACGAAGACGTACTAACAGCAGCGACCATCCTCCGCTTCTACGAGCAAATAGACGGTAGCCCCCGCCCCCAAAACCCCAACCATCCTCCCCATAGTATCCCCTCCATCCAAGCAACCCACCAACTAACCAACCAAACCCAAAACCAGCCCCTTCAATCGGCACAGACACAGAAGCCTACCTCAAAGCCGTCCAATTCATAGTACACACCCAAAACAACGACTCCTTCTACGCCGCCCAGACAATCCACGGCCCAACGCACGACACCAACATCCACTCCTCGCCCGCAATCTCCCTCCGCCACTCCGCCTGCCTCATCGCCCTCCGGCAAGAAATCTGGAGCGCATTCCTCCACCAACGGCCCGTTCGGCTCCCCATCTCCCCCAAAAACGACTGCAACGCCTTCCCCACAACCTGCGACTTCATCTGGGCCAACCGCGTCCTGGTCTGGTGCGCCGACCTCCTAAACTTCACCTTCGACAGCCACACAAACACCAAATACCCGACGCAAGCTTCCCGGCTCGAAAAATGGAATAGTCTCAAGGCCTTCGAGACACATTGGAATAACCATAAACCGCTCTCGTATAAACCGATTTACTATGTGGCCCCGGAGCCGGAGAAGGGGTCTTATTTCCCGACGATCTGGCTTATGAATGATAGCCAGGTTGTGGCGGAGCAGCACATGGAACTCGCCCGGATTCTGCTCGCCGTGTCGAATCCGGGGATGCAGCGGTTGGGGGCGGGGGCGGGGGCGCTGAACCGTGGGCTGGAGGCCGAGTTGAGGGCTATTACGAGGAGGGTCATTGGGTTAGGGTTGGGGAATCGGGCGGGGCCGCCGGCGTTGGTGACCAGTGCGGTTGGCATCTCGATTTGTGGGGAGTATTTTGATGATCCCGGGGAGAGGGAGGCGTTGGTGAGGTTTTTGGTGGAGCTGGAGTTTGAGTATGCTTGGCCGACTAGTGCGATTGTGGCGGCTTTGAGGAGTGCTTGGGCTTCGTAGATGTATCTGGGGTGGGTTTAGATGTCTGTAGGTCTTTGGGTGTTGGTGGATAGATTGGATTCAATAGATATATAGATAGATGTCTTTTAGTTCGGGTACAGGACCATAGAGAACAAGGGAGAATAAACTTCACCATCCTCTTTTTTTCACCACTGTAAGTGCCCTTTTCAATATTGAGTAATCCCTGTATCACATCAGGTTGCCTCGGAGAATTAATTACTATACTTCATATAAACAACCGGGATCAAATTGGCAAATATATCAAAGGTTCAACGAGTACATACAATCCATGTTTGACTAGTAGATACTGTATAGTCTGCGTCATGCTACGATTATATACTGTTGGAAGGAACCGACCACAGTGAAATCTCTAAAGTCTGTATTAAACACTATAACCTACAAAATGCCAACAAATTGGCTGGTAGACTAGAGTCTACCCAAGAAGCCTCTCAACGCAAATGCAATATGTACTAATAATACCAGTGAGCCAGCCACCCTGAAGAGTGTTTTTACGCCTGCGTATTTGCGCCAGTTTCCTCCTCGTTATCCTGTGATTCGGCGATCTGCTCATGCTCGTTGCCGTGGCCATTCACTTTGCGTAAAGTGCCACCCAGCCATGCTAGGCCTCCACTCCAGGAGTCACTTAGGCTTCGAATCCGAGATACAGAAGTAGAGCCATCGGGCTGCAGGTTTTGTGGAGCATCCTCTGTATCCAAAGTAGTGGTGGATTGTCCTGCAGTGACAGGAGCGGTGGCAATATCGCCGGTAGAGTTAAACCTTGCCGTCGGCAGCACACCGCGGGGCCCTAATCCCTCATCGATGTTGGCACTTTCGCCGTCGCGGCTGCGAAGGAAACCGTCTACAATGGTTGTACTGAGTTGCTTGCCCCGATGCCTCCGCACGGACTTGCGATCCTTTACCGGGCTCGTTTCACCACGACGTAAGGACTCTGCTACCACTGCACTGAACCCGGCAGAGATAGTCGGAAGCAGCGGGCCAGGCGAGAAACGTGACGATATCGAATTCCGTAGTCGGCGAGCCGGTGGCGTCTGTGGAACAGTACTACTTCGGGTCCCTGGCGGTGCGGTCTCCGTTCCCGAGGCGGCAGGAACCTTGAGGTTATTGTCTTCGATGCCAGGCGCGGGCGGGAAACGAAGAAGAACCGGTGAGCCAGATGTTGTCGGCCTCGACTGTTCAGGAGTGACTGGACGGTCAATTTGGGGTATTTGGGGTTCGGACTTGGGGGTTTCGATGGCCGACTCATGAACATCAGCCCAAGGATTAGTTAGGAGAGAGTTAGGGTGCATGGGAGGAGAAGGCTGTAGAGACTGTTCGGTGAGAGAGTCGGCGGTCAATGAACCAACAGGAGAAGAGGGAGCAGATGAAACACCCCGGGGCGTACGCTGGCCCTCGTCAATACCCTCAATACCGTGACTAAGAAGCGATCCGGAGGGGGACTGCACATGCTCTGCCTGGGTTTCCAAAGGAATCCGTGAAGGTCTCTGCACTCTTACATGACGCGCAGGAGGTGACATGTCAAGGCTATCACGGTACCTCTCTCCTGCCAGCAGACCAATAGCTTCCTCTTCGTCATCAGAGTACGAAGACTCGTCGTCATTGCGGACCCTGCCACTGGTGATGAAATATACGCCTAGAAAGGTCAGGAGACAACCGCCCACAAACTTCCCGGCACGGTCAAGAGTGTAGTTTTCAAAATCCCGGTACAGCACCGCGCTTCCAATTATGACAGACAGTGTGAAAAGCACAAACTGGGTCGGGATCACCTGGGTGGAATCAAAACGCTGGAGAGCACGGTTGATGTAGCGAATCTGCAATACAGCGCTGAAAACCAGGACAAAAACCAGAAGGTAGGTGATTGGGAAGGTAATCACATGCCATAGTGTGAAGGACAACAGTGACGAAACACCCTTTGTTGATAGGGCAGTATATCCACCTAGATGCGAGAATGAGTGGCCGTCCAAGCGAGTACAAACGGACGGAAGCTTATTATGCGAACATACCAAAAAGTGCCACGAGCCCAACATCAATCAAGACCGTTCGTGACCCATACTTTCCACTTGCCCACAAGAGCCCAATGATCAACACGGTGGATATGCCTACATAAGTCTCAAACTCCCAGCGGGTAATCATCACCCAGATATCATGCGGTCCAATCTTCTCCTCGGACGAACTAGCGCTGAGAACGACTACCACTGCACCGGTGACCGCCACGACCACGCCCCAGAAGTCGCGTCCCCGGAATTTTTCCTTCAGCATAATCGGAGCAATGACGCAATTCGATATCAAGGCCACGACGCCCAACGGGGAAACAATCGATGCTGGAGCAAAACCATATGCCATGAAGTTTCCGATCTCGCCGACGCACATCAACACGATTCCGACCCACCAGTACGGAGAGCGAAGGTATGATTTCCGGCGCAGATCCCCCGGTCGCACAGTTCGATCCGACATGAACGACTCATTCATTTGATCCTGATGCGCATTCGTGTCCATATCATCATCGTCCTCGGGTCCGAGATCAATATGCGGCTGATCATGATGGACGAACCTAACCTCTGGGGACTCGTCCCTATAACGAGCGAAGCGGCGGGATTGGTTTCTACCCCGAGTTTCGTAGTCGTTGTATTCATGATCCGCAACCGAACCATACGTGTCTGTCGACCCCCGGCCTGGATTTGCACGTTTCCATTCCGCCTCCTTTTGTAGTTTTTGATGCTCCCATTCTCGCTCGATCCTGATATGGGCATAGCGCTGAATATTGAGGGCCAAGGAGATCAGGATGTTGCCGATTAGCGCAGTCACGATGCCGATGAGTGAAGACCATTCATGCATTCCTCCCCCACCTCCGCCACCGTCGTCATATCCGGGGTCTGAGACCAACGTCGGGGACGGCTGGGAAGAAGGGAAAACATACAACGGTGAGAGGGTCGGCGTGGGAACGGCGGAAGGAACGAAGGTCGTGAGCAGACCCGCTGCTAGAGGCACCTCGTGGAGGTGAGCCATTCGGGATTTTCGAGGGCTAAAAGTAAGGGGAATGAAGGGGTAGGGTATAGGGACGGGGAGGAGGGCGTTCCGACAGGTCCGCTGTCACCGTCGAAGGGAATCGTTATAAAGTTTGAGCCCCAGATTATTGATTAACCACCACCCGCTGTGTCTAAATCAGGAGAGAACAGGCAACGGCGCGGTTCGCCTCCGATACTTCAGCGGGTAGAATTCTTTCAGGGTTCAGTTCAGCTTTGACCCTGGACGAGTGTTCATGCTGTTAAGGAGAACCACATTGCCGTACTTCCGACACTACTAAATCTCCGATGTGAGACACCACCTTTTTACCAGTGCAGTGAACTACCAGGCTGTACCTTTACCGGATAGAAGAAGGAGGAGTAACGAAGTCTATGAATAATCCACCTTGTGCGAATCGAACGGTTGTTTGTGTTAAGCACGATTTGCGATGTGGAGTCTGTTGGCGGAAGGTAGCCGAAAGACACCGGCGACGTCAGGAGTCAAATTAGTTTACTGGGCGTAGTAAACTAAGATCTGATCGGTCGCACGTGCAATACCGCTAGTTAGAGAGGGTGAGCATAAGCCCAAGCGCAGCATCGTGAAAGGAAAACCCGAAAGAAGTTGGGGGGGATTTCCAGGCTAATGTATTTTAGTAGAAGAAGGAAGAACAGCACTATTGAAAGTATGAGTGGATTGATTGGCTCAACCCTGACTAATGACTATCCCGGTAGGGATTTACCCCGAACGTCATCGGGCAGCTGAGATGCTAGTATACATACATACTAGTCAATCATCTGAGTACTCGTATGCATCTGTGCACCCAGGCAGCGATGAACTTTATTATTATATCGTCACAATCGCTATCACTAAATGATGTGACAGGGAAGGTTTATATTTTCATAGGCACCGTCGTATTATACTATACAAAAAATCATCGCCTGGCTCTTTTCTTATCCGGCTCTTGCTCGCCTTCATCGTCACTAATCTCCCTGTATATCGTTTTCGGTTGAGTCTCCTGCCATGCCTTAGTGAAAACCGGGTCCTTCTCAGCCTTCTCGGCGTATTTCAGCAACGCTTCTCGGGGGTCCTCATCGCGCATCGAACTGAGAGGAATATTCTCGCGAATATGTTTCTCATCCGGTTGCGACTTGGCGAAGGGAGTCGTTGCTGGCAAATGCGGTCTCCGTGGATCCCTGGGCCGTCCTGACGCCGTAAGCCCAATATTTGGGTGACGGGAAGACCAGGTTGCCGAGCTATAATGGGGCACACCGTTCGATCCGACAACAACGTTGTCGCCCGAGATACCCTGCGAAAGGTCCATGGTAAGGTTCGGGTCATCATCAATGTGCCGGCGTTTGGGTGCCTTGGACATAACCAAGGCGGCACCTTTGGACGACATGTCAGGGTTGTAAAGTACATGAGTCTCAGCGTTCGCAGAGCCAGTGAGGATCTGATTGAGTTTCTCATGCCATTGAACGGTAATCAAAGGCGATCCCGGTGTGACCGGTGTGACCAATTCCGGCTTCAATGTCGCGGGGTTCAAAATGTGTAGATGACCAGTTTCCGAGCCCGTGAGGACATTCGCGGACGTAGGTGAGAATACGATGTTCGAAGTCGGGTATCGGGAGGAGCTGGACGGGTGCGCCACTGTTGTAATCGGCTGCTTGAACTTCCTAGTATCCCAGAGTTTGATGGTATCGTCTCCGCCCTTGGTGACAACTAGTCTTCCATCCGAGCTGATATCAAGCCCGCTAGTCCATGTGTCGCGCGTATGAGCATCCCGTATCTCACCGCTAGGTCGAGTAAATGGTCCATTCCCACTCCACATCATTAAACTTCCGTCAAGGGCAGCAGCAATGAGTACATTAGGTCCACCCTGCTTTGGGGAACCCCATGCAACAGCAGTCATCTTGCTCCGACCAGCGGATCCAGCCGCTCTTGACTTATGCATTATGACTTCTTTCTGTGACCGCCCAATATTGGCGTCCCATATACGTACCGTACTGTCCGATCCTGCAGTAACACACAGGTTCTCGTCGGTGGGACACCATGCGCCGCTGGTAACCTCCGATATATGCCCCTTGGTATTATGAAGATCTCTCAAGTACATGTCTCCTTTCATGAATTCAGTAATGGTCTCGCCGTCGCGATCGAGGATTCTCGGCTGGGGTGTAGCAGAAACAACCATGACATAGCCTGGCGACAGGGGATTGAATGCAGCATAATGCACGGCGTGCGCCTCCTGCACAGCGGACTGTTTTTTCGCGGTAGGATCAACGGACTTGAAGGCGCGCACCGTCGAAGGGGTCATTGAAGCAAAATCATGTAGTTTAATCGTACAATCTGTTGACCCTGTGATTAAACGCGAGCCTGCTGGGTCCACTGTGAGAGTTGTTACGGCGCGCTCATGAGTTTTAAGGACAAGTTCGTGTGAGACAGGAAACTCGTCCTCATCATCAGAGTCAGAGTCAGAATCATCAGAATCATTATCGCTGTCACTTTCACTCTTGTCTTTTCTGTCTTCAGCTCCAGTTTGAACGTTAGCTTGCTCGTCGCTAATCAAACCTGCCCTGTCATCATCTGCGGCAGTCTTGGCAGACACATGTGTCCGCTTGGTGCGGTCTATCTGAGTGTTGACATCGGTCTTTCTTTCTTGTTTCCCGAAGCTGCCTGGGAAGAACTTCTTGAAAGCTTCTTCATCAAATCCGTCCATTATGGGATGCACTGCACGGAGTTACTTAGATTTCGCAAGAAATAAATGACTTGACGGCGGCGATATCACGGTTAGTTTGCAATATTTGCTATGTTTGTATTGTTTGCAAACTAAGCTCTCGCTGCCGTCATTGATCCAGCCCTCGCCTGTCATCCAAAATGTAATCAACAAAATTGTGCTTTATATATATAAGGTATGAGAAATTCTACGCCGTTTAATGCGTTTGCGTCATTGGAACTAAACTAGGTACACCACCAACAGATCGACTACAGGTACAAGCCTTCCACAGGGCCTCCGTCTTGCTTCGTCTTCATGATACGTTCCCTAGCGGAGCGGAAATCCTCCATTTGCACTCTCATACGGCGTTCTCTCAAAGCCATCAAACCGGCTTCGGTACAGATTGCTCGGATATCTGCACCTGAAAGATCGTCTTTCTGGTTGATAAACTCGTCAAGATCGACATCATCGCCGAGGGACATCTTGGATGTATGCAGGGTGAAGATCTTCTTCTTGGTATTTTCTGGGGGATGTTAGTAAGCAGATGATTTAATGTTTATAGAGGGTAACACGCACGGTCTGGGTTCTCGAAGAGAATCTTTCGATCAATACGACCAGGACGAATCAAAGCAGGGTCAAGTGTTTCAATCTTGTTAGTGGCCATGATGACCTTGACATCTCCACGGTCATCGAAACCGTCCAACTGGTTAAGTAGCTCAAGCATAGTACGCTGAATTTCTCGTTCACCACCCGATGTAGAGTCGTAACGCTTCGTACCGATAGCATCAATTTCATCGATGAAGACAATGGAAGGAGCGTGTTCCGCAGCGACCTGGAAGATCTGTCGCACCAAACGAGGTCCGTCACCGAGGTATTTCTGGATAAGTTCACTGCCGACAATCCGGAGGAAAGTGGCACTTGTTTGATTGGCGACTGCCTTGGCAAGCAGCGTTTTTCCGGTTCCCGGGGCACCGTAGAGAATGACACCCTTGGGAGGCTTGATACCCATCTCTTCATACAGCTCAGGGTGCAGCAGCGGAAGCTCGACGGATTCTCGAACCTCTTGGATCTGGGTCTCGAGACCGCCGATGTCCGCATAAGACTCCGTCGGTGCCTTGTCAAGCTTCATCACGGACACCAGGGGGTCGGACTCCTCGGTGAGCACACCGACAACGGAGACAGACTTGTGGTGTAACAGAATGCTGGCACCAGGCTCCAGCAAGTCCTTATCAACGAAGGACATGATGGAAACGTAGTACTCGGGCCCGGTAGCACTGGAAACAATGGCATGGTCGTCGTCGATCAACTCTTCCAAGTTGCCGACTCCCATGGGGGTACCTCTCATGTCATCGACGCGACCCCTCTCGTCTGCATTTCGGTCCATAATATCAAACTCGCTTCTGCTCACGGAATCATGCGCTGCCTGTGCCTTAGTTTTGCGTAGACGTTCCATATTCTCGACGTATTCTTCTTCTAGCAGCAAGTGGTCGTGGACCCGTTGCATTCGCAAGTATCGTAATTTGCATCGCGATGTTGGGAAGATGTCGGGGAGCTTGGAAGCTGTACTTGGGCCGGCAGCCTTGCGCTTCTTACGTCCAAGACGAGTCGTGGGGGGAGGTGGTGGTTCGTATCTGGGCTTGTCCTTCTATTAAGGGACGCTTTGTAAGCGGATAGAGCTGTCTGAACGAAGCAACCGAGATTACCTTCTTATCCTTATCATCCCTTCCGTCGCCCCCGGGGCCTCCGCCGATGTTGGACTGCTGGTTACCCTGTTTGTGAATGACTTGTTAGAGAGACTGTACTTTGACTAGGTGAAAGAGTGACGACAGTGAGAGTTGGGAACCAACCATAGTCCAAGTGTGTGCCGCGGAATCAACAAGACGTTCTTTTTACTCTAATTACACCTGAACCGGAATATTATAATGAAAGCGACTCCAATAGTCAGGGGGTGGATGGAAGATGGGGGGATAATGTAGGATGACGATGAGCTTTCGGCGAGCTTGGAAGCTGTTGTCGTTGTCGCCATCCGTCGGGCTTGGCCACCGCTGTGACCCTCGCACGTGACCCCGAGCTATCATGGCACTGCGATGCCTCGCGAATCAGGCGCCTATCAGACAAATCAATGTCAATAGCCGCTGCGTCAGATTACTCGAAACTATTTTTGGTCTTTTGGGCATATCTACAATAACGTACTACACATTACTTGGACTGAATAGAAATCCCATATCTCGACTTTCAAAGAATTTCAAAGACCGCCTTTGTCTTCCTCGGCGCTTGTCTCACCTGTTGATCTCGTCCCACTTGAACTAGTAGTAGTATATCCACAGCAGACGAGCCCTCATTCCCCCGCGGCGCATTCCCCTCGTCTCACGATACAAAATTATCCTCTGACTGGTAAGGTTCTCTCCCTACCTTTAAGCCCCAAATACTATATTTACCCTTTTAACTTCCTTCTCACATCCCACTCTTACATAATATGCTCAACCGTCCGTATGTGATCGTAGCTAACAAAGGTGGATCTGTAGCTCGGTTTTGCGCAGTGTTCCTGGGCTGTGAGCTCACCTTTGACGCCTAACCACCCATCCGTAAAATTCTCACCACTGTCCCTTTTATATCCCGTTTCTTTACCTCACACAACTTGAACCCGAAACCCAAAATCATGGCCTCCAACCGATCCCGGCGTATCGCAAAGGAAATAGCTGATATACACGCCGATACGCAGTCTGGGATCACAGCCGAACCTGTAGGCAGCGATGAAGATCTCACACATCTACGGGGTACATTTCCGGGGCCCCCAGGTACCCCGTATGAGGGTGGTACCTACGCTGTGGATATAAAAATACCAACGGATTATCCGTTTCGGCCGCCAGTAATGAAATTCCATACCAAGGTCTGGCATCCGAATATTAGTAGCCAAACGGTGGGTTTCTACATATGCTGTTAAGACATAGTGGATCATGTATCTAACCGCTTGCATAGGGAGCTATTTGCCTTGATACTCTCTCGTCGGCGTGGTCCCCCGTTCTCACCATCAAGTCCGCTCTGTTGTCACTACAATCTTTGCTTAGCACGCCCGAGCCTAAGGATCCTCAAGACGCTGAGGTTGCCACTATGCTCCTACGGAAACCAAAGGAATTTGAGAGAGTTGCCCAAACCTGGGCTACTCTGTATGCTGGGGCTCCTAGCAAGAATGCGGGAGAGGGTAGTGGTGGCGCTACTAACGAATCGCTGCGACAGCAAGAGCTTAAGTCAAGGGAGGAACAGGAGAAGGAAGATTTAGCTAAGTACGTCTCTCGGTTATCTACCTTTTCTACTCGAAGGACCTGCCTAACGTCAATCTCCAGATACGATGGGTACAATAAAGACTTGATCGACCGCTTCTGCAGCATGGGCTTCGACGTGGACCGTGTAGTGGCCGCCTTCAAGTACTACGGTATTGATCGAATGAACGGAGAAGACTACGAATTAGAAGAGGCCTACATGGGCGACGTTACTGCACGGCTCCTGGGTGAGCCGTAAGTAGTGCGACGGTAAATACCTACGGCTATTCATTTTTCTACGACTATGCATGCTACATGGAGCCGGCGAAGCGTGATGCCTAGCGAGATTTAATTTACTTTCTTACTTGTTTTTCAGCCCAGCTTATTACCCATCACATGTTAACTTGATGTTAAGGTGTTTTCGTTTTGAGAGCGATCTCATGCAATGATGACCAATGTAGTGAATTATATTTAGCCGACTCTCCAACCTCTATTCTATATCTTGTTCTAAGCAACACGTCGCCTTTCGTGGATAAATTACCATTTCTAGCCTGAATTCCAATGGATCGTAGATAGTGATACTTAAAGTAGAAAATAATCAATAGCATACTATGTAGTTCTGTCCTTGTGCTATCGATAAGCACGTGGCGGGCCGTTTAAGCTCCTCTCCGCCTTCAGATCTTCAATGCTTAACTCCAACAACTCACTTTTCTCTAAGTATGGGTCAATGACTAGCCCCAGATCCGCACTTCGAGTGAACTAACAGTAAATCGATACATTTTCAATCTGAGTACCGATACGTTTATTCGTCATACAATACACAGAAGAAAGCTCGCTTGAGCGCACTTCCCTTCACTCACCATGATCGAAGACGATTTCTACCGCTCCTCATCCCAGTTCCGACTTTGGTCCTACACAGAGACATCTTTACAGTCCCTACGCGCAACGACAAACGCAAACGCCAGTGAGCGAGTACGGTCCGCACTTCGAAAATCACGAGAGGCGCAACAATCAGCCACCTCATCCGCAGCAGGAACACCAGCAGCAAACCAGAATGGAAGCGACGCAGACAGCAAAGCAGGCGGCGAAGAGACGGAGATCGAGTGCCTAACACCCGAAGAAGAGCACCAGCTGGTGCGATACTTCTGCGAACAGATCATAGAGTTGGGGGAGATGTACAAACCTCCCCTCCCAACAATAGTTCGGGTGCGTCACACCCTCCTCTACCATCTATACACAAATCTCCCAAAAAGCACCAACAACCAACAACTAACCTCCAAACCCCTTCCAAACAGGCCACAGCAATCCAATACCTCCGACGCTTCTACCTAACCAACTCCCCAATGACCTACCACCCGAAATCAATCATGCTCTGCGCGCTCTTCCTCGCCACAAAAACAGACAACTACTACCTCTCTCTCCGCCAATTCGCAGAAGTAATCCCCGGCGGCACAACACCGGAAGACCTAATCCAGCCCGAATTCCTGGTCATGCAAAGCCTCCGCTTCACGTTCGACGTCCGGCACCCCTTCCGCGGCCTCGAAGGCGGCATCATGGAACTCCAAGCCATATCCCAAGGCATGGGTCAACCAGCACCACACTTCCCAACCCAGACACCAGAAGACCTCAAACGCAGACTCCATTCCCTCCCCGCATCACCGACAACATCCTCATCCTCCATCACAGACCGACTCGCTCGCGCGCACCACAACACCCGCGAGATTCTCAAATCCGCCGCCCAAATGACAGACGCTTACTTCCTCTACACGCCGTCCCAGATCTGGCTCGCTGCGTTCATGATCGCGGATAAGCCGCTAGCGGAGTTCTATCTCGAGACTAAGCTGGGCGGACCCCAAGAGCAGCAGCAGGGATCCCCGCTTTACGAGCTCCGGACGAAGCTCCTCCGTACCTTGACTGATTGCTCTAACCTCCTTCAGGCGTATAGACCCCTCGCCTCAGATCCGGACCAGAAGAAGAACTTAAGACGCATCAGGAAGAAGCTCACCCACTGCCAGAACCCGGACAAGGCTGGAGTAGCGGGCCAGAAGCGTATCCCTGCTGCGGCGGCGGCAGCAGTAGCAGCGGCTGGGGATCCGGCGACCTCTGAGAGCGAGATGGAGCGACTGGCAAAGAAGCGCAAGTTAGACGGGGAACCGCCGAATGATATATTTGGAGGTGAATTAGTGACGCAACGGACAAAGGAGGCGCAACAGCCTCAATAGTAAGTTACGCTAGTGTTGTAAATTATAGAAGATAAGTCATGGTGTTTTGGGCTTATGTTATAATTAGAATATGGTCAACTGAACTGCTGCTCGGTTGTTTCATGCCTTCGTCATTAAACATAGCCCTACCATGAGTGCAGGCTAGAGGGTCCAAGGACCATCAAAACAAAGTCCTACATAACGTCTATAATAAACGGTGAAACCATAAAAACGTAGAAAAATATAAGAATATAAATTGAACCCTGAAACGCGAGGGGTCTAGCAGGGGATGAGGTATGAAACACAGACAGACCATCTAATAAAAGTAAAGCAACCCAAACAAGCAGAAGCAGATATCTCCAGATATGTATGTAAGAAAGAAAACCGTCACCCGCCAATGTCACTATATCACTCAGGATGGATCATTTCTCCTGTAAGAAACTTTTTGATTTCAACTCCCCTGCAGATTTTGAGTTTTCATTGTCGTCTCTGACATTCCAATCATAACAAGAAGCGTCGTTTTCCTTCATTTTTTCGTGCCGTTTTTTAGACAGCACCGGCGTCAATCATCTTCTTGCGCAGGTGGTCCTTGTACTGGCCGATAGTACCATCCCACCGGGTAACGGTCTTGTTCTCACAGACCATGATGTCCTTGGCGATCTTGTCGAGGAGACGGAAATCGTGGGACACGACGACGACACCACCGCTGTAGGCGTTGATAGCATCAGCCAGACTGTCAATGGTGGGAATATCGAGACCGTTAGTAGGTTCGTCGAGAAGGATCATGTTCGGGGATTCAATGGCCAACAGAGCGAACACGATACGGCTCTTCTGACCCTCAGACAGAGTGCCCATCAGAGCAGTCTGGGACTCACCGCTCAGACCATAACGGCCGAGCTGTTGACGCCAGTACTGATAGTCCTGACTCTTGTCGGGGAACTTGTCGCGGACGAAGTCAAGAGACGACTTGGTCAGATCGAGCTGCTCGGCAGAGTGCTGACTGTACATGCCCAACTTCAAGTGAGTGTGACGGCTGACACGACCACCAATGGGTTGCAGCTTTCCGGTCATGATGCGCAGCAGAGTGGACTTGCCGACACCGTTGGGGCCGACCAGAGCAGTTCTGGAATCCATATCAACACCAAAGTCAAGGTGCTCATACAGAGTATCCTCCCAGTTGCCGGAGTAGGAGAAGCTGACATCATCGAAGGACAGGACGGGAGGGGGAAGCTTCTCAACTTCGGCAAAGCGGAAGCTGAAGATTCTGTCGGGGATAACGGGCTGGATAAAACCATCGGCCTCCATCTTGTCGAGGATCTTCTGACGCGACTTGGCCTGTCTAACCAAGTTGGCATATGTACCGGCGGAAGCGATGAACTTCTTGATGTGGGCAATTTCTTCCTGCTGCTTGGTGTATGCCTTCATCTGGTTCGTCTCCTGTTCGCTACGGGTCTTGTGGTAAGAATCGTAGTTACCACCGTAGTACAGGAGCTGCTTCATGCGCATATCAATCATGGTGGTACAGACACCGTTCAAGAAATCCATGGAGTGGGAAACCAGGACGAGGGTACGCTCCCACTTCTTCAGGTATTCTTCCAACCACACACAGGCCTCAAGATCCAAGTGAGCAGTAGGGTCGTCCAGCAGAAGCAGAGAAGGCTTGACGAACAGAGCCTTGGCAAGAGCCACACGCATACGCCAACCACCGGACATGTCCTTGGTTTTCTTGTTGATGGTAACCTTGTTGAATCCCAGACCGGTCAAGATCAAGGAAGCACGAGTGTGGAAAGTGGAGGGATCCATTTTATCCATACGCTGGATGCAAGTCAGTGTAATCCAGACTAACAGCGGGAGAAAAGATAACTTACATCATACAGATCCTCGAGAATAGGGCTGTCGGGACCTTGCTCTTCCAGGATATCTTCAGCCTGCTTCTCCATCCGGTCAAGTTGGTTCTGGGCCTCGGTGACGACCCACTCCAGGGCACCAAGCTCAGTAGGAGGGGCACCTTCATTCAGCAGGTAGATATCGATATGCTCGGGGATAGGGTATTCACGGTGGGCGATAGCCTTCAGCAGAGTGGATTTGCCACAGCCGTTCTCACCCAGGAGACCGTAACGACGACCGAAGTTCAGTTCGAGAGTAGAGTCGGTGATAAGGACCTTGCCGTGGAACACCAGGGAAGCGGAGGTGACCTTGACGTCGCGAGAGGCTTCCATGGAAGAGAGCACACCGGTCGTGACACGATCCGAAAGGCCATGCTTGTCCATCTGTGCTGTAAGCTTCTCAACCTCCTTCATCTTCTCGGTCGTGGTGGCGGGCTGATCATCGGCCGGGACGTCACTGTCGACCTGGGGGGAATCAGCACCGCCCTTCTTTCCCTTGCCGAGCTTCTTCTTGGAGTCGCCATCGGCACCACGCTTTGCCAAACGAGCGGCTTTGGAAGCAGACACCATTTTGTCGGGTGTATGTGTTGGTAGGAGGGGAGGGAGGGGGGAGTGGAGGAAAGCGTCAAGAGACGGAAAGGAGGAAAGATCAAAAGCCTGTCGGTAAGGCAAGGAAGAAAGAGAAAAAAGAACTTCCAGTGAGTGGATCAAATAATAGCGGGGTCAAAGGGGGTCGACCAAAAGCCTTTTCCTCTGAGTGGGTGGGGTGAAGTTTTCTTGGAAGCCCTTATCGATAGAGAGCACTCGGAATAGTAATCGGTGGGTGAGACGAAGCCCCAAAAATTAGTTCGAGACAAAGGAACAAGAGCGAAATGAGACGATATAATATATAGACCACGAACTCAACAGGGAAACGGTCTAGTGGCGATAACCGAAGTTGATAACGCCCCAAAGAGATGATAGAGAAAAGGGAAGAAAACAGAGATTTAGAGGACACTGAAGGATGTGATTGAATTTCTTGGACGCCTTCAAAAATTCCTTCAGTGGGTCCCGCCTCTTTGCCTCTCTGATTGGCTTTTCGACGTCACCGCACGGGTCGTGGCGCAGTCTAGTCTCCTTTGGGCACCAATCGCACGTGATTTACAGCCTTACGCCCAAGGCACCAGTCCAGACTGGTCAGCAAATAAGGTAATAGCACATCACCCTTACTCATGTCGTGGCAGATGTGTCTCCGTGGGACATCAAGCCACAGCATACTACCATGTGTGCTTCAGCATGCTGGTATTCCGCCGGTAATCTCATGCATCAAGAGGGGTCCCCGCATATGCCTAGTTGTAGCATTTCTGAAACTTATCTATAGTATTATCTGTAAAGTGTCCAGATCCATATCTTTCGCGATACTACTCACATTGCAAGCTGTGGTACTAACAATAGTGCAGATATTCTTCATTTCTACCTGTATAGAACACGGTTTAGCAATTAGATGAAAAATATATATGTTTATATGCCGCTCGGTAGACTGTGGGTATATGGCCCAAACGTGTCAAGGTGGTATGTATTAACGTATGCGCTGACTGATTTTTTCCAACCACTCCTTTTCCTCTGCCGTGATCCAGACATTATCCGGTATTGAAACCCTCCCTTCCTGGATAACGATCTGTGCTGGAGCGGCAGCTTGAGTATCGTCGTCCGATGAACTAGGGGCCAAGCTCTCTTGCTTGCCCTCTCGGGCACTTTCAGTGTCCTCCTGAACAACTTTGGGACGTGGAAGGGGATCAGGAGTCCACCAATACACCGGAAACCGTCGTTGAATGTTATTGATCACCAGTGCCACCGCTTGCATCATGATACACCCAAGGAACATGATCAGGATCAGGAACCAGCCGATTTCATACCCTTCGGTGACAGCGAGGAGAGCCGTTGCGCCAGCGGGCGGGTGAACGGTTTTCGTCAGAACCATCACGGCGGTGGTGATTGCACAGGCCAGAGCTCCCCCAACCTGAGGTAGTGCATTAGCATGGGGGTTTAAGGCGAAGAGCCTTCCAATCCCAATTCCAATCGCGCTCGCCATGACCTGACTCAGGACGGCGTTGCGCGGTTGCGCAAATGGTGACTCGATGGCGCTAAACTCCAGCACAGCTGCGGCACCCTATCCGAATATTAGTCTGTTGATCATTGCAGGGGTCTGTGTGACGTGAGCCAGGTACGTACAAAACTAGCCACAATAATTGGCGCATGGTGGTGCTGGAAAGAGGGGACATGCAAGGATACTTCGGCGACGACTAATACACCACAGAAGACGCCGATCAGGGACCAGAAGGCGAGCACGAGGTTACCCAGATTCTTTGGAGGTTTGTCCCCTCTATATCCCAGGAAGTGAGAGATGGGACGAGGTAGCCAGCGCCATGGCGGACGTGGAACCAACGGATTCAGGTATCTGTCGATATCCACATGCCAGCGGGAAAAGTCCACGTTCCTTAACATCGAGGTTGACTGGAGTCTGTTCTACGCGCGAAATGGGTTGCTGCGTGTTAGGTCACAAACACATCCTCTGGGTTTATGTACCTGGTGAGGTTAGAGCCACTTTTTGGAGGCGAAAAAATATTCAATACAACGCTAGGTACAAAACAGAAAATATTCCCCAGCGCTAAGGATATATATAAAGTACGAGGGAAATAAAGGAAAGGATAAACAGGAACTGCTGAACAGGGAAAGACGGGGTTCTAGGCTGAACCGAGAAATTACCGACAATCGAAACAAGATGAGGACCTTGACTAATAGACCATTCTCTTATTTTGATCATCTGATGCAAATGAGAAGTGGACACTCACCAGCCCTTGACCGTTTGAAAAAGAATAGGAGATTTAACCCGCAGCGTGTTCATGGTAGTGCAATTGAAGGTTGGGACCATGGGATACTTCAGTACTTTTAGTCCCCGAGGAATGACCTTAAAGCCAAGGAAAGACCGGCAGACGGTGAACCGTTCGTACTGTATCTCCGCGGAAAGTCGAGAGAATAACCGTCTAGAATTGACGGAAGAAACATTGTGTCGCCAGAAAGGGATGACGATGACGGTACTCATCTGCTTGGTTCTGCCATTGAGCGCATTTCAATTAAGTAACAGATTACCGTTCTTGGCTTAGCGGCATGGGGACTGGAGGATTTTCGTCGACCCCACAGTTTCGTAACGTAATTTACGGCGTGCCCTACGCCATGGAAATTATCCCCGATTCGTGGATTACCCCGGCCACATCAAGTTAGTTTCATGTCAATTCAATCATCCATGACAGTCTTGTTGACCTTTTTATTGTTCTTAGTTCCCTTCCTTTCGCCGAGTCTTGCAGAGCATAAGCCGAGCTTGTCAGCCGCGCTATTGCTGACAGCCGTGCAGTCGACAATGATAATACTAAACTCCAGAACATCAAAAATAAGCAAAGCCTATGACATCAACTGAGATGAAATACAACCATCAAATGCCGAATGTCGACTTTGAGTGGACTACAGTCATGACGGGCTTTACAGATGTACGCTACTCGGCTCACCTTGTCAATGAAATCTATCGGTTGGCCACATAACTCGTATTAGCAAACACCTCCGAAAGATCTCTCTTACCTAAAACGGCATTCTATTACAAACAGGATACAGCATCATATTTATAGCAGTCAGTCAACAAGGAGTGCGAAGGGAAAAAAAAATGGCATATCATGGTCGTCAATATCTTATCTTTACATATACAAAAATCTAAACATCAAGGGTCTTTCCCTGTCGTGAACTCTCCTGTGCCAACTCAATCAACCGGATAACATCACGGGCCTCCGCTCCGCTGGCAGGAAGGTCGCCCTCTCCGGCAAGAGCGCGGGCAAGCTTCCTGTAGTATTCAGACCAGGTGGGAGGCTCCACTGTCGGCGCAACTTCTCTGACGGGCTTGCCGTTCTGGATAGTGGTCAGAGTACCTGGGAAGAATAAAGTTAGTATATGTGCTACTGACAATGCTTTGTCTGGGAGAGACAAGCATACCATATCTTTCACTAGGTTCTCTGCCGTATACGCTGTCACCGGGCTTGATTCCGCTCTTGAGCTGCTCCTCCTGGACATCAAGATGGAACTGTTTTGGCATAGTACGTCAGCTTATTAATTCTCGGCTTTAAAATCACCAAAACCAAGCCCTTACCTTCTTAAAGCTACCCTTCTCTCCGCGGACCCAGAAACGCAGTTGCTCCTCTTCCGGACTTACGACAGCGGCCTTGGCCGTCACCAGAGGACCGTTGTTATAGTGGAACAGGACAGTGAAAGAATCCTCGTAGCCGGATGTGTTTACCGCCCGCTGAGAGCCAATGAATCCAGTGACACGGTTGGGCAATCCGAACAGATGCACGGCCTGATCTAACAGATGACTTCCGAGATCGTAGATAGCACTACCGCCGGGAACGACCTTGTTCTTCCATTTCGAAACATCGGGGGCGGGCTCTTCAGGACGATGACGATCGAAGTGAGTTTCGAATTCGGCGACACGGCCAAGGACACCACTCTTCACCAGCTTGGAGGCGGTCACGTAGTCGGCATCCCAGCGACGGTCTGCACAAAAATGATCGTTAGTTGTAGTTCTACAGCTTCCTGATGCTTGGGAGAGGCGCTTCGCCACGGGTAATGACACGTACTTTGGTACACAGCCAACAACTTGTTCTGTTTCTCGGCAAGGGCAACAAGCTCATCGGCTTCCTGAGTGGTGGGGGTGAAGGGTTTCTCGCAAACAACTATAGTGGCTTTGTTAGCGCGCGCGAAAGGAGTTGATGCCTCAGATTGTTACGGAGACACTCACCATGCTTTCCGTGCTCCAAGGCCAACTTCGTCAACTGGTAATGAGAGTCTGGGGCGGTAGTGACAATGACGACATCAACTCCGTCATCCTTGACCATGTCCTCGGCAGTCCGATAGGACTTGATGCCGGGGTGATCCTTCTCGGCATCATCGTCGGGCTTGGGTGTACGCTGAACAACAGCGTACAGTTTCAACTGAGGAACATCGGAAACAAAAGGAATGTGAAATGTTTTAGCGCTGAAGCCGTATCCGACCACACCAACGTTGAAAGTCTTGGAAGCCATAATGGTTTATAAATATCTATCAAGGACAATCACAAGGTTGTCAAAGTAACAGGGTTTGGAAGTTTGTATTTGGAAGAGAGACCGGCGGGGCCTTGTGGAGCTTTATATACACTTGGAAAATTACTCAAGAAGTCATATTAGTGATGATGTAGAAACACAGCTAGTGCGGGGGAAGGTCCTCGCGATAGGAACCTTTGGGTCCGGCGGATATGGCGGGGCAAATTCTACCAAATCTGGCAAAGGCCGACCGTGTGTCAGTCTTCCGAGCCGACCGATTGAAATGCTCTTCCGCCGGAAATGCTTTTCCCGATCACGCCTTCTCAACTCCTACACATCGAGTAATCTCAAGGGCATCCTACAACAGTTAGAATCCATCATTCTTGTATAAAGAAAGTCATCACTCACCCGAAGTCCCTCCGGTTGATTCAAGGTGCTCTCATACACCAAATTCGGGTCCCCGAGGATGTCAAACAGAGGCGTCGAATCCGAGCCAAGAAAGGCCCGCACACTCACAGCAGGTATCCCCTCCGTGTTATACATCTGGATTGGCCCCTTCTCAGCCGCCTTTCGTTTCTGCTCCACCGTGCTCCGGACATACTCCAGGTACGGTGGATTACCCGGATAGAGCACGTTATCAGCCACCAGGACCGAAACATCGGGAACGATCATGCCAAGCTGCTCGCATAGTTTCAGATCCGTAGTATATGCAGGCTTATAGTGATCAATGAACATAATTTCCACCTGTGGGACTTCGCCGCTGGTACACAACTTATTCAGGGACTGGTCGCTGCGACCCACCAGGATCTGGACAAAATCCCGGAGGCCCGCCAGATCCAGCAACAGGGTCGAGATGGCGGCATATTCAGGGTTCAACTCTAAACTGTAGTACTTTTTGCCACCGGCCCGACGCACGGCATCGCCGAACAAGATGGCCGAGTAACCCACGTAACCTCCGAGTTCGATCATGGTCTGGGGCTTGCGCTCCGCTATGAGGTCTGCTACGACCTTCCCTTTCTCGGGCCCCACATGGATGAGGTGACGCGACTTAGCAAATTCGTCAATCAAATCCAGTACCTTCTGGGGGTTTCCTTGGATCTCCTCCCGGTTCGGCTGGGCGTAGATGAAGTCGAGAAGGTCGAGTTCAGCTTCGTCATTGCGCTATTCATGGATCATGTTAGCATTGATTTCTAAGGGTAGTGCCGCATCGGATCAATCATACCTGACGAGTTGTAGGCTGGTTTTGCGACATTATGAACAATAACTACTAGAGACACCGATAATTCAATACTAATAAACCAAAGACAAGAACGTCTCACGTCTAAAGAAGAACAATACCACAGACACCCCAGACCAACCATGGTATTTATAATCAAGGCAACGATCGTCATCATCCAAACCTAAAGACCAAGCTCGGACATAACTATCTGCCCACCAACTATCCATAACCCCGAAAACGGCACTAATTCCGCCATCCACAGAACTATAGAGAATGACAGATTAGCTTATCTAACTTGACACTAACTATAATCATACCCCAGTCCAGCAACGTAACCTAATCTTTATCTCGCATACGAAGCATCGGGCTCGGATACCGGGTTCAGGTTAAGACTCCGTAAACTCCGAGGTCTAGTTTGATGTCCGGTGATCTGATAAGGGTTTGAGCCCCTCGTTTCATATTCCTCCGAAGGATTGAAGGATCGACGGGGATTCGGTAACCTTTTTCCTTGGGTCTGAGTTATGGGATGCTTGTTACTTTCAACTTTGTTAGTCATATATAGGTTGAACGGGGTCTACGAGAAGTATTCTATGGAGCGTGAGGATATAGGGTTAAAGCCGCTGACGCTTATGATAGATCATAGGCGTTGGTATTCTTTTTGAAAAGTGGCGTTACTTTGTTGATTCGTTGTGGTCTATTTTCCTGGAATTACTGATAGTTTTCTATTCAAACAGATAACAAGTTGGAATTCTAGATGAGGGATTGACTTCACTCGATTTATAAAGAATACATTGTCAGAAAACCTGATGTTCACAGCAGCTCTAACAAGGGTCTTAAGTTTATTGTCCAAGTAGTAATGTAGTTACTAGCGGTTAAGCCTCACGGCACAGGTAAAATAGTTCTGATGAGTATGAATATCTGGCAACATTCTAGGGAGAGGGCAATTGCCAGTCCCATATGGTGGGAACGATCAGGTTTACAGAATTGATATTCAAAGGGGCTATAAGATGGTTTGTCATAGAGTTCTTTCAAACAATCGTGATTTCAGTCTCCCTTTATTGATCCCGTTTCAAGAAATATCGATTGTTTGTTTCCGTTGTCCGAGGCATGCCCTGCAGAAAGCACCATTTATTATACCAAAACACATCCTTGTACCATCTAAAGTTACACTAGAAAAGTGTTCGAAGCCTTGCTTGCATACTATGTTGCCCTACTTGTAGATCTTATCAGATCAGATCACTTATGTCCACCATCCATGTACTACGTCAGAAATGGTCTACCTAATTCCTTGTTAAATACCTGAAGAAATAGGCTATGTGACGAGCTGAAGGTACATCTTGGAACTCGGTAGAAAACAAAGGGTCTGTGCTGAACAATTAGTGGAGATCGACGATCTTCTTCAGGCGGATTGGTTCGTGGTCTGAGGGCTGATTGCAGATCGCTTGGATTTTTCTCCGTCGTTTTAGTTCCTTTTCCCTGTATTCTATTTTTATCTTTCCTGTCTTTTGATAAAATTTACAAATTATCGCATCTGCAATCTTGTGCTATATTTATAGAGATAGTGAGGTGATTGTATTACATTGTGTGAGTTGTATGCTAGTGTAGGGCTGGATGAATGGTTCATTCATTAGATCTTAAAACCATTGTAAATGATACGAGGATGGATAAAGTTTTGTCCCAAAGGTGGAGCCAATGATAGTGAACTTCCATGTGATTCTTGGAGCAAGGGAAAAGGAAAAACATTCAGGTTTTCAGCCCAGCCACCTGGATTGACAACGAAATACTACCGAATCCGGCCAAATGCACGCTGACGTGGTCGCCTGGCAGCATTCCGGAGGGGTCATGGATGAATACATCTGAGGACCACCACCGATCCATTTCTTTCCAACTCTATGCAGATAGAGATCAAGAATTCGACCTCATGTCCATCCCCACAGTGAGACGAGCCTTTGGCTCGATTGCGAAACAAAGAACGCTCCAGTCCATTCGAGGGTTATTACAAATCCAGATTCTCGGCCTTTTACTACGGATCGCCATCTCTATCATCCTTCTGCCGCTGGATAACGCCATCCTTTTCGCCACGTGCCTTGTCGGCCATTTTACTGTTTTCCTCTCGCATTCTAATCCAGTTCATCGCCGGCAGGCCGCGCGACGTGATGTTCATTTCTATCCGAAAACCATCTTCATCACCGGCATTGACACCCCTTACGGGCTAGCCTTGGCACGATGTCTATACTATCACGGCCATCGGGTGGTGGGTGCCGGCATCACAGATCTCCCGTTCGCGTCGGGCGAAGGCATGTCGAAAACCCTAGCGACTTTCTATCGCATCCCGAGGTCGCACTATGTGTCCCGTCTGCTCGACATCATCCAGAGGGAGAAAGCTGATATCTGGATTCCTTGTTCGTCGCGGACGAGCGTCCTGGAAGACGCAATGGCCAAACAGGCAATTGAAAGTCGAACTGTGTGTAAATGTATCCACCTGGACACGGAATTGGTCAATCAGTTTAGCGACACAGAATCCTTCACGCAGTATCTAGTCGAAAAGGAATTGCCCGTGGTAGAAAACCACCAAGTGCAGTCGCGCGATTCTATACACAAGATCTTGCATCGGTCGCCAAGCAAGGTCTACCATATGCGCCGACCAGATCTTGCGGTGAGCGACAACAAAGTCGTCACTTTACCGAAGAGGACCCTAAGTATGACTTATACAGAACTCAGCGAGATCCAAATCTCAAAAGACCGACCATGGGTCTTGCAGCAGCAAGCTCGGCTGGGGGAGTTCTTCGCTGAATTGCTGCTTGTTGGTGGACAGGTTAAGGCTATTAAGATTCGTCCAGCGGACAATCAACCTTGGGGCCATTCCCGCCTAGACGAGGGGCTTGCATTGGCCATTCACCGACTCATGGACCGGTTCGCATTGAAAGGGGGCCATCGGATGACCGGCCATCTATGCCTGCGGTTAATGGTTGACGAAGAATTTGATGCTAACAATGTGCGCTACGTAACTCATATTGCTAGCTGCACTCAAGGCACAAGCGCTGTCAAGCATCTTCTGGAAGAACCATCACCTTCATTGATTGATGGATACTTGGCGGTTCTCTCATCACAGCCTGATGATACGTCCGCAGACCTGGACAGAAAACGAATGCAGGCTAGAGCAAGCATATCAGCGATCTCACGACGCCAATTCAGCTTCTACGAGACGCTTAAGCAATGCGATGTCCGGAGAGTGCTCCCCTCACTTTACCCGGTTGCCCAGCAACTCGACCATTTCGTCGGCCAGGGAAGCAATCTTTTACTATTCTGGAGGGACCCTCGATTCTCGGTCCTTGATCCACTGCCATGGTGGTGGAATGCACATATCTATCAACCACTGAAAGGATTGGAAGTGGTATTGAGCAGGAGAAATGTCAAGAGGCTGTAGGAGTACCCATTTCGATCACTCTTCTCCTTTCCCTACCTTTTCAATTTTTCTTTTATGTTTGTCGGCCAGACTATTTACCTTTCCGTAACTGGAGATTTTTGGGATATGGGCGTAAGGGCCTCGCAGAGTATTATAGAGAGCACCAGATGGCGTCTTCGAGATTTATTGTCATTATTGCACATCGTTATGGACTAAATGAGCGAACCCTTTAACGAACTGATGTTATGACACGAGAATGGAATTTATTTGATTTTGGATGAGTTTCTGGTTTATCAGTACGCCATTTAGCAATCCACATGTAATCCCTAAAGTATCTCCGTGTTTCCAATAGGACCGCGTCTACTCTGTATTCTCTGGTGATGGTGAATTAGATCTAGCTTGTGGACAACTTGCGATTCTCACTGAACGACTTGACGTATACCATGGAACTAAAAGATTATCTCCACTGTATCTTGGCCTACGATGTCTGGTAATACTACGAAGACGATGTCGTTTCTGTGGCAGAAGCTCGTGGCGATAGTGCAACGTCGAGTGCATCGTATGCTACTGCTACCGATACTTTTATATTAGGCAATACTCTCCATTCTCATTATACTGGTAATTTAGTTGTATCATTCATAATGTCACGGAATGATAAATGATATTATAAATAGATTACAGAAATTGGAGTCCAAGCTACTGCTACATCCACAAGGTGGCTCTTCAGCAACACCAACAAACCCAGGTGCTGCCACATTACTTCCTTCAAATGATTATTTAGCCATGCTTGTGACTTTGGTTACTAGTAGATTAGGCCTCATGGCATAATCATTTAGCTGATCATAGACCATTGATCTCAGTGCCCCTGCAAAAAAAGCCATGTAGTCTCGTACCACCTCTGGCATCACCGGTGCCTGCTTCTAGGGCGCTTTGAACAAGACCAATGAATCAATGGCATTGAAATGAGCCGCATTATTTATCTTTTGGTTTAAATGTTCCATGAATCTTCGCTGCAAGCTGGTATATGTTCTCGGCGCCTGAGGCTGGCTTGTATTGCCCATTAGTGACCGTCCCAAGGTGAGCCAGCGTTCCGTACGGATTTACCATGAACACCAACCCCTTTGTCGATACCGCCATGATGCGGTCCAAGTCGCTTTCGTCAGAGAGTGACATGAAGTTTGTGATCTCGGCATCACCGAACGCTGCGCCGGGTATCTCGGCATCTATACGAATGTTAGCCCTGTTTCTGTTTAGTAAACCAGAAAGGGGACTGAAGCGGAGCCAGCTCCTCAGTCTATGGGGGTAAGTGAGAGTGCCTACCCTGCCAGTCGGCACCATTCGCAGTGCGAGTCAAACAATGCATATTATTACCCGGATCAAGGTACCAAATATACAGCACATTGTTGCGATAGGCGGCATAGATCGGACTACCCAGTTTGGAGGCAAAGGGAATCGGTGGCAAAGATTCGAAAGAGATTTCCCCCGCGCTGGTGACACCCTGTAGATGGCCTAAGGGGTCTTGAAAAAAGATATCATGGCAATTTGAACTCTCGATGCACCCGCCAATGCGACTGTTTGCGTGGACAGCGACGGGGGCTTGATCGAGAATGGGAGGAAGGTCCACTAGACTGTATGTGGTAGTGGATTCAAAAGTGCAGACGATTACAAAGTATACTGAAGGCAATAGGGAGATCAGTCATCCCCGCCTGGGTCGACATTTCCAACTATAAGCGGTCGCAGTATACTGCGTAGACAGGCTGCCAGGCCTGGGATATGAGTACTAGGTGCTACTACTGTATAGTACATTGCAGCTATTAGCCAACGAGAAACAGAATGAGAGTAGTAGGCAATGGTAACCGATTCTCCAAAGTATGAACGGCATGGACCGCAGAGATCCAGGGCTTCACAGTGATTTGGCTGGAGCTGAGTTGGCACACGGATGCAGGGCAGGAGGTGACAAGTAGCATACGAGTTTGCATGTTATCCAGCACAGTTGATAAGTAGATGCCGCTAGTAGACAGGATGCAGAATACAGCCCTCTCCCGAGACAACCTAGACTTCGGAAACATAGATGTGATTGGGTGCCTTTCTTTTCTTTTTTCTTTTTTATCTACTAATCGGTGATCGCCGGTCTGCTCCACAGCAGCGACATGTGTTGTTTACAAATATACCTGACATTGTGAGGCAAGGCTAAACAACATCACCTACAGTCACTCAATGAGGCAAATATTTACACAGGTGGGTGCGATACCAATAAGAACCGTTGAAGGCTCTTAAAAGGCATGGAGTGCCTCGCCCAAAGTTGGATCAAATATCGATCTTAAAAATAACCACAATGGGCGGAAGCAAAATGAATCTGGAGACATGCATTCTAGTCATGGGGCTGACGGGCTCCGGGAAGAGTCGTTTCATCCGAGATGTGCGAAGATTTCAGTCAGAGTTCGAAAGACTCAACTCCGCCAGCTAAGCCGGGTCTGGATCTGGGTAGGTGGATCTCTTAGATCTACGATGTTATCATCTAAATTCTTGCATGATTAACCAGTGAACCTGACACTCGCCAGGTAAAGGAGTTCCCCTTCATCACCGACAAAGGTGATTGAGTGACGCTAGTCGATATTCCTGGCTTTGACAACATGAGTATGTCAGGTATGGACATCCTCGGGAAGATTATGAAATGGATGTCTGCATCACATTCAGCGAATGCCCCGGTAAATGACATTATCTACCTCCATCGGATTTCAGACCCCCTCATGACACCTGCTGCAATAGCCAACCTCCGCGTTCTCAGGAGTCTCTGCGGAGAATCTATACCTGAAGTTCACATACTGGAAGGGTCTCCTTGACAAGGGAAGCCGGGCCTTCCCTTATGACGATGGTCCACCTACTGGGAAGCTTGTGACCAAATACTTTCGTGATCGGAAGCAAACGGCTGTATTTGATATCCAGAAGGAAGCTGTGAACCAGGGTTTGTGCGTCGAACAAACAAGCGCTGGCATCGAGCTCCGGGGACCTTTGGGAAGGGAGAAGCAGCTTCTTGAGACCCATATTAGCGACTTAAACGATAAGTTCCGTGAACAGGATCAGGTCAACACAGAACTTCGGGAGTCCATCAAGACAGAGAAAAGGACCCTTGAACACGAAATTGCCAAGTTGTGGCGCACTCGTCAGGAAAATAAGCAAGCTATGGGTGGATTCCACTTAATTTTGGAACACGTGAAAAGGCTCCATGCTGATCAAATTGCAAAGGTGAACGATATTCTTCATGAACAGGGGGAAGATCTCACCAAGTTCGAAAGGTCCACTATAGAACAGGAAGAGCGTTGGCGAGTAATATTTGCTGGGCTGGAGAAATCCAGAAGGTAAATGACGAACTTGCCCGTTTAAAGGGGCAGCAATCTATACAACTTTCACAGCAAGCAGTCAAACAAGTCGGTGCTTATACTGGCCTTCCTTTCCGGGCATATGCAAGCTCAAACAATACCGTCAAGTCAATAGAAGTTTATCATCTCGCTCTGCTTCTGATGCACTGCATTAATGGTATTCGCATCGCCTGGGCCAGCGGGGGAAGAAGTCAGCTATACGGAACACGCATCGGATTTCTCGCGACCTATAAGCTTGCTGAGAACAAACGGATTCAATCGATGGCGATTGATGCTGTACTTCATGTCTAAATGATCCAATTCACTACTAATATGAGCAGCTTAAGTGCCGGAGGTATACGAACTGATGTGGATATTGATAATGGTGTAATTCTTGGCATTGAAGGGTGATCTACTTGAGATGGCATTTGGGTGATTTTATTGCTAATTCTTCCTGTTTTCTGTCTATTTTACAGAAGAAGCCTCGGTCACTACCACCAGTGCTGATGGAACTAGTCAAAGAAGCCAATCCACTGCTTTTCCAGAGGCATCAGTGATAACCCGTAGTACAGCTTTGCCATTGTAGGTAGTGGTGATGGCAGAGGTTCAGATGATAGGAGAGAAGAGGTAGTAAAATAAGGGCCTATAGATCCTCCCTGCACTGCTGGTATAAAGACACATTTTACTTTTCTGGTTGGATAGATGATGATACTGCGGTAGAGATGATAAGTTAGAATTGGTCATCGCCATCTAGGGCGAATATGCGCTGTCACCGTTTTCTTGATGGGCACATCGACTTTAGTATAAGGACAAAAGACCTGGCCTCTAAGGAGTAGGTGGTATAATGGGCTCCGATTAGAGCAATGCGCAGAGCTACAGAATGATATGCAATTGAAAGAAGAATGCCGAGCTTCTGAAAACCCAGTCCCTGTTTAGGCTGTGCTGTTCTCCGTCGTATGCGAAAGAGCATAGCTATAAAAATGTCTTCCATGGAGACCATGAGCAACGCTTGGTGATGCCAGAGTAGTGTTCCATTGCATTTCTTCTTTCACATTGCTGTGGTATTCATGCAGATTAGACGGTGGAACTTACTGGAGAAGTTACGGCTGTTCTTCTATGGCACGGTTAGAATGATTCTCTGTAGTAAAAGAAGTGCTATATTGCTATGTTCGCCCTTTTCATATGACATATACGAAGGTCTCATTCGAATGGCCATGCTTGAATTGAAATCCATTCAACTAGATAGACAGACTTGGTATTATCAACAATTCGAAATAGAGTGAGCTAGTCTTCTTCTGCTTCTGTCTTGGCTTCAGCAACCTTGATATTCTGATCCGCGGCTCTTTTCGAGTAGAGGAAAGGCATCAAAACCTTCTTGTATGCCCATTCATTCGATTCCGCACAATCAATAAGGTCATCTGTGAGTTGGAGAGTGGGTTTGTGTTTGACGAACTTCATGATGGAGTTTGCATTACCCCATAGAAATAGTACCTCGCTGAGCATCTCAGTAGCAGGAGCTGATATGTCTTGCCCAACACACAGATTGACCAACTCGTCAAGGTCCTCATCACTGAGGCCATGTTTTTTATCTTGGCGGGGGATAAACTCCAGCAGGATCGGTGAAACGTCAAATTCCCCATATTGTAGAAGAATATTTGAAATTATCACTTTCTGCTTAAAAGAGAATTCATCGTTTAGCCAAAGCGCATACCAAACCTGCTTTGTCATGGGTACCACCGAAACTAGTTGATCGATGAATACCTGGATAGTCTCCGCATTGCCCCATTCAAATGATATCACTGAGAGCATTTCAATAGCAGGAGCTGATATGTCTCGTCCAGCACATAGATTGACCAGCCCATCAAGGTCCTCTTTAGAGAAACCATCTTCTTCATGGAGTGGAAGGAACTCCAGCAGGGTCTGTGAAACATCAAATTCTCCACATCTCAGGAGAGCATTCGAGCATCTCACAATATCCCTAAGGAAGTAACCATGATTTCGCCAAATCGCATCCCAGACCTTTTGAAGATTCCAATTTCGCCCCTCTTTCAGCAGGAAATCCAAGAGTCTAGATTGATCCTTCAGAAAAGCTTTTTCCAAAATCTTCTCCTCTGTAACGGGTACTGCTGATCCCAGTCGATCCATCAACATTTCAAAGGCTTGACCATCCACGCAAACTTCATCCAGAGCCCTCAATACAGCCTCTTCAGTAACTATGATGTCGTTTCTTCGTAAGCCTAACAGCTTTTCCATCGCATCGTGCCCGTGCAATGCCATAATCAGAGCTTTTTGGATCCCCACGGCATCCACCAGATTGTCATCAATCTCAACTAGCTTTTCATCAAGTAGTTTCGTCAGGTCTTGTAAGCTCACAATACCTTGCCCCAGAAGCCTCCCTATCAGTTGGTAATCCTGTCCATGACGACTTCGTTTTAACCAGAGTGACAACACCTCTGACCCCCACCCTGCCTTAAAGACACGATCTGGCACTGGAACATCCGGGAATTTGTTGAAATGTAATTCGAGTATCTTGTACCTTCCAGCAACTGCTGCTGATACCAATACTTCATCTGTGATCTGCAGATCTTTATCCAGCTCAAGCAAATACTCCAAGGCAGATTCGTATTTGTATTTATTACCAATTGCTGAGCATAAAATCTTCTCGTTGACTAGAATCTCCGAGTCCGCGTTGTTGATGACGAGTTCCATCATCTGTTGTGGATATTCCCAATTAGAAGCAGCTGCGATCATCGTTGCCTCTGAAACATCAAAAGCAACCAGTCCTGCCTCTCGTTTGTCCAAAAGCATTCGCATCAAGGGAAGACCCCAATAACTCTTTGCCACGTTTTGGATTATTTCACTTTCAAGAAAATAGCGTGGATGGCACTTTGCCAATACCATTTCCATCCATTTCGAGCCAATGGAGTCATCGGACCTGGATATGATACTCTTCCAAGTTTCCGAGGTGATTTCAATACCAGACACTCTTTCCCATAGCAAGGGAAACACTGCATCATCCTCATTAGTAGTAGCATCTCCTAATAATTCCTCTGTGACTTGAATTTCATGACCACGGATCTGTAAAAGCAATTCCATCACCTTCGCTGGTGCATTTTCCACAAATTCCTCGATGATCTCTTGATTTAAAGGAACCGTAGCGCCCCAATTTTGAAGAATCAGCTCTAATATATCAGCATGATTCCCAGAAAGAAAAGCCAGAGAGCCCATTAGGTCTTTAGTGAATTTGATGTCCTTTCGTCTCCTGTCCAAAAGCACTCGCAAAGTTTTATCGCCATCATTATTCCATAGTGCTGCGTGGAGAACGCGCTCGGTCACAGGAACCTCTAGCTTGTCTTGCCTATCCAAAAGAAGGCACATGAGCCGATGGCCTGAAAATTCGTTCTCTGCTGTGGCTACAACAAAATCTTCATTCAAAAGAATATTTCCATCTGCAGTCTTGTCGTAGAAGACTTCAGTGCTCAAAAGTAAGTTCAGAAGGCCTTCAACTTCTTCATGTGGAGCCTCATCGAGATCAATGGAACTCGCAATATTCAAAGCTATTCCCGCCAAAACCTCTATGTTTCCCAACAACAGTTTTACGACAGTAAGATGACCATTCCAAGCAGCCACTTGAAATGTGAGCTTCTCACGAAATTCTGCATAAGGGTTAGCCCCTTGTGAGAGAAGTCTCTCAACAACACTCTGCATTCCCAATTTACAGGCCAAGAAGATGGGCGGCTCAACAACGTGATTGTCTATATCCCAAAAACTCAATCGAAAGTTATGTCGAGCCACACGCCGCCAGTTTAAGTAGACTATGCGGTCTTCAAACAGGCGATGTATTTTCTTCTCTAGGTCCAGAAATCCGGCACTGGAGACAGTAAGCTCTGAAAAATGTTCGCCCCAATATTTTACGGCATAGTTCAATAGCGGCAGGTCATGTACGGCTTCTTCGGTCAGAATCTCAGTTTTGTCAAGCAGATCGTCAAGGGCACGATTAGCTATGTCCATATGGCCACCATCTTTAGTTAACTGATACCGATGGATAGGGTCTGAGACAACCAAAAATTCCTTCACTGAAAAATGAGCGAGTTTGATGGTACCATCCGATGGACTAACAGTCACCAAATAGGTAGTGCAAGTTTCAACAACATCTTCAGGATGTGGAAAGCCCACCACTGCTGCAACAGTCTCTGGCTTGAGTGGTGCAAGAGAGAAACTGAGCCATGTGAGTATTGAGCGCGCGTCCTCTTTTTCGTCTTCAGGAATGTCTTGAAGGATTCTTTGGTATGTTTCTTCCAGGGTTTTTGGAATCGTTTCAAGTGATTCCGTGATTTGATCCCTTTTTTTGCATCTCTCAAGTCGTTTGATTTGTAGGTCAGCCCAGCGAAAACGTCTGGCGGAAGTAGTATGTTAACAGGAAATTCCATTTGAGAACAAATGAACGCATAACAATACCTTGGTTCCTTTGTATCCAATAACTTTGCCAAAATTTGATCATTGACCCCCTTTTCTTTTTTCCATCTGCTCAGCTTTCCATGATCGAGTGCATCGCGGACAAAAGCCTCGACATCATCATTCATTCGGTACTCGAGATCTATCTTCAAGCTCTCCTCCAGGTGGCAGCGAATGTTTTCTTCGTATCGACTTGTTGCTAGAAGATGGATCTTTTTCCCGTGCTCGTCGATGAGACCCTTCAGAACCTGAAACAGCAAATCCCTCTCATGGACTTCATTATCAGGACATTCATCGAGTGCGTCAAAAATAAGAAACAAACGATCACCCGGATAATTGTTAATTACATCACGGAGAACTGTTGAGAGCTTGTCTTGGTCTGGCTCACGGTTTTGACGGCCATGTTCTTTCCATAAACTGACAAGTGATCCTGGAAGCTCCTCAGGTACCAGTTGTCGAATAATGCTCCTAGTCATATTTTTCACATTCTGTGTTTCGTCGCGACTGAATTGGAAGTACCAGTAGGAAAATATACTGGAAAGATCATTGCTGCAATCTTTTTCGATGTCTTGAATGATGGTAGAGCTGGATTTATTAGTTATTGGTCTTTACTATGGTGGTCGACATACCAAAGAATGGATTTTCCGCTGCCAGCTATGTTTATTCAGTTAAAAAATATTACCAAAACTGATAAACGAGTGCTTACCAGGTCCATGCAACCACAGAAATATGCCTGGTGTAGCCTTCCATTCTCTATATTTATCTGAACTCAAAAGCCAATCACCAGTTTTGTGCGTTCGAACCCTTTGGTGATCATTCTGAGTATGAGAATACTGTATGTCGGACAACCACTCAAGAATCTTATCTCGTTCATCCGCTGAAATACTCAGTCTAGATCCTTAGGGAAATAACGATAGGCCGTACCATTGACTTTGACTTTGATTGTCTCTGTATTTTGATACACCTTTTCAATACTGGCGAGTATTTCATCCGCCTTGGTACTTTGATCTTTGAAGCATTAGTGGTGGGAAGAAAGAACCCCGGTTGGATAGCTCACATATGTAATTGTTGATTTGACTCCAATCACTGACTTTCTTGTCCTGATCCTTTACGGCAGACTGGAGATGGTTCAATTCTGTGTCGGAGACTGGAAAGATACTGTTCCCCATGCGATCTAGCGCTTGTTAGCTTGAGCGACCACCAGGAGAACTAAATTTGGGTACGTACTCAAACGGCTTGCATTTAGCCGCTTTTTCACCTCTGCTGTGTACTCGAGAATTGCTTTGTATACTTGTACAATGGCATCATCAAGCCCATCAGAGCTTGGTAGTTTCTCCTTGCGACGATGACCATTGAGTATAACGTATCGGGCCAGGATATCAGAAAGGAATTCAGATGATTTGAAAGCAGCTTCTTTTTGATCCACAGAGTTTTCGGCCATCTAATTCAAGGTAAGCTTAAATGTTATAGTATATCGAATAACTCTTCTTACCGTAAGTCCAAGCGAGACGATTCCCCACGCGCTTGAAGCTGGATACTAATTAATACGACACCCATTTAAGATAGGTTTAAGGCTACTTACCATGGTTACTAGGATCAAAAGCTGCTATCCCTTTGATAATATCTGAACAGTGAATAGCCGAGTTGAGAATCTTTTTGGTCACATCGCGAACATTGACTTCTTTTCCATCGTACTTCTTGAACTTCAGTCCTCCATTTTGATATGCTTCAAAGCTCTTTTTCGTTCTATCGATGACCTCTTTGATGGCATTTTCCGGAGACATAGCTTCGTCTTGACGCAGCCGTCCTTTTAAATCCCCATTCAGTTCGTCAAAGGCTCTCTGCCAAAGATCTGCGTTGCTGGGTTTATCGCTTCTCTCGACCGCTTTCTCATCTGCAGGCGTCGTCTTAGACACAGGGCATTCGGAGGTCTCGGCTTCGTCTTGTTTGTGATACTTCTTCAGTTCATCCAGAGCTCTCGGTCCAGACTCTGGGTCAACAAGTTCCCTGTTTTCTTCTAGACCGGTTCCCTTTGTATGCGGTTTGCTAATGGGAGACACGTCGGCGTCGACCCCATCCTGCTTAGCCTCTTCCAGGCACTTGGTATCGTCCTGTTGATCGGGGTTTCGAGTTTTCGAGTTTTTTCCACTTGGTCTCTCATTTAGATGCTTCGTGTCATTGACAGCTCCGTCGACATTCGCGTTTTTGGCGGCCTCAAGCCGAGATTTACCTCTTTCGGACACAGCCCTATCCTTATCCTTTTGAGACAAATTGGCAGGGCGAAAGTTTTCTTCGATATCATCGCTTCGTTCGCCTTTACTACAAAAGCAAAGCTTTTCGCGCAGTTTACCCAGCATTTTCGTTTGATGCTTGGTAGACACGAGTGGTGCTGACGGTTCACACGAAGGAAGATTATGAGAGAGTTGAGCCCAGCGCTGGCCCCAAGTGATTGATCAACACTGGCACGGATCCCGGCGCCAGCCTCGTACAGGCAAGGCTGTGACTCTATTAGTCTGTTTATATCTCACGTTATAATCGATCGGCGTAATGATAGAATCAAATTTGATTAGCCTTGAGGGTTGCTACGACGCAGTGAAGGAGAATTAAATTTAAGATTTTTTATTGATATGAAGCATGGTGATAAAAACTTTCATATTTGTTGGTTTTGCGGGATTTTGATTGCTTTTTTCTCTATCACATAGTGCTCGTATTGGTGACCAGTTCTACGAAGTACATATACCGCTGCCTTCTATAGGGTAGATAATCTCTGTGGCTGTGATGGCATTGCCGTGCACTGCCACTACACCACGATGATTGAAATGGTCGACGCCAAGGACCATCGACGAAGCTCAGATGGGTGTTGCCTTGCAATTTCAGCCTATGCTAGTCCTCTAGCTTTCATAATAGTTGCCTTTAGACAAATGAACAGACAATTGAAAAGCATTAGTGCCCTCGATGGTGCCCAACTAAGGATGAATATAGGTAAATGACGTATCTTTCCAATTGAGGCCCACAGCCAAGTCTGGATTACGGATAATGACAATGATATTCTTTTTCGGTTGCAATAAAATGACCAGTGATTGGGTTCAATAGCGTTCATAAATTACTGATGCATTTAATGCAAGTCTGCTTCTATTTCTGTGGCCTTTAGGGCCACTAGACTGGAAAGGGTAAGGTCGGGTAACCATACACCCGCGTCTGTATGTACGGTAAAGGCATGACCTTAATACTTCCAAATTGATGATGTTCCTTGCATTGAGCTACATCTTGTTCATTCTTCTGTCTCTGGTCGCTCAATGTCAAGCTGTGGTTGAGGTATGACCTTTTTGTTCATTCAGTAGTTGGGACAATTGTAAGCCACTTTCCCACGGCTGTGTTGGCAAAGCCTCCGAGTCTCCATCCGTGAATTTTAGTGTCCGCGCGGCATCGATCGGGTTGCCCCGTTGATTGCCATCGTCGTCCGTTTTTACAGCCTTCGCATAAACAATTGCATTCCACCACTTTCTGACGCTGTTCACGATCTGGTCCCGTTTTTTCGTTTTTTCATTTTTTATTCAACCACCATATTCCAACTTGCATATTTACGGTCTACTGTCAGGTACCAAGAATCTCCACAGGCCTCATCTCCATCAGCGATCTCTCAACCTGTTTCCTCGTGAAGGAAGCCCTCTTCTTTGTCAGGCACCACCCTTCGTATCCCCTCACATTCCGCAATCATGAAACTAGCACGACCTTCGATTAATCCTGGGCGGACGAAAAACATCCTCCATGGAGTTCAAGGGTTTATTATCTTCTTAGCATGGGCTTGTACCATTGCCGTGTTCACCAAAGGTGATGGTATTGATGGTCGATCAGCCTGGTACTGGGCTTTGGTATGCTTATCAACTCGGTTCAGCGCACGCTGACGACACGCCATGCTAACGGCATTTTTTGTAGTGTTGGTTCAGCATCCCCGGTCTTATCTATCTCGTCGCAGTGCCTATGTGGCCGCGCGCACGCCGTTTCGGAAACGTCTATGCCTTTGCGACGGTCGACTGCCTGTATGCCCTGCTATGGTTTACTGCGTGGGTCTGCGTTGCCAGCTATGTCGCGCAGGGAAAATCCGAGGGCAAGGACAGCAACCAAGAGGACAAAAACAAGGATAGTGACAAGAAAACTGGATGCGACAACTGGAAGTACGGTAGTGCCAGCAAGTGCAAAATCAGCACGGCTACTTGCATCATGGGGGTGGTCATATTGTATGTATCAGATGCCGAGGTAAACATACTGGCAGCATTGCTAACCTAAGATGTCTACAGTTTGCTATTCATTGTGACCGCATTTATGTCCTTCCGTAACGTGATGCACTTCCGCCGGACCGGAACTCTGCCAGATGCGGTCTCCGATCCTACTTTCGCTGCGCAGAGCCAGGCCGCCTTCTCGTCGAACCCCGCCCATGATTTCGAGGAAGAGGATGATTTCCGGTCCGGCCGAGCTGGTGGAATGGGCTCTTCCGTCCGTTCCGACCGCGATGAGGACTATGCTCTCCTACACCAGAGCGAGGTAGATGAGTTTGGAAACCCGAGTGGGCGCACCGCGATGCACGGCGCCTACGACCCCACCGCTTCCAATGCCGGAGGAAGCGTCCTTCATGACTACAACACGGTCAACACCGCCACCAGCTACGGGGGTGCGCATGGGCAACACTACGCACCGAACTCGGAATACGCACCGCCATCGGAATGGGGCATGGGCTCCAGTGTGAGCGGCTACGGGCGGTAATCTACTCGCATCTCGAAAACTCTCGACTTTGTACCTCAAATAACCATGGAGCGGTGTTGCGGCGCATACCCGTGCTGTATTGTGTTTTATTCTGGAAGTGTTTTGATACAGATGTTCTGCATATGACTTTTTCCGTGTCCGGGCGATGATTGTATGCTGTGATTGATTAGAATTGAGACCCGGGCAGGTCGCATATTCACTGATGATTTTGACGACATTCTGCTTTGTTGAAGTTTCGAGCCTTGGGGACAGCCTGTTTGATTTATAATTTAGCTAGTACTATATCACTTATTATGAACTAGACTATTTGTTTCACCCCAACGCTACACGGTGCCTGGTAGTAACAACCAATAAGCATCCACAACCGTGGACAGATGGCAAAATGCCGGCAGTTCCTCACCGCCCCGTGTATCAGCGCTACTGTTCTGGACAGCTTGCGGTCTCATGTCCTCTACCATATTATTTTAATAATCCATACAGCCCGACCTCTAGACTGTATAGGTCATATTCGGTCATTTTACGTTTCAATCTAGCCTACCCAAAATAAATCCCAGGTAAACCCCCCAATCCCTACTTTCACCACCCAAACTAACCCATCAACCAGACCAAGAACGAGCAAAGTAACCACCATCCAAAAACACCAACAAACTCAACCCTCAAAACAAACCAAATACCACCCCAATCCCGGACTCCAGAAACCCCCCAAAATGGCCGACAGCATCGACATATACAACCAATACCCTTTGGTCCTAGACCCAACCTCAAAAGCCATCAACCTCTCCTCTCAAACCACAACCCCAGCCTCAGCAACCACAGTAACCACCGAACTCACCGAACTAAACGCCCTCCACCGCGGCCTCATCTCCCTCGACCCGCCCAACATCCCCCCACCGCCCCTCCCCATCAACCCCAAGCGCAGCGCCCAAATCACCAAGCTCCGCGACAGCGCAAACACCGCCTACCGCAAGAACAACCACGCCGAGGCAGTCCGACTCTACACATACGCCATTGAGATGGGAATCGCACGGCCCGGATGGGAGCCTATGAGTCTTGCACGGGAGGAACTGGCGGGGTTATATGCGAATCGCGCGCAGGCGTATATGGCGCAGCAGGCGTGGCCGGAGGGATTAGTGGATGCGAAGTGTAGTGTTGAGAGTAAGCCGGTGGGGAATGTGAAGGCTTGGTGGAGGGCTGGGAAGTGTTTGGCTGAGATGGGACGGTGGGATGAGGCGCAGGTTGCTATTGATAAGGGGTTGGAGTTTGAGCCCAGGAATGGGGAGGGGGCGAAGGAGTTGCTTTCGTTGATGGAGGAGGTGAAGGAGGGGATGAAGAGGGCGAATGCTTCTGCTTAGGTTTGGGAAAGTGTGCATCGGGGATGATAGATGGGGGTTAATGGGCTGCATACATCCTTTCTGGGCTGTGTTATCATATCATTGTGCCTTTTTCTATCTTGACATGGTTTGTGATTATGGGTTTTGTTTTGTTATTTCGGGCGTTTGGTTTGGAATGAATCTGGGCTTGATCTCTATGGCTATATCTATATGTGGTAGAAGGGCAAATAGTACACTGTGACCCACTCGCCAGACACTCATAAAAAGATAAGTGCAAGATAAAGTGAAATAGTAATCAACAAAGGCAGTAAGTAAGTAGAACTGCAAAAAAATCAAAAAGTTATTCCGATGCGGGGAATCGAACCCCGAGCTGCTGTGTGAGAGACAGCGATGTTGACCATTACACCACATCGGATGTTGTTGAAGAATGGCCTGTTATTTGTCAAAATAAGCCAAAGCAAACAACCAACAACCCACATAAGAAGCATAGGTAATGTGCGTCTAGAAATGAAGACAAAGTCGTGGTAGGGTTGTATAGTTTTCAGGTCGAAACTTGTGGTATTTACATTTCTCTTAAGAAGCTCGTAGATCTGTAGATCTTGTCGTAATTATAGGACCGGGATTCGGGCTGGGTCGCTTCGGTTGCAACATGAATATATATATCTGGGGTAGCCCTGGGTAAAGGAAATTCGGTAGACATACTTGAAATGAATTAATAGAAAACCAGGAACCTCGACAAAATAGAGAGTTATGAGGTTTGACATCGCCGGAGATAACTACCAAGCTAATCATAGGTGGTATGCTGTGGAGCTGTCTGTGCTTTCAAGTTCAAGACCATTTTATACTTTCTCTTATCTCATACATACATATCATGTCCGATCTACTGGGACATTTAGATTTTATCTAGGGTATATTTAAACACGCACGACGGGCCCTCCAGTGGCTCGTCGATTTCAGTAAAAAGCCCGAAGTTACTCTGACCTTCAAGCAGAATTCAGCGTGATCGATTTGACGCCGAATCTTTCAGAATCGACCCGGGAGTATAAAAGAAATAGATAAATGAAAAGCGCAACAAATCAAATAGCGCCATGATAGCAAGTCTGGCTCTATTGTCGCTCGGCGGCGTCCAGGCCAGACGACCTTCTCTCCAGGGCACTGGGAAGATCGACGCTGCTCGTCCGCACATGATCGTATCGTCCATGGGACATATCAAACGATCTCATACTAAGGGCTCGCACTGACTCCGGACGGGCCTCTTGTCCGGTCTTGGACAGAGTCAACAGGGAGATTCCGATGAAGTTGAGTAAGAAGCCACACATCATGGAGGTAATGCTGGTCCAGTCGCTGGTGTTCAAGCCTTGGTAGAAGATGATGGAGGCGGTTAGGGTGCAGGTTGTGAAACCGACGTAGTACATTGCGTTTACTCTGTGTGGCTGTGAGTGTCTATTTGCTAATTCTGGGGGTATTGGAGACTTACAGCGATGCAGGGAATTCACCCATTGCTTTGTTCAGGTAGTTCATCTGGGTTAGGGTGGTAACTACCAGGACCAGGGAGAAAACGTAAGTGGACGCATGTGTGAACTGGTTGTCTCCGGCAAAGGTGAGCTTGATGGCGATTCCGAATGCCTTCACGGACATGACGGATATAGAGCCCACGGTGGAGCAAATCGATAGATAGACTAGCGGGTTCGTGCGACCCAGTCTCGGGGCAACTTTATAAATCATGTAGCTGGCGAAAACCGCGACAAGGGTGCAATAGATGAGGAAGCCTTGAAAGAAACTATTAGCATGTCTGTCAAGGCCCAGAAGTAAGCGTGGAGAAACCAACCCGGTTGAATCGCTAGGTGCAGGATTTCCTCAATGGTCTGGATGTCCCTGTCGCCCGGCGCATGGAGCACTAGCAATATCGATCCTAACAGACAGATGGCGGCTCCGAGTTTGCCAAGGACTTGTATATCCTCGTTGAGAAAGTATGCGCCCATCAAGGCACTAGGAACAATTAGCGTAGGGCATACGGTTCGAAACAACATGACTCACCTGATGAGTACGCTGAGCGCCCCGAGCGGAGTGACCAGCACTGCCGGAGCAAAAGCATAAGCGGCGGTGTTCATAAGCTCTCCCGAAATCACTGTAACCGTCAGACTCCGGCGATGATAGCTCGACGAATAGCATTACGTATGATCATCCCACACCACCATAGTGGGCTTCGCAGGTATTCAAATCCTTCTCCACTGAAGCCATATTTTTCCGCCACTTGCACAAGGCCCTATTGACTGTGTCAGGTATTCGGTTCCTCCGAGATGCGATCCGCGGCGTACCTTCTTGGTGATGACATAGCTCGAACCTGTTCGTTGCGACCGTCAGTTAGTTATTCAAGGGTGTACTGTGGGGCCAGTAATCTTTTTCTATGACAAGAGAAAGACGAAAAAGAAAAAGGAAAATATAATAAGCACATACCAATAGCTATAGAAGCCAGCACAGCCAGTGCGAGGCCAATAAACCTGTTGAAGAGCACACGAGTAAGCGGCTGGACAAAGGACAGATCGTAAGTGCGGCCAAGCAATAACGTACTTATCATGTGCTCCCATGCTCACCAAAGCCGTCAGACATTGGACGGGAGGTAAGAAATAATTGAGAGGATTAATGTGAGTGGGCAAGGCGAGAATGGTACTGTGTGATCAGGCAGGGGAAGTTGAGTTTGTTTCAGTCCATCGGCGCGGCTCGAATGCGGGATCACAGCCACAGTCCAGGCACCAGCGCTAGTATACCGAGTGTTCTATTTATTCTGTACCAAACATTGGGATCTTCTGGGAGCTCCACAGTGCAATCTGTTTCACAAAACTATTATCTAAGTATCGGCATTTGTACATACAGTTTGACTTTGTGTGTTCTTTCAGGGTCTCACAACCTTATCTTTATCTCCATTCTTTGCTGATTGGTCCTTCTGCAGTTCTCTGGGCTGTGATTCGTTGCCCGTGTGACGCGGGCGCTATGACCGTAACCTTATCGATAAGCTCAAGTCTATTTTACATCAAAATTTAGATAGAATTTCTCAAGTATGTGGACAGTACAGTATGTACCTTACAGTATGTACGTTGACCGATTCTTTCCCCCGGACATATCTGCACTGACCCTAATTTACTTGAATATGTCAATAGCCTAATTTGTAGTTATGACAACTTATACTCCCCAGAGTACCTACACATACGATAGCAAGTGAAGCGCGTGGCTAATGTCGCATTTTTTTGTTTAATTTTATTTCAATAGGTGTTGGTCCAGTTGGGAGTGAGGATGGGACTTACGCTGTGTAGGTTTGGGGGATTGGACTGTTGGGTTTGGCATTATGGGACGGGATTAGGGTTTTGGTGTTGAGTGTTGAGTGTTACGTGTGGTTGTGGATAGGTGTTTGGTGTTTGCTTCGGTTGATTAACAGACATTAGGATTTGAATCGCTGATTTACTGTTCAGATAGATTGCATAGTGTCAATATGAGGCATGGTGGTGTTTACAATGGTTCTTATGCTGGTGGGTATGTCATTGAATGAACGAGGTTATTCCAGACTATATCGACTGCGCTATTATTCGGATTGATAAAGCCGTGTTCCCAGGTCATCTCCAGGGTGGTGACCAGACGATCAATCATTGTAATGAAAGTCCCATCCACACTATATTTCTTTCGTGATCGTGGGGAAGATTCTTGGAGATTAACCGCTCGGGGATCTGCCACGGGAACTCACCAGGAGATAATCGACAACTCTATTTAATTACCGGATTTAATATTAGTATTAGTAGTATAAAAATATTAGTATATTATAAGAAAATAAACTATTATAACCGCACAATACTCACCCAATCTCACCCCCCTACTCACATCAAACCAAGAACATAAACACCGATATCAAAATGCACGAACCAACCCCCCAAACCCTAAACATAACCCCAACCTCAGCAACCGCCCTAGCAAAAGCCATCCTAACCTCCTACGGCGTCCCAGTAGACCGAGCTAACCTCATCGCCACAGCCTTAACCCTAGTGGACCTCCGCGGCGTCGACACCCACGGAATAAACCGTCTTCCAGGGTACATCGCACGCCTGTAAGCGGGAGTGATCGCCCCAGCCCCAGACCTAACTTTCAACACCAGAACACCTACGATGGCCCTCCTCGACGCCAAAAACACCTTCGGCTTTGTAACCGGCAGTCTGGCAGTCGACAAATGCATCGGGATGGCACACACCTACGGAATGGGGATGGTTTCCGTCCGGAACAGCAACCACTACGGTATGGGGGCTACGTATGTGCTCCGTGCCATCAAGCAAGGGTTCGCCTGTTTCGCGTATACGAATGCGAGTCGGGCGATGCCGCCGTGGGGAGGGGCGGAGGCGTTTTTGGGGACGTCGTCGTTTGCGGTGGGGTTCCTGGTGGTGGGAGGGGGACTTCGTGCTGGATATGTCTCCTTGTGTTGCGGCGAAGGGGAAGATGAGGAAGGCTGCGAGACGGGGGGAGTCGATTCCTGAGGGGTATGCGCTTGATGCGCAGGGACGGCCGACGACGGATCCTGTGGCGGCATTGGAGGGAATTGTGGTTTTGCCGATTGGGGGGCCCAAGGGGGGTGGGTTGGCTATCATGATGGATATTTTCGCTGGCGTGATGAGTGGGTCGGCTTTTGCGGGGGGTGTCAATGTCAGTATAAGGAGATGGGGAGGCCGCAGGGGGTTGGGCATTGGTACTTGGTGTTTCGGCCGGATGTGTTTTTGGATGGTGGGGTCGAGGAGTTTAGGGAGCGTATGGATACCTTGCTCAGGACTATGAGGGGCGTCAAGAAGGCCGAGGGCTTTGAGAGGATTTATGTTAGTGGTGAGATGGAGGCGGAGGTGGAAAAAAGAGGAGGAGGGAGGGCATTCCTTTTACTAAGGCTGAGGTTGATGCTTTGCATTATCTAGGGTTGCAGTCGGGAGTACAGATTAAGATGGAGGAGGTGAGTAAGTAAGACTCTGTGATCTAGTACTTTACGTAGTTTACGATTGAGTACATTGTTTGTTTAACTGTTGTTTTGTTAATAGAGGACTTGGTATGATATTTGACGAGTTATCTTTGTACAAGTAGATCATATGTACGTCCACGCTCTAGGCTGCGTAATAGACATCGTTGTCTATTCTAGACCTCTTTCGTCCTGCAGATATTTCCTCGGTTAACCCCCCAGACGAGCCAGGATGAATTTCTAGAGAGACAGTCAAGGCTGAACAATACATGAGCTTGCGGGGAGTTAGGGCTTCCCCGGATAACTGAGAGCTTCGCTGTTGCGACTTCACGTCTGCGGTCAATCTCCCGGCGAATTTCCGGGCGACTTTCCGGAATCCGCATCTACACAAAAGGGGCCTTATAGAACCTGGTTGTAAGGAGATCACGAAGTAATACGAGACACATGGCAGTGACCGGTTTCTAAATCCTAAGTGCCGATAAAGAGGACGCATTCACTTGGACAGCTTGAGTTCAATCTCGATCAATAGATCTAGTCCGCCTTGATACCATGGGGTCAATCGACGTTGACACTATTCCGCCTCCAGGGGCTTGGGATAGCCACGTTCACATTGTGGACGAAGATCAGTTCCCATTGCATCTACTACATCCCTTCCGGCCGAGAAACCTCCGCTGGCCAGTCTGCAGGCTTTTTACCGCAGTTTCGGTATTGAGCATGGATGTCTGATTGCATTTTCCGTCTATCATACGGACTACAGTTCCACTCTGGATGCACTCTCACGCCTTGGTAAAGGCCGCGCAGTAGCTTGTATCGATCCGAACACCATATCGGATGAGGAGCTGCAACAACGCTGACATACGCGGTATTCGCCTTATTATGCGTACCGGGGTTGATCCGCTGAGCAAGGCTGCAGTGATAGCAGCAGCTGACCGTGTGCGGCCCTTTGGATGGGTCATTCACGTGTATATCGCCTTGGAGCAGATCGTCGAGTTTGCGCCCTTAGTGCTGCAGATCGGCCTTCCAGTTGTCATGAACCACATTGGGGCGCCAGACCAGGCTCGTGGGCCTGGTCGGCTGCAACCAGGGTATGCCGAATTTATGGATCTGCTCCGTAAAGGGCAGGTGTGGACCAAATTGAGCGGCACGTATCGTTTTCCTGATCTTCCCGATCTCGATGAGTACGTGACCGACATATTGCGAACCGCACCAGGTCGAGTAGTCTGGGGGAGTGACTGGCCGCACAGCGGGGGCGTGGAGGCCAACCCGGGAGGGGGTTGCAACAAAGTGCAGGAATATAGGAAGGTTGATGATACAGCATTCATAGCTAGATGTTGAAAGTGGTGCCGAGATGACGAAGGCGGCACTGGACAACAACTGGCCCACAAGATCTGGGTAGAGAACCCAAAAACGCTTTGGCAATGGGATGACGGCGAATGAGAAGACCTTGAACAATATCATAGATAGGCATAATGGAAACAATGAAACTCATTATCTAAGCCTGTAATGAGTACTGCTATGCTGTAGGGAAGAAGCATTCTCCTCCGGAGTCCATAATCACACATTGAGTCTCAGGATAGCAGTCCAGTAAAGTGAAACCATCAAGATCCGTGCTTCCATGGTTCACATCAGCGTTGTAACCCACGCCGAGGTCTGGGTACGGAAAAGCCGGCAGATAATTTCTAGCCAACGGAGTTGGTCCGACTGGGGCACACGCCGGTCTAGTGTCGGGCGTATTTGTTGCATCAGCTCTGAGGCTGTTAGTGATGATATGCAGGCTCCGCTGTACAACTGGACATGCTGTAGTCCCCTGTCTTAGAGCCTGGAGAAATGTCTGTATCTTGACTTGAGCGTCAAAGTCTCCCTTCTTCACGTCTTGCATCAGGACAGATGCACCGGTGTAGATGCAGTAAGACATAAGGTAGGTGATCCTAGTGAATCCAAAGCTCCTCTCAAAAAGAAGCAAAAATTTCTCGATACTATCCGAAGCTGCGCGGCAAGCAGCGTGATGCGCCGGGATGTAGTAGAAAGGTCGATGTAGCAGAATGATGGTGGTATAATACAATAAACTGTGAATTAATTAGCAATATTGCAAGGGAAGCACCTGATGTAAGCTCACTTTTGCGCGATAATATGGGGCGGGGGACAGATTTGGGGCAAGTTGTCTGGATCATATCTTAAATGCGCAGGCGACTGTTCTCTCCAGTGGTCGAGTCTAGCTTGGATTCTGTTTAACGCTTCATCCATGTTGATGTTTCCGCGACGGGAGTACAGTTGAAGGATGATATCATTCAAAATAATAGCAAGTTTGCATACGTTTTGGAAGCTTGAAACCAAATAGGACTTCATCGGCGGATACTCCCCCGGGGGAGCCTTGTCGGGACTGATTTGATCACCATAGTATGGAGCCCATAGATCGTTCTCTGCCGAATCATCCACTGAAGACGGTTAGCGTTTGATGTCACTAGACGTCGAGTCCAACACTGACAAAGCTCCGGACACCGATCAAATGGTAACTCTTGAAGAATGGGCATACGTCCAAGGAATAAGCTTATGGCCTTATCCCAGAAGTAGCAGCTCCAGAAAAGGCGTCGGCGGATCTCCAAGTCCTCCGCAGTTAAGTGTCCAAGCGTCGCGATCTTAGTCGTGCTGTGGTGGAGCCCCAGATCGCTAACCATGCGAAAAGCCATGCCGCTGTACAGCCATGCTTGGGATATTGAACCCCAAGCGAGCTCGCGAGCGCTGAGCTGGAGGAGGCCCTGAGCCGTTGGAATGCTGCTGGGATTAAGTATCTCAGTGCCTAGGAGAAGGCGAGCTCTCGAGATCAAGAGTTCGCTTATTTGGTGATCGTCAAAACGTGCCGCGTGAGCACACATGACAACAACTAAGAAGGAAGAATAACACGGCCCATTAATAGCCATATCTCCTGCGATAGAGTTAGACTCGGTTCATGTACAAGGGTGATGTCGTCGCTCACGCATGAACGCTGGGCGATAGACCCAGTTGAACATCGGTGCAATCCATGTCCAATAGATTTGAAGGAGTTTCGATATCATCTGGCGAGGGATATCGGTTTGAATCGCCGCATTCCCTAAGGCGAATTCTTCCCAGGTTTTCGACTCCAGAGCAGCTGAAGTGAGCAGTGACCGGGCGTCGGACATGGACGAGTGTGAGTCATTTATGTTTGTTGATTCTGCCGGTGGTGGTGCGTGGACGGCGGATGTAGGACCATAGTAGCAAAGCTATCCAGATTCCCACGGGGTCAATGGACATACATGGGGCTTTCTGCGTTGGCGTGTTACGTACCTTGCCATTTTCATCAAGACTGAGATCCGAGAGCAGTATCTGCTCCGGCGCCGTCTCGGATTCAGGAGCCACCTGTGTAGACGAGCTCGCCTCGATGTACGAAGCGCTATCGAAACTGGTATCGACTGAGGGTGTATTGGGAATCTGACGCTCTATTGAAAATGTATGCTGAGCCGCCTCTCTCGCCTCGTGCAACGCGACACGCAGCTCGGTGATCGTCTGCTCAGTCTCTTGTAATCTCTTGGCCATGGCAAGGATCTGCGACATGGGTGGGGCCTTTTCATAGCGACACTCCACGCCGTAGACCTCGCAGGTCTTGCATCCAGGCTGTGTGCCATCACATCTCGTCTGATTGAGGTGAGCGACAGATGATGTGAAAATACTGATAACGGATCGAACCAACCTTTCTCACCCGGCAGTTGGCGCATGTCAAACCACGTTTCGACCGATTAACTCTGTCATGCCCATCGAGTCTCGAAGCGTTATCGCTGGTCTGGCGTGATTTTGGCATTCTGGAGAACAAACACAATGGTGTGGTTGATAAAGGGGGGAGCAGAAATGCAGGGAAGAAAAGAAAGTGAGGCAAAAGACAAGGATCACGAATAGTTGCATAGTACTAAGGGGCAGAAAAGCTGTCAGTCCCAATACTAGTAAGATTGACCAGAATTAACCTCGACTCGCATAAAAGCGGGGTTTGCCCCAATACCCCTAATGTGAAAGTCATGCGGCTAATCCAGTGATCGCTATTCTTATTCTAATCTTTAGTTCTAATCCTAATTGCCAGACTGCAGTTTAGCCAGAACCATCTCCCGAACGGTTATCTCCTCCTAGTAAGAAGAGTTAATTAAATCCCTCGTTTGACTAGAAATACACTATATAGGCGTAAAACGTCATTAAAGGATAAGGGTCTACGTAACCTCCCAGAATAGACATCATTGAGCCTCCTTTATGTGCCCCATAGTTGCTATACTAAGTAGCCATGATGCATTGATGGAGCGGACTCCTCCACCATCCACTATCGATGCTTACAATGCTGAGTATATAAATTCATATAATATATCTCTAATGATCTCCAATGATCCCTCCGCCTGCATACTCCTATACCGTTTAGATAAGATGAGCTAGCAGAGTTTTCTCGTGGCTACGACGTTAGAGCGGCTATTGCGGGTTGGAAGAAAGGTGAATTCCGACCTACCCGCGGGAATACCCTGGTAACGTGACAGCCACATATATTCCAGATAAACACTACTGCTTACCCTTGGTTGAGATTTATTTGGGGCTGAAACAGGAGGTTGAAATAAAAAGCCGGCCAGCTAGCGATCGATATGCGATGGAACCGCCATTTCCGATAATTTCAGTGCCATCAGCCAAGGATATTCTTCCGCAGTTGGTATTCCGTTGAATTGAATTAAGGAAAGAATGCTATTGTTTTGATGCTCATCAACAACTATCGCACAGCACTTTCAATTCAATCTATTGTGCCTCGACGTACTTGGGAAGAGAAACATAAATAATATCCCATGCCAAGGGTGTCATTCAGCCATTCATATCATAGAAGTCATCAAGGGAATCTCCTTCCAACATGGCTTCCTCAAACGCCCTACCCACAAGAAGGACAGCCCGTGCCAACACTAGCTCTACCGAATCTTCCGAAGACCCTCGTTATCCACCTTTGGATCCACAGTAGCAGTCTCGGCCCAATCCACATTTCTAACAGACGCCTTCTGACGATAAGAGCGATACTTTTGCAAGAACCTTCTAGATCCGAACAGAACTGCAATGGCAATCGCCACAGCTGCCACACAACCAACCACGATACCGGCGATAGCGCCGCCAGAAAGACCTGAGCTTGACTCCTTGGTACCCGGATCCTTGGAGGAAGAGCTAGTTGACCCGGCCGTGGCAGTGGCACCTGAGGTAGCCGTGGTACTTGTGACAGCGGTGAACTCATCCGCTGTAACGTTGAAACAAGGCACTTGAGTGGTGAACTTGCTGGCAGCGACGTATCTGATATCGGCGCAGGCATAGTAAGTCTCGTTCTTGTCGGTGTCGAAGTCCGAGGTATACTTGATTTGGAAGGTAGCGTTCATTCCCTCTTCGACATCGATAGAGGGGTTGGGGACGGGGTAGCATTCGTGGCCCGGCTCGATGTCCTTGATGCGAGATCCATCGATGAATGATTCGAAGTCATCATTGCTGCTAGGGTCTAAACAAGAGTTAGTTGGGATGAGCTGTATACCCGGAATGTGGGACGTTTGACATACCGCTTTTGTGAGAGATCGCGACCTGAACGTTCCACGATTCATCTTGGATGACGAATGCGAGTTGGCCATTGACTTAGGGCACACACGCTTATTAGCTATAGGATTACTATCTTTGTGCTCAAATGAGACTCACCCATAGGGAAATCGGTTCTGTTCGTGGCACCAGAAGATGAGCCACATGGAGCTGTGTTATCGTAGGCGGCGCCCCAGACACGGTCTGGCGGCCACATGAAAGCCACGGGGCCCATCTCTTTCGCTTCTTCTTCGCCATGGGCCCATGCACTAATGGCAGAGGACAAGGCCACAAGAGGCATAAAGCTACTCTTCATAATCATGTTGGGGAGACACCTGCTGAAGCTTTTCAGAGCCTTGGAATTGACTTGTAGTGTATGAAGTTCTTAAGAAACAGAACAGGGACGTTCAGAATCGCGCTACTTATAACCCTGCAGCGGTCTTCTCATTACCACCCACTCTCGCAATCTCGGAGATCCGAAAAACGGCCCAACATGCATGTGTCATAAAGCCATGTGTTTCTGCCCGCCAAGGGACGAGTTCATTCGATGAAAGCCCCGCTCAGGTCTCCGGCATTTTGCAGCCGAGATATTCATTCACCGGAAATTCTGGCATGGCTGTCCGTGGTGGAATGATGCCTGACAGTCGAGATCATTACGTGAAAATTGGTTTTGCTCAAAATGCCAAGGAAAATAGATTGCTGAACCTGTGCACAAAGCGTGCCAGGCGCAAAGCGAGGGCCGGATTGGATCAGATAAGATCAATCAGATAAGATGGTGGGTGGGGCCCTGTTCCACTACCCCTTTTAGCGCTCTTGGAGTTACATCGTTTCCACCACAAATAACTTCCGATTAGTCCAAAGCAGGGTCTCAGAGGGTCCTTTCCATACTCCCCTCTTATTGAACTGTCGGCACATTCCGTGGCTTCAATGAGACACTATCCCGGGATTGGGAATCGGTCCCGAGGGGTCTTGAGTCCCCGAAGGGTCGTACGACTTTTGCTTTCTTTTTTGTTTTCCTTTTTCGTTTGTGTACTATGGATACAATACTGTTCTATCACTTAAAAAGCGCAACCGAAGTGGGACTTTATCTTCTTAGCAGACAGAACATGTATAAGTAGGTGCTAAACTTCCGAGTTCCTCACTGTTTTTGCCCACCACCCCTCTTAGCCTTTCAATTACTTAGTACTTGCCACTCTTTTCGTGTGTCCCTCGTTCATTCGCCAAACCAACCATGCATATCCCTACTCTCGTCACTCTCGCCTGCATGGCCGTTAGCGCCAGTGCATTCCACTACCCAGACTTTGTCCCATTGCACCGTCGCCAGGAACCTGGTACGCCTGAGTACGATTGTCATGCAAACTGCGGTGAGTTCTGATTCTTTCTCGTATATTGAAGTTGTTCCATAGCAATCGACTGATCAAAATAGGGGGGGTAATTGTTGCTGCTCGTAAAGACGGCTACTGCGATACTGACACCTTCAAAACTGAGTTATCTGACTGTCTCAACTGTGCCCTCAAATACGACATCTGGAAATATTACGGCGCGTCCGTTTCCAAGGCCGCTACTGGATGTGGTGTGGACGCCACCCCTGTCGAAACGTCCTCCACTACGACTACTGCAGCTGCTAGCGCCAGTGCTACTGAAACCGGAAGCCCAGTCACCTCATCCGCGTTGTCCACTTCGACTGACACCGCTGCAACCACGGGTGTAACCTCTGCTACTTCTAGTGCTGTGCCCAGCTCTAGCGGTGCGGCTAGCTCGACACCCGCGGCCTCTACTGTGGTTTCCTCCGCGACACCTTCCCAGAATTCGGTAAGCTTTCTGTCTTCTTTTTTTTTTCTTTTTCTTTTTCTTGTTTTTTGCCAGGGTCAGTGCGTGTAACCCTACTAACTTGCTTCTCATAGACTGGCGGCGCTTCGCCAAGTGTTAGTTTGTTCCCTGGAGCTGCTTCTACCAATTCTCGCGATGGATTGCTGCTTAGTGTACTAGCTGGATGTCTCGCCGTGGCGTTTTTGTAAAGGGATCCTGAATCTTTCATGTGATGCTGCCAGGCGAAGTGGTCATGTAAAATCACAGATTGTACTCATCTGTAGGGTGTCGAGGTTATCTGAGTGGGGAAGTGAATTGCGATAGTAATAATTAATTTCCGAATTAATTCATAAGGATTTCCAATCACAATGAATGTGTAAATGAGGTTAGTGGAACGTTCAAGCTAGACATGTCGGAACGAAGTTGGTTTGAAAATCCGATTTTCCGTTTAAAGACAACACTCTGCGTCAGCAATGCAACACGAACAAAGCTATACCAAGACCTCTTACCCGGTGAAATTGATATGTCATGTCATATAGCACAGGGTCAGTGTGCAGTGTGCAACACTGTGCATTAGGAATACTACCCAGACAAGCCCTGGCCTAATCCCTTTATCTCAGCTCTCCACCGCTTGGAGTATGAGAAGGACCCGCCCATGACAAAGAATGTCCCGCTTCTTTGCTATTACGTTTGGGTTTCGCTTCCGGCTCTTCGTTAATTGTCCGTCTTATGGACCCACAATTTGAATTTTGTTATCTGATCCGAGCCTGTGCTTCTGAGGAGCTGTAGTCTCATTTAGCTGTGAGCCCTTATCAATCGGTATTGAGACTCGGAAAGAATCCGGCATTTCCGGGTCTGGCCATATAGTGTTAGCTATGATAGCAACAATGGCGTGTTCTTTTGTCTTGACATTGGAATGGGTTATATGTGTTTACTCGTTGATCTGATAGCCATTTTTGAAGTAGATACAAGGCATGCTGGATTATATAGGATTAACTGCCCTTTAGTGGAATTCATGTAGTGTCGAGCTGGATTACTCGGCTTCCCTCTCTCTTGGCAAATTTCCTTTATAGTTAAAAACTGAGAAGATTGCAGCTTTAAGGAGATACTATTTTGAATTATGAGAAGTACGTTTCAGTAAGCTACTTCAAAACCTGGCAATATCTTATGGAAAACACCACTGTGTACTTCGTTAAGAAGTAGGCCGCCATAGGGTCTAGGTTATATTTTAAATTCATACTCTGTAATGTCGTACAAGTTGGTCTTATTTCTAAGGTCTCACTGGAATTAGAGGGGGAATATGTCATTGTACTCTATTGAGCAGCCGGATTCCGAAAATCGGGTGTTCCGATGGCATGCCCTTATTAGGCGTAAAAAGGGCCTGAAGTACGTGATAGTTATGCGATAGCATCCTTAGTTTCTAACATTTCGTATCATCACTATTTCGGGATACAAAGCTACCGTCGTCACATACTCGAGCAAGGTCCCACTCTAACCCTTGCATCCCAATTCCCGGCTATTAATTCCCTTCGTTCCACAGCTAACCCGTAGCAACTTTGCCATCACACAATGCACCATTGCATCATTATTTCATCGTCTGCCTTTCCATTATACCATCCACGCTCCTACACTAATTGCTTGCCGAACCACACGCATCATACTAAACAACCACTTTGTATGTGCCAGTCTTCCGAAACGCATATTAAAACGCGTCTCGACTCTATTATTTTCCAAAATCTGCTCATGACTTGAAATTCCCACACGGAAGCGAAGCATGGTACTCTATTCATCATTATTTTGCAAACTACTGTCCTTGGGACCGAGACGGATTGTACAGACAATGAACGAGCTTCTCTTCAGCCCGAACCTGCACTCATTACCCGAACACGAAAGGTATGTGCAGTTCAAACTTCTAAGTACACTCTAAACAGGAGCTGGAAATATCTTGTCTTCCCCGGCCAACCATGAGATGCTTATGATGAACTTCCGCGGCATTAGCAATCTATCCGAATACGATTGAGATACTTCCTTTCGCTACATCACGAGGATATTGACGCCCAATATGCATATCCTACATGAGACGTGCCTCGCGAGAAGATGTGAAGTGCATGTTGCTTTTGAGAATCGTGTTTTGAATTACGACCCAAAGATTGTCTCGGATGTTCACATTAGTGTCTCTTCCATCACATGGCCCCCATGGCCGCCACGATGTTTGATCGAATCTTCTGTGTATTTTCTGCCCTTATAAGAGATATGAAGAGGACTAGGATGGTTGAACATCTATAGAATGGAGGAGCTGACCCACATGTGTAGAGGGTTTGTGATCGGTGATCATATTTTCAAAGACCGAGATCCGGCGTTTGGATCGGTGACTATCGTGGCTGATGAGATCGACTGATCAACATATCAACAATCGACAATGTTTAGGCTGCGTAGTCATTTCTCACTTGAATGTGAGACAAGCGAAGAGCTTACGAGTCATTCTATAGGACTTTCAGTCAATTGGTCTCTTGGAGTCTTGGTCGCTTTGTTCCGGGTCGTGACTATCATTTACCCCCTCACTTGTCTTTAACAAGAATGCTAAAGATCTGTTGCACGGATTGAACTCTCCAGCATGAGGAAATTATTTCTCTGGCCATGTTCAGATGAAGCATGGCTATAAGATATATTCAAAACTAGTGGGGGCGGTGAGGTCCATTGTTTGCGCGTGTGGCTATGAGAGCTTTCCGAGAAGGACTACTTTTGCGTTCTAGAACCCACTTCTGGATATTCATGAGGAACTGTGGAGTTGTGCTTAATGGAGACTTCTTTGACGTGAAGGGTGTTCTAAGTCCCGCCTGGAGACAATCACCGGAAGCGTCTTAGGGCTATGGATCAAACGCCGTCCGGCCTATCACCGCATAGATATGAACCGGATCCACGGCATGAGACGTCGTTTCTCCATCATGTGTATAATCCTGACTATAATGTCTTGGCCGACTAAGCTCTGGTATACATATAAGATACCATGTCAACCAGACAGTATCTCTCATTACCCTTCGCTCATCAACATGGAGAAAGATATTCAACGACCAGATGACCAAAATCAGCCTTCAGAAGGCCCAGTCCAACCTCAAGCTCAGCAGCAGAATGTGCTGAGTAGTCCACCAGATGGTGGCTATGGATGGGTCTGCACAGCAGCGGCAGCCACAATCAACGGTCACTCATGGGGATTCAACTCTGCATACGGCGTATTCCTTGCCCATTACCTGAAGCACAATACCTTCCCCGGCTCATCACCCTTGAAATACGCCTTCGTGGGATCCCTAAGCGTCACCCTGCTATTACTCGTGTCACCCATCGCGACAATATCCGTCCGAGAATGGGGCATAAAACCAATAATGCTCTGCGGAGTCATCCTCGAAACCGCCAGCTTAATCTGCGCGAGCTTCGCCACCGAGATCTGGCACCTCTTCCTCACACAGGGGATCCTCTTCGGCATGGGTGTAGGCTTCCTCTTCATCCCCACGGCAGCAGTCGTCCCGCAATGGTTCACCACAAAACGATCACTAGCCAGCGGCATCTCGCTCTCCGGCGCCGGCCTCGGCGGCCTCATCTACTCCCTCGCAACAGGCGCCATGATCCGCAACCTAGGACTACAATGGGCCTTCCGAATTCTCGGCATAATCGGCTTCATCGTAAATACAACCTGCACACTCCTAATCAAGGACCGCAACAGCACCACCACAGGCCCCCACAAACAAACATCCATGAACCTGACCCTCCTCCGCAAAGGCGAATACCAACTCCTCCTCGGCTTCGCCAGCTTCACAATGCTCGGCTACTTCGTCCTCATGTACAGTCTCGCCAACTACGCCAACGAAATCGGCCTCAACGCCTCCCAAGCCTCCACCATAACCGCAATATTTAACCTCGGACAAGCCGTTGGCCGTCCCTGCATCGGCTATTTCAGCGACCGCGTCGGACGGATCAACATGGCCGGCTCCATGACTTTCTTGTCGGGTATCTTGGCGCTGGTTGTCTGGACGAATGCGAGGAGCTACCGGGTGCTGGGGTTCTTTGCCGTCGCGGAGGGACTCATCGCGGGAAACTTCTGGGCTACTATTGCGCCGCTCATGGCTGAGGTTGTTGGGCTGAAGGAGGTGCCGGCTGGGTTGAATATATTGTGGTTGAGTATTGTGTTGCCGTGTACGTTTAGTGAGCCGATTGCGTTGGAGATCTTCGCGGGGACGGGTAGTTATCTGGGGACACAGTTGTTTACGGGGTTTGTTTATTTGGCTGCGGCGGGGTGTTTGGTGGCTTTGAGGGGGTGGAAGGTTATGGTGGATTTGAGGGGTGCTGGGAGGAGAACTAATGGGGTTGATGTACCGGTGGGTGGGATGGAGAAGTTAGGGTTTGTGGAGTTTTGTCGTCTTTGTTTTAGGTGGGCGGTTGTTTGAGTGTAGTTGTTGACGTCTGTGTTGTCGTTGAATGTTGGACATGAAACTCCGAGTACACAACCCCGGTACACCATGCTACATGCATGAATGTACTCTTATCCAAGAAATGTATTATCTAGAAGACAATATATAATCTACAACCATCTACCAGCCATCGCTCATTCTATGTCTTAGTGGGCTCAGACTAGCTTGTAAATACATCCTTGAATTAATCACTGTCTAAGCTATCGAAGATACTTAAGCTTAAACAATAATCCTACTGTGAGACTTGCAGAACTTATACAGGGCAACACAGGAAAACCTTTAAGAACATCGCTTTCATACAATAGAAGCAAAGGAGGTCTTTAGGACCGAGCCTGGAATCTATACCAAAACTAAAGTTCCAGATTTCCCAACTCCAGCAAGTTGACAGAGGACTGAAAGTATCTGTCTTATTCCCAACTCACAACAAATCCATAACCTCCCCCCCCCTATGTAATCGCCCTCCCATGTCGTGACTCAATTAACCCAGCATTGAAGCCATACAACAGGAGGGGTTCGCTGGTGGTCACCCACCCAACTACTAACCCCCCGGCGTGTAGCTTCTGCGCGGTCAATAGGCCGCTGCTTGCCCCTGTAGGATAAGTGTAGGTAATGGTGCCAAGTCGTCGCGCGCTTAGTGTGGATATGTTTTAGAGAGGGGTAATAAGTTACTATATCTACTACCCTGCGGTGATGGGCCAGAATATATAGCCGTGCCTGTCTATGTCTGTCTAGGCTATCAGCGCTGCTAGCTCTCTGGTTGGTATATAGCTCTGTTTGGTTAGACGCCCAGCCTCTGGCAGCTGTGCTTTGCCACCTTTCCCACCATTAGCGAAAGCTGAATGGTCGAGTTTCGGACGTGACAAAGATAAGCATGTCACAGCCTCCCAAATCGGGACTCCGGATTTTGGGCGAGTCGCAGAGATATACCTGTGCAGGCCGTCTCGACAATCTCATACTGTCATATAAGCAGTATGGAGAAAATAACGTAACCGGCAAGCGACCCGCACCTCAAGAGTCAACCCCCATATACAAAATTTGAATAGTCAAAACTTATCAATGTTGGTTCCTATATAAAACTGAATAGTTCTACCGATTTTCAAGCAGGGTTTTAAAGCTAGGTTCTGACCTTTTTAGCTGCTTAATTGTATGATAGGCACTGAGCTACCTTAATTGCTAGGTCTACTACCTAGAGATATACTAATATATATATATCGGTAAAAATATTTATTATTTGAATAGAAAGATAATTCTATATTTAAATTAGATAGGTACAAAAACTTTTAGTGCACACCTCTGTACAATGACATGGGTTGTTTATTCCAACTAACTTCCAACACTAGACAGCAAAAAAACCAATCTACTCGAGAAGTGACAAGTCAATGAAACGTAGTCTTCTAGCCAGGCTAGGGTTCGCTTTCATAACTAGTTAAAAGTATTTCTCAGGGCACCTTCGGCAAGAACACTTGCAATTATTTGATCGTGTACTGTACACACATCGAAGTCATCGTAATTCCCACTTGTCTCTAAATCGCCAAGAAAAACTATGCTTTCAGACACGCAACTCTTGAGTTTATAGCATGGTCCGATGTTCCGGAGGATTGGAATTCCAAATCCCGGACTTGCCGGGGGACAAAATACCGTTGGGATCCAGCGTATCTTTCAGCAGACGCGTGAATTTCCCAAAGGCAGACTCATTAAAGTTCAGCTTCCTCGCTAGCTCACCCATGTAGCCCACATGAGTTCGGTACGCCATGTAGCCCTGCCTTGCACCATCTTGCGCCAGACGGCTGTACAACTCTTGTACGCGCGCTTCCTCACTTAGAGTGTAGATTATCAGCTCTATACCAACCACATAGCGTGGGTAAACATGAAAATCGGCGAAGAAGTCGAACTTTGCGTCAATCGTGCGTTGTTTGGCAGTGAGATACCATTCGTATAGCTCGCGACCCGAGGGGGGGATAATGGGCGAGTAGTCAATGTGTCCCCCGCCATCTTCAGAGCGACTGTTGAGTACTTTAAGTGGCTCAAGCGTGGGAATGCCGCTATGGGGGATTTCTTCGGCCTTGATCTCAGCCGTGCTGATTGCCCGCCCGGGCGCACCAGGGAATTCGCGCCATGTGATCTTGACGCCTATGATGGGGGCAAAGGCGCGTTGAATTGTCTTAAGAAGGGCAGGGAGCATCTCGACCGAGCTGTAGAGGGAGAAGTATGCTTTCCAAAATCTCCAATTCTGTTGCCTGCGGACTTCTTCGAGAACAGAGTAGGGTACATAGGAGTTTGGCTTCATGTACGGGGCTATCTTGGCGTGAACTTCTGGGACCGAAGAGGTCAACGCTATGCGGAATATATTGGCGATTGAAGGCGAGTTGAGAATAATAGAACGACGCATGAGGTCCGAAAGCGTCCCTACCAGAGGAATAAGGTCTTGTTCCTGAGGTACGCTCACTTCAACAGTGGCATATGCTTCTGGGGCAGGGGTGATATGAATGCCAAGTTTCGTGACAATTCCTGCGGTGGTCAATAACCCTTCTGCTTTCTTTCTTTCTTTCTTTCTTTCTTTTTTTTTTTTTAAAAAAAGGAAAAGGCCAAGCGACATACCAAGGTTCGATTGATAAAATAGACCGTCGAGACCTGGCCCGAACCCCCTGTACAGATTTTGAGTTAGCTACCATGGGCCATAACCAATAATGGAAAACATACCCTTTGTACAGCGCGAAGGCCTTGTTGTCCTTCATCGCACCCATACCTGTCCGAAGTAATGTCCCGGTTGGCAGAACGACCTCCAAGCCACACTGAGACTGTGAGTGTTCTCCATTCGGAGTATACCCAAAACCACGGTCCATGGTGTTTCCCAACACAGAGCCCCAGCCAATAGCTGGAACCGAGGGCCAGAGATTCAGGCCTCTGCGTTGAATCTCTTCGTAGAGGTCGAAGAAGGACACTCCGGGCTCCACCACGGCGTAGCCATATTCCTTATTCACCTCGATGATCTTGTTCATTCGATGGAGGTCAAGCACTACAGAGTCTTTGACAACAGCACTCGATCCGCCATATCTAGCTCATTAGCCAAGAGGTTTACAATATAAGCGAAGTGAAGGGCATACCCTAGATTTTTGCCCCTCGAGATAGTCCACAGATAGACCTTGTGCTTGTTGGCAAGCTTCACAATTTCTTGGACTTCTTCAACACTCTGGGGCCGAACGGCGCCGCTTGGTTGAGTGGCAGTGGTTGTTGTGAACGGGTCTCCATACGATTCCTGATTCTCGGGCCCTGGAAGTGCGCCATGCTCAGGCGTACGCGATATATTCTCTTCCCCAAGCACCCACGCAGCATCGTTAAAGAAGTGAACCAAGGCCTGCGGGTCTTGTACTGTGAATTTCGTGTGTGGAGCCATTGCGCTTGGGAAACAGGATAGAATGGACCTTAGCAAATGTAGTGGTATTTCATGGTTTAAGTAGTTGCATGGTCAATTAGAGGTGCGCCATGTTCGGACTAGGGCATCATCCCCAGATCACCGACTGGAGCGGCGCTACCCGGGTATACCGGGTAAATAAGTTGGGGACACGAGCTCATGAACCATCCGCTCTGCAGCTCTAACACGGTTCAATTGGGCTATCTGTAGGGTCACATTCGCACACGGCAAGACTTCGGAGGCGGAGACCCCTGATTTTTTTTGGATGACTAACTCGTTATAGAAGGTCCATAACAATAAGAACAAAGCGAAGAGTAGCTCTTTTGTCCTGGCGAAGGAATATTACATCATCTAGTCTGATCCGCGCTGTACCGGCTGCCGCTTATCTCCCCGGTATCCCCGCAGCGACTCAGATTGAAGTATTGGCAATGAAGGAGCATTATTGGGTAAGCTTCATGGCATTGAACTAAACCCACCCCACATTCCAAGAGGTACAGTATACTAGGCACATATCGATACATCGGTCGAAGAAATGTGGAGAATATCTGGGGGACCAATACCGCCTCTTGGCATCGAAGTCCTGCCAGATTCCGAGGCTGGCGCACCCGCGTTGAAACAAATCCCTGATTTTTGTGCTCTTTCAGTAACACAAATATAAGATTACTAGTTCACCTACTATGCTAAACAGCCTCTCTCATGAAAACCCATCATCGCCGCTGGGTGATCCCGACCAAATTCGCCCAGCAAAAGTATGTGGCCGGAAGCGAAAGAGGGTCTCAGTGGCCTGTCGCTCTTGCCGCGCACGCAAATCTCGAGTATGTCACCAACACTATTTGAAGCTATTTGCGAATCTTATTCTCAGACTCTGTGGGGTAGTGTAATGGTGGACAGCCATGTTCGTCGTGCGAAGATATGGAAACGGAATGTCAATATGAACAGCCCCCGAGCCGCCATGCCGCTGCAAGTGGTACTGGGACGAGTGATCTGTGAGGGGCAATACCGGCACGAGGTCATGATTGCTGCTGACTTTTATAGGTCGGACGGGAACACGCTGCTCGAGCGGCGATTGCAGATGATAGAAGAGAAACTTCACGTCCTGGGCTCAGAGAGGAGATCGTCTGGGGTTCAGGCAACGACTTCTCCCTCTGCTCATGGTGACGAGCAACTACAAACCCTTGCAGATCCCGAACGGAGACCTGGTCAACACGATGAGGTGGATGGTATGGGCTCCATCCCACTGGCAGATGGGGCAGATGAGGACGAGTATTTCGGTACAGCTCTCCCCCATCTCCGCAGTGTGTCCCGAGTGGGGTATGATTGACAGCTTCTGAATATGTAAAGGGGTTTCTTCCAACGTCGCTTTCCTACGGTTTATCATGAGCTCTATTGGGCCTCCGATTGAGCCACTCTCCGACAATTCCCGCTCAACTATGAATGTTTCTACGGCCACACCCCTATCGGAGGGCCGGCGAAAAAATCATAGAAACACCCTTATGCTCCCACCTCAGGAGGAAGCAGACGGTTTGCTACGTTTGTACTTCTCCACCGTCAATCTGATGATGCCCTGCATCCATGAAGCCTCGTTCAGAGAGATATACTCACGAGTGCAGAGGAACGGGCTTAGTGGTGTGAGAAGATCGTGGCTCGGAATACTCTATGTGATTTTTGCCATTGCGACGAATCTCGTGACCCCGATATCACCGACCCACGAACGAGCAGCAAAGTCCAGCCTTTACTTTGAACAAGCGCTTGAGCTGATAAGGTCGGATATATTCGGGCGCCTTTCTTTGGAAACTGGTAGGCATAGCTGTAACCCGGGGCTTCAACCTTATCTGACAAGGACAGTGCAACTATATCTCTTGATGGTGACGTACCTGGAAGGAACTTCGTCTTCTTCAATGACATGGACTTTCCATAGCCTGGCAGTGAAAGGGGCATACCAACTGGGACTTCATACCGTGGGTGGATCGAGGAACCTGCCAGACCTTGACCAAGAAATTCGAAGAAGGTTATGGTATTGGTGTGTCACGAACGATCGGTAATCGAGCTTCCCCGGCACATTCAAGCGCTTATTGCTGAAAATATCTAGTTTACTAAGCGTCAGATATGGGCGCCCTCCTCTAATCCAGTTATCTCATGTGAGACTGGAGGCAAGCTTACATCTACCATTCAGCAATGTTTCCAGTATCACCACAGCTGCGAGTCTGGGGTTTTTTAATGCTAACATGTACGACCACTGTTTGGGACTTCTTGTTGATATCTCATTGACTGTGGTAGATCAATTACTCACATAATGGGAGAGGCGCTGGATCAGCTCTATGGTGAAAATCTGGGAATTGGTGATTCCCCCCAAATGAGCGAAATCCTTGATCGAATTTTCGGATTGTGTTGGAAACTAGCTCAGTGGCAGGACAATCTTCCCCCCACTCTACAGATAATAAACTCCAAAGAGGCACTAAATGATGTTCCTCTCACACTTGGCACAACAAGATTCCGCGTTTTTCTCTCCCTTCGCTATCTGGGGTCGAGGATCCTGATCATACGACCTGTTCTAGGCCACTTCCTTGAGACTGGGGGTATGGCCGCCTCTCATAAGCATCGGTCGGAGTGGCTTCTCGCCTCCGGTGCCGGCTTGCTGACAGATCTTGTACGTACATGCCGTGACGTATTCCAGATCAGTAAGAGTATCCTCGAGGGGTCCAAAAATGACCAGAATTTGCTTGGGGCTTGGTGGTTTTCTTGTTATTATAGTAAGTCAAGAGCTGTGGACTGATTGATTTGGTGGTAACTTACCGTTGTTTAGCATTTAATGCTTCTCTTGCAATCTTGGGTGTCCTACTCGTGAAGAGACTTCCCGCCTACTCTGGAGAAATTTCCATATTTTCGACGATGGAGCTCCGATCCCTTCTCGACACAGCTATGGATATCCTTCAGGGTCTAGATCAAGGCAATATAACACTTTTGAAATGCCAAGAAACCTTGCGAAAGCTTCTCGTCGCCATTGACTATGACGGTAATCAATGACAGTTGCTCACTTCCTATTCTATAACTAACAAAGGTCCTGAAGGTAACCTGACAAGATTTACGCCGCAGTCATTAACGCTATCCCCCTCCAGCGTGTGGACGTGGCAATTCATGGATCCGGGGTTTTTCACTGCTGAGGCCTCGATGAGTTTCGCAATGGGGGCATTTGACTCTGAAGGTAGTTCCCAAGTACCAATCACCGCTGAACCCTGGGATATGTCAGGGGTCTCATATCGGTCAGACTACACGGCAGATGATCACTAAAGCGGCATGGCGGCTGGAGACGCAACATATCTGCACAGCCTGAGACCTATCCATGTTTCCGGAAGAGGAGAATATGCTACTCTGTTAGTCTGCTGGACGAATTCACCCAGCCTTCAACAGATCGTGGATGTACAATATTATTTGTTGTCGGATACTCATCCCGTTACTGGGTCTGATTATAATTTTAAGTTGGTTCAAAGTGTCTGCAGGTCATTTTGTAAATAGTGACATTCTGGAGAGTATAGAGAACGAAGAAGCCCAAGGGGAGTAATATGTCAGAATTAAATGAAGTTATTGGCCACGGGGAACACCGGCATTTTGGATCTCGGATCTGCGGCACTAAATAGCCAACTGGAACCCAGAAAAATAGGAACTACCTAGGTGTTTGCGAAATGAAGTTCATTGATACCCATCATCACCTTGTGTCCAAGCTCTATGCTCAAGGTAGCTGGCTATCACAGCTGTGGAGAAAGCCAGCGGTAATCTCAGTGGCTGGCCAACGCCGTCCTGGTCGGTCGAGACTTCAATTGCGCCTATGGAAGGAATCAGTTCTACGAAGACGATATTATCTCTAACTTCTCCTGGGGCAGTCGTCGCGCCCACAGATGAGAAAAGACGAGCACCAGCACGCAGGGCCAACGATTCCGTCACTGCAAAGCGAGATGAAGACTCCAGCCGATGGGGATTTTTCGCTGCCCTGTCCTGCCTTTTTGACAATGAGAGTGCGTTGGCAGAGATCAGATACGGCCTTTATGTTCTCAAGGCTGATGGTGTCACTCTCTCCACGAGATATGGATCACAGCACCCATTACCGGGGCCACCCTGCGTTTAAGCCCATCTGGGAGGAGTTGACCTCCAGGAGAGCTATAGTCTTTGTCCATCCCACTCGTTTGGCTGATACAACCCCGGTGAATCCCTCCCACCGCAGCCAGCCTTTGATTATACTCAGGAGGCCGCCAGGATGGCGCTTGACATGATCACCACCTACAGGAGAGGACCTAGCCATCTTGCAAAGTCATTCTCTCGCACACTGGGGGATCTCTTCCATGCCTGCTCAGTCGAGTAAGTACAGTGTCAATGGAATCTGCCGCTTTAACCCCCATGTTTCGGTAGGAGCCCAGGAGAAACCAGGGAGGTCATTCTACTTTGACCGGGCACTTTTAGGCGCAGCGGCCGTACTCAAGGTCATATTTTTTAGAGTATGCTGCTGGTAACTGCATATTATTAGTGTTAGTATCGCTAACACTGTGTCCAGGATCTGACCACCCTTACCCTCCCCAGGACGTCATACTTGGTCTCAAGCATATTTTGGATGAGTTCCCTCTCGGCCAGCAGTTGTGGGATAGAATCTATTCTTAATCGCGGAAGGCTTCTCGCAGTGCTGGAGTGATATAACTTCATAGGAACTAACTATATTTTTCGCCGAGCTTCTTATGCACAATCTCTCATGAAAAGGGCCGCCCTAGTAGCTAAGGTAAATGCAGTTCTAGTCTGGGATGAGATGTCTTATTTTTTACAAAAATGATTGAAGATCTCTAAGGTAGTATTTACCCCCTAGAATGAGCCTAACCCAACAGACAGGCGCGAACTGGAGAGGCAGGTCTAGTTTTAGGTAAATAGTGACTGGATATCGCCAGGAACTGGCAGAATATTCCTACAACATCTTAATACCACACTAAGTTGCAATCTTCTCGTGTTGTTCATCGGGTTGTTCATGGGTTAGTACTGACCGCCCTTTCGCTGTATTCTCATCCCCGCGGCCCGCGGGACCGAAGTAATCGTGCCCAGATTCTTCATCAAGGATTAGTGCACACGTCGGATTGTTCCTCGGTACCATTATGCTCGAGCTCCCGTCTGTCCTGTCTCTATGAAGGGTTGGTACCCGGTGCAAATGCCGACCTGGCGAAAAGCAATTCAGAGGATATCCTCCTACGCATATTAAAGTGCTGACTTTGCGTATGCCTAGCGTATCATTATTCTCTTCCTCATTGCAAGCTACCCATATCATGGAGACACAATCTATCGTCCCCCTGATTATTGATGGTCAGGATATTGTGGCCCCCGATGGTGAGAGGCGAGGTGAACATGGCCAAACCTACTATCAAGGAGCAACAAAGGCCCTGGCATTGCAAGCTGTTGAATCTAGCGGAAAGTCATTTGAACTCTGGTCGAGGACTACACCCATCGAGCGTCGGAGGCTCCTCCTAAACTTAGCTCAGGTTCGTTAATGGTCAAAAACAATGGCACAGATCCCACACTCAATGACGGCAGGTACTGAAAAAGAGGGCCGAAGAGGTCCAAGAGCTCTGCTGCAGCGAGATCCATTGCGGTCAGTTGTGGGCTGATATCATCACGAATGATAGCATTGGTCTGATAGAGGAATATGCCTCCCTTACCACCAGTGTTGCAACTGGGTCGGTCCCCTTTGTTCAGCGCGGCTACGGCGTAGTACTGAAAGAGCCCCTTGGCTTGGTCCTTGGGATCGCACCATGGAACGCACCAGTTATTCTAGGCCTCCGTGCTGTTGTTGCTCCGATAGCTGCTGGCAATGTAGCCATCCTCAAGGCAAGGCTCCAGTCAACTTTTACTTAATCTATGCTAACTATGCTTCCGAAAGGGCTCCGAGTTAAGCCCCAGAACACATTACCTTATAGCCTCTATGTTTCGTGACGCAGGGTTTCCACCAGGTGTTCTTAACTTTCTTCTCCACCGACCAGAGGATGCATCTGAAATTTTCACTACGTTAATCAAACACCCTGCAATCAAAAAATGTAACTTCACTGGATCAACTCAGGTCGGGCGGATTATTGCATCGCAGGCAGCCACGTATCTTAAGCCGGTGCTATTAGAGCTTGGGGGAAAGAATTTCGCTATAGTCCTTGATGATGCTGACCTGGACCTTGCTGCAACTGAAATTATCAAGGGCGCATTCCTAAACGTGAGTATACCACTCTCCGGCTTTCCCGTACCACTTTTAGTTCCAGAAACAGAATGGCCAGATCTGCATGTCGACAGATACAGTCGTGGCTACAAAATCTGTCCTGCAAGCACTCGAAGCCAAAATTATTGCTATACTTCAGATGCTTGATAATACATCCATTGTTATCTCCGAAACCGCAAAAGAAAAATTGCAAATGCTGGTCCGTGATGCAAGAGAAAAGGGAGCATCCATCCACACCGCACCTCTGGCTCCAAGCACGCTCCCACTAAGCTACCCTCCAACTGTTATTACTGGGTTGACAACGCAGATGGAGCTCTACAAAATAGAGTCATTTGGGCCGATTGTCGGCATTCTCTCCGTCGAAAGCGAGAACGGTATAATGGACATTATTCAAGAGACCAATTATGGATTATCCAGCTCTATATTTTCAAAGAACCATTATCGCGCACTTGAGCTGGCTCGCTGCATCAAGGCCGGGGCGGTTCATATCAATTCTATGACGGTGCATGATGAGCCCACCCTACCTCATGGGGGATACGGCGATAGCGGATGGGGTCGATTCGGGGCTCAATGGGGACTGGAGGAATTCGTACAGACAAAGGTCATCACCATGCATGCAGGGTCATCATTAAACGACGAATGAAGCTGGGAAAGTCTGCTGCGCACGCGTTCATAGACTCTAGTACAGGTTGGCAACACGCACTCGGATTGGCACGAGAATACACACCTCTCTTGCTCGACCTAAAATCCCCGGAATCTAATCTGCAAAGAACATACTCTGTGCAGGGTTATTCTATAAGATTAATTAATAATCCCTAATAAACTATAAAACTATCTTTATATATTAGTAATAGTAGTAACTTATTATTAGTATACTATTTACCAAATTAGAAAGTTGTAGCTAAATAGAATTGACTATAAAATACGGAGGTGTGTAATATAAGTCTTTGCACGGTGCTAGTAATCTAGGATCTATCCTCCAGTATCTGACGGCTGCCCTAGTAATTTATTAGGTAATGTATCTCCAAGTATATTGTTTAGCAAAAATATGTAAAATATAATATTATTCCGGATTAGTACTACTAATAAATATAAAATTAATTAACTGTATATATATATTTTAATCGACGCTAAGGTAGATGTACAACAGTTGACTAATTAAAAAGAGAAAAAGGATAGACATAGATATAGATATATTGCTATTTACTAAAATTGGACCAATAATCAATTAGCAGTACCAGATGCGAGACAAACAATGCGTATCCCATGTACTAGGGTATAGGGTTCCCTGCGCCGGTTTTCGGGTTCTGCCTTTAGAACCATGCCCAACCCCTGGGTTGACAAGTCTAAACCCGCCCCCTATCCTATTGCGGGCTCGGGGCGGATTCTTTGGGAGCCCAGATCAACTCTAGCTATACACTATCATTTATGGGGCACTCAAGGGAACATCTGTTCCATCAACCCAACTTCCATGTAATCCTTGTCGTAGGCGCACAGGGAGCAAAGTCTTTGCCTGGGCTTGAGAGAAAGAGGTTGTATCCAACAGGTGAAGCTCACTCGACATTGTTTCATAGTTGTTCACAAGAGCAAGTACGTATCCATCACCCTCAGCAGCTGACTCATTCCGGGGAATGAAAACAGGTTCCTGGACCATATGTGTACGCCCAGGGCAATAGACCTCTGTTTCACCTGTTTTATTGTCAAAGTGGGCCAGGCAGTTGTAGAGCGGGTATCCACCCCCCAGGTTTGGCGCGATGCGCGAGAAATCGGTGCCACTAGGGTCCATCATATCAAAGAAGGAGTGCCTGTAATAACACGTGGCAAACCGGTCATCAATACGATAGAACTCTGAGTTGTCTGACTGAAGGACCTTTGGTGCATCCAGTTTAAGATCCTCCGACCGGGGGTTCACTGTGAAGCGCACCAGATTGGAATGAATTGAACTTGGTTCGGGAGCGTTGCCTTTGCTATCTGGCCACCAGAAAAACACGTTCTTGTCACTCAGCCCTAGGTCGATGACAAGGTTTTTATTCTCATCCTCGTACGCGTTGGCGGTGTGCCCGGGGAATGAATTTTTATAGTGGAACCACTGGCATGTAAAAGATTAGAGCCTGTCCAGCTGTACAAGGGACCAGAAAGGGTGGAACGGACCTTGACATCACTCCCCTTGGCGCCATGCCGGGGGAGAACCCCAAGGTACAATGGCGTCTCTGGGCTCCATTGCCAGTGCTCCCCACCCTGTTTCATCCGGTCGATATCGCAAAGCTGGGGGATAATGGGGAAGACAACCTGTTATAAAGTCAGCATTTGCTATGGTGTGTTCTGCAAGCACAACCCACCCAGTTTTCGGTCACGGCGAAATCATGGATCATGGCCACGACCGGGGCTACCAGCCAAACGACCTCGGTAAATTTGCCCTCAGAGGATATATTGAAATAACACACATCCGGTGTGCCGTCGCCTCGAGCCTCGTACCCGAAGCAGACCATATCACCTGTTTTTGGGTCGAACTTTGGGTGCGCTGTGAATGTCAAGCTCGGGAGCTGGCCATCAAAATCATAAAGACCCTTGGTCTCGAGGGTGTTTGGGTCTAATGCATATGGGGGCGCATCCTCCTTCAGCGCAAGCAGCTGCCCATTAAAATAGACGATATTTGTGTTTGCGGTGGTCCGAATCTTAAATTCAACAGCGTCGGTGAACTTGTTGCGGTACTTGCCTTGTCCAGCGAAAAGGGTCAATGACGGTCGAATCTTGCTAGAAAGACAAGGGTAGGATGGCAGGCGACTAACCGACTAATGCTCTTTGGGCCTCTCGCTCTCGTATAAACTTTTCTGTCCTCACATAGCGTTGCTTAAATGTTACTTTGCCATCCTTGATCCGAAAGGCGGTAATGTTGCCGTCTCCGTTGAACCACTGCCGGCGCCTTAGTTTTATTCAGAGCCAGAACAGATGGAGGGTGCCTTACAGGGTCATCTTCGATAAAGGGAGGAAGCTGAGGGTCAGGCATAACCCTATAGAAAACACCATCGATCTCTTTTGGTACCTGCCCCAACACTTCGAGATTGAATGCTTCGCCCTCGACCCGACATGGTCTCATGAACCCAGAGAATTGGGGGCGATCGGGGAACGCCGAATTCGATTCAGGCATGGCGGAGAATGTTAATTCGTTACCGGTGGACTAATATGCGCAGGAGAAACCACAGAGACGACCATGCCGTATATTAGTAGTCCAGATTTGGATCGTGACTTCTACTTCTCTTAGATTCATTGACCTGTTTTCCCTTGCATTGTTCTGATATCCCGGGGGAGGGGGGAGCATGCACTGCTACCCGATTGCCCCGATTGCCCCGATGCCCCGATTGCCCCGATTGCCCCGGAAGGCCTCGAGTATACTCCCGCTGGGGTAGGTTCTGGAGTAAGTATCACGTGATGGGGCTGGTATCGGTCTTCCGCTAACTGTATCGTCGGATACTGCTCTTATACTTCAAGATATATTTATTTTAAAGTTTCTTATAATTACTTATAAGAGATCTATAGATTAAATTGCGGGAAGCCCTCAAGTATATTACTGAAGGATTTAATCTGTGTGGATAGATAGTGATAGTAAGCCGAGGTCTAGAGATAGCGGTTAATATTGGATGATGTTCTGTATATTATGATTCTTTATCTGTTCCTTGTCAACTGTTAAGGTGGTAGATTAGAAGATATGAGAATTTCTGCGATGTTAACTGATAATAAGAAAGCACAATTATTGTGTGAATCTGGCCCGGAAGTACAGCAGTATTAGATACTAGGGCATATCACAGTCCTGATAGCCTGACATATTTACATTTTTACTATCTTTATAATTATGATATGTAAGAAATATACTTGGATAATGACTGGAGTTTTCAACGGTTATTCGGGATTATTTCGGTTATCTGGAACAATTGACCAACTCATCACTGCTCTTCGTTGTGGAGAGTGAGTAGGGATCAGCTCTTACTGGCAGCCCCTGCAAGCACTCTGTAATACGAAGTCAATAGCCTAATATAGTTACAAATCTACTGTTGTTCGCTCATGACAGGTTAAAAGAGTATATCTGTACTGTGCTGAACGGCTATAGATCTTTGGTCGATGTATACATTTCTTGTTTGGTTTAATATTGACTATTAGGCCTCCCATTAGTCACTTCCACTAATTAAGAAGATAAGGATTCAAGTCATTGAGTGAATTAGCAGAGGTATAAATTATTACAACCCTTCCAACCATTTTTGATCTGGATATGGATAGCGTCTAGAGTGCCCAGGAGAAAGAGCAAGACCAAGACTTCACATGCCGTCCCTCACCAGCGCTTACGGGGACTAGCAAGTCTCTCCTTTCGGTAGCATACCTTCTCCAAACGCTTAAACACGACAGAATATACCAACAGTGGAGGTGAGGAGAATCACCAAAGACCGAAAGTATCATTCTCATATGCATGGCTCTAGAGAACATCTATACCCCGCATCCTCTTATGAGAGATAGCGAAGCCTCGACACCATACATGTGCATAACGTTGAGCCCATCACATCCCAGCGACTCTAACCTACTACGTCAACATGCCTTACATCATGGAGATATACACCGACGGTGGCTGTAGACGCAATGGACGATCAGATGCCATCGGTGCTGCAGCCGTCGTTTTCAAGAACAAATTTGGAAAATGCACCGGTTGGACACAGTCCTTACCCCGATATCCTTCGCCCACAAACCAGCGGGCTGAAATCACAGCCATTATTATGGCGTTGGAGAAAGCCCTGGACAAATTCGAACAGCTGGGCACACGTCCGTACCTAGAGGTCAAGATATATTCAGATTCCAGATATGCAATTGGGTGTATGACTCAATGGATCTATAAGTGGGCAAATAACGGATGGACCAATGCTGCAGGCAACGAAGTTGCGAATCGGGATCTGATCGAGGAGGCTTCTGCTCTTGACGATAGATTGAAAGAGGAAGGAGACGTGGAGTACATCTGGATTCCGAGGGAGAAGAATCAGATGGCGGATGAAATGTGCAATGACGATATGGACGACCAAGAGGGAAAGACCGACTACTCATCTGATGACTCTGATTACTATTATTGACTTGATTGCTAGCTGGGAGAGCAGTTTCTTTCGCTTAGGGAAAATGGTAGGATCATGTCCGAGCTGGTGGCTGGTCGCTTTTCCACTTCAACGACACTACTAATACTGTATTGCCGATTTTTCTGGTATGATGATGTGGCTCTGCATATTTGTCTTGTATTGGTGTATTCACGGGTGGCTTGGATGGGGAAGAGTGGCATCTTTCATATCTGAGGTGGTCGCTGTTTGGTCAGAACAAGAAGAATGAGTGGTCGAATCTAACAAGTGAGTGTTTGGCAGCCCCGAAGCCTGGTAACCCTAACTGGGAGATGGCCTATAGTTTCTCCAAAATACAGTTCTTACTGCCTATATCTATCAATCCCATGATAGCCAACAAGGGATTTCCATGCCTCATAACATTAATCACGTTGAAGCGCAACAAACCAGGCGCTGACCGACAACGGCCGATGAATGTACTGTAAGTCCTAATAATAGTCGAGACACAAACATCACTAAAGGACTTTGCGGTTTCACAACCGGAGACGGAATTTATAGCAGCATTTCCCCGCGTTGTACACGATGATATGGCTAAAGTCGATTCGATCGGTGTCGACATGTCCCTGTCAAGTGCGCATGACCCAGCGCATTGAATCCAGTTCTGATGTTGATATTGCGGCGCAGTCATGGTGCTTTAGTGCGCCGGCCGGACTAGGGTTCGTCGCTCGACTATTGGCAGTTGATGCAGGGATATTTTCAACCGGCCGGGTGGGGCTTGTCATTATGCCGCATGATTAAGAATAGCTGCTTGACTCAACAACTTGCATCTCTCCTTGCCTCTGTTATTATACCGGGCGCAATTTTTTCGTCGTTTGTGGAGCGCAAGAATGGCCCTTCAGCTCTCTCGTAGCCCGGTGTACAGTCTCATCATCTTGTCGATTTTCTGGATAGAGGGCATCGCGGCCGGAAACTTCACTTTCCCCACTGAATCTGAAAGTCACTTTATTGTCGGGGATCAGGTCAACGTAACTTGGGATGTTGCCACGCCACGGATATCTTTATACGAAGAGTGTGGGACACAGCAGTGGATTATTGCACGTAAGCGGCCTTATACTGAACGGAACTGCGCACCGTAAATAGCTAACGAGCCCAGAAAATGTCGTGAATAAATACAGTTATGTCTGGTCGGCAAATCGGGACGTCTATAGGGAGTCCGGTTGCTACTTTGAGCTTGAGTCTTTGACTTCTGAGGGCAAGCCTAACGGTGATGACAATGTAACCAGTATTGTCTTTGGAGTTTCAAAGAGGTACCACGATGATCCGTCACCGACTTCATACCATTTTGCTAGTACTTCAGCCACATCTTTGACTGGCACTTCAACCCCGGCGACAACCTCCTCATCTGAGTCTGCAGGTGCGGTTACTGCCACGGGTGTGTCTGCTGCAAACCCATCTGCCGAAGATAGCAGTGGCGGGCTTTCCTCGGCTGCAAAGATCGGTATAGGCTTAGGTATTCCATTGGGCTTTCTCCTATTGGCCCTTGGCGTAGGGTCATTCCACTTTTTTCGACGGAGGAGAAGATTAAGAGAAAGCTCGCCGGATGTTGCCGAACCGGTATGGCATTCTCAAAGTACCACTCCTCTACCTGGTGGCTTTGTGGATGGAAGTAATACTGCGAAGAATGTGCGTGGATCTCACACAGACACGATCATCTCAGAACTGTCATCGGAGAACTACAGGTCGCGGGATGAAAGGCAGACCCATGAGGTCAATGAGTTGATGGGCGTGGAGCGGAGCGAGCTGGATTGATAGTATTGGATATGATCAGTAATAGTATAAAGATAGTATGTAATGAATCTGGATTCTATGCACATCTAGCTTGGGATATCATACGCATTAAGGCATGATTGAAAAAGACCAAATCTCCGAAAGCTCCGGTGGTAGAAGGTCTTTTTAAAACTAATCTCCACCAAAACTCATCTATTCACAGTACAATAGGAGGCGTCATGACTGACCATAAATATAATTCCATTTGCAGTTGCATTGCAGTGCGAGTAAACCTTCAGTTCGCCTCGACAAACATGCTTGTCTGAGCTCATAGATGATGAAACGATTCACAGCATATAGATCTCATGCGAATTACATTTGAGAGGATCCTCATGGAAGCAAAGTAAATAAAAAGGCAGACAATCTGTCCCGCCTATCCATCAGATCCCGTATCTCTAAATACTTGCTTCTGTTATGGCCATGAAAATGACTTGATTTGTGAGGCTGACGGTCCTTCGTCGATACTGGACGTTTGGAGGCAATTTTTCAAGAAATGAGTCATGCAAAGACGCAATTTTTATGTATGATTCACTTTTGATAACTCGCAAAGAGGTGTCCGGTCACCAACCAATGAATAATAGTCTCTCCTGTCTGGTTATGTCATTAGTAGCTTAGAATGAATCAAGAATAACTTTCGCCAGTACAGACGTTAATATCTTATCTCCGAACCAGATCTCCGAATCTAAATCCGAGACTAGAGAAAACACCGAGCTGTAAACTCCGAGCTTTCGCCTCCTCAACGGACTTGATTTCCGTTTCGGGTAATGAGCTGTACGTACGCCTCAACCTCAGCCACAGCTGCCATCTATCTATGACTACGTCGTCATCTGTGATTTGTACGATTGCTGTCTGCCTAGGTGGCAAATCAACAAGATATACGTACACCATGTTGACTCATAATCGCCTGCACAGGTATAAATACCACGGTAAATCCATAAGATCTCAAGCCAAACACAATCAGATCTTACAAGATCAAGATCAGGATCAAAACATACAATCAGACGACAAAACAACCAAACATGAGATACTCATACCATTTTCATCAGCCTCCACAGGCTTGGGAGATGGATGTGCCTATGCTAGAGGACCATCCTTTCTTTGCTCAACACCATCCTCCTCGGTATGAGGACCTCTTTGAAATGAGGCATGGGAAGTGCTTCAAAGGCAAGATGCATAAAGGGGAGAAGGGTATGAGGGGTATGGGAGATAATGAATTCCCTGAAATGCCCAGGTTTGGATTCGGTGGTCGTGGTGGCCGTGGAGGTCGTGGAGGACGCCATCATGGTCATCATGGTCATCATGGTAACCATCCTCATCACCACCCGTATGCATTCGGATTTGCTGGTCATCATGGCCGTGGGAAATTCCACCCCCATCCCCATGGACATAGACATGGATATGACTCTGACAATGAGCATGAGTTTGAACACGGATTCCACCCGTGGACTAAACATGGCAGATCCGGACCCGGCCACCCCGGCCGACCTAGCTTCCACCACCCTCACCACAAACACGGTGGTCCAGGTCCCCACTTCCACTCTCGGGGAGAATTCCACCATCAAGGCCGTGGAGGCCCAAGACATGAACGGGGCCCAGGAAAGAAGCATGGAAAAGGAAAGGGTTTCCATCATTTTGACAACATGCGCCATATGCACCACATGCGCCCTTTCAGCCGCGGACATCATCACTCACGGGACACAGCCAGTTTCACACCTTTGGTAGATGTCTTTGTTACCACCGCCCAAACGGTTATCCATGCCTCGCTCCCGGGAGCTCAGAAGCCTGATCTGAGTGTTGGATACGATGCTTCGCGCTCTCTGCTCCGTATTACTGGTATTGTGCATCGACCTGGTGTTGATGAGGAGATGTATCAGGCTTTGTTGGTTGGGGAGAGGGGACGTCATCTGGGGGTATTTGAGAGGGAGGTACCTCTTTCCCATAGTGTGGCGGTTGAGGGAATTCAGGCTCGATTGGAGGATGGGGTTTTGAAGGTTGTACTGCCTAAGGCCGAGGGAGAGGAAATTCAGCACGGTAATGAGGTGGAGGTGGAAATGGTGAATGCTGAGAGGGAATTGTCGACTCCTGATGAGTCTGATACTGAAGGAGAGGAGGAAGAACAAGATGATGAAGGTGAGGAGGCTGAGAAGGAATTTGTTAAGGTTGATATTCAGTGATTTTTCTTTGAGTTGCTTTTCATCGTTTCATTGAGGAAATCATAACTATATAGGGTAGGATACCTAATTTGAATCTATTCTATCCTACATCACACATACCACAGACACATAACATCATTGTAGTTTACTAACCGTAACACTCTGCTTATAATATTATTAGAAGTTGGCCATTCTATCATAAAGTAAACGAGAGAAACAAGGATTATAGCAGCGTGCTTGCAATTGGTTTGCTGGATAAAGCCACATAGGAGAAGTTGAAAACTTTAGGTAGTACTAAGTCAGGGAGGCAGGGGTTTCCTCCAACAAATCATAACGTTTGTTACTTTTTTTATCTTCTTGTAAGAGCCTCACACTGCATTTTTAGGGTCATCGAGCGGTTGGCGTTACACAGCTGTCGTACTTGATGCAGTAATTGCTGATCACTAACTAACCATTCTTTGATCAAAGAGTCCCTACCATGAGCAAGTTTCTCTTACGCCCATGAAAGAAAGGTACATGTGTGAGCGTAAGACATCGCAAGAAGATATTGACAATCACAGGGTCTGCACAGGACTGATCTATGCAACTGGGTGATTCCTTCAGAAGAGTAGCTTGTTTCTTTTTGGTTTAAACCTGAGTATATGTGCTGATGGTCTTAGCAATTAAACATTATAGAGCTACATTAGCAATTATTTTCCCGTGCTCCTTTCAGCAGCTTAGAGGTCGACAGAAGAGTACTGGGTTACTGGGGTGACTGATGTCTTCGTACCTAGGCTGAATCAAACTCACTGGGACTTCATGCTGCAGGTTAGGGGTAAGAAATACAATAAATAGGAGCGGTGTCCATTTGCCGTCATTGCTATGATACAAGGTCCAACAACAGTACTCAAGAACAGAAGTGTAATATAAAGCTTGACAAACTACCTGACGGGAGCGGCAGTCTCCATGAGCTTCTTTAGAGTAGGGCCAATGAATTATTACATCCCAGTGCACGAACATCCATTTCAGAGAGGCAAGGAGAAAGATACAAGTTCCAGTAGTAGAGTAATGAAGCTATTCATTGAAGGTTTACATAATATCAAAGCTATATACAAGAGAAAACGCCAATCGCAGGTATCCAACTCAGGAACAACCGCCGCATAAAATGCCATGATGCCAAATTAAAGATGAAAGACAAAACAGAAACTCAGACCAGAACGCTAGAGCCATCATTCTTCTTGCACGAGCAGGAAGAAGCACCAGCGGCAATCTGAGAAGGCGTTCTAGCATAGCTAGGAGGCACATCCAGTACAGGATTGCGAGTAAAGAAGTGACGAGGGCGGAGTAGCAATGTCATAGGCTCTGCCGGCATGATAGGGTAATCCTCAGGAGCCGGGAAGTGTGTGAGTCCGAAGGTGTGCCACAGCACAACATCCGTGTTGTCGATGGAGCTATTAGGACCAGCTTCCTCGATCCAGGCAGGTAAGCCCTGAGACGGTTCTCCAGAGGTCTGAGGAACGTGGCGACCAGCAGGGTGAATTTGGTCATCAGAATCTTTATAAACGTTAGCATCCACTTATAATCATTCAGAGAGCGGGGAGGGGCATCTTACATTTGGTAACATGGACGGCATGTCTAGCGAAACCAGCTCGCTTCCAGACCAATGAGCCCTCCTTAGGGAGCAGTGGGGGAACCTCGCGGCTGACTAGCTTATAGCACACTGGCTTCTTGCTGTAAGCGTTCAATTTGTTGGTGTTGGCAATCTCCCAAGTCCGTCCAGTGAAGCCATCGTAATCGGACATCGCCTCAAGAGGTGTAGTGAACTTGGTCTTCTTAGCGTAGAAAGCGTTACCGTACTTGTTCTCGGCGCTTCCAACTTCACCTTCGCCACGGACAGCGTCGACCTGGAAGACCGTGTTATTCGGTCCGTCGATGTTGGCGTCGACACGCAGGCAGAACAAGTGCTGGTGGTTGTGGGCATTCACACCAGGATAGACCTCAGTACCCCAGCCCTTGGTGTCCTCTCCGGGGTTCATTGCATAGGTATTGAGAATACCGGTCAGCTTGATGTCCAGCTGCACGGTACCATCCTGGTGGAATATCCAGTACACACAGTATTCGTAATTGGCGGCAGTGAAGATATGGGAAATGATCAATTTACGGCCACGGGTGACAATGATCGATTCATCCCGGAAGTCAGTGTGCTTGAAGAGGATACCTGCGTCTTCCTCATGAATGCAAATGGCATTCTTCACGATGGTGCTAGCTCCAGCGCGGTTGACGAACGCGGCATCCATATAGTGAATCGCTCCCTTGCAGTCACATCCAAGAGACAGACTGTTTGTCATGTATCCACCACCGTATTCGCCAAGGTCGAAAGCGTGCTTACGCTGATGCGGGTGCTCCGGGTTTCCGTACGGCACCACCATCTCTCCGAGTGACAGACGGTAAAAAATAGGACGAACGTTACCCTTGTCGTTGAAAGTGATGTTGTTCAGTACAATGCCCTCACGGTAGTTGAAACCAACGTGGATGTTCCAGTTTTGCCACTCAATGTGACGTCCATTGACTGTGAAAGACACACCCTCGGGCTGGGTGATGTGAATGGGCTTCAAATCTGTCCTAAATCCGCCTTCCTTTTCGATCGCTGCGGGGTGATAGTTGTTGGGAGGCGCTTTGCTAAGTGGCCGCCGCACCGGTGGGACGTCAATGTGAATAATCTGCTTAGTCTCGGCATTGAAGATAGGACAGAAGTCCAGAGGATACGTGTACTGGGAATCATCCACATGGGGTCTGTAGTACACGAGGGCTTGCTGCAGGCGAACATCGGTACCGAAGCGCTCATCGTAACCAATTGTCCAAGCTAAGCCTATGTTAGTTGATCCACGAAACACAGTTTATCTTGCTTCTGCCTCTGGGAAGACTTACGGTCACAGTACACCTTGTGCATGTCCTCCTTCGGGATGCCAATAATGGCGCACTGCTCAATAACCTTCGGGTCCTTGCGAACAATATGTTCTACCTCTTGCAGGTCCTCCATGGTAATTAAGGGCTGCACACCGGGGGTATGCTTCCACTCAATGACTTTCTTCTGGTCCAAGTCCACAACTCCGTCGTAGATCTTGCCACCAGGCGCAATTGCAACAACATCAGCAGCTCTCATAGGGCGGGGGGCCTTCTGAGGGTCTGCCAGCCAGGCCATCATATCCGCCTTACGAGGCTCCCACAGAGTGACGGCATTGAAGTTGACCTTGCCATATGCTTCGCGGACGAGAGCAACAGCGGTGTCGATTTCAACAGTGGAGAGGGGGTCAAAAGGGTGAGGAGGAGGGGACGAAGCGCTGACCTGCAAAGTCAGCTGCTGAAGCCGGTCGAGAACCATGGTTTAAGTAAGTCGTAGAATAGTTGTAGGATGTTCAGATAGAGATTCTTAGGGATGTTCAAGTAGGAGGTCGTCCACCGGGTTATATAGTTTGGTAAAGTCCCCGGGTATCAATGTCGGTGTAACCAACAACCAGATAGAATGCAGTAAAGTGACACAACACAGCAAAGAAACTGTCCATGACGAGGAAGGGAGCCCTTGCTTTTTAAGTTGCAGCATGGTTGGGTTTCGCAACGCACTGAGCTGCCTCACTTGATAACCTGGGGAAGCCGATAAGAGTCACGACGCGATAAGACCCGGATCGCCCTTCCCAACCCGGTATAGCGGCATGTATCTGAAGCGGCGGAAAGCATGCGTTGGAACTCGGATCGAGACTCGTGTTGAAAAGCGGGGAAGCATTCGGATATCATTACTTCTATCATGACAGACGGTCTTCAACTGGGTCACACTGTCCACGCAAGGGGGGTGGAATTCCTGTAGCGGTCGTCGATCCACCGACTGGAGACGTGTTCCGTCGGATATGATATGTCCATATGTCAATTTGTAGTGTAACCGAAACTAAGTTCATACATGCGTACAATATCACCCGACTGATTTTGTTCTATCTACGGCTATACGAGGGAACCCAAATATGCCATTGGGAAGGAAAGGCAGGAAGCGCCTGTGAAACGAGAATCATATTCCAGCCATATAACAAACACCGTACACCCTTCGCAAACACCCGTCTCCCAGACAATGTGAAGCATCTCAGGCGACGAACCGTGAAATGTGAGACCTAAACAACGAGAAAACGCGACTCAAAAAAGATAAGAAGAGATAGAGGCACCGCCGTGGTGCTACATGCTATGTACATCCGTCATATCGTATCCATCCCACAACCCCCGCCATGAGAAAGAGAGAAAAGCAATCGCTGTGAACGAGGTAAACGATAAATAAGACAAATAGCGTCCAGGAACCCGGAAAACGTTCCCGAGGGGGGATGCCACTCAGTTCCCAGTAGGATTTCAGACACACGAAGCCTATACAAAGAGACCAAACAAAGGGAAAGACAGAGAGGAACAATGATGCAAGGCATATCATAAACTCCCCCAACCAAATCTAACACCCATTGACAAATGAGATCTTAGCTAAATGACTTTCATGCTTTCCCAACCTGAAATTGCCCCAAGACTCCGCCGACAGCGCCAGGTGTCAGTGCGCCGAGTCCCTGGTGCTGGGGTGTACCGGCATTGGGTGTGCTCGGCGTGCCAGCAGCAGAGTAGATCGTAGCCCCGTTGAGATTGGGCGTCTGATGGGACATCTGATACAGCAACGCTGGCATCTGACCGTTCAACCCCCAGATTTGTCCAGAGTACTTGGACTCGTCAATGTTGCCGTTGAAAACCAGCTGTCGCATCTTCCAATAAATTTCGCCCGTGACAAGCGAATCCGACCCCGCCTGATGAGCAATGCCGACCCGTTTGACACCCAATTCATCGGCAATATCTTGCAGTCCCGACTTTTGACCAAGGTTGGTGAGAATCTGGGCGGCGGCTGGTGTCAGAGGAGTATCATTGACGGCCTGGTTGCGCCCGGCATGCTTCATCAAGTATTTAATATCATACAGCGACGGGAAGAAAATATTGAGAAGTTTGTGGAATTCCTCTTCATTCTCGGGGAGAGGCTTGCAGAGCATGATCTTCATCAAGTAGCCAAAATCGTAGCCAGAGTGGAATGACACCCAGTGAACGTCATCCAGCAGGACGAGGCCTGAGCTGATCAAAAGCGCACCGAACTCGAAAGGATCGATGCCATTCTTGTCATGCATAGAGAAATCGATACCGGCTTTGGCGAGCATTGCCGTGGATTCTTGTGCGTACATATCATCCTCCAACGAAAATCGGAAGTTGAATTGCCAGGTGCAGGGGGCCGGCACCAGACTATTACCGAGGGGTTGTCCATTCGCATCGGTAGCATTGGGCGGGGGTACCTCCCCTTCAGCAGAGAACAGTGTGATTCCCAACTGAATCATCTTCAACAGATCGACGTTACACCGGAGAGTTTGATAATGGTAATCCGCCTTGTTCGTAAACGCTCCGATGGGACGTGCAACGATACCGGGGAACTCGGTATCCTAAGTTGTCGTTAGCTTTTCAGATCTCAGAAAGTAGGCAGAAATTGCAGCCCCCAGAATCATCTGGCGATCCAATTTCCCGGAATCATCTAGTCGCAGTCTCACCATGCTAATATACGGATACTTCTCCACCAACTGCCGTAGCACGGCCATCTCTTGGGCCAAGTTGTGCTTCCATACATCCCGTATTCTTGTCTTCACGGCGCCCGCTTTGGCCTCGAGTGCTAACCGACCGTCATGAGTTTGATGGAGTTGTTGTTGCTGCATCTGGGCCCCTCTCGCGAAGCCCAACTGAGCCGCATGGCTGGCAAGGCCGGTGCCGCCAGCATCTGCGGCACCGCCAAACCCAGCGACAGACATGCCGTTCGCAATTCCGGTTCCGGAGAGCGTAAAAGGATTGATATTGGTATTCGGGTTGCCGGCGGCGAAACCAGGATGGCCGCCAAGGGAGGGAGGCGGGAGAGCTGTGTTAGCCGACTGGGCATGAGCCGGATGGTGTTGAGGTTGCTGTTGTTGTTGTTGAAGGTGGGCTTGTTGTAAATGTGTGTAGGGGGCGCTTAGGCCAGCAGGCCCATATCTGCCGACAGGAGGTGGCATGTTGTAAACTGTAACGTGGACAGCTCGTCATGCATCTGAAATGTGATGGGGGGTTGGGTGAATCGAGTGGTCGGGCCTTTTTCGCGCTGGACAGACAAGTCGTTCACAGGTCGAGTCGAGAAGGCGGACAGCTTCTTTGCTCCGTATTAGGCTTAGCGCGCCAAGCCTCAACTTCTACGTTCCTGTACAGCTTCAACTTCGCTCCCACTCCCGCTTAATCAATCAAAAGTCATCTTGTCCCTTTCTGTTCCCCACCTTCCATTGTACCCCGGAACCTGCGGACTTGGGTGTCGAACCTCTTGTACTTTCGCTCGCCTACCCATTGATACCGATTTTTCCCAGTCCTCCATCTCATCCGCTCACCATGGCCGGCACGAACCCCACCGGTTTCGACATCAAGGAATTCAAGGCCGCTGCTTCTCCACGGTCGGTCTGGGCAAAGAAGGACCCCTGGGCTCGCTAGTGCGTCTCACGCATATTGTCTCTGTAATTGCCCTTACTAACCCATCCGCAGTGAGACCTGGAGATACACCGGTCCCTTCAGCCGCTTCAACCGTTTCAAGCGTATCTTCCCCGGCTTCGGTATCGCCAGCGTTGCCTTCGCCGGATACTGCGCATACGAGGCCGTCTTCATGAAGCACGACGACCATCACGGCGACGGACACCACTAAACCAGCCCAATTGAAGTCAATGCATTGAGAACGGGAGGAGTAACACGACGAATCGCCGACCGCTATCAATGGGTTAAAAAGACGAGGATACCCCGGGTTGTAGACGAAGACGTCCGTATACCAGGAGAGGTTGCGGCATTTAGGTTTCATACAAGGGGGTGCGGTGTGGTGAATCTGTGCTGGGGACGCTCGGACGAGCGGGAAATAAAGTATTCTGATGGTCATGACGCGCGCCCTTGCTCTAAGTCGGCGCTTGGGTTGTTTGGAATTTGTCCGGTGTACATAGTATCTATCTGGTTTTCGTTATATCAAGACTGTACCTTTTTCGTTCTGGTGCGGGACTCTTGTCTTGTACTTGGGCTTAGTAATTACTGTACTACGTAACGTGATGTGCTAGCTCGCGATGGCTGTCAACGGGGGTTGTGGTTGGAGTTTGAAAATCGCGCTAATCGATGTATTCATTTTTGACTGACTAGATTACTCTTCGAAGACGAATGAGATGCCGTCGTCACCGGCCGTAACAACACGCTTTCCATCCAGACTTTGGGTAAAGGCCATAACGCCGCCGGATTGCTCGCCCTCCGAGTTCTCCGTGAGACCCAAGTGACCCTTCCATTCCTTCAGGAGACCCTGTGCGGCAGCTGCAGTACCACCGCGCGCATCCCACCGCCTTACGATACCGTCCATGCCGACGGAAGTGAGAAGCCACGGCTGGCCCTGTCCAGATGCAGCAGATGCAATCGGACCACGGGGAGGCAACGAGGCTGGGGCAGAGCGACTCTGAAGGAACTCAACCTTGACTACGGCACCCTCATGCGCCTCCTTGATATGGCGACGGACAGCGAAGCGGTGGGCGGTGTCGAACAGGGCAATCGATCCATCTACCGAGCCCGCAGCGAGGAGACTCAGAGGAGGGGAAGAGAATGACAAAGTCTCGATGCCGTCAGACTGAGCCTGAAGAGAGGCCAAGATAGTACCAGCAGCAGCACCGGTTGACTGAGAGGCGGCTCCCTTGCCCTTCGCTTTAGATGCTGCAGCGCCGCCAGACGCAAGACGAGGAAGACCGACGATCCTGATGTGACCTTCCGCACCACCAACAGCAGCGAATCCACCACCTGGCGCAACCGCGACCGAGTAAAGTCCTCCATCAACTGCGAACCGCTGGTCCTCCGGGGTCAATCCGACGACGGCACTGGTACCAGCAGAGTAAGAGATACCGGCGGCGGCGGCAGCGCCGAAGACATCATACACGTAAAAGCTGCCATCCTCTGAGACGGTCGCGAGCAGCTTTCCATCAGGCGTCCAGGCACCCGCGGTACAGGATCCGGTGTGCTGGAAGAAAGTCTGTATGATCGTAATGGGCTGAGCGGTGTCGTTGTGGTCAATGCGGAATACCCAAGCGCTACCGTCGTTTGCTCCAATAGCAATGACATTGCTATTCTCCTCGTCACCCTTCTCGCACGGGCAAACAGCAAGCCAGTTAATTTCCTCTACCTCCTGCGCCTCTGCGACAAACTCCCAAGCCTGGCCAGTCAACTGGGGAGTGGTATCGCGCCATACACGCAGCTGGCCATCCAAACCTGCGGTCACGGCATATTCACCCTTGGGTCCGGTAAACGCAACTGCGTTAACAGTATCCTTGTGGCCTTCAATCTTTGCAATAGGCTGCAGAGATTCGCGCTCCTTTTTCGGTTGAGGGTTCGACTCGTAACTTTGTGGGAGAAGAGGACGCTCGGTGTTTGGTGTGGAATCGAAGATGTATGCGGTATCGTCGCCGGAGCCAGTGAGAACAATAGAGTTGTGGATAGGGTGCTGAGCAATGCAAAAGAGCGAGTCTGAGTGAAGATCGAAATGAGCGGAAGAATCATTCTCCAGGGTGATTTCCTCCTGTTCGTAGGTCATAGGCTCGTCGCCGTCCTCGCCATCGGAGTCCATGGGGTGGTCCTCATCGCGCTGAAAAATCTCCTCCGCCTCGTCAGCCTCCACGTAGGCATCTTCTGCCTCGTGGTGGGGATCTTGAGAAGAAGACATTGTGTTGGTTATATGGTATCGTAAAAAAGCCAACTACTATTGACTTGGAGGGGTATTGTAATGTGAAGGAAGTATGCAATTGGTGACTCTTCAGAGCAGGGGACTTTATATATAAATATTCTCCCTTTCAGTCCTATATGTTGCAGAATACAAATAAAACTTTGCGACAATTGACGAGCTGCGAGGAGATTTTTAGCTGATCAGTAAATTATAGCGATAAGGCCCCGCGCTTAGAAATTCGATAAATTCTCCCCGCGCCCAAGTCAAACACTGCAAACAGATAGTCTAAGTCTCCGATTGCTTTATAATCGCAACCCTTCACGAACCGCCATGTATCTTCCAAAATATTAATGTGGGCCATACAACTCATGGCAATCAAAGCACTATGTGTTTACTGATAGGACTAGGGTTAATCCTAGTATTACCACATGTTCCGCTGTTCTCAAGGCCGTGTTTGTTCCTATGAGTAACGACTCTGAGCTCTTACATCGCGCATGAGGGGATAAATATATATGTTGGTAACTAGAGAATAACCCGCGACATTCAACTATACTTATACATACTATGCTATTGAAAATCAAAAATATAATTTTAAAAAAGAACATGAAAGCTATCATGGCCAATGTGTACTATAAGAGCATGTAGATACAGATCATAAGTAATGAATTCTATTTTGACTAAGGCTAACCATGAAATCATACACTGTCTACAGCTTCGCACCAGCGCGCCTGCGCTCCTCCTTCTCTTGGTCCCGAAGCAAACGACGCAAGATCTTGCCACTGGGACTCTTGGGAACAGCCTCGACAAAGCGAATACCACCCTTCAACCACTTATGCCGAGCCTTGTGTTCTTCCACATACTTCTTGATCGACTGTATCGTCTTCTCATCATCCTTATCAGCCGAGGCAGATTTGACGACGATGGCCTTCGGAACTTCACCGGCAGCTTCGTCGGGAATAGCAATGACGGCACAATCAGCCACGGCAGGATGGGTGAGTAGGTGGGCCTCAAGCTCGGCAGGGGCAACTTGCAAACCCTGAAGTTCTTATTAGCGGGGGGGCACTCAAACTTTGTATCACCATGGTACGGAAGAACAAACCTTGACCTTAATTAACTCCTTGATACGGTCCACAATAAACACATGCTCGGTTCCCTTCGGGCTTAAGCGGAAAACAGCTTCATCACCAGTGCGCATCCATCCGTTTTCAAAGGTTTCTTGGTTAGCCTTCTCATTGTTAAGGTATCCTAGTACCACACTTGGACTGCGGATCACAAGTTCACCTGGAGTGTCGTAGCTTGTGATTTCTTGGCCTTCTGGGGAAACGATGCGTGCTTCAACACCAGGGATGAGGTTACCGGAGGATCCGAGGAAGATGTCGTTGGGGTGAGTCGAGGCCACGACCGTGCATGTCTCGGTTAAACCTGTAGGCAAGTATTGGTTAACTGTGCACATATCTCGCCGTTGTGCAATTGAAGCTTACCATAGCCTTGCCGAACTGTAACACCGGGGTACATCTTTTCGAAATCCTCGGCTGTTTCCATACCTAGAGGAGCTGCCCCAGTGAACAGCGATTTCACCGAGCTGAGGTCGTACTTTTTGCAAACCTCGTGGTTTCGGAGCATGGTAATGATGATTGGTGGGACCTGACAAAGATATTAGTAGCAGAAAACCACAGTAGTCAATGACAGTACGAACCAAGAAAAGGGACCCGATCTTGAAGTTTTGAATAGCGGCAAGGTATGATTTCAGCTCGAACTTGGGCAACACAATCACCTGGTCACCTCTATAGGGTCCAGTATGACACATAACCACTAGGGCATATATATGACTCTGGGGGAGCAGGCCCAGCACGACTTCAGTATGTTGGGGACCTCCTGGTGCGGCGAGGGCATCTCGATGGGTCTTCTCAAAAGCGGAGATCTGCAGAACGTTTGCGATAACGTTCTTATGAGAAATCATCACTCCTTTCTGTGATGAATGGTCAGTATCTCTCGATCCATAACTGGTTGTGGTATACACATACAGGTAGGCCAGATGTTCCACTGGAATAGCATAAAAATGCAGTTCGGCGAGCACCGTCTCCAGGACCCCAGTTGAGTCTCTCCAACTTAGGTAGTGATCTACCTGCCTCAATGAGTTGGGAGACGGTCTTGTATTGCGCAGGGATGCTTGCGCCACCGGTGAGTTCAGCGGGAACCTCAAGCAGATAGATACGGTCCTTCGGGAATCCAGCCAAGGACGCCGCCTCCAGGGCAGTGGACAGCAAGGGAGCACAGGTGAATAGAGCCTTCGCTTGGGAATCAACCAACTGATGCTTCAGCTCGGGCGCAGAATAAGCCGCGTTGGCGGGCGAAACAATTCCTCCCAAGTGATGGGTCGCCCAGGACAAAGGAAGTGTATCAATCTGCATGAAGGGACGATTAGCCGTGAATGTATCTACATCTTCTTTTTAAAACGTACCGTGTTCACACTGAAGACCGCCAATGTCTTGTCCCATTCCGTACCCTGATTTGGGGTCCAGTTGAACTCCTTCGCTAGTGCTCGAGCTAGATAATCGACTCGCTCCGCCACCTGGGCTCCAGAGTAGGATTTTCCAGTAATTCCACAAGTGAAGGGATCTCTCGACTTTTGCAGCGGGTTTCTTCCATATTGATCGTTGAGCATAAATTCGCTGATAGGAATATTATCAGGGATTGCGGGTAATTCTCCCGCCCCTTGATGAGGAGTGAAGACCATTTTGGCAGGGTTATAATTTTAGGTACGATTGAGATCTATGCAAAGACAAAGAAAAGGAAGAGAGCTATGTGAAAGAAAAGAAGCGAATAGGACGTGAGGGGAGAAGAATAATAAGCCGGGGGTCGCTCCAATCCTAGTGCGGGGAAAGCTCTTTATGGTTCTTGTTGCGCATTGGAGTTACTCGTAGTAACAGCCCGGAGAAATGACCGAGCCGCGGCCTCTGCACCGAATTTCCGAGACTATGCATATTATATCAGTATGATTGTCATCGACCCGGTGCCCTCTAAATTTAGTATTCTGGACTATCTACTTCTACATATTCTATCCTTTGAACAATTCTTTATCAAAGTCGCACCCTGTCGAAGCTGTGTAGTTCGGCATGATAATGATTAGTAAAGGGCATGTCCTCGGATATGCGATGGCGAGCCGAGGGTCTTCCCAAATTGGTGCAAAGGCTCCACTTATGATGAAATTAAGCCCCTAACTATAAATTAGCCTATCAATTAGGCCGTGAAGGAGTTCGCTCCCCTTGGACCGTCAGGAATGGGAAACTCTACGTTTGCATTCACGCACTCAAATGAAATTATTAAATCTACTTTGACTGGATCCCATAGCGGTGGGTGTGTTTGCCAAGCAATTCACCATTGATTGTTCTGTCGATTTCTATAGAATGGCTGATCTATGAGGGCGATTCAAAATTAATCAAAGGCTCTACTGATAATCTATACATGAAGGTTTTAACATTGAGTAGGATTGCTGTCAGCTCTGATCACGGCCTTCAATACGCTTAGGAATCTCCTGAATTAGGCGTTCAATGTAGCGCGGAAGGTTAAGGTAAGGGTGTGACGTAGTCGAGGAAGAAGGAAAATGCCTATCATTGACTGCATAGTAGAACGGAGTACTAATGGACCCATTAGGTCTGATACCGATCTCAAGCAGCTTCCCATAGTTATTATAAGGCCCCAAGGCCTCACGAAGCGGTATGGGCGGTGAGGTCGGTCAGGTGGTTTGCCATCTAGGTAGAAGTAAACGATCTTAAAGCTCTCTTTCACAGTACATGGTTCATTCTGATTCAACATTTACCCTATAATTATCTCACTGGCGAATGATTAGCACTCTCTCTTAATCTAATGATTCTATGACCATACATCCCCATCTGTCTCCTATACTTACTCCTATATACCTGGATCGTCACGAGCCTGAAGCCCCGATGCAAGGAGCACATTATCTTTATTATTGATGCGAAGTATTAAGACATAATATACACATGCCTGCTAAGAGGAAGAGGGCTACCTCAGGGGCTGAAGTTCCATTGTCTCCTACCGTTGATGGGGAACCTCCGGCATGGGCAAATGTACGTAGCTGAACACCATCCTGTATTCTTGCTAACTAATGGATCAAGTTCCGCTCGGAATTAGGTGACACCCTTCCATGGTTTCGAGCCGTTCAAGGTGGCGCATATCATAAAGATGGCCTGGCCTGGGGGGTTCTGGTTGATCGCAACTCGGGAGAGCGCTCATACATTGATGAAGAAGTGGTAATAACCAGGGTGTAGGTACAATTGCTTCAACTTGCCTCATGTCATTATTACGCTAAGACCCCTCACTTCTTTGCAGAGGTGGCTCATGCTCTAAGAATGCGAACGGAGATTTGGTTCGCGTCAAGGATCAAGAAAAGAAGGATCTTATCGTGAAATGTCTCTTGAACAGCATGGAGCAGAATGTTCCCGTCGGAATTATCATCGGTAGGCACTTCGCGCCCAAAAATGTTGGAATGACCCTTATTAATGATAAAATAGGGGAGCACAATACTGTCTTGGGGAAAATAGTCCCGCACCCGTATAATGTGATGGATTACTTCCGTATCACGAATATCTGGTTTGAATGTATTGGCAAGCGTAAAGCTGCGAAGGTGCGCTATGAGAAGCTGGATCTCCAGAGCAAGAGCTGGTGGGCAGACAAGGGGTCGTTACCGCCACCGCCTCTTGAAGAACGTGATTTTACAAGCAGACCAAACTCAGCTGAATGCAATGCATGTAGCCACAGGAGCTTTCAGGTATTTCACCAAGGCTGGATGTGTCTACAGCCATCCTGCACCCGTTTCTTTAAAATTGGAGCATTGGCCGCTCCCACGAACCTCACCTACCACCAAAAGTTCTTGAGCTATCGGATGGCCCCGGACCCCGTCATAAAACCTCACCACAGCCTGATACCAGACTTGCTCAGCACTTTTGATGAGGATGACGCAAGCGTAGCCACCAGTAGAGTGGCTTGGAAAGGTATTGTATGCCCACAGTGCCGTAAATGTATCTCACGGAAGTTTTGGAGAGGATGGAAGTGCAGTGACGATAGTACCGATATTTCGGCCCAACCTCAGCATTCATGCACCTTTGAGAAAATGACACGAATGCCAGTTGTGTCTTTACGATCTGTGATTGATACTCTCGAAATTGCTCCCCAGAAGCGAGCCTTTATGCCTGATGACAAGTTCATGACTCCAGAGGTTGACGATAACTCGCTGGCGCCATACAGGAGGCTAGTCTATAATATCCCGGGAGTCGGTCATATTACGCACCTGGTGTCGAATAGAGACATAAATAACCACCCTAACGGACCAAACACTATGTTTACACAATTGCAGCTGGCTGAACTTGGGTTGCAGAGATTTCCTTTGAGTAATGCCGTGGGTAAGTTGGCATTGTCTACTTATGAATTGCAGTTTCTATCGGCGAGCGTCTAACAAATCTCTCCGTAGTTACTGGCACGCTTACTGCGCACTTTGCAGTTAATTATGTCAGTTTCGTCTCTTGAGGTCTTATTCATATGGTGAGCATCATCTGATGTTGTTTTTAGGGAAACCCGTATAAGTATGTTGCACCAGTGAATTCCAAAGGCTTTGATGAGGCTCCAGGGGCAGTTCTACACGCGCTAGGCCGTCTGCAATGGGCGACGGAGCGAGCTGTGCATCTGGCTGGACATACGTCCTATCCACCAAATGAAATGCTTGTGCTCGGATATTTTGCGAACATGAAGATCGGAGTTAGTACTATCTCACCTTCATCTATTAGAGAGGTTATTTGCACCAAGGTGGAGAAGGCAACGAAGAGGGTTAGGATATATGCAGCTGTTGCTAACACCTTTAGTATCATGACGACGGCGAAACGTCCCTTGGCCCTACTATTGCGACACTATCGCTGGGGGCGCGGTCTACCATGCAGATCCGCATGAAATCAAAGTACTACAAGGGGCAGAGTAGCAGGAACATTCTACTTGAGAATGATCCTGTGCTTCCAGGCTGCGCGTTCCAGTTGCAAAGACAGGCATGGAAAACTGAATTCGAGCATGGAATGATCACACAAACAAAGTATAACAAATGCCGGAACGAGTTCTTCAAGAACAACCGTACCCAATGCGAAGCCAAACCGTGTATTAAACTGGATATCCACCACGGAGACATGATTGTAATGCACGGCGAAAGTCTGCAGAGATACTATGAGGTATGTATATGGGATAATACGAATAAGTTTGAATCTGACAGTTGTTTAGCATGAGGTTGTCCCTGAGAGCAAATTGCGCTTCGCGTTGACCGCACGCCACATCAAAACAGAGCACGTGGACCCAAAGGACGCTCACAAGGGAGAGTTTACGCTTGCGGGACACCAAATTTACAATGGAATCTGAGAAATGGTGATTTTCCTTTTCTTGATTTGCCGTTTTCTGTTTCTCTGAAATCTCTACCTCGAGGGTGGCTCGCTTTTGTGCTAACTTGATGTTTTCTACTTTGCTTTTTCTGTTTCTCAGGAATTTGCGATTTGAGGTGTATTTATCTTTCGCCTATTTCATTGTAATTGCCTCGATAGTAATTGCCCAGATGAATACACGGTTGATATGCTTTATCACCATATCTCAGAGAGCCAATGCATCGCTTGACCTACTGGTCCCTCTTGAACCAGCCACTTCCTTCACCAAGTTCAAAACCTGGCGAGCTCTCAGGGGCCCCGAAGGTACCAATGGGAAAGCCACCGGAGGGAGAAGCCGAAATTTCCTGATAGTCATTTGAAACTGGCTGCCAATCGTTGGAAAATTGACCACCATTGGATTGGGCACCCTGATTGGGGTTGTTGAAGGACCAGGGAATGTCGTCGAAGCCAGCGGGCCATTCGGACCCGGGTTGTGTAGTGCCTTCTGCAGGACCAGCTTGCTGTCCCCAGGGGTTCATACCACCGATACCGGTGGTAGGGCCTTGGTTGGTCTGCTGACCAGCTCCCTGACTAACCCCCTGTTCGTTTCCTTGATCAATTCCTTGACCCCAGGGAATGGTGAAGCCACCTCCATTCTCCATTCCAGTTGGAGCGCCAGTTTGCTGGCCGGTTCCCTGGCTAGTTCCCTGCTCGTTTCCTTGACCAGTTCCTTGTCCAAAAGGGATGTTCAGGCCACCTCCATTACCATTCGTGGATCCGGGTTGAGTACCTGAGTTTCCATTCTGGTTGCCATCAGCACTGCAGTTGTTGAAAACACCTACAAAAACATAGTCAGCACAAGTCCCTGAGCGTCCAATGGTAAGAGAACTTACTGTTTGCATAGTAAGCAAATGAATCGGCGTTGTTCTTGGCCTGTGCAGTGCTCAATTGAAGCACACCGTCAAGTCCATACACAACGTCATCCGTACCAGGCGCATAGACGCTAGTAGCATGCGAGAACTCATGGAGCGAGATAGCCGCCTGATCTAGATATCCACACTCGTTCACCACCTGCTGCGTTTCATAGTATGCTTGGCAGTTGACAACACGGTTTTGTGTTGGGTATGTGATGGCCGCAATGTTGCCACCGCAGGAATCCTGCGCCGATGGCTGACAGTAGTAGGTCAAGGTGCCCTTCGATGTTGCTTCCTTAGCAATGGCCTCCAAGCGCTCGGCAACCTCCTTCTTATCAGCCTCATCCTGGGACTTGAAGAATTTCTGGAACAGTCCACTGCTGCCGTCGCGGGCATCTGCAGCGGCAGCCTCGGCCATCTTGGCGGCCTGTGCAAGGTTATCCTGCATCAGCTGGTTGTATTCGCCACTGCAGGCTTCGAGGGTGGCGCGGGTCACAAGGCGGTTAGCAGAGTCCTCAGGAGCATCGAAGTCGATGGCGTTGGATGTGTAAGGAACGACGAAGAATTTCTTAGGGTTGTTCAACTTTGTGTATTCGAGCATGCCATCCGCGACGGCGGAGTACTTCTGACCGGGAGAAAGGTCGTGGGAGTCGGCGATGTCGAAGATGGACTCGATTGTTTGCTTAGGGGCGAGTTCCAAGAATGCGTCATCATTGAGATGCGTGTTGACGTAGTCGACTTCCGCACCGGTGAAAGTTGGGTTTGCCCCTTTTTTTTTGTTGTTAATCATCTTGTATTGATATGGATATGCAGATACTAGCCATTCGGCAGTGAGCTTACCAGATCCAGACACAACCACCTTCTTAGTGGGAAGCTCGTTGTCGAGCAGACCACCCCTCTTGACGACACGGAGATTCTCATCGGCAATATTAGTGATGAAAGCTTTGATAGTCGAGTTTCCGATCGACTGCAGCTGAACGTCAATCAGGTTGCGAGCACCGTCCTGCGGCGCTCCCGAAGCCTGCCTCGGAATCAGAATCGGCTTGCCAGCAGCCAAGGTCAAAAGACCGAAGAAGTGAACGAGTTGAATGAATGACATCCTGAACGGAGAAAAGGAGGGAGAAGATAAGAAAAGAAAGGAAGGAATGAATGGTTTGGATGAGAACAAGCACTGGGAACGCGGCGCCAGGCCTAGTTTTATACATCAAATGACCTTGAAAAAGATAATCGACTCATCCTCGCGTTTCAAGTTGGCTAATGCATTTTTCTAATGGTTACATTGTTACCCAATCGATTCATATATTCCTGATGGATACATCTATCCTGCTAGACATGGTGGTCTTGGCTGCTGGCACTTGATACTATGGGTCAGCGGCTATAGATCTGGCGCAGAATCCTATAATGGGCTTGGAAGTGACATCAACAACCAATGACGGCAATGCATATGGTTCCTGGGCAAGAATCAGGTAAATTAAACGGCCACGGGGTCTCGAGACCTAGACTAGATGAGACAGATCATGGCTACAACAGGCTAGAAGATCTAAGGCGAGAAGATATCGCACTACATGCAAAGGAAGTTAAGATCGAGAAAATTCCGAGGCCGAAACCGCCTCATAGCCCTGGATAGTATAGAAGGAAGTATCTTCAGCGCTCCACCCGAGCATATGGGGGTCACGGGGCAGATCAAACCCCGACCTATTAGCTGAGAAAAAGGTGCCCTATCTGATTCCTTATCCCGCACCTGAAACGCTTAACAACCTTAGCAACGTTCAGGGTTCGAGAAGAATACTACCTTCCATTCTGGGCTCAATCCACCTTAACACGAGATAGGTGGCACTGCAGGGCTTTTATGACACATTTGCATGGACCCTCAGGCCAAGAGCCCTAAGTCAACGGGGTCAAGCAGATTAACACAGGAATTAAGGAGCGAGAAAGTGGGGACGGGTCCCTAGTCTATGCGACATCTTGGCATCAACGGCGTTTCAGGGACTCCAAGCCCTACCAGATTGTCAATGTTTTGTGGTAAATATTTTTTTTAAAATATTTTTTTTAGGTTGAGCCCGTTTCAAACGCATCGAACGGTCGACTACTACAGGCTCGGGATCTGTGACGTTTGGTGAACTTTAAGGGTCTCTGTTTTAACTGCCGCCTGACATGAAACTGTTCCGGATGTTCGGATATTGAAAGTACGGGTCGGGATCTCTTGGCAGTTACCGGAACGGCACTGCTCGGAATCGAGATCAGTCTGTATATCATGATGCTATGGTATGTGGCTCAAACCCGCTATCTGCATGGAGTCACGTTAGCCTGTTGGTATCGACTTACATGATAAAGAAGCCGGGGGTAGCTGGTGCTACTCAGCCCGGTTTTGGATAGAATACCATGTAAGGCAAAGATCAAAATCAAGACCCTGTCCTACATGGTAAATCAAGGCTAAATTAGCCAGAAACCAGAAAGAACACCTGATACAGAGTAGTGATAGGTATGCTGCATGGAGATATTGCCCGGAAAGGAAAAAGTGAGGGTTAACATGCTTAGTCTAGAGCGGAGCCTACCCACTTAGAAAGCCTTCCCTAAGACTCTTTCTCTCTGCTGCGGAAACTATAGCCGTACTAGAACACAACCAGGATATCCAACGCCAAGTTACTCTTAATTAAAGCTTCCATCCCTAAGCCGCATTTGGTATGACAATGCCGATCTTGGAGCTGCCATTGATTTAATGCCGCAGTTAAGGGTCGTCAATCAGCGTGCTGCCCCCGCGTTCCAAGAACTCAGGATCATACTAGTTCTATATGGCGCATTTCATGTACCCACAAAGATGGCTTATGTTGCCGCTTCCAGGGGAGGTTCTTCATGTGATCCGGCAACAATGGTACTTCTGAGCCGCGTCTATTGCCTATTGTACTCCCAGAGTCTGCGAGCGGATCCTTGGGTACATCGTTCGATTGTCTTGCCATAACGGCCCGATGATTACAAATGCGATACACCGAGACCTATTCGAGGGGGGCATACTTACTGCGCCGAATTACCGCTGCAGCTAACTGCGTGGTTGAGAATTCTCAGACGAGGAAACCCCACAACGGAATATTATCTCCAAGATCAGGAGATGGCACAACCTGCAGCTTCCTGTGATGAAAACTTTCGATTAGGCTGTGGAAGGATAGTACCTCGCTCACGCGTTCTAGACAGTAAGTGGCTGTTTCCTACCAAGCATATCAGGGGCACACTCGCAATATGCCTGCCGGGTCACTTGGGCTTGTGAAGAGTCTGACTCCCTGGTCTCTTCTCTACAATCACAACCAATATTGTTAATGGTGAAACCCTAGATTGACAAGGCAAGCACATATGCAGGCAACCAGGGATCAAGGAAGTGATGGACATACCATGTCGCCTGATGTTCTTCAAACGTCGACAATCAGTGGAAGACTTGCAACATGATCTCACCCATTCACTTAGAAGTGATCTCTAGGGACTTCGAGGAAACAACACCTGCAATGTGCTCACTTCTCACAGATCCTCCACGCTGTACAAAAATGATGTCGTGATACAAAGTCCTTGGGATTGTTTGAAGACACAAGTTTATACGTCAATGTCATACCTGGGACGAAAAGACTGATCCATAGTCTTGGGCTAGGACGTACCTACCGATGTTCTTGCTAATAGACAGTGGTGAAAACTTGATCTCAAGGATACAGAGCATCTATGGTGACGTGACTAATAAGAAAACAGAGGTTATGTTTCCTCGTGTGTTACTATACGAGAGGAACGTTCCCTATGCGGCGATGTATGCAGACACATATAAATCTCTTATGATGTTTCTCAAAGCCTCCAGCTTCGAGCGCGAGTGATACCCTGCTGTATGATTTGTACGCTATACTCAAACGAGTCTAGTTTCATTGGAGAAACGTGGGGGTAGGTGTGAAGATTCACTATTTACAATATGTATCTACAAGGACTACCACCTACATATGAGCTTAATCAACTGTGTTCAGGATTTTACAACGAGCTGATTTCTTTCAACAGTGAGACCTTCTTGACTTACGCCCCCCTGTCCGTCCTTTTTGTTGCCATCTAATTACCTAGATTGTCACGGCTCAATGCTTGCTGGTCTGACCACTTATTCTCATTACTTCAGGCTTATTGCGGATTGAGTGACACCCTGAGATAACCGAGTTTATTGCTGGTCTCTATCGGGACAAAGGAATTTGTGCAGCATGAGGGAACAGAAAGCACTGGAGGTCTGATCACTCAAGTAGGTCTCTCAAGCCAATAGCAAATAACAAAAGACCGCAAGCGAAATGACTAAGGTGGCCAAGCAGAGAGGAATGTCACCTTTCTGAGGAACAATAGCATTGGTGTCGAATTTGGTTGCGATCGGAATGTAACGTCGAGAAGTCGACACGCCCCCACGGAATGCAACCGTCGATCGTCTGGGGAATTTCCGGGGTTTGTTTATGACTATAACAGACCCACGTTCACCTCTCCCAAAGCTCTCCTGACAGCAAGGATCAGCCATGTGGTCAGTTATTTTGCTTCCGCTGATTGCAGTAGTCTCTGCTTTACAGTCTCTCCCACCGGTTCAATGGACTAATTTGGGTTCTGAACACGACGGTTTCGATATTGCGACAGTCGACCACAATATCTATATCACGAATCGTTTCGCATCGGACAGAGATCAGAATGGCTTGACACTGATCCCACCGTCAGCTATTGAATTTGCAAATACCTTTCGCCAAGACTTGGAGGAAATAACGGGCGAGTCATGGAATCTTCACCCTGTTGAAGTGTGGCCCGAAGGCCAAACAGGAATTTTCCTGGACAGACTAGATTGCTCGCAAGATGTGTTGACGTATGAACATGGCGATCCCACAGAAGAGGGCTACAAGCTTCAGGTCCAACAGGGACGCGTCTCAATCCTTGGCTCAGGCGCCCGGGGAATGTGGTGGGGAACACGAACTTTGCTGCAACAGTTGTTGATAGCTCACAACTCGCCCATCCCGTCTGGTCAGGTGGTTGACGCGCCCTCGTATTCAACGCGAGGATTCTTACTAGACGCTGGGCGGAAATGGTACTCCCCATCGTACCTCAAGGATCTATGCACATATGCGTCATTTTTCAAGCTGTCTGAATTCCAGTACCATACCAGCGACAACTACCCCTTGAGTCGTGGCCACAATGAAACCTGGCAAGATGTTTACGCACAGTTTTCCTTGCGGCCGGAGAGCCCCGAGCTGCAGGGAATTGTACAGAGACCCAACGAGACACTCTCGCGGGCGGACTTTGAGGACCTTCAGCAGCACTGCGCGCAACGAGGCGTGACTGTCATCCCAGAGATCGAAGCTCCTGGCCATAGTTTGTTTATTACGAAATGGAAGCCAGAATTGGCCTTAGACAGCAAAGATCTGTTGAACCTGTCCCATCCGGACACTATTCCTCTGGTGAAGTCTATCTGGGCTGAGTTTCTGCCCTGGTTTCAAACAAAGGAAGTCCATATCGGTGCTGATGAGTACGACGCCACCCTAGCAGACGACTATATTGATTTTGTCAACGACATGGCGGAGTTCATGGACGAACAGGCCGGCAAGACGATTCGGATCTGGGGGACATACGAACCATCTGACACCCGCAATATCTCAAAGGATGTCATTATTCAACACTGGCAGTATGGACAATCCGACCCAGTCGAATTGGCAGAACAGGGCTACGAGGTTATCAACTCAGAGGATTGGTGGGCTTACATGTCGTTAAAAAACGATCACATGCCGATATTCCCAGCCCCGTATCCAGATTTCTTCAACAACTCCAGGGTGCTCAACTTTGCGGACAGAGAGGGATGGCAGTGGACACCGGCTCTTTTCAACCCTGTGAATGTCACTGAGCAGCCTGACCCGAGGCCCGTCAAGGGTGCCATCCTGGCCGCATGGAATGATAATGGGCCTGACGCCACGACGCAGTTGGAGTCTTACTATGCGATCCGTAATGGCATTCCTGTTGTTGCAGCGAGGGCGTGGGCTGGAAACCGTGGGCCCACCATCAATGTATCCACTTTGTCAGACTCGATGGACTTGTTGACCTCGAAGGCTGTGGCGCAGAACCTGGACCGACAAATCTCCCACAAGGGTGAAGATGCTAATGAACTTCTGAGTTGGACCAACCCTTCAGAGAATATAAACCGCGACAAAATCTATCTAGGATATGGCAGCAAGGGGATGAACTACGAGTTGACTCTTAATGTTTCCGGCCCATTCACCCTGTGGTCCAACGACTCCACCCTTGCATTGTCGCCGGACGGCGACTTGACCTTTGTCTCAGACGGATGGGAGTATCCCCTACGCTCAATAGAAGAAACTGATGGGTTCGACGAAAGTTATCCAGGCCGAATTTGGACGAATGAGACCTCCTCAACCCACGAGCCGGTGACAATGCCATTGCAGAGCCACATCACCATCCGGACCGACATGATCGGTGGCAGTCGGGTCTGGGTTAACGAGGGATTCGCCGGAAGATTCGAAGTGCTGGTGTTTGGTGGCAAAAACCGGCTATTATCCTGGAGCCAGATGGCGTTCGTGGCACCACTGGAGTGGATCGAAGGCGGCATCCAACGATTGACAGTGAATGAGTTCGACGGCCAGCATTGACCAATACCAAATGACAAGCTGTATAAAATTTCCGTGGGTAAATAAATCGTGCAGGATACCCCTCACTTTCCAATTCACCGACTAGAGATTCCATTTATCCGTCCAGTAATTGCAGCCATTTCCCCGCATCCCGTCCTGCATCACAAACCAGAACCCGGAGATCCGGAGCAATGGCCGCAAAGCTTGGGTATTTTAGTCTAGCAATGAAGTTCTGTAATTTCCTATATTTATTTATCTTTCTCCCGTTCGTCCTTGTTGTGCCTTAGAGCTTACAGTAATCAACAAGCAAACTCAATCGCAATGTACACATTCCCACTCCTCCTAGGCATCCTCGCCGTAACAAAAGACATAGCCCTAGCCAAACCCACCCAGAAATGGGGCCCACGAGAATTCAATAACCTCGTCACCTTCGGCGACAGCTACACAGACGACACACGAGCATCTTACTTCTACGCCCACAACGGATCAGCACCACCAGTAGGCTGGAAACAACCCGAGGTACATACAGAAAACCCATCACAGCTCAAACCCAACTTCTAGAAGCCCAATCTAACCCATGATAGACCAACTCCTCCGCCTCAGGCGGGTACATATGGGGCCACTACGTGGCAGCAGCCACAAACGCAACACGACACAACTACGCCGTCAGCGGAGGCGCATGCTCCAACAAAATCACTCCCCGGACAATGTCCGGCCTGAACATGTCCTATCCATCTGTTCTGGAATACGAAATCCCGGCCTTCCTCGCAGACACCCAATACGTAGATTCCCAGGGAAACAAATTCCTCGACATCCCGGCCGACGAAACAGTCTACGCAATCTGGATCGGGACAAACGATCTAGGCAATTATGCTTTCCTAACTGATTCCCAGGTCCAGGGGAAGGTCATCCCAGATTACATAGAGTGTGTCTATGAGTCCCTGGATCGGGTTTATGAGAGCGGAGGCCGGTACTTCGTGTTGATGAATCTGGCCCCGTTGCAATTGACGCCGCAGTATGCTTTGCTGGAAGATGGGGGCGCGAAGACTGTCTCGTGGTGGCCTGATAAACCTAGTAACCAGACTTTGATTAGCTATCGGATGTGGGAACAGGTGGTCAATGTTAATGAGGTGTTTCGGTATAGAACGCCTTTTGAGGTTAAGGTTGCTGATAGGTATCCTGGGGCTGGGGTTGCCGTTATGGATATGTATGGGTTGGTGAGTATTCCTCTTCCTTCCATCCTTTCGTTTTTATGTCCTTGTGATGTGTAATTGAGGGGGCGATACTAATGCTTAATAGTTATCCGATATCTACTATAACCCGGATGACTGGTTCGGAGACGTCGGTGCCAATGTAACCGGGTTCGTGAAGCATTGTAATGCCGAGGGCGAGGACTGTGTTCGGTTACAGGACGAGGAGAATTTCATGTGGTTTGACGAGTTGCACCCATCTCAAACCACGGATAAGTTTATTGCGGAGGAGTTTGTGAAGGTGGTTAAAGGGGAGAGTAAATGGGCGACGTATTGGTGAGTTTCTTTGCTGGGTAGGGATGGATCCTTGTCGAGGGTTGTATCTGGTCTCGTGATCTGTCTTGATGACCAGTTAGGGGTATGCATAATGCCAATATCAATGATTAATTTAAAGGCACGTTATTTGAGTAAGCTTCTGCTTTGAACCTGCCACTGATTAACCCAACGAGCTAATATCAAACTCGCTGAGGCAGGGCCCTGCGCGTGACATGTCACAGTGACAGCCAGGTTTCCAATCCTTAGCCGTCCATATGTAACATTGACATAGAAGTTAGGATAGCATAGCCACTGTTAGGGAGTCTATTCGTAACATTGAGTATGGCAGCGCAAACAGATTAGAAATAAAAGTAAAGACAAGAACAAAACACAACGCAATCCGCTTAGACCGCCCCTTCTCTATGAATAGCATCATAAACCATAAGGCCCTACAACACGCCTTGACAATAGAACAAAACACCCCTTAGGCTAACAAAGCAAAACCCAAGGCCCCAAGCCCCCACGACCCGGATCCCAACGGCTGCTGACAGCGCATGATCCCGCAGCGCCTCACCCGGAGCACGCCAGAACCCACTGACACATTGTAAAAGAATCCCAAGGGCCTAAACGAGGAGTCCTACCTATCAAACGACACATTATCACAAATACCAAACTAAGCCCATTATCCTTCTTCGTCCCTTCTGGGGAGAGGACTAGTAAAAGGTGAGAAACAGAGGAATTACCATATCAAGTAAAAGCGCAGCACCACCATGGACTAAAGAAAGCCCACTCGAACCAATCCGAAATCCCTGATTCGAGAATGACGGCTCCCTAAGCTCCCTAAGGCCAAGCTAATCTTCATCCCGAAAGCCATCCAGTGGAACGCAAATCCACCGTTCGAAGCGAGCGGGCCAATCACGGATCTCCAAAAACCAACAGGACCAACAGCCGTCACTGACACGGCATGTGCGAGGCAGAAACGCATATACGCCTTATAAGGAGGGTCATCAAATAATCCCATACACATTAAGGAAGGAAAAGGGGGTACAAGATAAGAGAGATATTACCTGGAAAAATAGCACAATTTGCGAGCCTGGACATTTGGAAAATGGCACTCGATACTACCTATTACCATTACCTTGCTCATTGCATTCGCACATATACTACATAATACAACACACAGAGAGAGAAATGGACGACAACGACACAGCCCCACATTATCGTCTAAGTCCACCGCCGAGACCCATTGCGCTTCGACCCGAGAGCGTATCACGTTCCGAACTACTCTTGACGGTGAAGAATCGCCCCGAGCCGTGGCATTCGTTGGATTACAGTGTTGAGTATGAGGGGCAGACGATCTTTTCGGTCCAGGGGTATCCGTGGAGTATTGGTCAACGACGAGTTTTCTATGATCGGTCTGGATTACCGCTTTTCGAGCTACGGTGTCGGTGGTATAATTCGTCATGCTTGGAGTTGAGGTTACCGGGGCAGATGGAACATGTTATATTGTCCGCGAAGTTGAGGGTCGCGGTTCGGGCGCCGAAGGCGGTTATCAGGTTTCGGAATGCTGTCATGTCTGAGCAGCGGAGACCGAGGGATTCTAAGAAAGGGAAGGAGAAGGAGAAGATCGATGACAATGGTGATAATGGTGTTTATCTACCCGATTCCGATGAGATGACGCTCGAGGTCCGCGATGAAGATCCATACTATCATACCCAGGTATTGGTGCTTGGGGACCGAATCATCGCGCATATTCGTCGAGTAACGAACCCTGCAGAGCTTGCTGAAGGGCCGCAGCCTTCGTCTCGATATCGACCGAAGTGGGAAGTGAGAGTTGCGCCTGGGGTGGATGTAGCGCTGATAGCGGTCGTGGTTGTTATACTAGGACAGCGGGTTACGGTGGATGAGGACTGTCGTAGTTCCGGGGACATATAGCGGGCTTGGGGACTTTTTTTACAACACTTGAAGGATTCTTTATATCTAGTTATGGGAGAAAGGCAGTGTTGTCCAGTGTGTATCTCCAAAGCTTCATGTCCTAGGGACAGATTAAGACTTCGATTCATGTATATTTTTTCACGCTAAGGTTAACACCTAAGGTATAATAATTACAAGGGCTTAATTATGAATTGAACTACGGATATTAATAGTACATAAGTCCTCACTATAAGGGTTTCGTGCCGATTACATGTTGAAAGGGGAATATTTTGAAGTCCTATTCGGTTGATTGAGTTTCTTGAATCTATCCTCAATGACTGTGTAGAAGAGATCGCTTAGGAAGAATAACAACGCCAGGCCTAACTAGGCAGGCTCAACATTATAGTATAGGAGACAAACAGCATGACCAAAGGAAGAATAGAAGCTCTATAGAAGGAGAGGGAGAGAGAAAAGCTAGCTGAAAATAGCAAGCGTATTTAAAGCTATCAAACTAAAGACTTCATAAGCATTACGACAAAGTAAAACAAATGCCAAAATCAATGGAACGGAGGGGTACATAGCGCTACGGCCATAACTTAATACTTGGCTGTTATTGACCCATAGGGCACACATTCGAACTCCATTTCAAACAAAAGTGACGCAGATGTCGGCGTGAGCCTAGCAACAATCTCAATTCTGTAGTACTCCACCCCTTTGGAGTTCTTTTTCGTCTTAAAAAGTACAGGTAGAATACCGTTGAGACCGAATTCAATAGTGCACAACTTGAATACATCTTTCTTCCAAGGTTAGTTTTTCTATATCCCTGAAATCAGTGTAAAAAGCTTTCCAGCTAACCTTCAGTGACCTTATCTGGCGCTGTGTCGGAGTAACAAACCATCAGGTCTATAGAATTCCTTATATCTGTATCAACGCGAGCAAATTCTAGTAATCGGAGTTCTATTGGCTTGTATTCATCAAGCAGCAGTTTGACTCCGAATATGACATCCTTTGTGGACGTGAGTTCGTAACCCCATCGAACCTTTGCGCCCTCATAGCAAATCGTAGTCGGCGCTTTAGGAGTCGTTTCTGTCCGAGTTAGCTTTTGTTTGATAGTGACAGGCTATAGTTTGATCTATACTCTTTCCTCTGCCTGGCCATTCGGATACCACTTCGATGTCATTGACCACTCCAGTGACAGACCAAGCGATCCTGACAGCGTCAGATTGTATACTAGAAGTGGTATGGAGATATCAGCGAAAGAATGAGGGAGCCACCAACCCACTGTACGTGGTGCCAAAGTCGATGCCAACTGTGATCTGCGACCTGTTTGTCATGGTGGTGTTGTGTGTATATTATATTGCAACGGTGGAAGCTAAGAGCGGGGGCGAGTATTATATACCAAGCAAGAGGGAAGGAGCCAAAGGTTTGCACGATGATAAATTTATCCGTCACCTGACCGCAAGTATGACGAACGTTATATTTCAGAAGACATCATCTGGATGTAAGCTTGATCTACCTAAAGATAGCCAGTGGTCAACTTGAATTGTCCTCTTCCTTCGTCCAAAGGCATACCTTGTAACGTAACCTATAAGACGACATGGCTGAATTTATAAAGATTTGCTTCATCGCAGCCTACGAGTGGCTTTCCAAGTTGAAAGAGGTATGTGGAACATTTCTTGAGCCTTGAATAGTATACTAATCCTCAAAGCTCATACAAGAGCCGCGATATCTCGAGTTAAACGATCTCGAGCTGGAGAGTATCCGCTTAAAAGAAAGATGTCGACGCTTGCAAGAGCTGGCAGCAGAGAAACAACAGAGGATGGAGATGGAGATCGCGAAGAAGAACGACGATATCCATCTACTGACAGAACGAGTGAACTCCTTGGTTTTCCAGCCTGATCCGTTGAATGACGACTACGCCAAGCGTATCATGAGCCGGCTCGGGTATTCCTTGGACATTTGGGTGAATTCAAACTTCCGGGATGAAGGTCGATTAGGTGGCCTGACAGCTGCTTCAGTAAGGACGGAAATGAGAACTATTCCCAGACTTCACGAGTCGCAGAACGCTCATCAGCGACGGGCACTGATTCGGGCTGCTGTTAGCTGGCATATCCAGTATTACATATTTAATCGGTTTATTATCGGAGCTCGAAGCGGTCAAATGGAAGAAGATTGGAAAGCTATGTATACACGTACAAGGGAGAAGTGTACCGTTGTGTTGTGCCATTTTCCAACTTTTTATTATCCTGGCTGACAAGAATAGCGTAGGCGCAGCGTCTGTTTCAGCCAACTGGCGATCTGCAACTAACATCGCTGTGCAGTCCCTAAGCACCGAGTATCTGCAAGCAACGTGCGATAGTTTTTGTGAAATAGTTGAATTAGCCTTCTCCAAATTTGCTTCTTCGCAAAGGGAAGGAAGAGTTCGCAAATTGCGTCGACTGGTCAAGCAATGTATCGAGTTTAAGCAACGCTTAGAAAGACAGGAGAATTGCTATTTCTTCTTCAGCACCAGTCCTGGCGAGAGGTACAATGCACAACAGATGCAATGTATTGCGGTCTTCCAAGGCGAATGTCTTTGCGTGCAGCTTAGCCTTTGGCCGGGCCTCGCAAAGTGTGCCCCGAGTGAGACATTTGTTGTGCACCGGGAGGTTGTGTGGACAAGAGAAGCCCATAACGAGGACCAATCTCCCGCATCTTCCGTGATCATGTCCGCATAAGAGGTGAGCGAGGCTGATGAGGTCCCTTTTGATGGAGAACCGGCCTTCTCATGTAGCCATGACGTGAATGATGAGGCCATGCCTTTGCTTGTCGGACGCTAGGATCGACTATTGTTTTCTACCATTTGAGCTCATAACTATTCATATTCAACTGTTACTTGACTTATATTTGGTGTGCCACCCAGCTCAATAATATGTCGGCGAGTGGGCTACCTTGTGCTAAACGCCAGTGACCTACTAGCTCATTAAACCAACCAACCTAAGACGCTGCTCAGAATGAAATTAATGGACCTACACAACTCTAGAAATGGTAGGTTTGCAAGGAGATGATTCCATGCGTAGATAGTCTGTAGTGTAGTGTTCTCACTTTTCTGTAAGATCTTATAAAGGTATGGTATGTATTAGTGAAAAATGCACAATCATACTATGATAATGGCCTTATCCATGAGCCGAAAGATAGAGTAGGCTACCTTAAGTAGAGCTATGGAGGTTAATACCGAGACTAGGAAAGACCATAGCACCTTCTCTCCAAACAGCTTTTAACCTAGGAAGTTATAAGGGGTCATGAACACGGTCCCATTTTCAGACCACGTGAGAAGGTTGTTACTGAAAGTTAATCTTATTGAGCAAAAGTCTTATCGAAAGACATCTAAAACTTGTATCAGGCGAAAACAGATAGAAAATAGACACAAAGTAGATCACAGGTAAACGATGTACGCAGTCAGAATCGCATAATCAAGTCACAAAGAACAGAAATGAAAATCAAACACCGTTGGTAAACCCGCTACCGCCGGCCTCCGTATCAATCTTCATTGAATCCATCAATCCACATACCTCGAATAGCTTCTTCGGCCCCAAGCCATCCGGGATTCCAACAACTCCTTCATTCTTCAGTCTTTCCAGCGCAGCCTTAATGCCCAGATACGCTGGTGCGAAGCAGGCGAAGGAAAAGATCATAATGCGGAAGCCCATCTCCTGTGCTTCCTTTGTGGTGATGATGGGGCCAGCACCATTCTCTACCATGTTCAAGAGCAAAGGCCATGGCGCCAGATCCTGCACGGCCTGTCTTGCCATCTCTTTGGAGGTGAAGCCTTCCAACAGTCCGACATCTGCACCAAGGTCACGCGCTGCCTTCAGACGTCGGATACATTCGTCATACCCATGCTGTTGTAAAGCGTCAGTGCGGGCAATCAGAACGATATCCGAGCGTAGTCTATCCTTGGTCAACTTGGCAGCGCGGATGCGAGTGAGATATTCTTCTAGGTCGACGACCTTCTTTCCAGCTAGATGACCACAACGTTTGTTCTGAATTTGGTCTTCAATGTGGAAGCCAGCAACACCGGCCTGAATGTACTGCTGAACAGATTTCGACACCATCAAAGGACCTGGACTACATTAGGAATCTGACAATCACTTGGAGATAAGGGAACAACATACCACCATAGCCAGTATCCATGTCAGCGATCAATGGGGGTCCAAATGGGTCCAGGTTGGCAATCATCTCGGCATTGGTCCGCATATCATAGAGTTGGGCTAGTCCAAGATCTGCCATACCGAGCCTTGAGGCGGTAGTTCCAGCGCCGGTCTAAATGGTTAGCATTGATATGGAACACTGTATGATCAAGCCGTACCATGTACATTGCCTTGAAGCCGAGCCCCATGGCGATTCGAGCAGATATACCATCGTACACACCAGGGCAGACGATCAAATCGTCTGTTTCCCTCAACATGCGGCGCAGCTTAGACGCTCCGGCTGTCATATACAGGGAAACAGTGGGCTCCTGCCTGGTACCGTTAACTTCATAGAAGCCATCTTTCTCGACGGTGATGGTGATAGCCAGGTTAGACGAGGAGGAATCTCCGACCTTCATTGTGATTGATTTTGAAAACAGATAATGATGATGAGAGTGATGATGATGATGATGATGATGATGAGTTCTGAAAGATAGCACCTCTACACTGGAAATGAGACCCTTTATATACCCCAGCTCCGTCCTTCAATGCCTGCAACTCCGGGAAAATAACCATCCGTCGGACGACCAGCCGGTATCTGAAGTTCTTCCATTTGTTCATCGGTTAGCGCTGACACCCTCGTTCTGATATGCAACATAAGGACTTGGCCAGCTGAATAGCCAGTCAATACGAATGCAGAATACTTCCCTCGTTATTAATTGAGGGTACTAAGTGCTCTTGGCTGCTATCCTCCTTGCGACGCCGAGGATCAGTTATGTGGTACAGTATAGGCCTGTGACAGACCAGAAGTGCTAGCCCTGAAGGCCTGGATTCGGTGGTTATCTGTCCGAACAATTAGGCTAATTGATATCAGACATATTAATTGATAACATGTGCATATAGCCCGCCATTTGACGCACTTCCCTGACCAGTGGCGTAAGAGAGTTTGGTAAATTAGCCATACAATGGTGATTGTGGCTCTGAAGAATCCACTGCCAAGCTCTTAACTAGGTCTCTCGTTCGTCAAAAAGTGCTAGAGCAACTTGCTGGCCGGATTTGTTGAGGAGCCTGCATGTCAGATGTTGATTTGTGCAACATATCTTCTAATTTACGCTTGGCTTTATTAATCTGGCGCTGATCAACAGTCCGACGAGCAGTGGCGCAGCTGCGGATCATGTTCCTCTCGTACCGAGTACTGAATGATACCAGCGGCCGTGTTCAGAGTATTAGAGCAGAGGCAGGGGGCCTGCAATAGCGTTGAGATGAGAACACCGTATTCGGAGCGTGTGGTTCTTGGCCACTCTAGCATCAATCTACCCGCGGTATCAATTGCAGATCGAACCGTGATGATCGGGGATGAGTGGCTCTTGTCAGAGTGTTGCGCAAAGAAAGGATGGAATGAGGAAGTGAGGAGTCATCTGAGCGTCGATCAAGTCCACTCGGCATCTCAAGGGTTCAGGGACCTTGCTCCTATGATTCGAAGTTCCCACGCTCCATCTTCGGGTCCTTCCGCATCGGACGCCCGCGGAAAAATCTCCCTCCTCACAGCCAAGAGTCTTGGCGTGATGACCCCGAGTCTCGGCATAATAACTAGGGCTGGTCTCGGCGCTCGGTGCGAGGAGACCTGAGGGCTGGCGGACGGCATCCTACATGAATGATAGCGCCTGCGACTACTCCGATTGGTCTCTCGCTTGTCGAAACTTCCAGCGTATCACCCGAATACCACACGGACAAACCTCCACTGTTCGTTATTACTTGGCCCCGAGTCGGACTTGCCATGATCTGCGAGTGCTTATCATGAGGAGGTCGTCGGTCAATTTACCCGGCTCCTTGGCCATTGTTGTGTTTCTTCACTGAGGCCCCCTCCCCCTCCCCCTCCCACTCTTCACACCCATTGTGACTTTTTCTTCTCGCCCATCCATCAAGCTATGTACGACAGCCAGAGGAAAGAGCGTCTGACCTTTTTCAAGGCAGAGGTACAACCAAAGCATGCCGATGTTCTACTCTTCGCATGTTGCCTTTGTTCGGGCCTTGTCGACAGCACGCTCTATAACGGTTAGTGGCCACTCATGCCCTATACGTGGAACTGTACTGATAGGAATAGCGTACAATACATTCGTGTCCATGCAGACTGGTCAGTGGCTACTCGGATCCCAATTTCCTACACAGTTACTGACACATTATAGGCAATACTATCTTCGTCGGTCTAGGAGCCTCCAACCAGAACCCCCGGCCGTACGGCTGGGCTCGCTCCCTCACTTCAATCGGCTGCTTTATCATAGGCTCATTCATCTTCGCCCGCCTGAACCGTCTGTTTGGTGCAAAGAAAAGGGGGACACTGATTCTCTCATTCTGCCTACAAGTGATTATGCTGATTCTCACGGCGTGTCTTGTGCAGAGTGGCGTCATTTCGGGGCTTCCTCTGCACGATGTGAACACCGCAGAGCCAGATTGGACCCAGGAAGTACCCATCGTACTCCTTAGTATCCAATCTGCGGGGCAAATAGTTGCCAGTCGAGCTCTTGGGTATAACGAGATCCCGACTGTTGTGATTACAAGCCTCCTCTGTGACCTGATGTCTGACCCGAAGCTCTTCCTTCTGCGGAACGAGAAGCGGGATCGCAGGGTTATTGCTTTTGTGCTCACTCTTGTTGGAGCCATTGCAGGTGGTTGGATAACCAAGGGCACGGGAGATATCTACGCTGCTCTGTGGATTGCAGCAGGTATTAAGCTTGGCATTGCAAGTGCATGGATGTTCTGGAAGGAGGAATTGGACTTGTCAACTTAACATCATGTGTATAGAGGGTCTACAGCCCGCTCAGTGGTCTATACTAGGTTAGCGATAGAAGATGTCAAATGACTAGATGCTTGTCGGCCAAAGTGTCTTTCTGTTCATACCCAAGTGTCAAATTACCGTAATTGTCTACAACTCTACATGCTCCGTTCGGCCGAACTCGGCCGAACTATCGATAGCACTCTATATTATAACTATTGATCTACGACAGGCGACAATACTGACGATTTCGGAGACCGGACACCGAACATCCCCGTGTAAACCCTACACGGAGATTCAAATAGCGAGTATAGGTCTCAATAGAAACAGAATAGTCGACGTTTACGCGTACAAGCCTAGCACTTTGGCTTTTGCCGATATGTCTCAGCTTACCTGAATAGATAAGATCATCCTTAGGGTAGTATTGAGGTCATAAGGCTGGCTGAAACATCCCGACGAGCAGAGTATGATGCAACCATACCCGTGTTGTAGGTACTACAAAAAGTACACGATACGTAGATCATCAATCTATTAGCGATAATCATTTTCAATGATTATCATCTTAGTCTGACACGCTACCGTCCCGATGCATCAACGGTCTAGGATCCAGATCCATCGCTGACCTGTTGCAGTGTATACATTTCCCGGGCGGGATCAACAGTTTCAATGCTACTCTACTGTAAAATTAATATATATCCTTCCATCGATAACACTATGTGAAGAATTACCGATATCCTACCAACCCTTTACCCCACACATCCCTTACATACATCTATACGAATACTCGGATGCAACTGCTTCTGCTTACTGTACGATAGCACGGCGTCCCTTGCGTATTTGGTACCCTGGCTTACGATGGCTGGCTGGGTTACTACCATTTAAACGAGGTTATAGGACAAAACTGTTCTGCGGTTGATGGCTGAGAGGTGGCACAACGTGCATGCCCACTAGGTTGCTGATTTGAAGCAGTGGCTGACACTCTTATTCGCTGATACACTATAAAGAGGGTATTTCCTACATGTGGAGGTTACTAGAGACACCGGCTGGCGTATTCCCTTTTCAGGAGACTGACGTAGCCCTCATTATAGGTTTTCCGCACTTCTCTTTGGGGGATGAAGAAGTTGTGTTTCTGCAGTTATTGTTGTGCTGCGCCCTTTTCTGAGGTGACACATGTGTGATAGCGTACTTGACATTTCCTGTTTACTACGATAACTTTAAAATAGAGTTTAGCTTAATACAATCAAGAGTGTAGCTTAAGATAATCAAGAGTGCAAAGGAAGATACAAGTTCGGAGGCTGGATGTGACTGTGGGAGCACCTGACTTGGATTCCTGAGGGCGTTGGTGGCACGTGCGGTGTATCCTACACGTCGTCGATTTTTTTCAAACCTCGAAATCCTAACCCTCATTCTGGCCGCTCCCCAACAAGGAGGGAAAAAAGAACACAAGAAGAGCAATTTCCCCAATTCCAGAATCCCATCCGTGATGGCTGTCCCTCTTTCCTAATTCAGTAGGATCTACCATACCCTCATCTCCCAAGTCCCGTCCGTATCCAATTTTACTCACCAAACACGCCCCACCTTAATAACCCTAAATCCCGACTCTAACAATAGAACGAATAACATATCCCATCGCCCCTTTAATGGGTTACCTTACCCAGACGGGAAACAAGTATGCGAAATGACTCCATATAGTCCATAAGTCTTATCAGTTGAATAGTTGAAACGCGGCCCCTCCATCCGAATCAAACGGCGGACTGTCGAATGGCGCCGTTGCCAACGTTCTAGTGCTGCCGATCAAAATTGACCGGTCGGAATCACGTCGGAATTGGACAGCGGAACGGTCCGCACACCCCTATAGAGAAAGGGGATATGCTGTGACGTGGTCGCCTATAAAACCCACTCTATATAGGTGGTCTGATGGTGGGATTTAAAAACACAAACGTTTTGTGTGTGTGATTCATTTTTATCAAACAAATATGGCTTCAATCACTGTGACCGGTGCCGCTGGGCGCCAGATTCAAGGTATGTGTAAAAGTTACCCCTCTATCTTCAATTATGATCATGTAATATGAACCATGCTATATGATGCATGGTTTCAAACTACTGTCTTCTGCAAGGAATCATTGACTAAGAAAATAATATCGGGAAACTAGTCCCAACGGGCCTCTTCATCCACAACGAATTCGTTCCTTCTACTACATCCCAGACCCTGACCGTCGAGAATCCTTCCACCGGCGAATCCCTCGGAACCATTTCTGCCGCTTCTTCCGAAGATGTCAACAAGGCTGTCGAATCCGCTACGATTGGCTTCAATGTGTGGAAGAATACCCCCGGCCCAGCCCGCGCGAAGCTTCTGCTGAAGCTGGCCGACCTAATCGAGCGAGATGCAGATGACTTTGCATCCCTCGAGGCCGTCGATGCCGGTGTCCTCTATACCGACAGCAAGGGCATGAACATCCCCCAGGCGGTTGGCAACCTCCGGTATTACGCCGGTTGGGCTGATAAGATCGATGGAAAGACCCTTGCCATGGAGGGCGGCGTCGCCTTCACGTATCGGGAGCCGTTGGGTGTCTGTGGAGCCATTGTACCCTGGAATGCGCCCTTGTATGTTCATCCGACTATCCGCAGTGGTGGTCTACGGCGCGCTACGATACCGGTTACCTGGTGCTAATTGGTATACAGGATGATCACTATCTGGAAGCTAGCTCCGGCGCTTGCAGCCGGTAACTCGCTTATCATTAAACCATCCGAACTATCTCCGCTCTACGCCCAGAAACTTGCCCTGCTTATCCAGGAAGCTGGTTTCCCTGCAGGTGTGGTAAACATTATTTCCGGTGACGGCGCATCGGCCGGCAGGGCTTTGGCAGAGCACATGACTGTGCGGAAGATCTCGTTCACAGGATCCAGCGCCACGGGCCGACAGATTCTGAAGACTGCAGCTTCGACTAACCTCAAGCGGGTGAACCTCGAGCTCGGCGGTAAAGGTCCGTCGATTGTTTTCGATGACTGTGACTTGGATAATGCGGTCCTGTGGACCAGGATCGGTATTACGGCCAACAATGGACAGATCTGTGCGGCTGGCTCGCGAATCTACGTCCAGAAGAGTATCTACGAGAAGTTCCTGGAGGCGTACAAGAAGATGGCCGAAGGTAGTCCGTCGGTCATTGGCAACCCCCTTGACCCTGCCACTACCAAGGGGCCGATTGTCAGCGCGGCACAACATAACAAGATCCTGTCGTATATCGAGCAGGGTAAGCAATGTGGGGCCCGACTCCTCTTCGGAGGTGAGAAGGTCGGCGATAAGGGTTACTTTGTCGAGAACACCGCGTTTGCCGATGTCTCTGAGAATGCGACAATCATGAAGGAGGAGATCTTCGGACCTGTCGCGGTATGTGTCTCACTTTGGTTAGATTGCTTGGCAGAATCGAGATTGCTAACTGGAGTAGAGTATTGCGCCTTTCGAGACGGAGGCTGAGGTTATCGCCAAAGCAAACGATACCCTGCATGGTCTTAGCGCGGCCGTTTTCACCAACGATATTAGCCGTGCTCACCGTGTGACGGCCGCCCTCGAGTCTGGCCAGGTTACTGTGAACGCCTGGGCGATGCTTAGCCCCAATGCACCTTTCGGAGGTGTCAAGGAGAGCGGTTACGGGCGAGACATGGGTGAGGAGGCGCTGGAGGGATGGACATCCGTCAAGACCGTCAAGTATGCCATTTTGCCTCCAAAGCTGTAGATCGCGGTATCGCCGCGACAAATTAGATTAATCCAGGTGTCGGTCACCGATACTACATGATACCAAATGTGGAAAATTACATGACATTCTGTCAAGTTGAAGAAATTTCCACGAATGAGAGTGCGAGCACTAGACACGGGTCCTATTCCTCATGGTAAGATCATGCATAATTTAATCTACAGGCTTATCGCGGATACGAGATCTCACGGGTCCGTTCGTTTACCTTCTCCATGTTTCCGACTCGTCGTAGATTGCATAGAAAGGATTCCACTAATGTACTAGTTCATAACTGGGTGCTGGCAGCTGGACCCTTGATTTTCTTGAATAGACTAAGCCCGGGAAACGGGATGCATCTTGTGGAATACATTCTTCGGGTCGTATTTCGCCTTCACGTCCTTCAGGCGTTCCAGATTACTTCCGTAAATGTTGTTCACGACGGCGTCTCCGGCTGTTTGTTGTTAGTTTACTTCATTTTCCAATTGATTCTCGGGCATGAACTCACGCTCGGCGTAGTTGATATACTGGGGCACATCGGCCGTCTCCTCTCCGTGAAGCTGTGACTCAAAATGCGCCTTGAACTTAGCTTGAATTTCGCGCGCCCAGGCCCGATATTCGGCGTCCTTGGACTGATCCGTCCAGCGCAGGTTGAGCAGTCCGTTCTGCGTAAGACTCCGATTCGCGAACGCGGTCGCATCCAGCGGCACGCTGCAGGTCTTCCTCATATCGTAGCACTCGAGCAGCATGGCCGGGATCATGTCGGGGTGCTCCTGAGCCTTAGCGTTTAGTTCATCGAGCATGGAGCGCAGGAATTGGGCGTCCATGGGTGTGCGATAGAAAAGACCCTTGAAGGACTTGCGATCGCCGTAAGTGGCCATCGGGTTCTGGAGCGAGTTAAGCAAGGAGTACGGGATGACCTCGATCATGTTCACCACGGGCTCGAGGGCAAGGAAGCCGGCGTAACGCTTCGAGCCTTCCTCGTTGGTACCGTTGTAGTAGACCAGGACGTTGACCATGATTGTAGGGGCACCCGGAGGCTGGGCGAAGATGATCATCGCACCGGATCGAGGGTCTGGGTTCTCAAAGAGCACGTTCATCTGCTCGACGACCGACTCGAGCTTGTCTGGTGTGAAGGCGATGATTCCTGCATAGACGGGAGTCTTCTGCTCATAAGCTTGGAAGGTGAAGTCGACAACCACTCCGAAATTGTATCCTGCTCCCCGCAGACCCCAGAAGAGATCTGAGTTCTCGGTGGCAGAGGCTGTGACTACTTGACCGTCTGCGAGCACCACCGTCGCAGCCAGGAGGTTGTCGATGGTAAGTCCGTACTGACCACTCAGCCAGCCGTATCCTCCACCGAGTGTCAATCCACCGACTCCGGTGTGGTTGACTGTACCACCGACGGCAGCGAGTCCATACTCAGCGCCCGCTTCATCGACGTCCTTCCACACGGCGCCACCCTGGACGGTCAACGTCTTCTTCTCCGTGTCCGCGGTAACTTTGTTCATGCGCGACAGATCAATCACCAATCCGCCCTCGCTAGAACTCGTTCCCGCGACGGAATGACCACCTCCCTTAACAGCGAGGTCGATATTATGCTCTTGAGCCCAAAGAAGCGCAGTACGAATATCCTCAGTCTCAGTGGGCATCACCACAACACCCTGCACGGTTCACTCAGCACCACTTTCTCTACCAAGGAAACAGATGTGGGGAAACGGGGGAAGACCCATACGGCTTGTTTAACTCCAGTTTCCGACCATCGTCGGATGCTGGCCTGGTAGCCTTCAGATGAGGGGGTGAAGATCTCCGAGGATTTGAGATTGTCCACGAGGGCGCGGAGAGTCGAGTCCGGGATGGAAGCCATGGTGGTTGTTTTGATGATTGTGTGTTTTGGTTGAGTTCGTTGGTTGTCGGGTTCGTCCGCCCAATAAATCACATGTGGGGTCGGTCGATTCAATCGCTTAGTGATTATTATCAATACGAATTGCTGCTGTTGCATTCACTCTACACTAGTTCTTGGCATTGGAGTTGAGTGTTTATTTATGTTATCGTTCGATTTGGACTCTTATATCTATTTTATACATGGGTTGGTATGTACGGTAGGGATATATATATTTGGTGGCGGAGCTCTGACTTTTTTCCAGGGTTGAGCTACAAGGGGTACCCAGCATAGATCCATATATGTGTATATATTTATATGAATATTATATATTTACGTGAGTTTCTCCTTCGTATACCGCTCATACAATTCCGGATACCATTTTTGCCCTACGTCTGGATGGCTGATAATCCGATTACGCAGGTATGCTTCGCCGAACTGTTTTAACTTCGTCAGATTCCATGTCCGCAAAAAAAGAACGAAAGATGACACTTACACATGAATACAAAGGCGAGAGAAACTCGCTGGGCACATCGACTGCCCGTTTCTTCCGATCATCCGAAGCAGGAATACATTTTACAATATGCGCTGCGGATTCGCGGAGCTGGTCGAGCGTGAGGTCCATTCGCACGCCCAGGAAAAACGGAATGCTATATCGCGTCTTGGTCGTCGGGGCCTACGTCGATGTCAGTGATAGTTGACAGAATACAAAGTCTGTATAGGACCAACATACAATCACTCGATGGGTTGTCGCAGTGCAGATACCACCAGTAATCGCCTCGAACCCCTGTTGGATATTCACAACCAAACTTCCCTCAATGGGAGGGGCGTCAATCCACTCGCCGTTCTTGTTCAGGACCTGGAGTCCGCCCGTGTCGTCTTGCGAAAGGAAAGTGAAGAGACCTGTCGAGTCCTTGTGTGGACCTACTCCCTGTGAGCCGGGCGCAGCCTGGGGATACCTGATGAACTTCAGGCGGTCCATCTTGCCTTTGAATGACTCGAAGGTTGTCGGGGGCAGGGAGAGACATTCTGAGACATATCGCATGAATTCCTGCGATAGCTTCGCGGACTCTGTGATGTATTCTTCGACGAGCTCTTTGGCGCCGGGATGGTCCGGATACTGCATCATTAGAATGCTCGATATGTAAAAGGGATGCTAGGGAGCATACCTGGCTGTCCCCCTCGAGTCTCTGCCAGAAGGGATCGTTTTCAGTCCAAGGCTTCATACCCGGTGTACCGAAGTCGAATTGCTTCAATTTCGGTCAGTGGGCTATACATCCATTTCACAAGGGAGACACTGCTACCTCTCGCAAATCCGTCTTGGATGCAGTGGTCTCTGCTCCGAGACGAGTATACCCGACAAAGGCCGGAGAATTGATCATATTACATCGTTCCTTGACCTCAGTGGGCAGTGCGAAAAGCTCTGGGAGCTTCTCGTGCGTTCTTTTAACAAGTGACTATACAATATCAGTACCCAAGCAAAGAAAGGTGGATTAATGGTTGCTACCTCTAGTCCATGATTGATCAAGTACAGGAATCCAACCTGGAAGATGGCTTCTCGCAATTGCTCCAAGGCTTCCGCTTTAGTCAGCGGATCTTGCAGACGACGAAAGTCCACGATGGGGATAGAGGAAAAAGTAGCGACCATGGCTGTTTCAGTATACTCGGAGCAAAATGCTAAGGGTGAACTCGATGTCAAGTGGGGATTAGATTAAGAGGGGATGTTCGACCCTCGATCACGCCAATCACATCATCACCACGATCAAGCCATGTGTGGCTGAGTCTTGGCCCCATCGCTGAGGCCGAAGTTTTCCCAGCCGATGCCTCAACAACGACACTTTGGCAAACAAAATGGCAAGCAAAATGCAATACTCCGTACCTTTACGGCATAAAATTTTGGTAGCCAATGTTGAGTCCAATTAAACAAGTGCTCCTGGCTTTTTAATTATACATGTTCCTTTCTTGGCAACTGGGCCCCGGGGGAACCATGGGAAAGGTACTCCATAGTCTCGACCATTCTGGGAACATAAAACACATCCACATTGGTTACGTAGTGGTGCCTAACTTGAAGAGGTAAGCTCCCATTGTTGTTCTCATGTTCTCATGGTGTGAGAATATTTGGGCCGTGCGTGCATAGTCCAGCGGAGAGTGTGCATGGTTGACTGCTGATGTTAGGGATACCCATGTCACATGTCTGGACTGAACCCAGACCCCTATTGCATGTCTTTCTTGGGTCATTGCGCAATATATTAGACAAGCCAGACGATTATTGTCTTCGTTGTGGAACAATACCCGTTAAATATAGACATGCCAAGCGCTCTGGAGAGACCGGAAATCCATCTGCCGAGAGATTTCTTGGCAGTATAGAACAGTGATAGTCCTAACAACTACTCGAAGGAGAACGGCGTCGTCTTTGACAACCCAAAGTCAAACAAAGTGCCGTTCCTGTACATCAACACTTTCGGGACTTGCTCGGATTTGTGGATTTGATTTCATGCATCTCACAGGGCGCCAGCTGATTTACTCATTCCATATTATCCCACCTGTTATACCAATTCCTCTCCGTGTACGGGATAATCTTTGAAGAACAAGCATCACGAGGATCATCACCCTGAGCTTGTAATCCTCATTCTAATCAATAAGCACACGATGTGCGTGCAGAATGATTGATCATGTCTTCATGCAGCCGAGCGCCAAGAGCAAGAAGCAAAACCTCCAACTTCTTGGCACTGCCTTCTGAAACGCACCAATGGTTACCGGCGGCTTTCCATGTATCACCTAGACTGGTACAGGATAGCCCTAACCGTCAGCTAGCCGTCCTCAACCAACTGTCTCGTCATGCCAGTGTTGTTGCCACTGACTCGTTCATTGCAGTCCAAGCTTGGCACTATACGTGATGTTTAATCTAACCCCAGGCCCACGGAGAAATTACCCACTCCTGTGTTTATGTATTAGGGAGCAAACGATGACGATCTCTTCACTCTGTTCCACCTATGGCAATTAGTGCTGGTCCTAGCTTGAGTTTCCATGCTCGGATATGCTGTCCCGAGCTCTATAGGGATGGACGATATTGAAAATCCTGAAGCGCCAGACGAGGATATAAGACCTGCCCGCCCGGTGTAGTTGCAGTCTTCTTTCTTTCCTCACCAGCAAAGCTGTTCTATTCACTGTGTCATTCTTTCTACTCTCTTTTAACTTTTCTTTCACTACAATCACCCGCCTCAATGGCTAACTTCAAGCTTTTCCTTGCGCTGGCCGCATGCCTGTCTGGACAGGCTCTGGCTGCCCCGACCAAGACCATTGGCAAGCGTGCTACTGTTTCTGACGTGAGTCTCCTGATGATACACGGTATATCGTCCTCCAGCTGCATCTAACCTTGCACTCAGGTTGCCCACGGTTACGCCAGCCAGAACGGTGGCACCACCGGTGGTGCCGGCGGTACCACCACCACCGTATCCTCCTACGCCCAGTTCACCGAGGCTGTCTCCAGTGACGATGCCAAGATCGTCATCGTTGATGGCACCATCACCGAGACGGCCGATCAGGTGAAGGTTGGCAGCAACACCAGCATCATCGGAAAGGACGCCAACGCCATCCTTGAGGGATTCGGCCTGTATGTTACGCTCAATCGATACTGGTGGAGAGAAATCCAGACTAACACTATACCAGTCTCGTCAAGGAGAAGGAGAACGTCATCATCCGTAACCTGGGTGTCAAGAAGGTCCTCGCCGACAACGGCGATGCCATTGGTGTCCGTATGTGTCCCTCTCCCGTTTTCAATGAAATGTGACAATGCTAACATGCAGCAGAGTACTCCAACAACGTCTGGATCGACCACTGTGACGTCTCCTCCGACCGTGACCACGACAAAGACTACTACGACGGTCTGATCGATGTATGTCCCAAACCCCCCCAAGCCAGATAAAGGATCAACCCAACTAACAGAACAAACACAGCTCACCCACGCCGCCGACTACGTCACCATCTCCAACACCTTCGTCCACGACCACTGGAAGGCCATGTTGTACGGCCACTCCGACAGCAACGGTGACGAGGACACCGGCCACCTCCGCATCACTGTCAACAACAACTACCTGAACAACCTGAACTCTCGCGGTCCTTCCTTCCGCTTTGGTACCGGCCATCTCTACAACAACTACTACCTGGATGTCAGCGATGGCATCAACACCCGCCAGGGCGCCCAGCTGCTGGTCGAGGGCAACGTGTGGTCGGGCGGCAAGAAGCCCCTCTACTCCACCGATGAGGGATATGCTGTTGCTCGGGACAACGACTTCGGTGATGGCGAGAACACTGCTCCTGAGGGTACCCTTACCAGCGTTCCCTACGAGTACAACCTCCTTGCTGCTTCGGCTGTTAAGGACGCCGTTGTCGGTACCGCTGGTCAGACCTTGACCTTTTAAGAAGGGTATGAGATGTAGGAGGTGAAGCTGGGGAGATAGGTTGGGGAGGACTGTTGGGTGATTGTGTGTGATTATTACTTTCTTTTATGTATTGATTGTTTGGCTGGGCCAGGATCGAAATATTTAGCTTGGGTACCTCATCAAGGCAAAATGTTGTTCATCGGTTATTGTGTCTGAGGAATTGATAGTATACTGTAGTAGATCTGTAGATGTGTATCTATACTTAGTCCAACGTGGCGATATTACTTTCTTGTTTCACCGCCTAACGACCAATCTCGACGGTGGGCTTAACCTGACATTTCAGAATATATCCAACACAGCAAGAGCACCAGAGTAGATACAAGGCCATTACACCTCACTTACCAGGCTCTCAAGACTAATACTAAAGCAATAAAAGCGCACGGTGCACCAACAAGAGTGGAGTAAGTATCAATTCTAAACAGACTAAGCAGATAGTATTTCTCCTTTAGGAATTAGTATTTGCTAACTAGAAAAGACCCCAACAAACCAAACCAATTTGATGAACCAACCAAATAACCCATCTATTGAAAAAGCCCATTCAATGCAACAACAGCAGCAATAATAGCGCTATCATATCTCATCAAAAAAATGCTATGCAAAACCCGTATAATATACCCAATACTCCAATTTAATGCAACCGGCCCATCCAACCCATCCAACCCATCCATCCCGACCAACCAGCCACCCAACCCAACCGTGCGTAAAAAAAAGGCAAGACTCCTCTATTTTATGAAGTATCCGACTTCCCATGAGAATACAATGAACCCCCCTCCACAGGCATGGGGATCGTGATCTGCGTTGCATCGAATGCCCATGCGGCTTCTCTTTCTTGTCTATGATTACGGATGTAGAGCGGGAAGGTCAATTCCTTGAGCCGGCCCTCAAGGAATCCCATGTCCCGGTTCTTTTCCCACATGCGACGGGAGGCCTTGAAGGCTGTGTTGACGGTGTTGCGACGGAGGTCTTCGTAGGCTTTGAAGGCGACGGGGAGAGGTTCGTGACGGTGTTTGGCGAGGATGCGGGAGAAGAGGATTGCGTCGTCGAGGGCGTAGGCGGCGGATTCGTCGCGCGGGGGCATCTATTTTATTTTGTTAGTTTCGTGATGATCATACATGGAGAATAGGTAGAGAGAGAGAGAGAGAGAGGGAGTAACATACAGCATGTGCAGCATCGCCGAGCAGCAAAGCCCGATCCGTATGCCAACGTGCATTCGGCCGAACCTGGTACACGGGATAGAGCATCCAATCGCCCGCTTTACTCGTCATCTCACGGATGCAAGGGACACCGGACTTTCCGAAACGAGCCTGCATCTCCTCGTGCAAGGCATTTTTGATCCGATGCTGTGTGACCCAGTCCTGTCCGTTCTCGATCTTACAGGAGGGCAAATTGGCCTCATTGAACTGCACGATCGCGGCCAGGAAGATCTGATCGTGTTCTCGATCACAGTAGCTGGCCAGTAAGGAGCCATGACGAGAGATATTCATTGAGGTGGAGCGAAAATGGATCGGAGACTTGATACTCTTGGCATCGATGACGGTCTGTAGGAAGGAGATGCCGGTATACTCGGATGGGTGTTCCGGGGACACCCAGTGGGTGCGGGTAGCCGAGTGCACGCCGTCACAGCCCAGGACCAGGTCACCGGTTGCGGTGGTGCCGTCTTGGAAATGCAGGGTGGCTTCGTCATCGTTTTCTTCGCCGCGGACGAGCTTCTTCCCGAATACCACATTGATGTTCTTCGTCCGCTCCACCACGGCCAGCATGGCAACTGAGAGGACGATCCGCATTACCCGGCGGCCCTTGTATCCACCGAACCCGTTCCCCTTTTGGTCTGTGAAATCGATGCTGCCTAATGGGCGGCCGGAACGACTGGAGAAGAGCTCGATGGCTTCGACGTCTGTGCCGCCTTCGGTGCCCATTTTGTCCAGCTCGTCGAGGACGCCGAGGCGGTCGAGGTGGCGCTGGGCGACGGGGGTGAGGTTGATGGCGCCGCCGGAGGTAGAGAGGATGTCATGGCGTTCGAAGATGGTTATTTGGAGGTCGGGGACGAAGGGAGTGAGTTCTCTGGAGAGGGCGAGGGCACAGGATATGCCGGCGATGCCAGCGCCGACGATGAGGATGTTGCGGGGAGCAAAGACGGAGGTGAGGGAGCGTTCAATATCGGTAGGGAAATTAAACCATTCTTTGCCCTCTTGTTGTTGCGGAGGGAATTCGTACTTTAGATCCATGGCTTCTTGATTGGGTGATTTCATCTGAAAAACCGAAGAAAACCAAAGGGATTATTCGGAGGACCTCGGATACATCGACGGAGGGGCGTGAGTCCTATAAATTGACCATGAAAGGGAAAAGGCAGTTGGTATCTAGCAGAACGGAGGTATCCGCAAAATCCAGACCCAGTATTATCGGATCAACTTCCTGAAAAGAACCAGGGGGATCGTCCATGCTAATGGGAGGCCCATTTATTAATACTCTTTCAGTCACACCCATCAGGAGAAAAAAAATAAAAAAAGTAAAAAAAAAAGGCAATATTCGGCCGGAAAGGAGAGTGTTCGGGAACCATTGACGCATGGTTCAGAAAGACTGGCAAAAAAACCTGGTAAAATTTTCTTCATGCACCCACTCTAATACTCCTGCTGCATCGATAAATCAGAAACCGTGCATACATAGCGAGATCGGTGACTCCACTCTCACCCGAAGTCCGGAAGGTTAGCAAGCTGATAGGTCGGAATTAAAAGCTGTCAGTTTAGACCAAGTCTTAGTGTCGAAACGAACTCTGGATCCCTCCGTCATAGTGGCCGTTGAGCGCCGTTCGGCACTCAGGAGAGGGAAAAGATCAGACGGCTAGTGCTCAGAGCGTCGGACGGAATACGGAGAAGAGTATGGAGTATGGAGTAGGCTGGTCCATGTTAATTTCGCCATGAGATTATTGAACTTTAGCAGCAATCTCCCATGGCCTACAATGGTAAACGAATGCGACCATCGAGCTCCATATCCATATATGTAACCTCGGTCGTTAGGGCTCGACCGGCTAAATTACGTGTGCAACCAAAAAGTACAAACAAACAAACGCTGACTCAGCTGACAGGTGGCAACTCGTGACTTTTTTCCACCCTGACTGTTTGGCCGTTTGGACCCTCGGCCTGCTATCCAGAATGTCATTCCATGGTACCTAAGGAACTGTTGAACCTTATCTTCGGCCGATCGGTGAAATCTCCCTAAGGAGAATGTACACATCCATTCAATTTCTCCGACAGAGCATTCTCGCCAACGTTGGAAAAGATATATCGAAAACCTAATCACTGCGGAGATCAAAGCTTGCCGCCACACGTCGCCTCCCGAACAAACGAGACCTTCTCTCCCCTTTCCAGAAAATGTCAACATCTCCGGTGTTCTTTGAGATGACATCAAAGGGCCCAGGCGAACCCTGGTTCGGGGATGATTTAGGTGATCACATTCTGCAATTCTCGAGCAATCGGGGGTTTTCTCGCGTGGCCAAGGCTGATGTGGTACAATTTAGCGTGCCGGCACTAACATGGGTTTTATGTTTAATGGGATTTACTATAGCACCACAAGGATCTAACTTATTCTTTACTTTCCTGTCTGGTCTCAGCGGAGACACCCTGGCTAATGAAAAGTGCCAGATAGCAAACGTTAAGCAATAGATTGGTCAATTCGCGCAAGGCAAACTCGCTTAAGACATATCCGTTCTACGAATTTTCTTCGACGCACAATGACAGAACTTTACTTGCGCCTACCTAAGCGGCTAACATACAAGTCTAATCGGGGCAACCGGAATCATCGCTCTGAAACACACCCCAAAGTCAATCATAGTGACCGCCGCGATCGATATGGGCCGATTGCGCGAATAATCTATGAAACAATGACAGCTCAACCCGTATTCACAACAGAACAGAGAATCTGACGAGCCTGATCCTTCAGCACTCATACATTGTCGCGTGCTGTTGGAACAGTTCCGGACTCGTACGATGTACAGGACGACCAGGGGCCCTTGTCGTCGCACAAGATGCGCGTGGTCCCTGCATAAGAACGCATAAGAGCCGGGACCGTTATGCTGATTAATACAGGGATTGCCACACTGCGGACCTTAAGTGACATAAACTAAGTACCTAGGTTGTGTCAAACACAAAGAGATGGCACATTGAGTAGGGCAATAGCCTCCGAGTTTATTTTAACTTTAATAAGCCCCGTTAGGAATTGATGTGCCTTCTTTGATAGCCCTGTGGGGACGATGCGCATATCTGACTTCATGCTGCGAGCTGTCCATTGTCTCAGGAAATCAATTCAAAGGCATCTGAGAACCGCAGATAAGACCTATCGGGGAAACCGCGGAAGGTGGAGGCTTTCCCCATACCCATTGTCATCCACCGGTGTCAACCTTACCAACGTCTCCCGTCCCGGAGGGCAAATCCCGAGTGCCCACAGACACCGGGTTCTTAGTGCACTGTTGGAACTCGGAAATGTCTTACTTAGTAATATGAAAGAGACAGAAACTTTCTACCTAATCCGGTAAGCTGGATGAGAGCGAACAAAAGAGAACAGTACTGCCTAGGATAGGACACTAGCTGGTGGATACCTTAGATATCAGTTTTATAGCTAGACTATAATAAGGCAATTATGAACTAATATCCCATGGACCATAACAGGATTCTATCGAATCACATGCAGGAGCAATCTACTCGGTGCCTAGGTAGGTCAATTAGGGCATGAGGACCTCGTACCTGAACCCCGAACATACCCACTGGCCATTCTAGGCAAATTAACTCCATTCCGACTGGCCGACCTAAGCGATCTTGCCAGCAGAGGTTTAAGCGACCACACTAGACATGCTACACCCGTATTCGAGGACCCTCCACCTCAAAAAGAAGAATGCTTGACTCATAAAAACCAAAAAGGGAATATGCTGAACAGGCCCAAATTTGAGACTATGAAAGTTATCTTGGCTGTACGAGTACGATAACGGATACCCCTAACTAGGTTCCAGAGAGAAACAGAAAGGGAAAAAGGGACAGGAAAACTTCTGTCCATTTTGTGCCGAGATGAGTAATCAGGAGATGATTTTCCGATACGTAGAAGGGTTAATCAGCTTTCAGATAAGGCGATCTGGACAGCTGAATCTTCATCCATTCAGCCGTCCAACAGGGATATCATAATATGGGTCTTCAGCTGAGAAGTTAGCCCACCTGCAGTACACATACTACGCCTGCATCGCCCTATACCACGCTCCTACAAAGATCCCAAACACGAGAACCATCGAAATCTCGCAAGATACCACAGCAAGAGCACAATTCGTCTCCAGCTCTCTTTCATTAACCCACAAAACCTATGGTTCTAGACCCGGGTATACCACATCCTTTAAGGAGTCAATCTGAGACATAGCCTGCTTATTATAGCATCCCGATCTCGAATATAATAAGTCACAAATTCTATAGGGTTATACCGCCACAGGGAGAACGGTTACATCTTCCGGATCTACGTTCTCCATAACATTATTCGCAAATTCCCCACTATAGTCGCGCAGCTGCAATAGATCGGCACCCAACTTCCCTTTTCTCCACGGAAGCACGTAAATAGAACGTGAAACTCACCGCCCGTCGTCCATGATAAGTTGAGAAATATAAATGTGGCCCGACGTGTGAATGTGCGGATTATATCTATAGCCGCGAATCATTACTGTCTTGGTTGTGTGGCACAGTTGAAGATCCGGGTTACGTAGTATAACCTGAAGCTAGAGGTGCTAAGCTTTGCCCCCTTTTAAATGGAGGTACGTAACATCGTTCAGGGTTGCATTATTAATTCTAAGGGTCTAGAGAGAAAATCTATACCAGGCTGGTTTTAGTCCCACCTGGATCCCCCAAGCGGAATCTATTGAGCTTCCGGAGTTACAGCGGAATCCGGTCTGCAACGGCGCGCCAAAATAGACATCTTAGACCTCGTCCTCCTTCCCAGGTATAGGCGTTTGCTAGACGGAAGTGATTAATAATATCGTCACCCTGCCGGATATAATAGGTGTAGTTTGGCGTGACGACAACGGGGGAGACGGTGCCGCCGGTGGTATTTAAGTCCATGTGCCAAGGGGCCGATGGATGGAACTGTGGCCAGTCAAGGGTACCTTGTGGGGCTTCAGGGACAATAGCGCCGCTCTGGTTAGCGGTGGCATCTTGGAGGGGAATAATAGGCGAGTCATTAATAATAAAACTGCCCCAGATCTTCTGGAAGGCGTGGTTGAACCCCTTGCTGTGCCAGGACGCTCCGGCGCGAAAATAGGCGTTCATGTCCGCGCCGTGGTACGCTGGTGTGACCGAGTACTGGTACTTCCAGGCCTGGCGGGGAGGTCCTCCAAACGCCTCGGCGAGCCACTGTGCAGGACAGTCAAATGTGGACTCGGCAAAGATGTTAAACACGGTCTGCTGTAGACCCGTCGCCATTTCAGACTGGTTCTTTGCGGTTGGACCTGAAGTGCCCAGGGTATCGAATCGGGGGGTGTCGTCGGTTGGCTGAGAATCGGCCGTGTCATAGACTAGGTTGAGCCAGGCTAGATCGGTCTCGGTGAAGTTTGGGAATGTCGCTGAGAGGTAACTGTTGAACGCGGCGCGGGTCACCACATTAGGATTACTCAAGGGGACGCCGTCATTAGCATTGCTCTACAACCTGTCAGCATACCATAGGATTGAAGGCAAAAGACGGGCGAGCTTACTCCGACAAGAATTCGCTGTCCACTAACTTTGCCTGAGAGTAACTGCACCGACGGTCGCTCGCGAATCAGATCCTGGTCGATGACAGGCAGAAATGCGAACGTGCCGAATAGGCCTGATTCGGAAACTAGACCGCTGGCGTTTTGGAGCGTCTCGCTCGGTGCTGCTACTAAGCAATCAAAGCTGTTGTTGTACCGGGCATTTGCGATCGAAGATGGGCTACAGCCTGCCTTTTCGACGAATTCTTCGTAATAGCCGGTGGGTACAGGGTCATCATATGGGTATATAGGGACCGAGTACGGACTAGCTGCAATGATCTGAGTGTGGCCGGCGTCAGTAAAGGATACAGAGGTTGATTGAGCGGATGAATATAGAACTCGGTAAGTACATTCTGGAATAGATTCGACTCTTCTCCTCCATAAGCCAGTGAGTGCAGCATGGCTGCTCCAGCACCAGCTGACTCGCCACCGATAGTGACGCGCCTGGGGTTGCCGCCAAATTTAGTGATATGGTGCTGAACCCATTGCAGTGCGAACCGCTGGTCCAGAAGCCCAGCATTGTTAGTCCCTCTTTCACGAACCTCTGCGGATGACAGAAAGCCAAATGCTCCGAGACGGTACTGGATTTCTACCGTGATAAAGCCGTTGTCGTTGGTATTCATCAGTGGACTAGGGTCATAGACAGCTCCAAAGAGGCCGTATCCACCTCCATCTATCAGATAGTTAGCAAAATACACCGATTGATGTATCTACACTAATTGACAAAGGCATAGTGGCATCTTACGGATCCAGACGAAGACCGGCAAATCCGATGCTCCGGGTGGTGCATAGACGTTCAGATACAAACAGTCCTCGTCACCTGGACCCGAGTTGAAGCCATAGACTGTCGGTGTCCTAGCGGCACCGGATTGCGGGCAGACAGGCGGCTGGTCAACAGCTGGAAGAATATGGCTGGCATTCCGAGGAGGAGCAACAGGGGGTTGCCATCGCAACTCGTTGATTGGAGGGGCCGCATAGCGAATTCTGCTCGCAGAGGAATCAACAAACGCTTAGTGGAGGTAGATATGGGGCATGATATAGCTGCGCACCCTTTCCAGATATTAAGCCCAGTCGTTGTGTTATAGTATCCTTGATAAGACGAATATCCCAAGTCAACGATAGGCTCAGAAGGGCTGCCTCCCACGGTAGCGGCCAGAGCCAGGCTGACGGTTAACAAGTGTCTCATCATCGACGATTGGTCAGGAGAAGATGATTGAATGACAGAGGGAAAACGTCGAATATAAGCAAAAGTCGGTGGGAAGCCGGGAGAATTTATAGCTGAATGCAGTGTACTTCTAGTGCTGATATACTAGCAGGCGCCACGCATTAGCGCTTATGAAAGGCTTCTCTGATTGGAGAACAGTGTCCTAAGCATTTCCTCGTATTCTATGACTATCCTCGGACTGGATGAATCATCGTTTGATCTATTAGTAATGCTATGTCCATGGATGTTGATAGAATCCGAATCTCCCTGGGAAACCGTTGAATAATTCAGATATAGACGTGCCAAGCTTCTCTAAATAGTAGACAGTACACCTGAAAGAAGGAATCTATAATTTAAATAATAGCATGACAAGGAGCGGCCATATCAGCAGGAGACAAAAACACTTTTGCTTGTATTTCAACTGCCTGTCAACAACTCCCACAACCATGGAAAGCGTATATTTGATCAACTGAATATAGGAAGCTAAGCTATGAATCGGGCAGTAGCATTAAGGGTTGTGGAACGCTAATTAACCAGGTACCCAGAGTCACAATGTTTCTCCGGGCGGACTCAAATGACCTAGAGATATTAGATGCAGACAGCAATATTACTAATAGCATGTCAGCAGAAGAACCGTATAGCAACCTCCATTTTTGAATATGGGAAAGTATACAAGCCATCACACGCTGTCACAGCGCCTAATAGCCCACCACCCCATACCAGCAAAGCCCCAGTACAGCGCCAATAATGATCGCAGCAGCAGATGGCACCTTGAACCATGCACTTTCTGCATAGGTGACAACAGCAATCACAACCCACCATGGCTCCTTTGCTAGACTCTGTCCATTAGTCGTCTCAGGAGTAAGATACCCAATCTCCCAGAGTCTATAAACAGCAGTGAATACAAAACCAACTGCAGTCGCGTTCACACCCTTAAGAAAATCGACAACCCATTTTTGCTTCCGTAGAGTTTTCCAAAAGCTCTGAATAGCAACAGCCAATGCAATTCCAGGAAAGAAGATCCCAAGTCCTCCCAGAAAGGCACCGAAAATGGTTGGGGACTTCGAATTTTGTAATGCTAAGGCTCCAAGATAGACAGCAAAGTTAAAGTTGGGACCTGGGAACGCTTGGATGATAGCTAGTCCGAGAAGAAAGTCGCGACTAGAAACCCAACCAGGTCCAACAACATAAGAGCGAAGAAGGGGTATAACAACAGGCCCGCCACCAAAGATTATTGTACCGGCTAGATACATGTTGGTGAAAAGGTCAAGTGCCAATGGTGGTTGATGAGTAACGCTCCTACCAACAAGAAGACCGATAAATGATGCTAGAGCCGGGTTAATTACATTTTTCGAGAGCCAATTGCCTATATAACTCACCAAAGACACCGACTGTAATGAGGATTCCCACTCGGACGCGGATACTATGGCTCGGCGGGGGATGCTCTTCTGCACCCTGACCAGGAAGAGTATCTGCCGAGCTCGACGGTATTGATTCGCCCCTAGGACCAACGTTTCGCGATCGGACAGGATTGCTTTGCGATCCAACCATGTCATCATTCTGACTAGAAGCGGGAATTCGTCCACCGTCTTCCATTGGGACACTCTGCATGGTTGCTAACTCTGTTTCAGTGGTAGGCTGGACTGTGTGTCTCCTCCTCCATGCAAGCTTAGTCTTCCGGACTTGTTGGCTCATCCACCCATCCCAGATAACCGTTGCCAGGCCGCCAACAACCATTAACAGTGGAAAATACCAGAGGGAATTATAACATAGCCCAGCACAGGCACTGAATATCACCAAGATGCGAGTTAGCTTATCGCTAATAGCCTTCTCAGCTAATTGTACGGCTGCAAGGGCAATGATGCCAACGGTTGAGGAGTTCAATCCGGAGAGAAGTGCATAGACCGGTAAAGGAAGAGTGTCGCCAATCTTCTGGACACCAAGGGAGAGACCATACATCCCAATCGCCCCCGGTAGACTATATGATTGTAAGTTACGTGATCGAGCCTAGTACAAAGAGACATTGACCGGTTACCTCCAAATGAAGAATACCAATAGTGCTGGAATAAAGCCAGCGTGTAACAAGGTAAGGCAGAAGATCATCTTTGTGCTTGCTGGGCCAGGAAGACCCTGGCATACAGCAAAGAGCTCCTGATACTACAGTGGCTATCAGTCAATAGTATTCTTCGTTGAAGAAGATACAAAGCAGAATTAAGTCACAGCATTGACTTGACTTACAGTCTGCTCATCTACCCATGGCTCCTTCCCTCCTATCCCTTGTACAAACCTCCCATGTAGAATATGAAAATGCACCGGAGGTCCACCAAAACTGGTGAAGCCTAAGTCCCAGGTCCGTAGAAACACCTCAAGCATCCGACTTGAAAGCGCGTCATTATTTTCGGTTCTTTTCGCCACGAGTCCATGCCATTTCCGATTTAACGATCGAAGAGAAGACGTATGACGCGAAAACGAGGCCGGGAGAAGCATTCCTTCGGGCTTGCCACAGTTTTCAGAGTGAGTAGTTTCTTATAGTCCCAGAATGAAGGCGAAAATAAATTTGACGGCATTAGGTAAAAGTTGGAATCCTTCACGGCAGAGTTAAACGGACACAGCCAGCCAATTATATTGCGAAGCATGGTCACGAGCTGCCAAGATTTCCTGCCAAGATCTATGGATTAAATAGAATGAACTGGGAACCTGTTTCAGTATGGTTTATACGAGGTTATGGGACTTGGCGTTAAGGAGGAAGGGAAGGGAGGACATGACATACAAGCATTTTTCTCCAAGTATATAGTGAAGTTCTTGGCAATCGCGGAAAGGCATTGCTTGATATTTACTATTGTAATTGCCAGTGACTTATCTCGTACTGATTAGTCTTCTAATCATGTATACTCCATGAACATGGCCCTTTGACCTTAAGCTTGAATGGCTTCATGATAGATACATTCGTGGAGTCCTTAGCCCTGTGGCATAATCGCTTCGTGGAATCCCGCCAATGGTCTTATGTTTCCGCGTCGACTATTTAACAGTACATTTATAGTTGCCTTGAGTAGAAATTCCGAATATATAAGAATTCAGAGCAAAGAACAGGAGCGAGACCGAGAGAGGGGTTATGATTAGAAAAATTATACTATAAACCCGAGAAGTCCATGTTACTAACAGAATTGGTTGCGAAATATCTTGAACTAGCTGCTGTGTCCATAACGCCGTCATGAAATAGATTTGCTGACACTGATGTATAGCAAATATGACCTTGCCTTTCCGTCAATTCTCAAAGCTTTCCCTGGCGCCTCAACCGTTCCATCAGTTTGGGGTTGCGACGCGCTTTTTCGAGCTGCAACAACCGTTAGTGACGTTGGGATTGACACTTCAGACATTAATTGAAAGGGACTATCTAACCATTTTCTGCCTTGCCTCTTCCCTTCTTCTATCGTCTTCCGCGCGAACTACGTCCTCTGTTTATCTCATCAATAGCCATTCTGGCTAAAGGAGGTGGCCAAGTTGAATCAGGTACTCACCATTGAGAGAGAGTCGACCATCTCTGTTCCAGAGAATTTTAGATAGATCAAGACTTCTGTCATGAGCATAGGCATCCCGGGTGGTGAGGCGACCGTGAAAGATCGGTCGACCGTCTCCTGTTACTTCCAGTCGGGGGTTGCTCATTGACGAGGAAATGTTCCTCTCGGGATACCTCAAGCTGTACTTGAAGTTCCCTAGTGGGGTTGTTATCATGACTATCACTTAAGAATGGAGGATAGACGGGCTTACCATCATCGTTCCCCAGAATGTCATCCAGTCTGATCTGAGTAGAGATCCACTCCCCATTGTCTTTCTTGGCCTTGCAGTGGAGATCAGTAACCCATCGCCTTTCTTCTTCGAGCCTGTGATGCTCAATGGACCAGGAGTTGCAAGTGGTGGCAATATTCATTGTGAGAGGTGTTTGAAAAGTAGATAGGCGAGGAAGTTTGGAAGGAAATTATACTGCTGCGTCCTTTTTGTGAATACTTGTCGGTCCTTAAGTAGTCTCCCACGAGGACCGCTCTATGGGCAATGGGGTTATTCAAATACTCCGTATAGGTAGACTGCAGATCTTTCCTTCCGTGGGAGACACGTAGTGGGACACGGACGCCGCCTGAAGCTTTCAGCTGCCCACAGTTGGTCGACAGTCCAATCGTGTTGACAGGAATAGGAACAATCATTCACCGCCACCAAGAGCTGAAAAAGCTCACTTTCATCTGAAACTTAATTGACCAAAAGATAGGTTGACGAACTATCAATCCTTTCGTGATCGCCCCACATGGATAACCTCACGTTGGAGATCGCAGGCCACACCAACTCTATTTACGGCTAGCGATGATCGGATGAGTTGTCTTCTGCAGACTGTTTAGGAAGCTTTTGTTCATAGCATAATTAAGCTTCTGTAGTGCCTTTACGTGTCCTTTACTGAATAGATTTTACTGACACTGCCGGGGAGCCGATCGAATGTCCTCGGCAGATGCCTTGTGCCAGTTATACGAAAGCATGAACAGTCTTAGCTCAAACTGACCAAGCTGAACTAGAACATTATGCGCTAGGTCAATTAAGGCGCCTTTAGCGATTCAAAGGGATCCAACATCCGCCGGAATTTTCTACCGAAGGGCGAGGGACTTAGGACTCAACAGCTCCTGAGCTTCATGAAGGCATCGATGCGAAATCGATGCAGTTGTTGCTAACTACTGAATGTGAGCTTTGCAGTGCCGCTTAACGTTTTATTGGTGTAAACTCTATTGGGGAAAGACGCAGAAGATCACAGTTTCCAAAGGCTGAGACTGGGAGGCAACGAACCCAACTTGAGAATACTCCTTACTGTTCGTCTTCTTTTCGTTTCCCGACATGATCAGCATTGACGTGTCTCTAATGAAGGCATCTAGACGGCGAACAATTCTCCTTATTTTCGATAACTCAATCGGACTGCCGATCAACTGCGGGAGGCATTCCAGCTGAAAATCTCATGCAAGTTATCTTCAGCTGCCCCACAATCTTCCGGCTATATCCGTGCGTGAGGGCTACTTTAGGCTTCACTATCCATAATTGTTGTATAGAATCGCTCTATCTCCTAGTAGCTAGCTTTCAAGTATTGCCTAACACCTATTTACCAGTGTAGCCTTGCTTCATGACTTCAACCTTATACACACCGACATAAAGCTAGAAAGTAACTTTTTTTTCTAAACCTATCCGTTTGCTGAAAATTAAACATCATCGAAAGCAATTTCCTGAAGGTCTCTATTCTCTACTATATACACGATAGTATACTTTGACTTTGTATGAGTTTTAGAAGGATGAGACTCTCAAATAAATCACAACCACGGCATCCATGTAACGAACTGTGGTGTTGCCGTTGGCCATAAGGATGTGACTTTGAAGTCAATTTGCCTAGTCTTTTATTATTGTGGTTGCCAATCCACAGTCGAAGTAGCCATAGGGGTAGAAGAACTTGAGACTAGAGCTTGAGAATGTATGACAGTCGTCAAATCCCGCCTAATTCTTATGTTAGTTGAGTCACGGTAAAGGCGTAATCCTCTCCTGCTGTTCTTCCGCTAATTATCTGCGCTTCGCATTTTCCTTTCGTTTTCTTTCCCTAAGGCTTTTCTTTTTTTTTACTTTCTTTTCCATGGCATGCGCCTTATCTATGGCTCCGGATTCGAGGAGCAGTTGGATCATAGTACACTTCTAAAACGGGCCCGCCGACGGTTGGATATACTGATGGTGAAGTCTTGATTAGGCATAATTCTGAGAAAGTATAAATGTCTATACGGAGCCGATGTGTGGAGTTAGATCGGGCGATAGTCCACCAGGGAATGAAAAGGCCCGACAGCTCACAGGTTACAAAGCTAAAGTTGAAGAAGCGGGGGATCTCCTGGCAATGGAATTACCTTCTAAAAGCAGTGGGTACTTCTAGGTTTAGCCCTACAGATAGACTAGTGTTAGGTTCATAGGGATATGTACTCCTATAGCTTAGGGCATACTTCCTTCAAATAATCCCAGTAAGTTACTTGTAAATTTCTCTGAGTCAAGTGCTGTTCTCCGTGGCTTAGCTACATTAATCTCCCCTTCAAAAAGAAAAGGAGTTGTGTGGCAATGGAATATTCTGCATTATCGTGTGACAAGAAACGTGTTCTGTCTCGAAGGTGGTACAAAGTCCGTCTTTGACATGGGGAGTGGACAAGAAATAAGTATATTATTCAACCTGTTGAACTACATTGTAGAAGGAATAGGCTGCAAGGAAATGCTTGACCTATATAGTCTGGTGTTATTAAGAAACTCGTTAGTGCTTACCTCAGTATTGGTGATGCCTAGTCTTCTAATGCACCACGAACCTCTTAGTGTTAACGACTTCATTCTTTTTAGCAACGTATATCTGTTTTCTGTCTACACGCACTATTCTACACTTAGAGTACTAGAAAAATGTTCGAGGAAACCTCGCCTGACGCATTCTGGGGGGTGCAAACAGCCAAATCTAAGTCAGTATGCTGTGTTGCTTATTCTATGACCAGCCACGAGCTAACATCTCGAAAGCTTTTGCGAGGAGGTCGGTAGCTACTAGAATGCTATTAAGAACTTCTATATGCTACATGCTGCTAATACACATGAGTCGGAACAGGATTATGCGGTGACAAGATACATCGCCGAGTTCATCAACAGTTTGACCAACCTTGTTTACAGTAAGCGCCGACGCTAATCTTCATCCTTTGCCATTAAAGGGCCTCACAAGCAATGTAGTATTCTACGCGATTTATGGAATCCGCAAGCTGCGACAAAAATCGAGTCGCGATGTCTTTCGTGCCATCCCCTACTGGGGTTTAATGGCTGTTGGAATATGCTCCGCTGCATTTCACATTAGCCTCAAGTATCACACCCAAATGTGTAAGTCACACTCATATTCAACATCGGTGTTTGGCTTGAGTGAGCTTACCCTCATCACCTGTTATGGGTATTAGTGGATGATCTCTCTATGCTCTTCACGACCACCCCCGTTCTACACCAGGTCTTGACTGTCAATGTCAGTCGCAGACAATCGGTTATGGTGGCTGTCCTACTATGGTCATCTCTTATGAGCCTAGTGGTCTATCATGTCCGAACGGATGAGCTTCTTTTGCACTCGTTATCGTTTGCTGGCATGGTGATCGGCGTTGGGATTCGCACGATGCAGCTGATCAACGCTCGGACCCTAGCAGGCTCACCGGCTCGCAAGCAGATTTGGGGAATGTACGGTTCGGAGGAGGTATGTTATCATCATAACATCTTCTTCTGGTATGTATTGACGCACGGGATAAGTGATCTTTAACTTGGGATTCTACCTCTGGGTGATTGATGGGTGGATATGTGGGTTTTTGAGAAGCGCAAGGGAGAGGATAGGTCTTCCCTTGGCTTTTCTGTTAGAGCTTCACGGGTGGTACGTCTTTACCCATTTTCATATCACTCTCCTTTCTCCTTCGCGCTATCGAAACTCATGTTAGAGATGGAACAGGTGGCATATCTTGACTGGAATTGGCGCCTATATCTTCATTGCAGTGGTAGATCATCTCGTGTCTGGTGAAAGTCACGATGGTATTGAAGAATCTTTTGCCTGGCCTGCTTCATGGGCCTCTAGGTCCGTCTTCGCGGGAAGCAATCCTGAGGAGATTCATAAGAAACATAGTTGAGGGCGCGAGTACGTTCGTGCTCTAAGCTTGGAGATTGAGATTCCGCAGGATTCCCTACGCATGTTATCACTATGATATGTAGATATTCTTTGTAGCGATGGGATAGTGAACTTGGTTCTATGCGAGGACGTACTTTGCTCATATACTATCTACGTGAGAAGAGGAACTTATGCATCGGTCATTAGATAGTTCTCTATGCATTTCGTATTGATCTATCACTACATCACATGTTTTTTTAGATCTAGTACCTGAACACCAGTAAACCCTCAAATATCAAGCCCAGACAATCTTAGTTAGGAAACGGCCAATCTTCGAAGAATGCCGTTAAACCCCGACTCATCGAACACGCCATAACACTCGTATGTTCCTCGCCCTCATACTCATTCACAACGACAGTATGTAACCGCTCGCTACTTCGCACCATCTCAACAAGATCACGCGCATTATCGCCCATTCTCAAATCCGACGCAATCTGCTTTCGCGCCTCATAGTGATCAAGTGGCTCGTTATTCCACTGAGGTGGGCTTTGTTCATGCGACCCAAAGAAAACTATCAGCGACGGCGTCTGCTCATCCGATTCCTTCTTCTTATCCAAAAATGACTTTGCCTCATGCAATATACACCGACTATTCCACCAAATTGAGGGACTACTCGCGATATAGCAGTCAAAAGACTGCGGGCGTGTGAATAATGCGTGTAGGGCAAATAACCCTCCATATGAATGGCCATATAGAGCTTCTCTTGAAAATGACAGCTTCGGAAATCGCTCCTTGATCGCGGGACGAACGGCTTTATCAATAAAGTCGAGACAGAGATCCGCTCCTCCGTATCCGGGTATTTGGGCCTGTGTGGGTGGTGTTAGGTCTAAACTGCGACGACGCGCATCGTACAATTTTCTGGTCAAGGGATATCCGATCGCGACGACGATTCCTCCTCCGGCGAAATGTGATGAAGCTGCTCGGCGCCAGGCGGCTTCTGTCGCGGTTAGGAATAGTGCGTTTCCATCGACAATGTATCTGTTTTGGTTAGAGAAAGTCGGATTAAATTCTCGCTTGTACTAACATGATCGGAAGCTGCTCGTTTCCAACAGGAGGGTCATGGCCTTGCCAATGGAGTGGCCAAGAGACTTGAATCAAGTATGATTCACCCTGTTCACTGTCCAGGTAGAATTGCTCCGAGTTGGGGAGTGTGATTGCTGCTGCTTTATCGCCCATATTTACGGTTGATATCTGCCTAATGGATCTTGTGAAGCAGGGAGTAAGCTGTGGGCGTGGTAGAATGGTGTCACGGAGAAAGTTGAGCTGACTGGCCGGGGCGAAGGTACTTCTGAGAATTTCCCTCGGAAGGGATGGTCTAAGGAAGACCGATGCCGCAGCCAGCGTTCGGGTCCACATATTGGAGGCGAGGGACCAAGAAAGCACTACGTACTACTGCTATACTGGGTATCTGCTCCTTATCTGATGAGCCCAATGCCCGACGCACTAAGAATTAGTGCCGGCTAGGGGCGAATTAACACCCAATCGCCTCGAAGGCCGGTTATATTATCAGATCAGATTAGATCATGGTTGTCCGGATGAACTCTCACGGAGTCACGGCATCTCGTATCCGGTGCGTATGGGTCTGAGTGAGCCCCAATTGGTCATTGGTTGGAATTCTTATCCCCGGAATAATCTTTTACATTAGAATTTTAGTGTGGATTGTGGTCTTTCATTTGTGCAACTGTTCTAACTCTGGTCGACTGACCACTCGAGCCGTTGGCCTCCTGTATGTTAGAAAAACTCCGAAGGACCCCAAACTGCCAAATATTCATCCGGATCGACCTGGGTCCAATAAATGAGAAACACTGCATATCGAGGGAAGAAAATTTCACGGCTGGATACTCTTGGGACTACACTAGTGACTGCGATTAGTGACTTGGCGGCGGGGCTCGTAACAACGGACTTGTCATGGGCAAGAGTTTTAAGGGATTCAGTGAGCTCACACAAGGCCCAGCCGTATAGCTAGAGGGATGTGTAGCTAGAAATACCTCTATGACCCATCTATCCTAAGGTTCAACGAATCTCACAAGCAGTATAGCAACAAAGTTCTCAGCCCAGTGTAATGAGCATTTCGCGATACTTGTGAACACTAATCGTTAGCTTCAACTGGAGCTGGCATTTTCGATTTAAGATACATGGCACGTAGAGCATATGGATGGCTGTGACTGAAAAAGCTGCTGGATTTATGATAGCGGACTACTTCTCTGTGGACCATTCGAACTCTTAAGGCGACCCATTCTATAGTACGGTTCTGATAAATTCATGGGAATCATATTCCTCGCCTCGTTTGATATTCGTTCATTTACTGAGGTAGGGTAAGATAGTTGTGGTGCATGCTGTGCGAAATAGCGGCGATATATAAAATCATCTTGAGTTGAATGGGAAGTTCATATCTTCGATGTAGATCAGAAGACGCCTTTGCAACAGTCATGCTGCGATTATGCAAAAAGCCTATGCATGCAATGCGAATGACTCGGCTCAATATAAAAGGAAAAGCAGCAAGTCGTGTTAATGTATTGATAAATTGCCGACGAAAAAGAGTCGCGTTCTTTACGGGTATCATGCTCAAACCTCTATAATTGAAGGTCCGGTTATGTGAACAAACAGCTGGCCGAAAGTATAGACTACTGGCAATTGTGAAATAATTAGGAGATTTAAATTTTCAGTATTTAGCACAGACTTTACTCCATTCACGCAAGTGCTTTACCTGCCCCAATGATGGGATGCTGAGGCGTTTTCCGCTTTCGGCAAATGTTGGGCGGGTTGTTGCGGTGGTCATTCTTACCTGCGTCTTACAAAGCGGCGAGACCCTCTTCTTATTACCGAATATGAATGCGTAAACTAAGCCAGGTCAAGCCAAGCGCGCTATCAGTGTTGAAGTGGATTCCAAAATCCTTGGAGGGTTTAAGGGTCTGGGCGTATTGTTATGACAGTCCGATACATACAAGACGTGACCATACCATCCAATACAATACACAATACCTGACCAAACGGAACCCTAATCAGATGCCACGACTCCAACTCCTGGCCCCTTGGCATCAATATTGTGCCCTTGGCATTGCTCGCTTGAAGAATCCGCTCGGATCTGATAAAAATTGAGCGACGGTCTAGTTCTTGTCCGAGGTCGGCAGATTGCATCAGAAAGGGAATGGAATGGTCGGGTGGATGCGCGATGTGTCATGCCCAGAGAACTAGAGATTGCTTGCGCCTAATGGACTTTTGCAGACGGGAGCAGAGTGCTGCCGAAGCTTTGACTTGACACTTCAGTAGCGATCCCGTTGAAGTCTGTCCTTTCCTCTTTGTATGTCCGTCTGGCTGCTTCGTACCGTTGCTCACGATAGAGTAACGGCAAACGTCCCAAGGCATCATGGGTACTGCATCTGAAGCGTCCAAGGACGCAGAGGCGCCAGCTAAGCAAAGTGTAAGTCAATCCCTGCCTTAATCTGCATGAATTCACGGAGCTCATCGTGGTGTTCTTGTCCACAGTTTATGCGCCGTGCCACCTCGTTCGGTCGTTTGCTGGTCTATGGCAGCCCCTCGGCGTCTGACCTAGCCCTCCTCTTCGTCGGATTTGTCACTTCAATTGCCTCTGGAATTCCCTTTCCTATTATGTCAATTGTTTTTGGACAGCTAGTGGATGGACTAAACTCGTCAACGTGCAACGTCACCCCCTCCAACGCCGACTCCTACCAAGCGGGCATCAATGACAAAATCCTGTTGATCGTATACATCGGTATCGCCTATTTCGCTCTCATTTACATTTACGTACTCTGCTGGAATCTCTCCGGTGAGCGCCTAGCCCAGCGTCTGCGAGAGAAATATTTCAGCGCTATCCTGCGCCAGGATGCCGCGTTCTTCGACAACCTACCCGCTGGAGAGGTATCTTCGCGAATCACCGGAGAAATCGCCGTCATACAGCAAGGCTCATCAGAGAAAGTCGGAATTGTGATAAACAGTATCGCATTCTTCATAACCGCGTACATAGTGGCCTTCATTAAGGACCCCAAACTGGCCGGCATGCTGGTCTCCCTCACCCCAGCATACCTGATCATGTCTATTGGCGGAGGATACTTCGTGCAGAAGTTCTTCGGCCGCGCACTGGAAGGTATGGCGAAGGCCTCGTCGGTCGCGCTGGAGGCATTTTCAAATACAATGGTTGTACAAGCCTTTTCGGCAAATGCCCGGTTGGAGGAGAAATTCGTTGAAGTCTTGCGTCCTGCATTGTCAGCCGGCGTTTCGAAGTCGATTGCTGCTGCCACCCAGGCGGGTCTTATATACTTCATTGCCTTTTCGGCCAACGGTCTTGCTTTCTGGCAAGGATCACGACAAATCGCAGACGCTGTGGAGTCAGGAGGCGATGGTATAACGGTGGGGAATACATTTACAGTTATTCTTATTCTTGTCGATGGTAAGTGTATCAATCACATATGGTCTTTAGCTATAAGTCATGCTAATCGAGTTCCTAGCGTCTTTGATTCTCAGTCAGGCCGCCCCCTTTTTGCAAAGCTTCGACGCCGCAGCCGTAGCCTTCGGCAAGCTGGAAGCCGATATCGATCACCCGACTACCATTGACGGCACCGCCGAAGATACCGGTCGTGTGCTGTCAGAGGTTACGGGAAATGTGGAATTGCGGAACGTCTCATTCAAGTTTCCGTCCCGACCGGACAAGCCCGTGCTCCAGGACCTCTCGTTGACCTGTCCAGCCGGTCAGCAGACAGCTATTGTCGGACTTTCAGGCAGTGGAAAGTCTACCGTCGCCGGGTTGATCTCCCGATTTTACAATGTGGATGAAGGCGCGGTACTGTTAGATGGTCACGATGTCAAGGACCTCAACGTGAGATCTGTCCGTAGCCATATAAGTCTCGTACAACAGGAACCATGTCTTTTAGACCGGTCCATTCTTGAAAACATCGCGCTGGGCCTCATCAACTCTCCCAGACACGATCACCTACATCCGATTCTGATGGGTAGCGTTCTCGCGGATGTCGCGGCAGCAGTGCGAGACGGGAAAGATCTGGTGTCGGCTTCTCTGGAGCATGGGGATGGCGCACGAGAAATCGTGGAATTGGTCCTGCACGCTGCTTTGTTGGCCGATGCGAATGGATTCATTGAGCATTTGAAAGAAGGCTTTGGAACACAAGTTGGATCGAAGGGCAATCTCATCAGCGGCGGCCAAAAGCAACGCATCTCCCTAGCGCGCGCTCTGGTGAAAGATCCGCGTATCCTCATCCTGGATGAAGCTACTGCATCGCTCGACTCGGCGACCGAGGCGCGTATCCAAGAGGCTCTAGATAACGTGGCGGTCGGCCGGACTGTGATTACCATTGCCCATCGTCTGTCGACTATCAGGAATGCTGACAACATTATCGTCATGCGCCAAGGCAAACTGGTGGAACAAGGAACCCACCAGCAATTGCTAGAAGCCAACGGTGCTTATGCTGAGCTGGTTCGTCTCCAGAACCTCAACGTTCACGGTGGCCAAGATGATGGAGAGACGGAGGTGAGCTCCGCTCGGTCTGATTCCTTGGTACCGGTTATCAGCGAGAAGACCGGAGCCCTTGAGACGTCTGCTGTGGCCGATGCCATTGACGAGGAGAAAGCTAAACCTGCGGAGCCAGAGAGTGCGATCGAGGAAAAGCGAAGCTTTGGATCAACCGTAGGCTCCATGGGTTCCCTTTTCCGACCATACACATTCGTGCTGATCCTGGCGATCGCTGGGGCTGTGATCATCGGCGGCACTTATTGTGGATCGTCGGTGATCTTCGGTAACGTCGTGGGCAAGCTTAGTGGCTGCGAGGAGCCTGAGTCCATTCGTCATGCCGGAGAGCTTTTTGGACTTATGTTCTTTGTGCTGGCCATTGTCGAGTTCCTTGCTAACTTTCTCAGCTGGTCGCTCTTTGGCTGGGTGGCTGAACAAGTTATTTACAAAGTGCGCATACTATCGTTGCGGTCTATTCTCGAGCAGGATTTGGCATGGCACGAGTCAGCAAATCGGAACCCATCACTACTACTGTCATTCATTACAAAGGATAGCAGTGCGTTGGGTGGTCTAACAGGCTCTGTGGTCTGCACTATCCTTTCAGTCCTGGTTAGTCTCGTCGCAACTATTACCATGACACACATCATTGCTTGGAAGATTGCTCTAGTATGTCTATCCGTGATCCCGCTGTTGCTGGGCGCCGGCTACATGCGAGTTACCACCCTGGCTAGCTTCGAGGAGAGACACCTGGAGGCTTTTGCAAATTCCGTGGGTATCACAGTTGAGGCCGTCAACTCAATCAAAACCATCATGTCGCTGTCTCTGGAGCACGAGGTGCTCGGCACATACCGTCGATCACTCTCGGCCCCAATGCGCCAGATCACTCGACAGAGCGCTTGGGCGAATCTATGGCTTGCCGTCGGGTACGGACTGAGTAACTTCCTCTATGCACTGGCATACTGGTGGGGATCAAAGAGAATCATCGCAGGTGAATACACTCAAACGCAGTTCTTCATCGTGCAGCTAGCACTGCTCGTCAGCTCTCAACTATGGGGACAGATGTTCGCCCTCGCCCCTGATGTCTCACGCGCATTTCAGGCCACACGGAGACTATTGAATCTGCTCGACTTAGGGTCGACAAAGAAGCTATCTGCACCTCTTCAGCTACTAGGGGATGTCGAAGCCACAGCACCTCCCCGCGAGAAGACATCCTCTTCTGAGTCCCGCGACGGCATCAGTGTTGTCTTCAAGCAAGTTCGCTTTTCATACCCTGCACGCCCAGACACCCGAGTGCTACACAGTCTGGATTTGAGCGTCCAACCTGGACAGTTCGCTGCGCTCGTAGGACCCAGCGGAGCGGGCAAGTCCACAATAATCTCACTCGTTGAGCGACTATATGGACCTGACTCCGGAACCATCGAAGTTGACGGCCACAATATCGCCTACAGCGACGGCTCATTCCGGGATGATATTGCCTATGTTCCTCAACAGAGTGTGCTGTTCGAGGGAACGATCCGATTCAATCTGACCCTAGGCGCCAGGCCAGGCCAAGCAGTCACCCAATCTGAATTAGAGGAGGCATGTAAACTGGCCAACATCCATGACACGATCATGCAGCTGCCAGATGGATACGATGCCTACTGTGGGCCAAACGGTGATCGGCTTTCTGGGGGCCAGAAGCAGCGATTAGCAATTGCGCGCGCTCTCATCCGTAAGCCCAAGCTTCTACTACTGGACGAGTCGACCAGTGCGCTCGATGCAGAGTCGGAGAGATTGCTGCAGGATGGGCTTGAGAAGGCCACGAAGCATATGACCGTTATTGCAATTGCGCATCGACTGTATACTATCCGCAAGGCGGATGTGATCTTCTTGATTGAGGATGGTCGGTGTGTTGACCGGGGAACTCATGCACAGCTGATCGAGCGCAGCGAGAGCTATCGCGTAAATGCCCTGAACCAGGCTGTGGATGGCTGAAGGTCTTTCTTTATCTCTGGTTTAGGAGGGAGCTTACTGCGTTTCATGGGTATTTTCCTAAGAGGCCGTTGACCCTTTCTTGGATTGAATGGCAATTCCATTACTAGAAGCATAAAATTATATAGATCTCTTTGTCTGCATTGTTATTTTTCAATGTCTTAATTATAATCTTTATAAAGTTTCACGTTCACTCTAGCTAGCCCAAGATTACCCAATAATGTGATTCTATTCTTTGTTGCTCTACATTGGAATTCTAGTCTTCATAGGGCCAATACATTACTAACCCTAATGGCAACCCACCATTATTACTATAAAGCCCTTAATGATGATGCTAAATGGATATGCACACAATTCCACGAAATAGATTAATCGATTGAGTGTTGTAAATGAAGGTATTGAAAGATGAAATATCTATAAATCTCACACATTGATGCCATCCACCCGGAGTATTATCTATGACATATCCAAAGCAAATTACGCGACAGAGTTCTTTTTAGTAACATTTATAAAACATCAAGATAACTGAGTAAAATCAAATTACCTCCCCACAGGAGTATCAACATTAAGCTCGATAAAACGAGCCCATCCACACACAAACACACATAAACAACCCATCATACCCTCGTCGAAAACACCATCAACAAACACAATAACATCAGAACACAACACCCTTGGTCTGCGTCATATTCTTCAGATTCAAGTTCCGGATCATAAACACCGCAATAAAGGCAATCGCCATCAGCCCCGTTCCCGCGGCCAACATTCTCGTCTGCGAATAACCATATGCCTTTTGAATAGCGATTCTCTCGGGGCTATTCACAGCATAGCTTAGCTGCACCGGCAAACTGGCATAGATGCTGGCCAGGTTCGGCAGCGCGGACTCAGGGAGATAGCGCGCAAGGGAGCTCTCAAAGGTGTTTGTCCAGATGGCACCGGAGATGGCATTGCCCACCGCACCACCGATACCACCGGACACGAATAGAATGGCCATTGCGGCGGCGACGTGTTGGTGGTCGACGGCGGCTAGGACGGCGAGTTGCATGCAGAGGGTGAACACGCTACCGCCGACGGAGATGAAGATCTCGCACATGACGATGTAGCCAATGTATCCGTTCGGTTGACGGAAGTGGATCATGAGGCCTTGGGCAAAGATGTAGAGAGGCACACCGATCAGCAGGAGCCATCGGAAGTAGCCTGTTTTGCGGATCAGGTAGCCGACGATGAATAGGAGTACGCCGGAGACGACCTGGAATGTGCTGTTAACGTATCCGGCCTCGGCGACGGTGAGGTTATTGACGACTTGGAGGAAAGACGTGAAGTAGCTGTTCCAGCAGTAGTAGGACATTTGATATACGAAGTCGAGGAGACATGCGCCCAGGACGGTCCGGTTGAGTAGGTAGGTATGCTTCAGGAATGGCACGGGAGCCAGGTATACCTGATAGGCGGCGAAGAGAAGGAGGAGGACAAAGCCGACTACAATCATGGCGATAATGTAGTCTGTCTTCCAGCCCTGTGGAGCAGAGCGGGCTAGTGTGAATGGGAGTAGAAACACGGTGAGACCGGCAGCGAACAGGATGACACCCGGCACTGTTAACAAAAGGATGTTAGCAACTCCAGTAGTTTAGGAGGGCTGCGTTGGGTGACCCACAATCAAACTGTATAAAGTAGTGTATTATGTTCTGTACCAAGGTTCGGCCACTCCTCTCGTGATTTACAAGGCCTTTCTGCTTAGCCTTACGAAGGTTGACCTTCAACACCACGTATAAGGGCATGGCGACCGCGGGTATAATGATGGCAAAGCTGCCGAAACCCCATCGCCAATTCACGTGTACTAAGAATTCTTCTGCTGCTTTGGATCCTGCAAACGCAGTAATCATCCATGGAGATGAGACGAAAGCGAACGCCAACCCTCGATTTCTCAGGTTGGTTACGTCGGCTGAGAGGACATTCACGCTATATGACATGCCGCCAAGGCCAACTGATTGGAATACCTGTTATGCGTATAACGGTTAATAAGTTCAAGGGCTCTGACTGTTCAAGGGGGGTCATATTACCTGTGCTGCGCAGAAGGTAGGAAGGTTGTTGGATGCTGCCATGAGGATTAAGCCCAAAGTGGCAAAGCCAAGCATAAGGAGAAAGCCTTCAGCACGGCCCCAGACGTCCAGCATCTTCGCCATAGGGATATACACCGCCGATGTCATGGCACTTGCTACAATTTCGATTACAGTCAACAGGGAATGAGACTGGAAATCACTCGTAGCATATGGTGTCAAGCTAGCCAGGATTGAGGACCTGAATCCATTAGCCAGGGTGTAAATCCAGATGCTATTAAGAAAAATTCGTATTAGTTACATACGGCCACAAGTAAGCGTCATTGGGGGTAGAAAATACAGTATCAGGAAGGTGGCCAGCGTTGCCTTTGACCATGCCAGAGTCACGGCCTCGATATCCTTGACACCACGCTGTGCGTCTTCGTGCGGTAATGATATATCATCATCACTGCTTGCCGTCTTATCTTCAGGTGAGCCGGTGCCAGCTTCCTTGTCATATGGGCCTGCATTAACGGTTACCGGAGTTTCAATATCTTCCACGGTAGGAGCCTCATGAGTGTCATTAGGCGTCTGGCGCCCAACAAGATGTTGAAATCTATCCCCGATTGCCATCGTTGTTGGATCAGCCCGGTGAAGACGCAAGGAGCACGCAACGGAGAGCTAATCATAAAAGAGGGAAGAGCCGAAGCTTTAAAGCGGATGTGCAGGCCCAGCCAAACGGTAGCCCTTGCAGCTTCACGCATCAGGCGGTAGGAAAAAATAGAATTTTAATCTCATCTGATAAAAAGTAAGATTAGCCGGGTGGTCCATGTTCACCGAGATCGGCTGTTTGGGTACTGATTCGAGAATCAGCTCACACGGGGCGAACCGGGGAGACCGTTCGGAAATTTCTTGGTATAAATTTATCTGATTGATTGATTAGATCCGACTCTCTGGGCAATTAGCAAACAAAAGCTCGGACGTGGGGTGGCATGAAGTCGACTGATTCGACGTTAACTAGTCTTCCATATGTGGCGTGCATCTATGCACATTTTTCACAAGGATCTCGACTTGGCTTCTGAACCCGCGCATCGGAATTTACCTTCCGTGCTTACTATCTTGATAAGACTAGGTATATATACATTATACAGCAGAAAGGAGCTTCAGGAGCCCCTTGGGTCGTCGGGTCGCGTGTTAAGACAAGAATCTGAAGATAATAGAGCTGGACTCAATAACAGCGTGACCATCAAACAAAATTGAAAAAGAAAGAAGTTGAACAAGCAGGCAGCAGGTGTGGAACATTCCAATATGACTCTATGATAGGTTGGCATTCAATTGTTATTACAACTCAATACGAGAAGCCAAGTCCCAAGATTACGCCTAGCCCCAGGCTAAAAGCGCACTATTACCAGGCTTCCCTGATATTGCCCGGGTTGTTGTACGAGTCTCACCTAAAAGCCGCACGATACTTATTTGCAACTAAAGGCAGTTAGGGTTATCGCAAACTTCCGATGTTATTGCTCTGTGGCTCGGGTACGATAGTTCTTCAAATTCTGGACACCTAGCTAGAGCTGATTCAGAGCCCAGGACAGAGCACTACTTGACCTAATTGCCATGTAGGGCCTTGGCGGGTTGCACCATTCGGCCTTGGCTCTATGGACTGAATTTTACTAGCCGAGCAGAAGCAAGGGAGGATTGGAGAGAGGCATTTGGTCCCAGCTAGGGGTGATGAGAAACCCGCTCGACCACCACGTCTATATTGCCTCATTTGACATTACTTGACGTGGCAAAATTATTTCATTGATAGTTAGAGGGACTTTGTAACCCATATATCCCAGGAGCAATTGACTTGACACAAGAACTGGGAACAACTACTGTACAGGAACCAACGAGACCCATTCATCCTTGGTAATTTGATACCGCACTTCGCCTTCCTCGATGCCAGGAGGTGGGGTATCGTACTTGTTGTGAAAGGTATAGGCATGTTTCAATCCACAAGCTGCCATTACCGCCCGAGAAGCCACGTTCACAGCCATAGTCTCGCCAAACACCTCAGATAGACCTAAGTCCTGGAAAGCGTGCCTCAGCAACTCGCGTGATCCTTCCTTCGCGTAACCTTGCCGCCAAAACTTCGGTAAAAGACGGTACCCAAACTCTGATCGGTCACTTCTGAATTGCTCTGGTGTGCCTTCGCTTGGGCAAGGAGCCAGTACCCACCAGCCAACAAACTCGCCGCCGGCGAAGCCGACCCAACACCCGAAGCCGGGTACGAGCGTTGCTGCGTGGAGGAGCCATTTGTGTACTTCTTTCGCTTGTTCGTCGTCAAGTGGCTTGCCAAAGCCGATGTATTTCATGACTTGCGGATCCTTGTCCAGCATCTTGGTGAAGTCGCTGTGCTCGGGGCCAAGGGGCACCAATTCGAGGCGCTCAGTGCGCAAAATTGCTTGGGTCATGGTGGCCGAATGAGGACGTAGAGTATGAGCTAGCAATGTGCAAAGGTCTTGATCTTCTTCTTGCAGGTATGGTTGTACAGTTCAAGCTTTCCGCCATGCTCACTCTCCCCTTATATATTTGCGATCTAGCTATCAGAGAAGGCTGCCAGGATTGCTGAGCCCCAGTTTTGCTGAGACGGCTTCTCGTTTTACTGTAAAGAAACGACTGTAAGCTCGATTCTACTGTTGATCTACTCCTAGTTCATAGTAAGTCTTTCTTGGGGCCAAGCCATTCTGGATAAAGGATGTATGTCTATGTCCTTGTGCACTCATCTATTACGGCGCTCATTGGTCCTCATCGATGATCTTACCTGCATTACTTGCAGCCGTAGATTAACCCACAAAGCGAGAACCTGATAAGATTCAACGATGCCGATGGCGGCCGTCTTCCACTCCCTACGAATGGGTCAAACATCTCGCTACGGAACCGTATAGCATGGCGCCAAGGGTCTGGAAGAGACGATACTTGGTTTTTTCGGTGGAAATACCGTGGAAATGTTGACTGTTTTAGCTTGCGTGATTGATAATGATGATCAACCTACGCTTTCCTAGGACAGTCAACACCCTCGAAAACATGACCCAGTGGGGAGGACACGATGTAGGACAAGGGCCTCGGACCCATTCAAGTTCTTAGTAGCAGTCGAGTACGGCTACTTGGCAAGGTGCTGCAATGGCCATTCCCGGTTCTACAATGCTCATACTATAGACTGTTCATCAGGTTTGGACAAGTATTGCCGTGAACATGCGAACCAAGTTAACCCTTAGACCAGAGGAAATCCTGGCCAGCGTTGAAGCCCGTATCTCACACTGTACGGAGTATGTGAAACAGGATATAAAAGAGTGTGGCTGTATGATTAAGAGAGCCACAGTGATTAGAAATCATATGGCGGAATGGAAGGAAGCCAAGATTGGTAAAGTTTCAATACATACCATACAGTATGTCATTTATGTATGTTATATACCGTCCTGACCATACCATGTTGGCGCCAAGTCACCGGGATCAGATTAGATGGATAGATAAGATTAGTCCAGAGACCAGGCCTTGGCAATCAGGCCTATCTTGGTACGGACCTCCGAGGACCGAAGGTTGCAGGATCAAGCCCCTATCACTTTTACTGTAAGTTCTGTGGCCTACGGAGTAGTTCCGTAAACTTTATCAACTACGGTACTTATTGTAGGGAATTGATGTAATGCAAGCCCCACTGCATCACTCTTAACGTGCACCATGGTATATACGCAAAAGTATCGATACTACACTTAGTAAAAGAGGCCCAACGTATAGGTAAACCCTTGGGGTTAAGGATCCTATGAGTTCTGGGGTTAGTTATCGGAGTAGATAGTGGATCATGGAGGAAAGTGGCACCATACTACTAGTACTCTGGAGTCTGTACCCTTGTTACCCGCTGAAAAATCGTAACAATTTACTTGGGCTTGGCAACCTTATGCCCAGAATGCCCAGAGGCTCGGCTTCGTCCATTATAGGCCGAGATTTTTACGCGAGCCCTCGGCTGCAATACTTTAGACCCTTCTCTATCTAAATGAGATTACATGCCAAGGATCGCTGCTACCAATTACTGCAATAGGCATACTAATCCCAAAATATTATACCGGTTCATGTAATTCTGTTTGGTGGTATTAATATAATCAAGTAGGAGTAAGTTCCAACCGAGTCTACTTAAAAGTATTGAACGTGTTTTGCAGGAACTATGGTTGCTGTGAGATGCCCGTGGGGCCAATCGACCATGATTATGTAAATCCTGTACGTTATCCTGAGTGTCGTCTTGTTAACATGATTTCTTTCTTTCTGGTCTTGTCTCTTTTCTTTATGTTGTTTGGCAGCATATTCCGATAATGGAAGGTTTGGACCCAGATATCGGTACCGATTCGGGGTCATAACCTTGCGGCTTTTGCCGCCTTTGCGGTGCAGATCGGGCTACTCTAGTCAACGTAGCGAGGTCGGTTAAACTTGTGGCGGGGTCCAGTGCATCCGTATAATCTTTCTGCCATGCGAACTACACTAGTACAAGTTGCATGAGAGTAGTATTAGCTGCTGATACAAGCAGCGGTGCTTTTGCTGCAGGAGCCCTGGCAGGTCCATTCCTAGTCTTTTCGCCCTCCGTACTCACATTTTGGGCCAGCGTGGGACCATTGGAATGGATCTTGGGCCCCGACAATATGGTAAACGGAAAGCTCCAAATCCGAGGGCGTTCCCTCGAGATCCTCCTCCACGAGAGTCAGATAGTCAGCTATGGATTGCCTAGCTCTTGTGTGAAAAGTAACTCGTCCCATAACGCAGGAAGTAAAGTATGTTGCAAGCTCTATCAGTTCATCCCTGCTGACCCGGGGCCCGCGCGCACTTTATCATCCTTTCATCATTTGTCCATGTAACAATCACTGGATCACGTCGCCGCCGTTAGATGGGTGTGCATTCGGAGCAATCTGTGCGATTCACTCTTTATACCTGCCAGATTTACGGGGCCGCCATGCTAAAGCCAGTTAGGGTAGCCGGTTCTCTTTGGGTAGCAGAATAATGTTTCGTTGGCAGCTTGGCAGATGATCATATTTGCCGTACCTTGTCATCCATCACAGACGATCTGCTCCGACTGTCCGATATTGTTTTCCTTCGAGTATAAGGACGGGCTCATCTATATCTGAAGTATTGAACTCAAACCTCTTTACCGAGGGTATAGAAGTATTAGTCTTATTATCACTCAAGACTAAGAGGTGAAAGGCTATATCTTGCAAGAGATATGCGGGCTTTTGGACGAAGGACTATAGATTCACATGCGGCACATTATTAAGCAACAAAGTGAAGACATTTAACCATCAGGGGCTGATTCTTTGTTTGCTAAACGCTCTTTGTAGATCTTGGTAATCCTTACGACTTGTCTAGATGCGATATTGAAGCGTCCCAACCAGCTTTCTATTGATCTCGTCAATTTGCTTCCATTGAGCAGCAAAAGTCTTACAGGCCGACGTTTTTTAAGATAAGGCTAAGAAAGTGCCTATGCGTAACATCCTAGATAACAAAGGCTCTAAAACAAATGATACTGCCATCATCGGAGATATCTTAATAGATGAGCGCTGGTTGCAGTAAGGGATCTCGTGGCCTCCGTCTCCCCACGCACACAACTGCGGTTGTTGCTCTTAATGCCTGGTCAGTCGTTTCAGCGAGGTATCTGCGCTCCCATGTGTCCCTCTCCGATGACCATTCACCCGATGTAAAGTTGGCAATGAGCGCTTCCTTGAATACGTCTTCTGACATGTGGCTAGGGCGAAGTTCACAGCTCCAAGTGACTGTGTTGCGTTCATGATCAATTTCTGCCGGGATCAGCGCGATGTATCGTCCCAGAAGAATGACTCCGCCTCTGACTCTGCCTCTGTGTGGAATACGATATCTGACTAGATTCCCGGTATATCGCAGCAATTCCCTGTGACTCATTGCAATGGCCCTGTGTCTGGCCCCAAAATCACGCTTGGTGAATATAATGTCCCTTGGAAACCAGCACCGGGTCAACAGGTTGGTAAGGTCGGTGTTCGTGTTGGGCAAAGGTTGCAAGTCTGTTAGACGAAGTACTGCGGACTGGGGGTCGAGAGACACACGAGAGTAGCAAATGTCATTTTCATTGCGTATTCGAAATGTTCCACATACCCACACCATCATGTTCTCTATTACCGTATGAAGCCCTCGCGTCACTGACAGAATGACTCGGTCAGGTTGGGCGAGAATGAATATGCATTCCCCTGATATACGTTGCACTGTACATAGGGTCAGATATTGATACCAAGCAGCCATGTCATTCGTTAACTCACTGTATATATTGTATGGGGGCATTAGCTCATCGGGATCCAAGAGGTCTCTGGCCACTTTGGTCAAAAGCTTCATTAGATAAATCAGACCATCACCACCCGACTGTGCAAGTCGCGCTCGACAAGTTGCCACATTAACACAATCTTCAGATCTCATCAATGTCACTTCCTGAAGCGGGCGGGCATTCTCTCTAACGTAAGATGGGAATTCCCACATGTGAATGACCCTTCTGTACCTCCGCTCTCTCGCTGTAAGGCATCTAAAATGGACTAGGTCTTTGGAAATGTTATTTTCTTCCGAATTGAAGCAGAAAGTAACTGGAAACGACAGAAACGGGCGGTGATGAGAAAGCCGATGATTTACCTGTTCGATGATTGAGCAAGATTTTCTTCAGAACAGTCGGCCTCTCTATGCAGGGTCCCATAAGATGCACCCATGCAGGTCGCGGAGGGAGTCCTAGTCTGCCGATTTCCTCCAAAATCTCACGCACCCCTCTCTTAAACTGTATCGTCAGAAGCTGAGTCAGGTGGAAATCCTCGGGCTCTATTTCATCGTTTTTACCTGCTTCGAAGATTGGCCTGGCCTGTTCGAAGGCTACCCTAGCGTTTGTAGGTCTCAAGGATCTCGGGGGCATGATTCATAAGAAAGGCTATCGCGCCAGTTTTCGTCCTTGTAAGGTATGTCGGAGAATAGGAAATGAGAAGTAGTCAGGATTAGCCCAGGGTTAAAGCAAGGTGATTATCACGGAATAGTAGACAACATGATGAAAAGCAGGAGTCATGAGAGGAATATATAGCCAAGCGTTTCAACATGCTAACTTATGTTCATTATCCCTTATGGAAGTTGCCTTTCTAAACCGAGGTTGACCGAATAACTGTAAGTTGGATTCTGGCTGAACCTGTACATCACAGACAGAAGCTTTCATTTGATCCTCTAATATTCCACTATCAATGGTCTATCATGGTAGGAAATTCTACATTCCTCATCGTTAGACCGGAGTATTGCACTATGGCCTCGTAAACATGTGGGTATAATAGGAGGAAGTGACGATATATGCAAATTCCGACGGATCATACCGTCCAACAATTGATCTCGTCGGTAATTTCACAAAGCCATGAAAGACATGCTGAAGCGAACAAACCATTACCCCTCTCGACAAGGGCCATTCCATGTAGTCTTTGTTACGGCTTACATCCTACTGACTATATTCCGGATTCTTGGTTCATATGCCTACAACATATTGATATATCCATACTGTCTACAGTTTTCTATAAGAAATGTCACACTTAATATCACAACCGCATCACTCGTTGAAATCCCTAATTAAGAAAAGATACATGCTAATTCAAACGGTATAATTTAACACAAGTGCTTTAGCTATCGGCAGTCATATTCCTTTTCATCTTCGCCCGAATCAGCCTTCCATAAGCTGTCACCCAAGGACCAACAACCATCCTTTCCGGTGCATATGATGGATCCAAGATGACATATCGTCACTGGTATCACGGGCTAGCCAAATTTCCTCTAGAAGCTCAAGAGCGTGAAGGTTGACAGGCAATCGATTTACAGAATACAAAGCGCGAAGTCGGTGCCGAACATCGTCTCTCAGCTTGTTATCTTCCCTCCTCAATTCTGAGCCAGCTGTAAGAATTGGGAGAGACTGGAAATTCAGATAGTTCGAGGAGGCTGGAATTTGGAGGAGGTGATCGACAGTTTCTAAAGCATAACGATGGATTAACGGTTCCAGACTAATCTCTCTAAGATATGGGTTTGTAAAAGTATCATTCCATCCGCGGATACGATAGAGCAGGATTAATCCGTGCTTTCTTAGTGACTCGTATAGAAGCGCCAGTGTAGGCTCGGTTGATGGCGCGTTCCACAGATACAACTGTTTTTCTAGTTGTGCTTCTCTGGTGAACAACCGATGTCCTGAATAGATGAGCTGTCGACAGTACCGGCCCAGGTTTCCCAGGATGAAGATTAGGTCTGTACACGATCCGTACATCGGATGATGCCAATGGCCAATTTGTTGCACGGCCAAGGATAGACCTGGTGTATTTAGCTCTTGCTGTTCGTCTAGATGTACGAGGTACGAACATCCCATATCCCAGTACAGATATATGCCCAGACAAAGTCTAAATAATGGGTTAAGATTCCAAGGATGCGATGTGTCCTCGAGCATTTTATTGATCAATGTGCGTGCGGCAAACAGATGCCATTTCCCAAAATCAGTCATATCACGATCAGCTCCGTGCGACAACGCCAGTAGCAACGCAGTAAGCATCGACAGTAATGGTCGCGTCTGCCCAGTCGCTAGTTCCTTTCAGAACGATGCCAGGGCTTTTCCCCTCTCCTCGAGAGCAATGCGTGCCACTTCTGCAGAGAAATATTGCTCATGACGGGCGCTTACGGACTGGATGATATGCACCAGCGCCGGAGATTCCTGTATGTGTCCCAGGACCGGAAATGAGAATGGATTGTCTTCAGGATCAATCACTAATATTCGACACACTCTTTCAAGCCAGTATTGGAGGAGCCGTCGATTGACGATGGTGTCCACTTGTGATGAGTACCAACGCGTCTCAATTTGCCATTGCGACAGGCGAGGCGTCGAAGAGCAAATTAAACCGCGACGGACGCAGCACAAGCATACCGGGAAAGTCTCATCGCATTTGACCCGCCTTGCTTTACACTCTCGGCATCCTAGCTTTCTTTTCGGCCTTCGTCTCGGCGCGGTCGGCTGTTCTAGCGAGTTGTCTTGAACTCGTTCTTGCCTAGTAGGGGACAAGCATTTGACCGGTTCAAAACGTACCCGGAAGAACGTCATTGTTGCAGTCGCTAGGTCTCGTCCCCAGCCTAGCTGCTTGCAGTATGACTTGCAGGACAGCGTCAGTGGCGAAGAGAATGAATCATTACTACAAATGTAGTCGGGATCCGAAACTACTCGTCTTGGCGGCCCACAGTCGTGTTTCATGAGAGATATGGCCAAAGAGAAAATGTATATTCTAAACTCCCTTTACTAACATGGACAAATGTCACCATGCACTTCTATCTATAAGACATTACTCAAGCCAGGAATGAATAACACCCTGAGCAGCCTCCCACAGCCACGCATCATGCAATTTAGCAGAATGATCAAAGCCATGCTCACCATCTCTTACAACGAGACGGAACTGCAAGTCACTATCAAGCTCATCAATCTTATCCTTTAGCCTATAACTCCCCTCAACAGGAACAACCGAATCATCCCGTCCATGCAGCACCAAGACTCCTCCCCTTGGGAACCTAGCACCTGCGTCGAGTCTCTCAAGCGGATAAAGCTCAACAGCATCACCCGGGAAGAACTGCTCGAAGAGTCCATGCTGACACACTGAAAACATCAATTGAGTTCTCTTCGCATCCGTAGGTGCTGAAACGACAACTTTTTGATGAATGGCTTCCTCTCTTTCATGAACTTTCCTAATATGACGTGCTAGGGTGTCTTGCGGTAATACGGGCATCGAAAACACGACCTTTTCCACCTGGTCGGTAAAGTAAGGGGATTTGATATCGACTAGAGGATAGACTGCATTGACGGCACGGATCTGCTCAGGATGAGTCAATCCCATTTGGATACTCAGGTAGCCTCCCGCGCTATCCCCTGCCGTGAGGATGCGGTTGAGGTCCGGTTGTATGGTTCCGTGGGTGTGCTCGCTCAGAAACCGAGGAAGGGACTTGTGCATCCAATTCCAATGATCTTCAACGTCTTCCAGTACCTCAAAGATTGTGGCTTCGGGGAGTAGTCGATAATTTGGAGATACAATGATGGCGGAGTACTCCTTGGAGAGCTCAAGGTACCAAGGGTTGAAGAAGGGTGCAAAAAGACTGTAGCCGGCGATGAGGCCACCACCATGGTATCGCAGAAGAATAGGACAATTGATGGTGTCCTGTGACTTCTCAAAGCGTGGGTATAGGGTCTTGGGGTAAAGAATATCCGTCGTGATTTCGTGTCCGTGTACGGTTTTGTAGGTCGTGGTGAGTATTGTGAAGTCGGAGAAGCGTGACATATCACTTGAGTTTAAACCGACTGCTTCCATGATAATTTCGGGACAGGCCTGGCTGATGGATCAATATGTAGACGATGATTTTGCCAATGAGTTAGTGGCTCTTACCACTTGAATATGGAGTGATAACCTCAATGTTCGATGGATTGATAAAGCTAGGGAACGTCGAAGAACTCCTGTGAAGGTCACAATGAGCATCATTTAAACTTCTCCTAGCTTCCTCAAGGCAACACCTAGACCTCGCATTCTGTACCAAATAGGAAGCTCTAGTGGGTTCGCACATCAACGCCACTGGTTCCAGATAACCCACCTTTCAGTTTCACGGTTGGTCAACCAGTCCTTAAAATACTTCAACGAGTTAGTATGATCATGAATCACACATACTTGTAACTGGGAAATTCCAAATTGCAACACCGGTCTTAAAAGCACTACACCACAAAGAATGCAAATTCGTGCTGTGGTACTTATTCGATAAACAAAGGGTACAATTTTATTCTTCCATTCAGGACTTAGAAGGATCTAAGTGGCTGCGACTATCAGCTATAAATATACAAGCACTCTTGTATGTAGCTATACAGTACGGTTAAAATTTGGGAAGCAGGCATTCCTTTTTTGCTTTTTTTTTTTTTTTTTTTTGATAGATTGAATAGTGTGCCAGCAAATTATCGATAGGTAAGATCAGGGTCTCTCTTGAACAAGAAATCAGTATCTTCCAAGAATTTCCGCCCCTCCAGGCATTCAGGTAGAAGCTTAGTTTCCTTCCCTTTAGAGAATGCATGAGGTGTAGTAAATTCTTCAACCATCGTTCTGGTTTCCGGACTAATAGGGAGAAGTTGATATGGAATAGGCGCATTAGCAGCTCCGGGTTCTTTTAGACAAGCAAAAGCATTATTCAAGCCTCTGTATGAACGAGTGCTCTTCTTCGATAAGCACATCATAATTACCAACTGTGCCAGCGAGGCTTGTGCATCTTCTATGTCCAGCTTCTCAAGCACGGAGTATACCGAAGTTGCATAGGTTTGCAAGACGTTGTTAGCAAGTCCGATGTCTTCCGATGTTGCTACAACAAGACGACGCGCGATGAACAGTGGATTTTCCCCAGACTTCAGCATTCTCGCCAGGTAGTACAGTGCAGCATCGGCGTCACTGCCTCGGATTGACTTGTGGAAGGCCGAGATAGTGTCGTAATGCTGGTCTCCCGACCGGTCGTAGTTTAGATGCATTGTGAGAGAATTTCTCAATCTTTCCCCGGTCATCCCGTCTCGCTTAGACAGGTCGCACGCTATCTCCAGGAGATTCAGCGACAATCTACAATCACCATCGGCGAAGTTTGACAGGTATTCAAGGAGTTCATCGTCGAGGAGATGGGAGTGTAAGCCCTGTTCTTCCACCACTCGATGAAGCATGTTCCGTACGTCCGCGTCTTTCGGCTTGGTGAGGGTGTACACTGCACATTTGTAAACGAGGCCATGACGGATTGTCAAAGATGGATTCTCTGTTGTAGCTCCAATCAGAATAATGCGACCGGTTCGGATAGCATCAAGGAGCATGTCTTGCTGTGGCCTGGTTATACGGTGCACCTCGTCGCAAAACACAATAGACGGTTTTCGTCCTTTTTCCACATCCTCGGAAGCTTTTTCAATGATGCTTTTGTACTCTGTGACTGTTGTGATGGTGCTACCAATCTCATAGAATCTTCTTCTCGAGACATCTCCAATAATGCGGGCGATTGTGGTTTTTCCAGTTCCCGAGCTCCCCCAGAGTATCATATTGGGAATCTTATCCTCATGAATAAGCTGGCGGATTGTTCCATTAGGCCCTACAAGGTGACTCTGGCCGACAATATCGTCAAAAGATCCAGGGCGAACACGCTCTGCCAATGGTGCATTGTCTGGCTTGAGTCGTTTTCGTGTATGTTCCGTCTTGGTATCTCGTTTCTCTTCTTCGCAGCTTTGTTGCTGGTCGAACACTCTCTTCGTGCTCTCTTTGACCAGTGGTCTTGCAATCGGTGTAGTATGATGAATTCGGTCGGGACGTTCTTTATCACCAACAGCACTGAGGGATGTGACCTCGAGGGGACGATCGCATCCAGGATTTGGCCCACAAGATAACAAGCCAGAGGATGACACAGTTTCACAGAACGCCTCGCATCCCGAATCGAGGTGGCGATTGATTTCTGACAAATGGACAGTCTTTTGGCATATCGGACATTCAACCATTTTTGAGTATTCTTTACGCTTCTCGTACCTTTTTCTCCGTGTGAGCGTTTAGTCAGTCCAGACAACTCCTAAAGCACAATATGAGATTATAAGGATCAAATTCACCCATGATGCGGCATAGACCACAAAACGGTGGAAATTCCCGGTTGCTCACATTTTATTCCAGTATCAAAGACCCACTTTCTCGCATTCTGTCCAAATATGGAAGGTCAAGTGGGCCCTGGTGGACATTGGATCGACCATAAGAAATGCCAAGAACTGCTTGACCCAGGGTACTTCCACAGTTGAACTCGATTTTCACTGGCTTGGGACAATATAATCCCCCTGGTAAGTCACGTCACTGTCGGATAGGAAAGAAGGCAATAGCCGGTGTGCTAAATAGAAGAGACCAGAACCCTATGCAGTGTTTTGCAGATACAGGTTAGGAAAGGGTATATCTCTCCCTTTGCCGTCTGTACATAACAAGTATAGGTGACAAACCAGGACTTGGTATACAAGTCAGTTTCACTCATTTGATTTCAAGATGGACCAACACCAAGCACCAATTATTCAGGAACTATCGAGGCTCATCCCATCCCTTTCGGTGTATACAGTATCAAATCCGCAATTCGAGCATTATCGCATGACCTATAACCGTGCCCTCACGGACCAACCCCTAGCTATTGTCCGCCCCCAGACAGAGGATGAAGTCTCACAAGTAGTCGAAGCATGCTCGAATCAACGTATCCCCCTCGCCATCCGCTCTGGGGGCCACGATTTCTTTGGTCGCTCCCTAGTCGCCGGCGGGATCGTCATCGACATGCGAGCTATGGATTCCATCATCATCTCCCCGGATAGGACCAGTGCACGTGTGGGCGGCGGAGTCATTGCAGGAACACTACAACAGTTTCTAGCCGCTCACCAACTATTCACACCAACGGGCCAATCGAAGACCGTCGGCTACGTTTCCTGGGCCTGTGGCGGCGGATATGGATTCTATGTCGGGACATATGGGTTCGGTGTGGATCAGATCCTCGGCGCAAGAGTAGTCGTAGCGAGCGGGGCTATCATCGACACCGACGATGACCAAGAGCTACTCTGGGGTCTGCGGGGAGCAGGGGCTGGCAACTTTGGTGTCATCGTTGAGCTTAGGGTGAAGGTGTATCCAGCACCGAAGCTGTATGCGGGCTACTTAGCGTTTCCGCTGTCTGAAGCGGCTACGCTTTTTGAAGGATTTGAGACACTTGTTGCGGACGGGCTTCCTGATGAGTTTAGTGGCGATGGTATTGCTGCGCATCCGGATATGTTGCAGGGGTTTGTTTCTGAGCCTTGTTTTACTTTCTTCTGGTGTTGGACTGCTGTAGATGGGGACTTGGAGCCGGCGAGGATCTTTCTCCGGAGAATGATGGGCTTGGGTACAGTTCTGGCGAATACTGTTGAAGAGAGTCAGTTTGATATCCCGACCAGCTTGTGATATGGGTGTTTACGGCTAACCTTCTTCTACTAGCCACGGCGGCAGCTTATGGTATCGGGGATTCATCGTCTGCTACATACTTCTGCAGTAGGAGCATTCGAGGGCTAAATCCTGAGGTCGGAGCAATCCTTTCCCGCCATCTCCCAATACAGCCGCTATCAGCAGTCATCATCCATAACAATCATGGCAAGGGCGTCCGGAAGGAGACACCTAATTGCTTCAGTGCCTGTTTTCCAAATAGATTCCCGCATGTCATCCTCGGGTTTCATGGAGGAACTCATTCCAATGCAGAGGTTGGCTCTGATACTATTACAGAGGCCTCTAGTTGGGCAAAACAGCTGAGAAGAGAGATTGAAAAACGTGAGCTTGCGTTGGACGGGGGATTTCCGAGCTTCTTCCCGCCGGAACAGATCGACGTGGAGCAGTTCTTTGGTGTGCAAGCTACAGATAGGTTACGACGCTTGAAAGGCAGACTTGATCCGGATAATATTTTTAGTGGTGGCATGGTTAAATGTTTATGATTTCCGCAAGACCAGACATTTTAACTATGCAAGACCATGCTATGTATAGCGCACTCTAAGGAATATGACTCTACTCTCTACTGGTGGGAATGAGTGATGGCGGAAATAGTTTTCCACGATGAGTCACTTCCAATGGCTCTGTCAGATATGCCCAGAAAAGTCTAAAACACCAGATATAAAAGAACCCCGCTCAGCACTGATCAGCTACATACCCCAACCAACACAACTATCCTATCACACCCAAGTAAACCTCCCAACGCACCAGCCCAAAATGCCCAATATCAAATTCTTCTACGCCCCGGACGCCTGCTCCATCATCCCTCACATCCTCCTCCATGAAACAAGGACTACCTTCGAACCCATCCGAATCGAAATGGAAGGATCCGACGAAAGCTTCCCTGAAAGCTTCCGCAAAATCAACCCTAAAAGCCGCGTCCCCGTCATCGTCGTCGACAACGAGGTCATCACTGAAGTCCCGGCCGTCTCGACGATGATCTCCAGCCTAGCACCAGAAGCACGCCTCCTGGGTCGAACTCCGATTGAGACGGTCCGGGTTCACGAGTGGATGAATTATGTAGCGGGGACCGTGCATGCCGGGGGTATTAGCCATTTCTTTAGGCCGGGGCGGTGGACCCTTTCGACTGAGGAGAAGGACTTGGAGATGATTAAGAGGAGAGGGTTGGAGATCATGCGGAATTGTTTCGTGTTGATCGAGGAGAAGTTGGTTGGGGGATATGCGGTTGGGGAGGGATTTACTGCTGCTGATGTGTTCTTGTATTTTGCGTATCGGATTGGAGTCAGGGCGGAGATTGAAATGCAGGTGTATGCCAAGTTTACTGAGCTGGCGCGGAGGATTGAAGGGAGGGAGTCGGTGCAGACTGTGCTGAGCAATGAGAAGATTCATTCAATCTTTTGACTCATATAGAGTTAGTGAGGTGTGCTTATGCATACAAAGCTCCTCAAATTCCTCGTGCATATCGTTTGTTCCAAGCTCTTTGTAGATGACATAACTTTCAGTCCCTTGTTCATCATATAGCTCCGGTCGAAAGCTCCTCATGAACCGATACCAAAATATCTTAATCTTAAAATCGCCGAGGAGCGTCAACCAACACGTCAACAGCACACTCAGCTAGAAACCCTTCATCAGCCAGCCTCTGAACATACTCCATCATCCAATGTTGACAATTACGCGCCTAGTACCCGTTTCTCAGTAACTACCCTTCAAGACTGAGACAGGAAATACATACATCCTTCCCAAAAGGCTCCCGACTAGGACCAGGCGGCTTCACAACAATGGCAACAGACTCCAAGCGATCTCTAGCCGTGGTATCGTACGACAGTTTGCCGTCGCCCACGGTATCAGCGACATAACGCTCTTCGACATCCACAAGTGGACTTATCTGGTACTTTCGGTCTTCGGTGGAGAAGTCATAGTTGCGTTTGAACTCAAGGAAGAACCCCATTGCTGTTGTGCCTGTTACATGGATTATCTTGCCCTGTTGGCCGGTGCTGAGGGTTGGGATGAAGATGGACCAGTGGGCGGACCGAAGCCCGTTGGAGAAGAGGGCGAGGTAGATCGGTCGGGGCATCTTTCAACCACTTGGTATTTGCGTTCATAGTGAAGTCGTAAGAAGCTCTTGTTGATGTACAGAAATGGTTGATGTCAGCCTGGCAGGCCATGCGATGACACTTGCCCCGCTTTCCTTTTGAATATGGAATGATTCTTTGGTATTCACGTCCAAATTAACAATTAAACTATACATTAATTCGGTATAAGGTATAATGAACATCCTATGAAACCAACCCCCGAAATAATGTGCAAGATGCAAATATGAACAATATACAAAAATTACCAGTCCGCCGCGGGGATAGGCGCGTAAAATCCGAACCGGTTCTCAGGATCGTACTTCCTCTTCAAGGCAGACAGCTTGCTCTGCCTCCAGGGCTCATATCCATACATAGACTCCAGCGGCTCGTCGCCAGATGCGTAGTTCACATATACATGCTTCTCAGGCTCGCCGCTTCCCTCGTGGAGGATATCGCGCACGCGGTCACCGAAGGCTTCGGCTGCTGGCCGGTCCGTCACCTGCTCGAAGATAATCACAGAAGAAACGAGGATGGTGTCATCGCGGTGAGCATAAGCGGTGGAGACGGGATCGACTGCCTGGACACCCTGGTTGGAGTACCCCTCGAGCATGATGGTCGAATGTTCGAAGGCGGGGTGGGCAACGGTTTCCTCAGCGAAGGCATTGAATGCGCGGCGCAGCGCCTCCAAGTTGTAACTCTTCAGGTTGAGGGGGAAACGAACAATTTGGGGACCTTCGTCACCCTTGTCGCAAGCCCGCGATCCGATGTTGAACTCTGTCCACTTGGAAATGTCGACGTACGGGCCGGAGTGTGTTACGGTCTTCACAGGGGCAAAGTTGAGCAAAGATGTCGATACAGTTGCATCCATGGTTTCGACGCCCTCCTGCAGGACGAAGATGTCGATTATGGGCTAGCAATTATTGATTAGTCTCACGAGCATCTGCGACAGGGGTATGGTGGCTTACGTTGACAGGATCAATTTCCGCGTCGCGGGAAATGGTAGCCCAGTACATCACGTCAACGCGCTGGCCATTCCATCCTAAGATATTAAGGTATTGGAAGAGAAGCTCCAGCTTGTCCTGGGTGTAGGTATGCTTGACAAAGGACCATACGCCATTGTTCGGGACATCATAGATCTTCTGGGTGACAGAGGTCACAATGCCAAAGTTGTGGCCAGCGCCCTGCATCGCCCAGAACAGGTCGGACTCGGGTCCGTCTCGCTTCACGGTCCGAATCTTACCATCAGCAGTCACGACTTCCAAGGAAACAAAGTTGTCTGCGATGAGGCCGTGGCGTCCTTGCAGGTATCCATGGCCACCACCGAGAGCCGGTCCGAGGAATCCAGTGCAGTCACAGACACCGGTCACTTTTAACATGATTAGCGTGTGGCCGCAAAAACGCAACTGTTCATATTAGAACTCACCTGTCTGTTTACCAGCAGCCCATAAGGATTCGATAACCTGATGCGAGAGGATACCACCACCGAAGGTAGCTGTGTCGTCCGAGATCTCAACGGTGTTGAGCTTGTGCATCCAAATCTCAATTCCCTGGTGGACATTTTCCAGGGTTTCAATGTTTCCATGGCCACCGTTGATGGCAATGAAAGGTACATCGTGCTTGGTGGCATATTTCACCTGGTTCCAATCAGCATACAACGATGCCCACGACATCTGAAAGATACTCACCGTCTCAGCAACATCCCACTTGTTCGCAACCTCCACAACAACACTGATATTCGGCTTGCCATACTGCGACCACCGCGCAGTCGCATTATTGAACAGACCATTCCCAGGAAAGTAAATGCTAGCATCACTTGACAGCTTCCCACCAAGCTCCGAGCCAATGTTGGCATCAGATTGTTGAGCGTGGCATTCCCTGAGGAGTGTCGCGTAGAGAAGGCTGGATGCCCAAAACTTGAGTGACTTCATAACCATATTGGCGATATGTGACGAAGCCCGTGTCGTGTCGTGTCGTGTCGTGTTGATGCTCAAACAAAAAAATCTCGAATGGCTCGTGAAGCGCGCCGTCTTTATAATTCGGCGCGCCGTGCCTGGAATGTAAGTTCAATTGTAGCTCCTCCTGCATGCGGATAGGCCAATCCGAGTTCAAAAATATGCACATCCCTTGCTGCGTCAATCGTGCACTATTGTATATGGCATGGCATGTCTCCTGAGTCAATGCTGGCTGTCTTCGGTCAATGTTTGTGTAGGATATTGTTTCCCTTGTTGTGATGATGTCTCGTGGCATGCATGATAGACACCGTCTTCACAGACAGATTCAATCGCCGCAGCTGAAATCCCACTCTTACAGTTCTCTTGGCAATTATTTTCTTGTTTTCATTTGCTCTTAAGAATTCAAAACAACGGAAGCCACAGGACGCCTCCCCCTTCCTTCGGAATGCATCAACAACAATAACAACAACAACAAAGCCAATAACTCGAGCTCTACAAACTATTTCATGAAGTCGATTACTAAATGTTTTGACCCCTTTGTAAGAATTGACTTTCGGGGTCTGTCCTTTGTACTGTACAATTCCAATTCATAAAAGTTTGCGGAGCGTAGGGAGAACGGCCCCTTCCGCATTCCTGGCATAAAAGGGATGGCTGGGGTACTTCATCCTCTCCCCGAATTCATCGACATCTTATATTCACTACAGGAAACTGGATTCCTCCTTCCGATTACTGTGAGCAGCTTATAACACGTAAATGGGAGTTGAAGATCGTCATTAGAATGACAAAACTTGGCACAGCCTCACAGGATATTTTTGTTGAATGCGAACTGTAGGCCACCAAATGTATTTCTCAATTTCTTAGATAGATCTTTGACATCGTTTCTATAATTATTGCACCCACATGCCCTGTCATCGGCTCCACTTTCGAGTAAATCTAATGTTGTTATTGGAGTAGAGTGTGGTAGGGAGAACTCTAGTGTTATCTAGAAGCGGCTTTTGAATGACAAGCCTGACCTTCGACTGGAGGCGTTCCTGAGAAGAATCAACGCTTCATTCCCTTCCTCAAGCCTCTTTTCGGCGCGTGAGAGTGGAGTCAGACCCTTTGCATCGCGACGATTCGGGTCAGCACCTTGGGCAAGAAGAGCTTTAACCACCTTGCTCAACTGGTCACCAGACCATGCAGGATCCCATTCATCCTCAGATTCACCTTTGTACTCCACCAACCAACCAACATTGAAAGGCTCCACTGCATAGGAAAGCGGTGTCCTACCGTCAGCATCCATCCAGTCCGGCTCTGCGCCCTTCGCCAGGAACATTTGGACCAGTGCGGCACGTTTCACCATTGCCGCGTAGAATATGGGTGTCCTCCCAGATTCATCGCGGATGTCAACTCTCGCACCGTTCTCAAGAAGAAGCTGAACGCCAGCCTCGTACATACCTACTTTCTCTTCGGAGTGCACCAAATAGATGGCGGATAATAGAGCCCAGAATAGGGGGGTGCGACCCAAGTTATCTTGGCTGTTGACATCCACGCCATGTGTTTCAAGAAGCAACGGCACCATTGTTGAACCAATACCATCATGGCAGGTATCCCATTCGATAACAACCGCCCCGGATAAGGGAGTTCGACCGTGGCGGTCCCTACTGTTTGGATTAACGCCTCTCGCCAGAAGCATCCGCGCAGTTTCCGGCTCGTTATGAATGATAGCTGCATGTATTGCTGTCCATTCCATGTCGCCGTTATGAATCTCAGGGTTTGCCCGATATCTATCGAGAAGGAGCTCGACGGCATCCTCCCTGCCCCATCGAACAGCCAGCCAAAGCGCCGTGTAGCCATCTGCGTCCTTGCCGTCGACATCCACGCCGTCTATTCCAAGCAGTATTTTCAATATGATAGTATACCCCCTCCATGCGGCGCCGTGAAGTCCACTTTGAGCATCCGCGACTTTCTGGTCTCGAGTCAGCCCCTCCCTCGCCAGGAGAAAGCGAACCATGGCTTCATCCCCATCTCCTAGGTCGCTCTCTGCAGCAAAATGGAGTAGGCCTTGACCCTTCGCATTGACATACTCCTGACCAGGAATCCTCTCTAGAAGCAATGTGAGCAGGTGCTTGTTCGCACGCTGCGAAGCGATGGACATCGCAGTTTCACCGTATTTATTCTCAACGTCCAATCTTGCACCTCGCTCCAGAAGAAGCTCCGCCACCCCATTGTGCCATTTTGCAGCATACATCAGCGGAGTTTCACCCCTTTCATCCTGATGGTCTAAATCGGAAACTTTATCAATCAACAGCGTGAATATTCCCATGTTGTGGTTTCGTGCTGCAGACGTCAAAGGGGTATAATAATCAGTGTAATGATCCGGGTTAGCACCCGCTTCCAGAAGGAGCTTGACCATCTCCTCATTCTCGGCTTCTATTGCGGAAATCAGAGGCGTGCGGTACGCCCTGTTCTCCTTGTCATTTCCACAGGACGCTGCGAACATCAATGGGATATAATCCGCCAGATCCGTCGTCTCTATATCACCGCCGGCTTCGAGAATAATCTTGACTACTTCTTTATGGTCGTTTGCCACTGCATGATGGAGGGGAGTCCGCCCCGCTCTGTCTTTGGGATCAATAGAGACTCCTTGCTCCAGGAGAAACCGGACAATTTCCCTAAACCTTTGCTTGGCTGCAAGTAGAAGGACAGTCTCCCCTGTCGTGGTCTTAAAGTCAACGGGCCCTCCTTCATCTTGTTGTGACGGAGTTGTCGTTGTATCCAACTGCCCCAAATATGCATCCAGCTCGTGTAACAGATCCCGACAGCGTTTGGGAATATCATCTAGGGTCTGCTCCTGCTGATCCCCAACAGAATCACCGGAATCCTTATCTTCAGTCTCGCGCAGCTGATCGGACAGTCGCTTAGCACTATAAACCTGTCAGTTTTGCCTTGGATTGACTCGCAGTCATTGAACTCAACTCACTCGTCCAAAATAGCTTTGTATTGGTCTGGCACATCTGTATACTGTTTCTCTACTGTAGTAGCCAGTTCCAGAATGACATCGAGGTCCTTCGCTCTGTAGTCGGAGCGCATTGTGGCATTTGTTTTTCAGCCTGACAGTGACTGGAAGAATAAGGTTGGGGGTTTGGCTGATATTTGGGGGCGAAGCTACGCTGCTTACGTGGTATAAGGCAACAATCCATGTGACTAGCTAGGTCGTTTAAAAGATATAGACACGGATCAATAGTTCCGAATAATGACATATAGAAGCTAGTCAGTTAACCGCATTATTTACGAAAAAGAAGGTCAAGTGTGAATGAAATTCTAGCTGGAATATTTGCAGGTGCATCGGGATCGGCGTGATAACTGAGATAGACCACACAAGTACTCCTCCATACTCTCTGGGACCTATCCACTTGGCAATCTGGCTAGCTAGCTAGCTAAAAAGCGTTAGTGTTGTTCCCAGCGGTGTCGAAGAAAAACAAAAAAGACAAGGGACTGGCCGGGTTCGAACCGGCGACCTAAAGATAGGTTGCAATATTTGGTTAACCAATCAGGTCATTGCAATCTTCCACTCTACCACTGAGCTACAGCCCCATTGGATGATAGAGTCATTCTAACCATGGTACATGTTCAAGCCACTTGAAGTTTTGAGAAGCTTTTTCTCACCCCCATACGGGACTTTCTGAGTCATCCATATGAAGCTGAGGAGTTTATTTTCTGGTAAATATACCCATTTAACACTGGTGTAGTTTCTGAAAATATAGTGGTTGTTTTGGGATACAGTAATTCCGTTGTTGGTATGCGGGCTAATTTTCTGTGGTAGTCCTAGGGTTTGAAAATATATTTCTGCAGTGGTGATTCCTTGGAAGAAGAGTCGGTAGTATGTCTAAGCGACCACTCTTGAACAACTATGTTCGAAACAAGTCACTTACATCCTAGTGTACGTTGATTAAGTTGTCAACTACTATTCACCCTGTTACATTTCCGATTTATCTCTTATTCCAAAGGTCTATGGTTGAAACCGTGGTTAATATACAACCTCGGTGAATTGGGGTACTATACTACCTATCTCAGGAAGAAAACTGAAACCGCCAAAAAGCCCTGAACAAACAGACAAGAAATGAGAAAACAATGTTTCAGTGTACCGTTTGATCATAGATCATCACCGTCGTCATCATAACTCTGAACCCATGAGAAACTAAGACATTGGAAACAGATGGTCGCTAAGAAATCACTTTTTTCAAAGAAAAAAAAAAAATCGTCCTCTCATCATTTCTATCACATCATTATACCCCTCTATTAACGCACTTGTGGTATTCAGGTCAGGTGCTATGTTGCTTTTATTACCGGATTTCATAGGAATCATCAATTATTTACGATCATCGGGTTCACCTTGGCTATTCGCCGGGCTCTTGGACTTGAGGTTCCAGAGAGCATTCACAGTCGACAGGGCGCACAGAACGGCTGTGTCGATGTCAGTCTTAACCTAGCAAAGTGAGAAGGGGGACAAAAATAACGAACCAATAACGCAGTTCATTTCATAGTATCCGACCTTCTCTGTCAGATACCCCGACAAAATAGGACCAATGAATGCCCCCGAAGTCCAGCTCATGCTCGAAAGAGACAGCGCTCGCGAGTAGCCGCCATTAGGGCCAAAAATGCCGGGATGTCTGGCTTCAATTTCGTCGACGGTCACTAATGCAAGGGAGGACAGAGTTAGCGAATGCGAAACAGGTCCAATGAAATTTGACGCGGCACACCTGTAGCTTCAATACTTCCCGCGCCATTGAGTAAACACGAGAAAGTTCCCACTGCAGTTACGCAGACGGCATAGACGATTTGTCCCGTGTTGCCACCGTTCACGCCGGGGAACCGATCGTCGCCGGGCATACCCAGCACCCACATTATGGGCGTCAGGATGGCGAAACCTGCTGCGGTTGGATACCGTGTACCATAGCGATCTTTCAACCAGCCACAGAGCGGGCTCATGATTATTCCGGGGCCTTGCAAAGCGGCGAAAAGTAACCCTGACATCATACTACCCCAGTCGAATGCGTCCCGAACATGGAGAGGGATGGTGGTATCAAAGCTGGAAATTAAGACAGCGAAGACAAAATAGCTCATAGCACCGCAGACAAATTGACGGTGTCGGAAGAGATATGTATAAAAGTGCCACCCCTTCTTTTCCTCAACAATGCTAATGTTGTTTGCTAGGAGGGGATCGTTCTCGGGGTCCTGATCGTCGCCACGCGGCGTGCCTGTTGGTTATCTAGGTCAGAAACCAGATATACACTCAATCAAATCGTATGTAGGCACTCACCTGGTTGGGTCCTCGGTCGCTCGATCATCAACACGCGGAGCACAATATCTACCACGATTATGGCAAAGGCACTCGACCATGCCAACCAGTATCCACCCATCTCGAACAGTATGCCGGCAGCCATGGGTCCCCCGGACGTACCCACAGCCACGACAAGGGAGATCACCCCGTAAGTCTTGCCCAGATGTTCCTGCTTGACATTGTCCGCGATCGTCGCGTATCCCACGGTCCAGATGAATGCGCTCGCAATTGCTTGAATGAAACGACCGAAGAACAAGGTGAAAGCTATTATTGCAACCGTTAGACATTACTCCGCAACCACACGGAACAGATGCTCTATATTCGAATCAGAGGAATCGCACATACTTGAAGTCGCCATAGCCAGAATAATTGTAGAGAATAATGCCGTAGCCAATGAGCCGAGCAGCAAGATCTTCTTCGAAGACATCTGATCTGCATAGTGGCCAATAAATGGGCTGCAGACGAGCGATGTGACCGCACTTAACGCCAGCAATGCAAAACTCATGCGCTGGGTCAGGGACACATCGAGACCGAGACGGCTTTCCAGGATGTAGGGGAGGATCGGCACAATGAAGGTAGACAGGAAGACATCTGAGGGAATTGGTTAGTTAGAAACATCTGGATTACATCAAAGCGCGGGGACAAAAGTGATGAATACCAGTGAACAGCGCCATTGCCATGGCGCTGACAATGAAGAATGACGAAGACCGCCATTTGTGGCCCCATACAGACCCTCGAGAGGTGGTGAACTGCATGGTGTAATCTCGACTATACAAGAAGTCGTAGAGAACTACCCGGGAGGAAACAGTTGACGAAGGAAGAGAAAGAAAAAAGCCATGCGGAGAAGATAAATTCTTTTATCGTATCGGTAGCCAGCAACTAATCAATTCTCATTAGTCAACTCCGAGACCCACCATCCTCTGACTCATAAGTAATATTCGTAGTGAGATGACCTTCGGCTGAGGCCAGCGGCTGCAAATACGGCCGATCCTGAATATCACGGCCATGCAGTTCGTCCTAGCCATGTGTGGTGTACAGGTCAATTGCAGTTCAATTCAAGATAGCTGAGTGGATCAACAATACTCCCCAAGCATGTTCCCTGCGGCATGGTCCCAAAGCGGATGTACAAAAGGCCATACTGACCTGTGACTGGATGCTTGACTCGGCGGGTCGTCCGGATCGACAGCAGTTTCGGGGTCCACACCGTCATTTCAAGGTTTAAGAGGACAAGATTGTGAAAGCAACTTATCCCTTGCAGCGATATTCCGACTCGTTGAACAATTAATCTCAGTCCAAGCTTTCTCTGGTATCCATCAAGACAAATCATTTAAAAATGTACTACAGAGTGAGTCAGTCCTAGAGACAAAATGCGACAATGAGGTATATGAGGTACGGATAGGTAGTTCTAGAAAACCTCGAGGTTGTATTTTCACCTAGGGCTTGGAACATCACGATCCAGGCACGGGATAGTTATCCCTAGCAGAAGTTTACCACTACATCCCCACCTGAGGTATTAATTTTACTGTGCATTCAAATTACGTTAAATCATATCACGCTTGCTTTTGCTTTTGCTTATCCTTTTTCTTTGTCTCATCATATTTTTCCCTTGACATAGACTAGAAAATTCTACCCCGCAAGCGGCACACGCCCTTTGGTTACATAGGTGCATTGCCAAGCATCAGAACGATAGCTGCGCTGCCGCGATACCCCGTGGACCCCGCTCGTGCACATCTACGTTCTATTTGAATTGGCATATATAGACAGTCTATATACTTATACGTGCCAGAATCGATAAACCTTCTATCATGGTGATGTTCCATAAAAACAAAGGGTAAGGCAGAAAACTTGAAATTTAAGCGTTTTGAGCCCCAAACCCTATTTACCTCATCTGCTCAAGCATTGTGGTAGGGTTTCTCCAAAGTAAGAAATATCAAACATCTATACAAATATACCCTGGGCATCCACTCAAATTCCAAAGATTCAGGGATATCATTTTGTTGGCATACAGTCAGCGAAGGATCATTTTTGGGAATAGCCCAGTTAAAGGACTATAGCATCCAGGCGCATAGGAGTATAACAAGCAACCATGTCTAGTAATACCATGATATAGGAGGAATAGCGTCTTCCCCGAGCATGTCAGCAGACCGGTCACGCTATCGACCTGGGTATAAGAATCGGCATTATTACTCACATCGATCACTGTTTTCAAAACCTAGTCCAACGTTCTATAAGACGAAAACTTTTGTTGAGAGTTGCGATCATCGGGTTACATAAATGATTACTACCAGTAAAAACCAAAGGAAGCCTAAGGAAATCATACTTAAACCCTTTTCGGAGGCATATAGTGCAGATAAGTACAAGAACTACTTTTTATGGTCCACAATTCCGTAATTCCGACTAAGCTCGGACATTAAGCTTGTCAAGAAGCTCTACTTTGTTCAAAGTCCATAACTTATTGAAATCCACTTAATACAGACAGCCTAGTAGTCATCTTGTATTGCGTAGGCTAGACACTTGATTAGTGACCGAGGTCAGGCCGGGAAAAGACTCTCCCCTACATGTTGGTGGGGCCATCGACATATCGACGGAAATACGGCAAAAGGGACCAAAAGTCAGCCATTGCGTCACAACTTAAAACTACACATACCCCAGAATCTAGTGCACGGGGCGATATAAAAACCCCTAGCCCCGCAGAGATAAAGCTTGTTGGTGGAGTCCTGGCTATCTATAGCAATTAGCAACCTTACGCTCTTTGGGTTAAATGGAAACTTCATCCCCAAACTCACCATTCGGAAGAACACGTGTATTTCCCACCTTCACAGCGAGGCCAACTTGAATATCAGTTCTAAGTAAAACAACCTAACATGGCAACCGACCAAGAAGAAATCAAGTATATCACCGTTCTCGGCGCAACAGGGAACCAAGGGGGCGGTGTTGTACGCGCACTTCTCGCGAAGACCGAACCATCGTTCCATGTTCGTGCCATCACACGCGACGTTTCTTCCACTGCAGCGCAGAGTCTTCAGGAAAAGTACAAAGATAGTGGTAGACTCGAGCTGGTCGCTGCTAATGTTTACAACAAACAATCCCTTATTGAAGCGTTTAAAAACGTCTATGGGGTGTTTGCCGTGACGAATAACCGGATCCCCGGGAAGAAGATCGAAAAGGAGCAGGATATGGATCATGAGCTGGAGGCTGGGAGGAATATTATCGATGCGGCGAAGGTGTGTTTATTCTCCGTATATCTATATCAGATTCTCAGCACAATAAATTATGGAAAGAAGGAAGGATGCGAAGCTAAGTTGGGCGATGAATGTACAAGGCTTGCAATGTGCAACACTTCGTGCTGAGCAGTTTGCCCAACATAATGAACGCGAGTAGAGGTCGCTTTACGAAGGTCTTCCATTTTGACAACAAACATAAGATTGAACAGTGGGCCCGGGATGAGCTCCCTGCCGTGACGGCTTTACATCCTGGTCAGTTCACGAACATGCTAAAATGTGGTGATTGCTTACTTTGTTAGGTCTGTTCTACACAAATATGCAATGGTCTCAGTACTGCCAGCGTCAAGGTCAGTCTTAAACCAAGTGTTCCTCCACATGGAAACGAGGCTAATGGAGAAGCGATCTAGACGATGGAACAGTCCGATTTTGCGCCCCAATAGATGGAGACAAACTGGCTGATTGGGTTGATCCAAGCTATGATATTGGCGTATATGCTGCAGGTGCGCCAATATCATTGTTCGCCAAAGATGAAGAATTTGGCTAATACAGAGACAGAAATATTCTCCCTGGGTCCAGAGAAAACAGCATCAATAACATATCCCGTTGTCGGTCCGAAGCTTTCATTTGCTGACTTCGCAAGAGTGTTCAGAGAGATCACTTTCCAGGAAGCCACCTTCGACCCGATAACACTTGATCAATGGGGCGCTACTGTGGCGGCGACTGTTGGCAAAGGATATGAAGAGGATATCAAACAAATGATGGAATGGATCGCTGTGGCTCCAGATGACAAGATCTGTTACGGAACAATGGATCAGACTGATGATACATCATATGAAGATCTGGGCGTTAAGGCCAGTACTTTGGCGGATTGGATGCGAAGGACTGCATGGCAAGGGCCACAGTAACATTGCGACTACCCTGTAATAACGTGGTATCTTTTCATTGCTATTGGGAAGAATTGGGCCTAATGGAGTTCGATGGTTTGGCCTCTCCCGACAAAAGAAAAGGATGTGGCTAAGCCGGATCCAACTCATATCTGACAGTCCTGCTGAGCTTATGGATATTCGAGTAGTTTATGATTGATATTTACCCTAGAAGGTATTGGCTTGTACACAACCATAAAAGCTGATGGGCGCGCCCTGTACTAGCCAATCGATAAGATCAACTCCCCAATGAATTTGTTCGAACATGCTGATCAAATTGATGCTTTCATTTCCCCTTCTTCAGCAACCAAAGGTATGCAATATCAATGGATCGGCTTCTTTCTGTCCCAGAGCGGACCAGATCCTCATAGGCTTTCCCTAATTAATGGAACGGCAGATGTGAGCCTCGCCGTATAATTCACTCCATGGTACATGATAATTAAAAAATAAGAAACATACCTTTGTCGCCCAGTCTATTCTTGGCTTCACGAAGAGCTTGTCTCCAAGCTTCCGTTCTGGCTACCGCAGGATTTGTCAAGGGAGGCGATGAAGTCGACGGAAAATCAACAAATCTACCATCCACTACCGTTGGTATAGCTACTGGCTGTTTGCCCCAGTATTTTAGATCACCGTTCAAGGTATCAAGAAGATTGCGCATGTAAGTTTCAATCCTGGCTCGAAGGTCCCTGATAGCCGGCTTCACGTATTCCCCTGGTGACCGGGTCCAGACACTGGGCAGGATATTCGAACCAGTGGGTCGTATGATACGCTGGTGTTTATCGTTTTCCTTGAGAAGTTGCGCGTAAAGCTTCCACTTCCCCTGTTTGTACTGGAGGCACACAGTTAGCAATAGCTGGTTTGGATCTACCTCTAGGCCTCCGATATAGTCGGTCAAATCGGCTGCCATCACGACTCGGTCATAGAACGCCGAACTCATCGGTCGGGAATCATGGTAAACGCGATAATGAGAGCTGTTATAGTCTGTAACTATGAGGGAGCAACCAGCAAGCTCCGCAGTGAACAGAAAGTCGAGCTCCGCTGCCTTCTTTGGTATGTCGACAAAGGCAGCGTCGTCTCCCTGAGTTGAGATAGGCTTGTAGCCGACGAAGTAGGAATGCACAGTGTAGTTGCCTTGGGATGGTGCGAGGTGAATCTCGTATATTTTGCTGTCTACCTTGACGAGCATTGCATAACCAGACACTGGAAGATTGCCCTGAGCCATGAGCCTGTGGGATCCCACGGAGTTTTGTTTTAGGAAGCTTTCTGCATCCTTCCTGAGTTGTTCGATATCTGGGCTTGGGCTGCGACTTCATGAGACTCTAATTAATATGGCTGGAGAGTGATGTACTTACTTCATCCTTGGGTGTGATTGAGAGCTTCGATCGCACTTTTCTCTTTCCCAGTTCTTGACCTAGATAAGGGACTTCTGTAAATTGCTTACCAGAGAAATAAAAGTCTCAATGGTGCCAGAAAGACGTGGACATGCCCCCGCTTTTTATCTCTCTCGCATCCATGTTGTCCGTCAAGGATTAAGCTGCAGTAATACATCATCTTGTCCACCATCGGGCAAGATCTCCGTTCCAAATCACAGTGTGACGCGTAATAGAATCAAAGCTGGCCGAGAAAGCTATGGTCATTCTAAGCCGTCCACTTCTACTTTTGTCAAATATTACTCTTAATGTCTCAGATAACTGACAGGGTAAAAGTTGGGCCCTTGAATACCGAACCAGATAGGTTACACTCCCTAATCAGTCGATGTCGGAAAGAAGACCAAGAACAAGTAGTGGGATTGCAATTGTGTCGAAAGCAGAACTCGGAAGTTTTTTTTAACATGCGATATCTCATTGTTTTCCAAACAGATTATAGAAGTTATGACCGGATTTCGGAGCTGAGACTAGTATACCCCGCAGCTGTGGTGATGGAGAGCTGAGACCTGCATGACGGCTGCATAAGTGATATCACAGAGACTCCCAATTGCATGACATGTGCATGAAATTCGTAATAATTTGAATCTCTGTATTCGGACTTAGAAGTTGAGGTGTGTCATGCTCGACTAGGTATCCTGATGCGGCGAACATGCATCACCGCCAGTTTAATCAAGTATGTGGATGGTGGATAGTAGCCACAAAGGGTGTAGTTTCTTTTCCCAATTAAGAACCGATCAGGGCCTAGAATGATCATTTATTCCAGTCCTATGAAGAATATGTGCCTAGAGCTCCGTCATTCTTCATGTGTTTTCCTTTCCCTTGATGTTGATACTCGTGAATCATTGGCTGACTAGGTTGAGCTGGATGGTAGTATTGCCCTATCGACGTGCAGAACTGCTTGGTTTCTTCAGCCAAGCCGCATTATCTCGTCCCAAAGTCTATAGAGCCCATTCAAGCATGCGACGTCTACCCAGATAAAGGAATGGAGTATTTTCACAGCGTGAGCTAACTGATGTATCTGCAAGTCCAGACGGACTTTGTCGGTCAGCTGGACTAGGGATTGGCGTTGGATCATGCCCTCTGCTGCAATAGCAGCCACTGTAGTACACCATAGAAACAGCGTTGTAGACATCTTCTGACCAACATGATGGAGTTTCTCGGTAAGCTGCGGAATAATCATGACTCGGAGTGCAGAAGACTTAGGAACTGGATATGTGACATGGAGCGCATATAGCAGGGCAGATAGCCTGCAAGCGTGATAGATCTCGAGAGACTGGGAGCTATCACCAGGATCATTCGGCTGATCGATAATGCAAGCAGGTGGGTCATGCTCGTTTGGTAGGCTGAACAAATCATGGTGCACTTGATTCCGAACGTCACCAATTAGGTCGAGGGTTGGAGTATCCAGGTTGCGATTGGAGAAAGATTGGACAACATTCGAATATTCACCGAGGTGAACGAATGCGTTTACGATCTTTTCTTTCACGGGTGATGCAAGCGATAGAAGCTCTCGGAAACCCGATCCGGGCACAGAGGGCTGTTCTGGTGCGATACCGAAAGCATGTAGCGGCGAAGAAAGGCTGTATAATTTTCCCTGTACGTCTACCAGGGGATACTGAGGCTTCGTCAGGGAATGGGCGGCGAACATTAAATCCGCACTGTAAGATTCAAATTAGCTATTTGAGAGTAAGATAGCCCAGGACGATCCGAGGTAAGCGGTAAACCTACATTGACAGCAGCCAGCCAAGTCCGTACAGCCTGATGGAGTGGATCCCCCCAAGACGATCGAGAAGAGTCTGAATGAATGTCCAGTGTATATTATGATACTCCCTGCTACCGTAGAAAGACAGTGACTGTAAGTCCACAAAAGGAGGAGTGAACGGATTTGCGTCTCGCGCTACCTTGCCCTTGACGTGTCCATTAACAGCAAGGTATAGTACAGACATGATGACACTGTCACGCCACGTCTCGTTTGTGTAGTTAGCCACATGACTGTGCAGAGTGCTCAGGACAAGGCCTTTGTAATATAATTGCTCTTTGGTCTCCAATGCCGGGTCAGGAGCACCGTAGCTAATCCGTAATACATCCCTGTGATAGGACGCGGCCCACAAGGTGCTATAAATTAGGAGCTTATTTCGAGACGATTGCTGAATCCAGGCCTGATAACAACTCCCGGCATAGTTTGATTGCCGAAATGCCGGCCAGATGGTTGTCAAAGCTACGTGTAAATTCAGTCAGCACTCACCAGGAAGAACGGCAGGGGGCCAGTGCAATAGCACAGGGTAATAAAGATTTTCAAGCCACTAACCGAAATGCACTAGGCTGTCAACTTGCGGTCCCCAGCTCGCATCGAGTGGGGAGAATGGGTCCATCCTTCCACTCACAGCTGACAAGGTCGAGGGGGTTTCTCCGGTCTGTTGGTTGGTCCTCAAATTGTTCAGGGAAATCAACCTACTGCAGGTCCCACAAACTGTAGCTCCATCGTCAGTAACGAGGAACGTTGGACTACTATGGTGGCTTATTTGAGCTTGGTCGAAACCAGAGCCCTGGAACTCTCTACGACAGGGGCAAAGCTTCTTGAATGAATGCTGATGATGCTCCCCCTGGACCTTTCTCTGGTCAATTAATTTCTCCCTCCTGGTAGCTTCCTCGCGGCGATAGTTTGTTTGCTTTTCAGAGATACGTCGTCTTATCAATGCTGACCTAATTTTTTGAGAGTGTGCGTTAGAACCGCTAGCCAACGCAGGGCCATTGACGAAGACGAATTCTTGTGGTTTGCTGCCCATATTTGACACTAGCTCCCAGATCCACTAATCTCAAGGTGCTGATCTCGTGTATTCAAATCCTCGGTGCCGAATCTGTAGCCGACTTTGATGGCGGCACTGACACGACAAGTCCGAGTTGTCTTAGCTTCATATTAGCCAATCCAGATGGGATGCGGTCCAATAGGAGCCGAGGAAGACACTTCCATTTAGGGTCTAGCCTAGGTTTTTCGCTGGGCTTCGAGGAACGGATATACGGAGTAAGGAGAGTATCCAACAGAATACGATGCATTCCCTTGGCTGCCCCGATTATTTCCCGATATGTTTACGTACTACCCTGTCTCGGTAGAAAGTGATTGAGCTAGAAGAATTCACAAGATCGACAAATGGTGGAGAAGCCGGTGTAAGCTAAATTCAGTCACCCTTATATTAGCCACAAAGACCTTGCAGCCGACATAATCCACTATTTTAAAGCTCATATCTCTCTATCTTGGTCATCATGGCAACCATTAATATGCATTAGTATTTCAAGGGCTCATAGAGCCGTCTTTAACTATCACAGAACGCATCGAGTCTGATCCTCTCTCCTCAAAAAGCGCCACCAGAGTCTGCATCGCGATCGAACGCCTGAGACTTTGCATATCTACCTGAGAGCAAGGGCCGGAGGGTGATGTGGGAGAAGAAAGGCTGGCTGCGGAAGATGATGGGCGACAACTTGCGGTCCGCTCATCTTGCTGCGCCATTTCCGACATTACACGTAGCACATCCTTCCATCGTTTCCTCATTATTTCTAGTTCCACCTTCAACCGCTCGTTTTCTCCCTCTATCCTATGATTCTCCGTCCTTAACAGGTGGAACAAATCCGACAACCGTTTGTTTTCTGTGCGAAGTACGTCCATCTTGACCTGCGTTTGAACTCTCTCTTGCTCTCTCCGTTCTCGGAATCGACGCTGGGCCTCGCGATTTTGGGACTGTCGTCGATTGATAGTCTATGGCATCGGAATGTTAGCCTCCTTGGTCAAAAGCCAGGTTATTTTTTGATGGTGGATCTTCGGCCACTATGTCACGCACATTGGATATTCGATGCCCGTTATGATCGATATGTTGTGATTCGACACCTACGGTACCCATCATTGCGGAGTCCAATGGATTCATGGCGACGCAGGCAGTCGCTTCTGATGGTGAAAGGCTTGAAGGTGGGGAGATCGGTATTGAATGCAAAAGTGCGGATGTGGTTCCAGTGACCATGGTCGGGATATATCGAATCTCCTCTGTCAGCAAGGAATGTGGGTGGTAATTGGAATCACGGTTGTGATGATGGGCCATGGGTTCACCCCATTGCAAAACCCCGATCTCCGCATCATACTCGGAGTCTGTTGCTTGCCTCAAATGCAAGTCTACCGTGGAGGCTGTGGAGGAATCCATATTGAAGAAAGAACACACTTTCAGACAATTGATCGGAGAGGTAAGATGCCGAGATCCCCCGCGTTAACGGGGAAGCTTCACATTATATACACCACCACGTGAAGACCCTTCGGGACCACGATAATGCGATGGGAAAAGCCTCACCAAAGTTGCGTCAAGCTATCACAGCAGCCGCCTCTGGTCGGGACCGTGTTGATTGGAAGACTCAGGGAATCCAAAGCAGTCCGGTCCATGTAGGCCTCAGAACTAACCCTAATCTGGGAGTGACTTGCTGGACGCTGATTCGACGGAACTTCAGATAAGGCGATACCGGCGATTAACCTAACCCTAAATTTAGACTAGGACTCCACTTGCCTGTCTCTGAATAATTTTCACTGTCTGACAGATATCAAATCTGGAGTGAATTCTCTCGGTTGGATGTGGGCGCCCCACCAACAGCCCATCATTTTTAACCGTGAGACCATTTTCCCGGAACGGAAGTGCAATGCACTAATTAAGTGGACAGCCAAGAGGGAGCTACTATATCTTACTATATTATAAGGCCGCCGGTGCATCACTAACTACCAAGCCTGTGGTACTTATCAGCCACTCACGTCCCTATTGCCAAGACCATGGGGTGGTCTGCTTATGCAGTGAGCAATATCTGATGTTGGCAATTTACACGAGCACCCTACTGCAAAGATTTAGCATCTGTTATCCGGGATTAGAGGTACTACTGTATGTTGCACGTGGACCTCGTCGACCCACTTAAGTGAACATATACCACCCTCTCGGGTAGAATAATTCAAGCCAATTCAACGTCCTGACTCAGCACTAATCTTCGCAAGGGTGCCCGAGCATTTAAACTCGCCTCAATGATATATCTGTACTGTTGAACAAATGTAACCATATGGATATTCCAAACGGCCCCCACCTGCGGGCCGGAGCCCTGTCTCTGTCCTTCGGCAATCTGCCGACGTGTCGCTTATTATTGCGATTTTAGGAGACGATGCGAGAGGGTGCATGGTCCTTGCAGCACTAGTCTTAGATCCTTTGTTACTAGATCGGTGGCATGCTGTGTGGTGATGGCCCAGTACTCCGTACTTTTGGCAGGCATTCAAGCAAATTCCTCTAGGAAATTAGTACAGGCGGATTTGCGTTAGAGCTCGTCGTAGTGGTAAGGGTTTGTGGACACTTGGCTTTACTTTCTACCTTATCTTTCCTTTTTGGTTAAACTATTCACTTTAAATATTCGCTTCTTTACCGTAAAAGCCGGGATCAGCAATGGATATGTGGCCCAGGACTCAATTTCACTACATATGAGCTATTCCTTTTCTACCACGGTCCACGGCATGCTCTTTTATTTTATACTTTGAAAGGACTCGCAACAACATACTCTGGCTGACACTTTGTTTATCGATCTGACTTCCGCGTGGCGACTACCCTCGGCAACCCTGCAGATCACAGACCCTAACCAAGGGATCGAAAGACGTTGGCTGAAGGAATCCAAGACATCCACTAAGCCACTGGGCCCAAGGATCAGCGACAGTAGTGGGCCACCGCTTGCCGAGCCCACAATGACCATTGATCTTCTTGATTTGCCCGTTTATTGAAGAGTAGTGGATTAAGTCAAGCAACTGTAACCCCAGTCGCCTGGACCATACATGGCAGAAATTCCTGGGGCTGAATCAATGGTAAAAATAGTAATCTCCTCGAGTCAACTTTTTCAGACTTCATAATGCACAATTTTCTGAAACCATACTCCGAATCGCCGGTGATATGAATTCTAAGAATCATCTCACTTGTGGCTTGCCACCTTACATTGGCAGGCTAGACTCAAAGAGGAAGGCGATTCCTTGCTTCTTTTGATTAGTGGTGAAATCAATTTCCTTCTCGTCTTCTTCTTCTTTGGTATTCTTGGAAGATGATTTATCTATTCTACTCGCATAACCTAATCATGGGGTCTAAAATTTCTAGTAGCATGCACAAGAGATCTCTCTGTCCCCCTTTCCCCTCAACCCACACATATGAACCCTCACCCCAATTTCTTTTTCATATCGAACCACAACTATACCCCAGTACCTACATTATACTCACATCTACTTGACAATGTTCTCTTCCAGAATACTTTCCAGCCCATACATTCTATCTGTGATCATCGGTATGGTCCAAACATTTGGCCTTCCCTCAACTGTCCCTACAGAATATGCAGAAACGGGGACAGCTATATGCGCAGGGATGAGAGTTGAAGTCAAGCATGGCTATTCTACTAGAAGGTCAAATATGAGTATCTATTTCCGAAACCAATATTATTATAATCCTTCAATTGTCCTTAGCTATATGTATATAAAAGGGATCTGGTTGAATAATTTGATTGCTCGTTGCTATGTATGACCGTCAAGAGCTGAGAATCCTTGATATAACCCTCTTGGAATCATTGTCTTAGCCAAACAGACACAGTCATGCCTTTTTCCTCTCTTGTTCTCACCGAAAGTGCTAGTTGTTGATCAGCGTTTGCTCCCCAGTAGCAACATGTCCTCCCTTGTGGTCATCGACATTGCTGGGCTCTAAAACGCCTGAACAGTGGGTTTTATTTCCAACATATCCACTCGGGTAGGCCGAGGTATGGTTGACGTTCGCTTATAGCCAAATATATCGCAATAATAAAGGTTCTTTGAAAGAACCAGATCATTTCGACAATAACCGAGATTTAATAAATCCGTGAATTAGCTAGACTAAGAGACACCCCTCAAACGAAGCGAAAGAGCTTAATTGTTAATTGCCTGGATGCCTGAGCCCATCAGGATCCCTGAAGAAGCTCTCCTCGTCGAAGATGACGGCGTGGGCTTGAATCGACACTATTACAACTCTCTGACGCTCATGACTGTCGTGACGACAATGTCAGCCGTGTCCATTATCTCCTTGAGTAAATTCCTCCGATCGATGTGGTAGCGGGCCAGCAGGTTGCACATAATTTCCCCGTAATAAATGTTGGCCAGCAGCTGCTCTACTATATCTCTCGATATCTTCAGAACTAGCCAATTTGTTTTCTCAAGAGTCGACATTATCTCTATGATCCTTCGAATAGCGTATGGCTGCCAGAAATTAAGTACAGCTGTGGACCATCCCGGGTAGCCGTGGACTTGCAGAATCCAAAACGCTCCCTGAGGTGGAGCCGTGACAATCTCAACGTGCGAGACGTAAGTCCCAATTGGGGTATGTTGAAGATGTTGTCTGAGGTCGTGGGATCGTTATATCTAATCAATACATCGATTTTATGTGATTGGAACGCCTTTCTGACGTGGAAGTCCTATACCTCGTAGTTATATCTTCCAGTTAGGCGTTCTGCAACTCTGTTCACTCTGTCTGGTAGACTTGTAGGCAGGAGATGATCTTGTATCCTTATTTCTCGTGCTGTTGGTGGAAAGTCTCCAAAAACTAGAGATCTTTCTTGAATTGTGCCTTGAGTATTTGTCTTTGTGCCATTTAGTGACAGCTGATAGCGGTTTCAATGTTTAGCAATGCCCAGTCATCGATCCTAAGAGGCGGAAAGGGCGAATCCCAGCCTCTCCTTGATCATACGGATAATGTAAGCAAACGTCTGTTCTCTCAATATTATATCGCCTGTGTGAAATGTTCTGCCACCTCTAGGCCAAACCTCTGCTGTGCCCTTTGCTCTATTATGCGAGAGCGTTGACCATTTCAATAGGATCACGACGTTCACCCTGAGAGAGATCCAGCAAGATATAATTGGTACAATCACTGCAAGGCCTATACACCGGAAGGCCGCTGTATATGGGTCGGTAGCTCCTTGTCAAGTCATTCCAAATGCCGTATTTTTGGTCTAAATAGTTGAGGAATACTATTTAAGTAGTGTCCACAGTCGGTTTAGGAATATCTCTCCACAAAGATGGTTTCATATGGGACCAGGATCTCCAATGCTATATACAACGGCGCTTTTGTGATTCTTGTTAGACAACTCGACTGTGCTGCCACTACCGGCCGACGGATCGCTGCACACGACACTCAGCAAACGGATGGTGTACGTACAGTGCATTACCTGATAACAGGCTTTTCCAGCTGTGTGGGGGATTTGATAAGGAAAGGAGCGTTAGAGGTCTACCCCTGAAAGACACACAAGGTTGATGGCGGAGTACCATATCGCGACGTTCAAGAATATCCAGATGGACGATTCGGTCTTCAAATCTCGCTGACCGCTGCATCGTAATTTCCATCTCGGAAGACAAGATAAGTAGTCTTTTTGGGGATTTTAATGGGCAGCGGTCTGGCGGCAGCCATTATCGGGATATCTTCGTCACTGCTGACGCCTTGCGCCTTATATTAGAGGCCAGACATGCCTCGCTGCGAATGTGTGTGCATTGAAGTACTGCTGAACCTGGTCGTGCCGGTGTGCCGTATACATAAAGTCGGCCCCCTCTTGCCCTAGCTCCTCTTCTTCTCCCACCTCCTCATCTTGCCCTTCTTCCTGTCCCGTCCATGCTCTGCCGCGTCGTCCGTTTCCCTGATGAACCTGATGAACCTGATGTCATCTTGGAATCGAAGAAACGGTGACCATTCTCCTGGCCAATCCTTGCCCTTTTAGCACTTGCTAATGGCACCGAAGAACATCTTCCAGACAATCAGAGTGCTCGAAGCGATCCCATCCGTGGTGGAAATGATGCACCCGTGTGCACTACCTAAAGTAAAATTGCCAGCTGATGCAGGCACCTCTATCTCGGAGATGCAGTACAGAAGAGTCACATTTCATCACAGTGGTTGAAGAGTCACTAAAGCGTGAGAAATCCCAATTCATTAGAACTGGTAAACGAATTCCTCCCGTTCATTATGACACAAAGACACTGCGCGACTCGTCCTCTGTCCAGTGCTATGATTTTGGGCCCCATTCCGTCGTGGTTGGGCTCAGTGGCCTTGATTCCATCCTTCAAGGCCACTCGCACCTCTGGCCCTGCATAGCTGCTGCAACGCCGCCACAGTCTTCTTATCGAGTTATAGCAAACGAACGCCTGAAGCGACGTGTCTGTTCTGTGGATGACAGTCAACCCCGGTGTCATGGATAACTAAGTGAGTTGGGATAGTGCAGAAGAAGGAGCACATGCGATGATGAGCCTGCTGGGCCGTCACACGATGTTCAAGATATACATGACTAATTTATACATATATTCCCGTTGGAAGACTGAACGGCTATAGGGCTTGGGTGAGGATTGGGAACATAACGTCGGTGGGGGAGAGAAGAAGGTAGAGCGACAGAGTGAGGGAACAAGGTGCAGAGAGCAAGTCATATTTATAGACAAATGGGCCATGCTCGCATGATGTGAATTTCTTTATGAGAATGGAATACATCTGGATAGATTGAATGATGGCAGCTACTCCCCGGGTCTTTGTCAGATACAAATGGGTAAGCTAAGAGATTCTTTGTTGATGAAAAGCACCTCATTCACAGGATTGGGGTTGCAGATGCTTTGTCGCCGCTGGCAATTACTATGGAAGATCCAGCCCAAATAAAGCAATATTCCATGAAACAGTTGTTGCTCCTTGGCTTTCGTTGGAACCATACCTAAGCTCGGCATTGCCGAGCATTCCAGCACCACACTATCACCAGGGTCTACATGCTGGGCACATATATGCACTTTAACATACTTATGATGTGAATGAGATACATAAATATTATTCATCATCCTCTGGTATGTTCAAAAAGTCATAATTTCATACAAGCCAAGTTCATCAAGAGATTAAAGGACATAGATAGAAATGAAATCAGTGAACAAAATGCCTTCCGCTAAAGACACCTTCACAGCGGTGTCTCTGTATGCACCACAATTCTCCATTCCCCATCGGATGATTGACTCCATGTTGTCGATCCCGTAGCCCGGTACTGCTCCTTTCCTCTCGAGGCATTGATATTGTAGGTAACGGTTCCCGCCATGAGATCAATGATGATGACTCGGACATCCTTCAGCTCGAACGCCTCGAAGTGATGAAATGGTGGCTTGAGTGTTTGTTGTAGAGAGGGTTCGCCGTCAAGAGTCAGGAGGGGTGTTTTAGGAAACAGGAGATTGGCTTCGGGGTTGGACAGCTTCTCGATCTCGGGGCCTGGGTCAGCGGAGGTGAGAGCGGTCCACAGACTGCGCTCTTTGATAAGGAGATCCTCGCGGATGCGTTCGTGAATAGGAGCCATTGCTGCTAGTCTATCAGTTAATCTCAGTTGTACTTGTTGGCGTACGAGAGATGGATATTCGTACACACCTTGATGACGTTATGCGCTTCTACTCCGGAGTAAGATATGATGTTGCAAAGTGAGATGCTTTTCTCTTATACCTCGCTGAGAACAGTGACCCTGCTGGTATAGCCACAGTAGTCTTCAACTGGAATGTACCCCTTAAGAAGTAAAAAGAAACTAGTTTGGGAGGGCCCATGAATGATATAGGGTCGCAACCCTGGAAAGCATCTGACGGCGGGTGGGTGACGTCATCAGCCCGAGCACACGTGGATGACGTGTGATGCTTCTGCCCTACTTTGCAGATCGACCCAGCCAGAGATGTCATTGCTTTCGGTCATGCGATGACACTTCTTGGCTTGTACTACTTGCGTGGCCTGTACGGCCAATATCTATGGTTATCTTAAATTGGGGGTGGATCCTGGAAGGCTCGGGAATCTGACGCACGCATTGCATGGGAACGTTGGCTTCTCGATCAGATGTGCTAGTTTAGTGCGATCCAAAACTCTGCCTGCCATTACGTGAGTGTATGAACTGTCTTGATGGTGTGTTAATATGGAGAGGATATGGGAATTAGGTCTACTGTGTGCAGGCCGTGCCTTGTGGATAGAGATGATGCAGCTAACAGACTCAAGATCCACCCCGATGAGGTATATCTTGTGCAGAACATTTACTTTTGAAACCCCTTTCTAAAGTGATACGCAATGTCAGAGATATTACCACTGGATGCGGCATGTAGCGGTCATGTTGATATATGATATGCCCGCATTGAAACTTGCTCCGGCTCATGGCTCTATGGAATCTTTCTCCGATGCAGCACAATAAGCCGTCAACCATAGGAGTGAATCCGCTCCGACTTTGATTGGAATGTTTTGCAATATGATCACGTCCTAATGCGATGCGCATGTTCCCTGATGATGTGGACATATGGACAGACGTGACTACTAGGTCTTTACATTGTCCCCCAGGTGTACTGTAATACGAGCTTCATAAGTCAGAATCAAAATATGCCCAACTGATGAAGCTGGATAAATTCCTCAATGTTGCCCATATAACCCTAGGCTTCTAGGCGTCAAGTCGCATGGACTACTATTTCGCCAAGAAAAGTTATGTATTGACGTGCCGCCCATTGCAGCTCCAGAGTAAGCTAAAAAGGCCAGACCCCTTAACTACCCCAATACACCCAGGCACCAAACCTTTGCTGGGGTTAGTTCTTTCATCTCGTTGCCGAACATACTCCGAGATAAAGGTTAGAAATCAACGGGTGATAAGAGACGCGACCCAAGCCTTGTATTTCTTATCTTTTTATCTTCGACTAACGCGGTACTATGATTATCCGAGCAGTCAAATTTGAACAGCATATTCCGTATTCTCGTCTATAAGCAGGACGTCCAGCGGTAAAGGGTAGAAGAGCATGAACGGGGGTAAGATTGAAACTCATATTCCTTTTATGGACAGGATTTTCTCAGCAACAATGAGTCTTTTTAATAGTAAATAGCCCCATCGAAGTCTATCCGCGGCCTCCGAAGATTTTTCTCGAAGTCGGTGCAAATGTGGGCCAGATACACTCTCGGAACTAACCCTATAGCAACTCAAGCAATCTTTTACGTTTCGTTTCCTCTATCTCGGATCCCAAGAGCGCGCCATGTTACTCTACAATCCAGCACAGACAGGTCGTGCTCTACTCTACGCTGAGAATATGCGTTATATCTTACCAATTTGCTAAGTGCAGTGGGGGACATCAATATATTGCAGTAACCAAGTAACGTCATTTCCGTGGGAATTGTCGAGCTGAGCACCGATAAAGGACCCTATGAGAGATATCATTGGCCTGTTATCGCGATTTTTACAGACTAATCCCCGCTATTGATGCTGATCTTTCCTGATAAGGGTATTTTGATATGGTAGTCTCTCGCTCTCGGCACTGATCGGCGGTTGCCGATGGATACAAGGCAAGGAGGAAAAAAGAAAAAAAAAAATCTTTTCTGGAAAGGGTTCCTGGACGCGACAGAGAACGTGTGATATAAAAGACCTGCCCCGCGCAATTGACACGGAGCCAATTAACCCCAGCAAAGAATCTGCAAGTCATTGGCACCATGCAGCTTCTCAACACCATCACTACCGGCTTGCTCCTTGGTAGCAGCCTGGCAGCTGCTAGCCCTGCGACATGGCAGCGCTCTGTGTCTCAGGCTCCCAAGAAGGCTGCCCCGAAGGTGTTCATCGTGTCCATGGTATGGTTTTTTCGCGTGAGGTAAATTGGAGATGGACAAAGCTAACATGTTCCCAGTTTGAACCCGAAGCTGCGGTCTGGTGGGGAATCCCCGAATTCGACCTGCTCGCTCACAACATCACGATTCCCGGTGCCTCGCCCGTCTTCCCTGACGTTCACTGTACTGCCGACTACAGCGTCTGTCAACTCATCACCGGAGAGGGAGAGATCAACGCCGCCATCACCGTGTCATCCATTGCCCTCCACCCCTTCTTTGACCTCACCCACACCTACTTCCTCGTTGCTGGTATCGCCGGTATCAACCCCAAGGTCGCCACTATCGGCAGTGCCACCTTCGCCAGATACGCCATCCAGGTTGCCCTGCAGTACGAGATCGACCTCCGCGAACTCCCCGACAACTTCACCACCAGCTACTTCCCCCAGGGCGCCTACGCCCCCGACCAATACCCCACCAGCATCTACGGCACCGAGGTCTTCGAGGTGAACGCCGATCTGCGCGATCTGGCCGCCTCCTTTGCCAAGAAGGCCAACCTCTCCGACTCCGAGTCCGCGAAGGAATACCGCAGCAAGTACACCGCTGAGGGCTACGAAGCCGCTACCAAGGCGCCCTCCGTCGTGGAATGTGACGTCGCCACCACGGACGTCTACTACAGCGGCAAGCTGCTCAGCGAGGCCTTCGACAACACCACCGAGGTCTGGACCAACGGCACCGGCAAGTACTGCTCCTCCGCCCAGGAGGACAACGCAACCCTGCAGGCCCTGCTGCGTACTTCCGCCCGCAACCTGACCGACTTCTCCCGTATCATCGTCATGCGCACCGGTTCCAACTTCGACCAGCCCCACCCCGACGAGTCTGCCCTCCAGCACCTCCGCTACGTCGACGCCGGTGGCTTCGAGCCCTCCATTCAGAACCTCTACAACGCCGGTATCGAGGTCGTCACCGGTATCCTGAACGGTTGGAACACCACCTTCAAGGCCGGTGTCAAGCCCTCCAACTATGTCGGTGACATCTTCGGCACCCTCGGCGGTACCCCGGATTTCGGACCCGGACGTCAGCAGGCGCTCGCGGATGCTGGTGCCATCACCAAGAGAGGACTCCTCCGTCGCGGCTTGATGCTGGCTTAAGCCTTTACCACTAGATCGAGCCACTCGTCAAGTCTGTACGATATGAATTTACGTTAGCATAATGTCTGACTTTTTATCTTCACGAGACAGTATCCTTTAGATAGACCTCACTGACTTACCTATCAATATCATTAAATATATAATAAAGATAAATAACTCTATATAACAAGAAATCCAGCAATAGACCTCCCTTTAAAGCATACAATGCACATCCCAACACAGTAACTACTCACAAGATCCAACTCCTCAGGAAAGTGGACCCCGAGATAATATAAAACCAACGCCAAGGGCCTCGTTCATCGTCCACGATCGAACAGAACCCTGACCCAACATCAAGGGCCCAAGGTTCATAAATTCACACACCCATGGAAGCAAAGAACACCTTCCCCACTATAACCCACGTTCCTTATGCGTGGCATATATTATATCAGGGTCGATTATATTATGCATGAACCTCGGCTTCGGGTAAAGTTGAAATCGAATACAACCAGTACGGGTATACACGGAGTACCGTCCGCTTTAATCTCCGGGTTATCTGTGCATTGCCACAAAGAGTCGAAATTAATATTTGACCCGAACGTCAACCGTCGCTTATAAATAAAATCTGACCTGTCAGCCAAAAATAGGTTTTTTTTAATTAATGGGTGGAAGGTTGGGAAAAGTCAATTTGGACTTCTAGGCTCTACCGGCAGTCCAATAGACTCGTAACTAAGTACACTCTAGTCTAGTCTATTCTTTCTCTTGAGACTAATCTCAAGCGAAGATGCGGACTTGCGGTCAAGCACAGGATTTTAGATGCATTAGCTTCAGATTACACTCTCTGTAGAAAGAGGGAAAGTAAAAAAAAAAGAAAAAAAAAAAAAGAAAAAGAAAAGAAAAGGAGATCTACGAGACGATCACGCGATATTCAGGAGTTTAGGAGAAACCCAACACGATCACCCGATCTTCTTCATCTGTAGCGTGCCCGAGGTAGTCGGTATTAGGTACGTACCGTACCTTTGACTTCCTCCAGTGAAGGCCTTAGTTCTAGTTCCAGGGTCTGTTCGGTGAAGATGGGTCTGTTTTTCCAAGTTGGCTCTCCTTATCACTGGACGGTACATCCCAGGACATCGGCACAGAAATGCAGATCACTACGCTACAGGACACCGGGAGGAAACTGTACCCATGGAACCCAGTGTACCCTACGACCAAAAGGAAATAGTTCCCGACAACTGCAACGTAGTATCTATCTACATCGGCAAGTTTCAGAGGCGAAAAGCAAAGGTTTGAAAGAGAGACAAAAGAGAAAAGAGAGTAAAAAAAGGAGTCCCAGTGGCTCGGTTCCTGTTTTGTTGCCAAGAGCCACCTAAAAAATTAGAATTCGTTAGTTCCAAAAGAAAGAAAACTTGGCTCTCGGCGGTGGCTGTTTGCTATTTTAGAAAAGGGTTTAATGAAGGTCTTGCTCACACTTCCGCGGACTGCAAGACGGCGGACTCTGCCTGAGCGAACTTAGGTTCCACATCAGTGGCGGTTTCTAGACGGCTTCTAGGGGAAATTTTTTCCACCGTGATCCTTGCCACGGGGAGGCTTTGTGATGTGTTAAAGGATGAGTTCTCTTATGAAAGTAAGATATGTCATGTCTGGATAGGTGCTGTGATACACGTCAGACTAGAATTCTTGATTGAGTGTGGCCTAGACATGAGATACCATGGTTCATGATTTTACTTTCAACATCAAAGTGTCCGGCATAGGGTTGTTCCGATTGAACCGAAAATGCAGCATAAAACTGGAATTTCGTTGGAATATTTTGGCATTAGCTCATTTCTATAGAGTGGGACTCCGGACAAGGAGCTTTGTTTCCCCCACCGTATTATAATAAATACATGAATAGATAGTTATGAACAAAGGAAATCTAAAAATGTACGCAGAAAGCAAGAACACAACTCCCAAGTAATTTCGGCTGGGACCGAATTCCCCGCCCAAGTCAATGGTCGTGTGGATCCAGTTCAACCAGCGGCACGAAGCTGTGCCTCTGGGGCCTCTTATTCGCCCCGTAGTCGACCGAGTAGGAAACCGTTTTGTTAATATGACTTTTGCTGAGCGCTTGGGCGGAGCCGAATGTGGGTGGCTTGCTGGGCGTGTTTCTCTGTTCGTAGTAAGACTGGTCGCTGGAGTTGCCGAGCATCTTGGGGAAAATATGGACAAGCATTGCTCGGAATGTTGGGAGACAGGCGCACATCACGGCGATGTGGACTTCGATGACCGACCAGTGCACGATCGGTTGAAGTTGGACTGAGGCCATATAGTCAGTTCTGGTCCGCTAAATAGATCCTATGGCTTGGAAAGGTGTCTGGATGGGGAATGGTACATACCAGTAGGGTTTGTATTCCAGCGGTTGAACCAGAAGACAATCACTCGGGCAATTGCAACACCGGTCAGGCTGTCCGTCGTTGTCAGTACGAGTATTAGAGCCATATATGGACAAGACTTACACAAGACCCATTGCAAACATAACGCTGACACCGGCCTTTTTGCGCGCTGACAAGTTCAACTTGAAAACCTCGTAGACCGGCATGAGCACCATAACCGTGTCCACCCCGATATTGACATAGGCATTGACGAATGTAACGGCGATAAAGTTGACACACTTCCCTGGCTCGCCAGTCGCCCATTGATCCCAGGACAGGTGAACAGGGATACACCGGAAGGAATCAGTAAACACCCAGGTGATTCCGATCGCAGCATTTAATGCGATGATCGTATACGCTCCGTAGCGGAACAATTTGGACTGAAAGATTCTCAATAAGAAGAGACACACGGAGATTTTCGCCAGCGAAATCTGCGTTTTATACATGATGACAAAGGCGTAGAAGTACTAGGATAGTCAGTCAAGCGCAGCCAGGTGGCGGTCGAAGCAGGCAAAGACGAACCTTGAGCACTATTGTGATGTTGTCCAGTGGAGTGATGTCCCACATATTCTGCCCAAAGCCATAATGGATCACTAAAATTGACAGTCAGCCTGGGATTGTCCGTGGTTCACAGGGATTGAGCTTACTCGTCATATTGACGGCAAGTATAGCTACTGCCAGAGACTAAAATCTGTCTTAGCAAAACTCCTGTCATGCATGGGAATGATGATAAATCTCACATATGCCACGATAATGGTGTAATCGTCGGGACCCCAGCCACCACCAAGGCCCATGAATTTAGCAGCAATTCTGTTGGCGAAAAGGAGGGTAGAAAAAATGAGAGGAACTAGTGTGGCTGAGTCTACTTCCGGACGTCCCTTATGGGGTGCTATGCCGCATTGGCGGTTACTGAGTCGTGTGGTGACTGCAAGATAGTTAGACACCGACAGAGGTTGCGATATAAGCGTAGATCCATACGGAGTGTCTGTTTCGGAGTACAGCTTGTTGAAACACAATCGGTCATGTTACTCTGGAATGTAGTGTCGCCGCAAAGGCACGATGTATCGGTAGATGCGCATGACGTCGAATTATCGGCGATTAAATCGCTCTGGCAGGTTACCTGTGAGGTGGTCAGCAGGAGTACTTCAGGACTCTAGAATCCCGCACCATACCGCGCACTGAGGTAATGTGTCTTCTGAATCTGTACTTGCAGCCGCAGCACCAGCTGCCAGCGTCACTGAGACCAGTACCAGTATCCGATGCAAAAGCATTCTGAGTGATATTATTCCCCGGGAACAGTAGGGGCGGGGGCCAAGCAGAGTGGGATCAAGTTCATTCTCTACAGAACGCCCCGTGGAGGGGAACCGCTGTCTAATATGGAGTCGAGAACAAAGTCCCAGTTGGAAAGCTTTGATGCAGAGGTCCACTCGGCATGTGCAGTGATCCTCAGCAAAATTACCCTAAGTGATCCTCCGACCCGTTCACAAGAGCCCAAGATGGCTAGGTGAGCAGATCGTCATGTAGCGTCCAAGCCAGACAGGAGACCTTCCGAGGGGCATTCGTCTTCTCATCCCGTCGGGGACTCTTGGTATTCGGGGTACGGTCCGGTATTGGACCGCAACGGTAGTTCCAATCAGATCCTTCCATGATTCGCGAATGTTAAGGTCGACGGGGATCTTGTCCAATTTCCCGAAACACTAGATCGGCAGTCTACATGTACGGTTTTGACATCTAGTGCGACTGCCGGCCCAAGAGTTGGGGTGGGTCGGCCAACTCGTATCGCTGAAAGCCTTTTGTCGACCTGCACGGGGATCTGGCGGTAACCCTAAATAAAGTTGATTGTTAGACGTCTTTCGTGGCGTTGGTTTCTACATGAAACTGACTGCGCAGAAACAAGAATGCCTTTTTGAGCAAGCTCTGCGATAGAGTCGGAATGCAATCCATCTCTAGGCATCTTCGAGCCGGTACTTTCGCCTCCACAGGCTCAACCGCCGCTTCCCCCTTACTTAGCATACCCACTTGGTTCCCCTTCAGCCTCGCTCCACTCAAAACTTGCTCCTACGACAGAATTAGCAGTACTACTTACTACCATTTCAAATGTTGTGACTCGCCCGCCATACGTAGGCCATTTGCCGCGTAAAGGGGACTATCGCTAGATTACGGCACGTAGCGATGCTATAAACTTTCCTTGGCCCTGTCAGGAAGAACTAGTTGCAGAGTTAAATAGAATAATCATGCATGCAGTTATTTGTATCCATGCCGACCTAGCAATAGACTACTGATTTTTTCTTTTTTTTTTTTTCTTGGGCCAAGCGGTCATAGTCCGAATGCGGCTTGCAATGCCCCTGAAAACCCGGTGCTTCTCTTATCCCTGCAGTTATTCTATGCAGGGGCCATTGCTCTGGCTTCTAATTGTCATTTCGAGAAGCATACCCGGTCCCGGAAGCCCAGCAAAACTCCATTCTAGCATCTGTCAGTGATCCGACCACCGACTATGATAGGGTACTACCGACCTTAATACGCTCCGCTTCGAAGAAAGTAGGAAGTGGATGGTGGGCCCAACATAGCTTTACGTTTATCCATCGCCTAACTGGCTAGTTTAATTGTGTGCAATTTGCTATGCTGGTTGCCCTACCTCCACCTCAACGTGTTTTCCAGGTTCCCAGCCCTCTGCAGAAGAAAAACTCTGCCAGGACTACGTAACCGAATGTAACCCTGTTACCCGGCTAATACCCTTACTCTTGTTAAGCTTCTAATGACATGCAACTCTATTTTATGACAAAGATAGTATTATTAGATGCATAAATTTTTGGGATATGAATATGCTACGTAGTCCCGACCAACGTGAAATACACGTGGTGGCTTTTCAGGGACAGTTCGAGTTTCATAATAGCAACTCCAATTCCATGTCTCCATATGCGATCAAGGACAACATGAACCAACATCGCCCCGATTAGCGCTCTTCGTGGAGGGTCTGCCACTACCGCATCCCAACTAATATGGAATACCCATCCCTATTACCACAAATAGAGGCAAGTAGAGGGGTTAGTCACGGACGCCAAATCGCCAAGATCAATAACAAGGGGGCGTCACGTACTACAAGCTCCGTATATAGAACAGGCACGCCCCAGGGAAACCATTTTTGATCCGGAATAACCCCAGGAATCACATCCATGACTCGCATATGGCCGTGCTGCGTACCATGTGTATCATCATCAGACCCATATCTCAATGCCACGCGACACCGTTACATATCCGCACGGATCAGGCATGAGACTGGGCCAAATACATATCAACAGGGATATAGTGCATGGAGCATCATGCATGGAGTGTGGAAGAGATTGGAGGACCTCTATGCCAAGTATGCTAGACATTGGCTGTGTCAAAGCTCGGTACTAAAGGAGTCGACAAGAGCCGTTTCATGCCTGGCACTAACCTTATTCGGTCAGTCGACTGCCAAATCACGTGAGACCTCACTTTACGTAACCAGATTTTCCGGACTATTAGATAGTCCGTGGTTACCATTGTGGTCTGTGAGGTCCGCCGGATTATTTCACCGCTCTCGGCTCGAAAACCGGTTTTCTGAGAAAGCGGTGAGGATTTGCATCTCGTGACAAACAGAGCAAAGAGATTGAGCTTCTCAATGATCTTCTATTCTGCTGTGAAAACATTCCTAACAAAGTCCTACTTTCCAATTATTGATAGCTTCATATACTAGTCAGCTGAGAAGCAAAATATTGGAGCCATATCTTGCCAGTTACAGTTTGGTATTCACAATTGGCTAAGTTATGTACCTGTATAGAGTGCTATTAATTATATATCGTTGAAAAATTATCTACAACTAAACCCATGCTTCACTCACATTGGAAAACCAATATAATGAAGTACGGCAACAGTACTACTACCGAAATATAAAATGCCCACCAATATTGGATGAGTACTTTCTCCAGTTGCGATGTTGTTATTGAGGCCTGATCCCAGCAAGTCATAATCAGCAACAATCTTGTTGATATTTGCATTAGCTACAGTCCTAGCTTCTGAACTCCTCAAACAAACCCAAAGGAAAATAATCCGCCAGGGCTTGATAGCCCGCTACGTTCGGGTGTAAATAATCGCCCGAATCGTACTCATCCGCAAGTTGTGCCGGTGCCTCAGGATCCCTAAGCACCCGATCAAAATCCAAAACAGCATCAAACACACCACTCGTCCTTATCCATTCGTTAATTCTCTGGCGTGTGTCCTCCCTTACAGGATCCGAGTAGGGTTGTACATCAGAAGCATTAGCTGGTGCACCAAAGGGCGTTATAGTAGCCCCGAACACAGGAATGCTGGCTGCGTGAAGACGGGTCACGATCTGCTGATATGCAATGATAAGTCTATCGCCGATCTTCTTCTGAACCTCTGTGTCGGCATCAGCGACTCCGATGTCATTGACACCTTCAAAGACTATGGCGTATCGGACGCCGGACTGAGCCAGGGCGTCGCGGTCAATGCGACTGATTACGTTTGGGCCAAGCCCATCTGCGAGGATACGGTTGCCTCCTGCCGCTTGGTTGAGGAGAGCGATTGAATCGGTTGTTGGGGTTTGTTGCATGCGGGTTAGGAGAAGGTCGGGCCAGCTGGACTTGTTAGCTGTGTTAGGGTTGGTGTACCAGGTCTGTTGCTTACCGGTTGTTCTTGTTAGTATCGCTTCCTCGTCCGTCTGTGATGCTGTCGCCGATGATTACGCAGCTGCGGCTCGTGGATGGGAGGACAGCTTCAATGGTGTTGATAAAATACCTAACAGACTGTTAGTTTCATGTTCAGCGGCGTTGTGTAAGCATGGTTACTAACCAGTGATCAACACTCTCCACTGAGGAGTCCGTTAGATTCTTCTTCCCGACCCAGTCACCAAAGCTCATCCATGATGTTGTTCTACTTCCTGGATGGGAAGTGATAGCACCTCCACCTTGACCCTGTTGCAGATAGATGTCGATAGTGAGCGTATCTTGCGCTTTCACTGGGAAAGCAATTGGGTCTGAAACGACTAAACCTCCATTCGGGATGATTATGTCTGCGCTACCACTGAAGAGAACGTCCTTCGTGGTATTGGACTGAATCGCACTCGTCCCGAGCTTCTGGTCTACGGGCAGGCTAATGGCAACCTTGGTAACTGAAAGATCTTCCAGGCCGAATGCATTAGACAAGCGTAAACGAATCTCATGACCTGGTTGGGTGACTCGAATGGTCTGGCGGATGGTAGTATTTTGAAAGATGGATGTTGAAGAGTTCTAGCAGTGTTAGAGGTTAGATGTCGGATTTTTGAGGATGATTCTTACATATGGAGGCGGAGGTAGATTAGCTGGCTCGGTTAACTGAGGCATGGCAGTCCATATGCTAACCCAGTGGGTGTCCGAATTGAGAAAGGGTGCATTGTTCCGTCGGCCTACTATTGAACCCAGAGGATAGGACCGCGCTATGCGAATTAGGAGGAGTACAGGAAGGATGCGATGGAAAACATGTAGTAGTAACATGATTGATGTTTTGAACTGTGATATCTGCTACACAATATGTGCTAGCCTTATTCTCCACTGTCAAGACTTGAGTAGCTATATATATGTACTCAGGAACTAAAATCCTAGGGTAATCTTCAAGCCTATTGTAGATCGCAAAGCCGGTAGACCTCCGTTCCTCCGCATTTCCTGAAGCTTGAACCGGCTAAACCGGGTAAATAACGCCTCTTTTCGCATATATCATTTGAAGGACCAGTAACAGCTAGTCAGAAAATCCTGTTCAGGCTCCTTACACATAGTTGTCGGCAAATATGTGATCGACACGGTAACTGTTTCTCCGCAAATAATCGGCGTGGTTTTCCTGGGGTAGCAGTACCCTAATCGGGATGTCAATGAAGCCCACTGTGCACACTCATAGATACAACTGTTCCACTTCTTAGTGCATGAATATTATAGTATATTTACTAGATGGAGGATCCACAGGTATAAAGATGTGTCTATAATGCATTACTTCATGACTGCTTATGCTGGTCCACAGTTATCTCCGCAAACTCCGGGATGAAGCGGGGAACGATCATGAGGATATATGCCTCCTCATTTCCCAGCCACCAGGTTCCGTCTGTCGCGTCTGTCGCATTTAGTATTAGTTAATAAAGACAAAAGTCATAATGTCTGTCTTCCAAGCCCAGAAAACCGCACTTATAACCGGCGCGGCCTCCGGAATCGGTTTTGCGACCGCCAAGCTCTGTCGCAGTCGGGGGATGCACCTTGCGCTGCTCGATGTCGATGCTGCCAACCTCCACAAAGCGAAAGATGAACTTGCTGCCGCTGACCCTTCTCTCAAGACCGAGTCGTACGAAATCGATGTTGGGGATAAGAACAGGTGGTCTGAAGTTGCAAATTCCATAAAGTCAGCATTCAGTGGAGTGGACCTCGTCTTTTTGAATGCGGCAAGGTCACAGAGAGCGCAAAGCCAGTATGAAGGAAAGCTGAAGCCATGGGCAGATGTAGAGTCATGGAAGAAGGTTTGTACAACTGTGTTGTGTATGGAAGCTGTGGGACTGAACTGATTGAAACAGACATTCGACACTAATGTCTTCGGACCGCTGAACGGCATCGAGGCCATTCTCCCGTTGCTTCTATCAACCAACACACCTAAGTCCGTCGTTATCACAGGCTCCAAGCAAGGAATCACAAACCCCCCAGGAGGTGGCGTTCCAGCGTACAATGCCTCGAAGGCCGCCATCAAGAACCTTACGGAGCACCTTGCTCACGATCTTCGGTCGGATCCGGCGACTGCACATATATCTGCACATCTGTTTGTTCCAGGATGGACCTGGACTGGATTTATGGGGAATGTTGGGCCTACACAGGAGGAGAATGTGAAGAAGATGGCTGGAGCGTGGTTCCCTAGCCAAGCTGCGGAGGTACTGGTCGATGGAGTAGAGAAGGGTTCGTTCTATATCATCTGCCGTGATGGAGAGACGGATTGGCCATTGGATCAGGCTAGAATGCAGTGGGCTAGCGATGATGTCGTTGAAGGGCGACCGGCATTATCTCGTTGGGAGGCGAATTGGAAGGAACGGGCGGAAGCAGGCATTCGTGCTGATGCTGAGCAACGGAGAAAGTAGGTGGTACATTATATTTCGAGCACCTTGGACGGATTATTATTGTACTGGGTACTACAGTCGAACGTGGTGTCGTTTCGGATGTTGTAAAGGGTGTAAAGGTCACTGGATCTGCTTCCGCTTTTGGACACGAACCCTAAGGCGCAAGTGAATGAGAGTCGATGAGCAACCCATAGAACAATAATAACGAGCCCAATATTCACCATATCATGTAAATAGAAAGTTAGCACGCATTGGACGATAATGAATGGATTTATTACAGGGCGTAAGACACTGCCGAGGGTAGTACCGGAGCAGCAAGATTAAGTTGCCGACAGCATTCCAAATGATAAGATACCAAATCACGGCGGCGCCGAGACGTCGGCCAATGCAACCTATGTAACGTCGACGATCGCCGGATTCGTCCAGCAACGAGAAGATGCGGAGGTTAGCGTGGGGGTGGCCTCCGTCTTTGGCCCATTGGAGGTCAAGGCACAGGGGTTTCAGTCGCTTATCATCGTCTTCTTCAGGTAAGGTTGCGACCCTACTCTTATCACCCATGACGATGATACTCTGCCTTCCGACCTGCATGACGATGTGAGGAGAAGCTTTTTAAACCTGCAGCCTTTGCGAGGGTCACAAAAACCTGAACAATCTGCACCCCTTACATCAGGTTGATTCCGTTATTTGCCCATTCTTCTATTCTCTCCCTCTCCATCTTCCTCTCCCACCGCTGGCGGCAGGACCATGGCGTCGAAAAGTGTTCCTTCATCCGACTTGGAGCGACATGATACGTTCAAGTCCGCTGGACGGAATGCTTCACTGGATGACAATGACACTAACAAGTTGGGTGCCTATGCATCTGCTCCAGGTGTAGTCGAAGATGTAGTCAGAGTGGTTGATCACAAGGCTGAACGAGCGTTGTGTCGACGATTTGATCTGCGATTGCTTCCTATATTGGCCGTTATGTGTAAGTCTCGGCAAAAGTTTTACCAAGTTTTATACTGACGAACTAGATCTGTTCAATGCTTTGGATAAAGGAAATCTGGGAAATGCCGAAACCGATGGAATGAGCGATGGTAAGGCTCAGATCGAATACCAGTTATCTTAAGCTAATTGATAGATCTCAACTTCAAACCTAACCAATACAACCTCCTCCTGTCCATATTCTTTGTCCCATATGTCATTTTTGCGCCGCCGTTCGCGATGTTGGGCAAACGATTTAGCCCTGCCAGAGTGCTACCCATTCTCATGTTCAGCTTTGGCTCTTTCACCCTACTATCGTCTGCGACCAAGAATTTTGGTGGGATGTTCGCACTCCGGTGGTTCCTAGGAATGTCAGAAGCGGCATTTTTCCCACTGGTGATCTACTATCTGACGACATTTTACCGTCGCGGCGAGCTTGCCAGACGACTAGCCATCTTCTATGCGGCGTCCAATATCGCCAATGCCTTCTCCGGCCTGATCGCATTCGGCGTATTCCAGATCAAAAACTCCAGCATTCCCAACTGGCGCTATCTCTTCATCATTGAGGGCGGAGTAACTGTACTTTTCTCCATATTCGCATTCTGGTATCTCCCCCGCAGCGCCTCCGAAGCAAAGTTTCTCTCAGACGACGAGAAAGCCCTCGCCTTGCATCGTATCCAAGTCGATTCAAGCGCGGTAGTGAACGAAGAATTTCGTTTCCGCGAAGCCCTCGGCATTTTCAAGCACCCCAGCACTTACGTATGGCTCTGCATTGAAATCTGTCTTGGAGTACCTATCCAGGGTGTCGCCCTTTTCTTACCCCAGATTGTCCAGCGCCTTGGCTACAGCACCGTCAAGACAAACCTATACACAGTCGCTCCAAACGTCACTGGCGCAGTGATGCTGCTGATCCTTGCATTCTGCTCCGATGCCGTCCGTCTCCGTTCACCTTTCATCGTCCTCGGATTTCTCCTCACATTCGCCGGCTTCATGATTTATGCTTCCATCAACGACGTGCAAGCTCAGATCCGCGTGGCGTATTTCGCAACGTTCATGATGACTTGGGGAACTTCCGCCCCGTCTGTGTTGCTGAGTACATGGTATAACAACAACATCGCGCACGAAGGTCGTCGCGTGCTACTTACCAGTATCGGTGTGCCACTGGCCAATCTGATGGGTCTAGTGAGCAGCAATGTCTTCCGCAGTCAGGATAAGCCCAAGTACATGCCGGCATTGATCACGGTCGGGGCGTTCGGGGCCACTGGGGCCGCATTGGCAGGGTGCTTGGGGATTTACATGTGGCTTGATAATAAGAGGCGCGATCGGAGGGATGGAGTGACGGTTAGAGCGCAGGATGTGCCCACCGAGCGATTGAGAGATGGTCCTGCTAGTCCTGAGTTCCGGTGGTTTCTTTGATTGCTTAAGTTTCTGGTAATGGAAATTGTTATTTGACATCTTTCAGCGTTGGTGTCTATGGGTTTTATCTTACTGTTGTTGAAAATGCAATTCTAAGCGTAGTCGCTTAAGACGATCGTTCTGCTGTGCTTTTGGATGAGTCTTTATGAGGTATAGTGTATAGTATTCCTAAGAAGAGTCATCTTGACTGCTATCGAGGCAGGTTTCTCAGCACATAGTCTGTATAAAAAAGTGGATCTATCTCAGTCATATGGCATCCTTGTATGTGCAACTCGCGAGGCTCAGAATGCAAATTAAATGAATAATTCCGCTGGAAGACTTATACTGGAGAGGTTACACCAAGATTTAAGCCTGAGGAGAGACAGCGGGCAGTTATCAAAGGCTCACTGACTCATAAGCTGAGGAACGATTAACTCAGTTAATCGTCATGTCATCGGAGAATCAATAAAATGTCACAGTATTTCCGCATCTTAATTTCACTCAGATTTGTCGGTGTGGTATCAGTGTGTCATAAACAATTCCTTTAAAGGACTCCTGCGATCAGCTACTGAATACGGCCTCATTTCTGACATGCCATTCAAGCTGCTAGAGTCGCCACTTTCATACCCATTCAGCCGAGCCTCTCGACCATCACCAGTGCATCCAGAAGTCTGCCTCGTGGGTGTCTCGGCCATAAAGCTGCAATTTCTCAGCAGCAAAAGCACCTTTCCCAAAGTACCCGGCTACCGCCTCACTTGCACCGCAAGTAGCAAAGAAAGCGATCATGCGAGGGGAGGTGCAGAACTGCAACATATCAGGGCCGGCATCGTCATGCTTTGCTTCCTCTTCCTCTTTAGGGGGATTCCAGGCTATGACGCATAGAGTGAATGTTAAATTAAGCGCGGTGCACCTTTGCAGCTTGACGTTTTCAGGAAACAGTTTCTTGCTGAAGTAGAACGGGTCGTTAAGTTCATCCACGATATCTTCTGCACTGCGATCCTTCTCGGCTTCAGTCGCTGCTACCTGATCATCTCCAAATAGGTACCATGGTATAGTTTCACGCATTTTCTACTTATTCAATGAGCTCCATTGTGCATATACTCCAGGGCACTTCTGTATCTTACCAAGGCAGCCTCAGCAAGTTCCTGAAATGACTGCGATATCTCCGGTCCAATTCCTGGCCAGTTGTCCTGCGCGGGGGCCTTATCCAGAAAAGCATTCGTGTAGTTCTCCAACGCCGTCATCAACTGCAGTGTCGTGCATCATCGTTAATGTTGGGGTCATAAACTCAATTCTGGTGACAATATGCCTACCTTATCGAGAGTATCACCAACATCTTCGATATCATCGTCCGTCCATCGCTCCAGTCGGGACTGCCAGTCACCGTTGGTAAAGCGATCGAACATATTGTTCAACTTCCCTAACGCCATCGTCACACGATCTAGCTCCGATGACCATTCATCCAAGATATCCTCCTCGGCTGTTTTTGGTGAGCTCTACTTGATACTTCTTTCTCGGGTAAGAAGAGTCGGGGCTTGGTTCAACCGACCTTGCTCAGCGCTCTTGATCTTCTCCGTGTCCTTGTTGACTCGGTCAACAACCTCATTAATTATCTTGACGCAGGGGAGCATCTTGGCTGGAGTTGGATGTACGCAATGCGTATATCTTGAACTAAGAGGTATCGACCAAAACTAGCGGGCCGTAGTGGGAGATGATGGAATTCTTGAAGAGAAACACACTAAAGGAAGCCCTCCTAGATTATGTACCGCCACGATTCACCTTCGTACCCCTCCTCCTCGCCAGACGATTCATCCACGCCAATTGACTTCGTAAGTGGGGCAGCTGTACTTCGACCATCTTTTTAGTTGGGGAGGGAGTGTTGAGCTGAGTAGATACTGAGGTCGGGTGCGAAAGGATCGTGCTGATTCCGTGGATGTGCTTGTCTATCATTGCCTTTTACGACTTTTTGCCATCTGTACAGAAGTTATGATTGGATCGCCCTGGGCAAGTGGTTCTGATAGTTCCACTCCCGATCTCTAAGCGAACCGCTCCACAGGATCAACACGATCCTAGTAATCACTCAATTAAGTCTGCTGGATAGTGAAAGAGGCCTAGCAGATTTGGTGAGCAGTTTTACTGTCGTTGGAGACATGTAATATCTCTCGATTAGTAGTGAATTGCTACATAATGGGCCAACAGGGAATTACTAGTAGTATAGTGTCGCGGTGGATGCCGAGAGACCAATTATCCCGCCTTCAGGCCACTGCTGCTGGCCCAATAATTGCCTAACATTTTATATAATCTTCAATTTGTGGTTGTAAGTAGCGGTAGGCTAGAGTAGGTGAGAGTTGCCGACCTTCCATAGGGAGGTCGTTACATCTTTTATGTACAAGCAGTGGCTATATAGGTACTAACTCATTACTCTAAGTGGATCTAAGCTGAGGAGCGATCATGGATAGTACAGAGTACTCACTGGTAGCGGTATAGTGGTACATAATCCTGCATTAGCCTTTTGAAAAATCATTATAATGGACCCTATGCGACTATGTAGTTATAATTGTCAAAACGAAGAAAACCCCCACGACATCTCAAGCTTCCACCTCCACTTCTCCGCATGTAACGCGGGGAACCTCGTCCCCGGATCTGCAGCATCCGGAGAATGTGGATATTCCTCAACAGCCAAGTCGTATTATTGCCGGTCTTGGGTAGAAGTTGACACGGTGGTCAGTGCGGAATGCTACCGTGGCACCGTTCCGTATGATACGAACGACTGTTGCTTGAGAACAACGTCAAGATTATGTATCTCATTCCTTCGGTGGCATTGAGAGGTGAGGTAAGCCTCCGACGTGACCTGTCGATTTGAAGACTCCTTCCGAAAATGTTTAACCTCGGGTATCCACCAATTCAATCTTCTACCCGTTGCAGATAGACGACGCTTTGGCCCTGACCCGCGTCCTACTTCAATTGGTAACCCCTGTGGACAATCAACTACGGTTTACCCTAGGTCATCTGATGTAGATAGATTGGTTTGCGACCGTCCCGTTAATTTTAACAGATTTGGGAACTTCTGTGTTGGGCTATACGACTGCCTGGCAGCAAGAGTGACAAATTCCTTACATGAATGAGTCTAGGCGTATATGCCCTGTACGAGGACACGGGCATATGTTACCTTGACGCGATGACACCTCAATTTGGTGAACGGATTAGTAATATTTGCGGATGTTCAACGTATCCGATCGACTAACGATAATGAAGCTCGAGATAATATACAGAATCATGCCCATGCCACGGTGTCCATCTGCGTCCCATTTGCTGCGATCGAAACCATTTCAGGCTGACGGATTGCCACATCCAGCAATGCCGGCCCCCGACAGCGTAACAACCAGTAGATAGCGTGCGGAAGTTCTTCAACGCGATCGCATCGTTGACCCTGGCAGCCCATGCTCCTGGCTAAGCGATCAAAGTCGGGGCTCATTCGGGAATCAGAACAAGCTTTTGCACCGTACGCGCTCTGCAATTGCGACAGAATAGCTTGTTGCCTATTGTTAAACACGATCACCTTGATCTGTACTTGATGTAGCAACGCGGTCATGAGCTCTTCCATTGTGGTGCAAAAGGAGGCATCGCCGTCCACGGCAATGACTTGTTGATCGGGGAGGGCTAACTTGGCCCCAATGGCAGCAGGTACGCCAAACCCCATCGTGGTCAGGCTGCCAGAGGTGATCAGGGAATGTGGATGTGTACAGCGGAAATGTTGGGACGTCCACATTTGATTCTGACCGACGCTGGTGGTCACGGTTATGCTGCTCTTCATGGGGGTCGTTTGGCGGTTGAGCTCGGCCACAACCTGTTGGGGGCACGGGCGATGTTTTGCCCTACTTATAGGCTCTTCGACGGTATACAGCCTTTTCCAAAGCTGAATCTGATCCAACCATCGAACTCGATCCTCCACGGGAATTAAGAAGGAGAGTAAAACGGGTAAGGTCTCTGACAGATCGCCGAGAACGATCTCTGTAGGTTCGATGACTTTCCCAAGTTTACCTGCATCGATGTCAAAATGTACGATGCCTCTCCCTCCGCCCTCCCTATCCAGGGCTTTAGGCGCAAACCCATCTGCATCGCCTACTGCGCGCTCATCCAATCTGGCCCCAATCACGATAAGTAAGTCGGCATTTTGGATCGCACAATTGGCATACGGAGCGCCATATGTACCAATCATGTGCAAGGCCTCTTCGCGGGTCTCATCGAAGGAGCCCAAGCCGAGTAGTGTGGTGGCCACGGGGATCTGAGCTTTTTTAGCTATCTTGGACAACAGCTTGCACCCCCGCGCCGAAGCGAGGACGCCATTTCCTGCACAGATGACCGGATGTCTGGACTGGTTGATCATGTCGGCCACATGGAAAATCCTCTCATACAGAAAGCGAGCATCGGCTATTGGCGAGGCAACGCTGCAATCTTTCCCGTGCACTTTCTCGACCATCAGCGACACTCTCGGTAACTCCTCTAGGGCCTGCGAGTCAAAGAATGCTTCACCGATTTCAGAAGAGATCTCTAAAAGGGTTGGTCCAGGCTGTTTGCCGGTGGCATGACGGAATACCGCATCAATCGCACCAGGTAACTCGCTCAGTCGCTGCACACGCGCACGCCACTTCATACATGCTCCGATCCGGTCCATGGACTTTTCCTCCTGGAGGGCGTTGGTTTCTTGAGTGGCAGGGACCTGGCCACAGATCACCACCATAGGCGTACCATGCAGAAGGCCATCCAGCATTGGACTGATTACGTTGGAGCTACTGGGGTCAGTGCTCACAAAGACTACGCCCGGTCTTCGGGTTGCCTTGGCGTAGCCCTCAGCCATGTGGCCGGCACCTCGTTCATGACGCGATGGAACAAAACGGATGACAGTAGACTTGTAAACATCCCGAAACAATGCTGAAGCGCCTGCCTTCGGGTGTCCAACTAAAGCGCGAATTAGATGGGGCTGATATATCTTAAATGAGTCACTTACAGATGTGGTCCACACCGTGGCCGATGAGACGTCGGTGGAGGATCTCTCCTGCCGTAAATCCTAGAAGTCCCTCCATCTCACAAGAAGTAGCTCATTACGTAGAATCAAATGTGTAAAGAGCATAGGACAGGGGATGTGCAAGGGTCAGCCTGCTTATATGGTGAACATGGCAGGGCTGCCCGAGTCATGCAGCGCTCTATTGGGGAACTACTGTATAAAGACAGTGGTCTACACCTATAGCGGTATGCTTGAGAACAAAGAAGATATAATAAAACCAGAGGCGCGCCTAAAAGCCGGACTCCACTTGGCGGAGCTCCAGTTGTGAAGCTCATTCCCCAAACGGGTAACAGCCTCGCGGGCGGTATCCCAAGAGTCTTACCAAATTGGTTAACACGGCTTTGCCACCATGCAGACTCACATTTGATATGCCTCGAACACGTTAGTAGACCCAGTGAATATTACACTCTTCACCGCTATCCCTTGCTGTGCGCATTAACCTCGGTTCCTATCAATTCCTGGTTGTGAGTGTTCTCATCCAGGATTTGACGGACACGGGACCAACTGTTGACCAGGTACTCGCACATGGCGACCATGGCCTTGGAACCGTTGCTTTGTTTAAATAGAGAAAGATCATGGTCGATGGCCAAATAGATTAGTTTACATCGGAAAAGCGATCGTGCAACGTGAACGCTACCGATACCTTCCCTTCATCATGCTTACTCAATTCAAACCAACCCTAACCAAGAGCCTCCCTTCTCTGGCAATGCCAACCCTACACACGGCACTTGCACCTCTTCTCCCCTCGAAACAGAATTCCTTTCTCTCGGTCCGCGTGGACGGTGTGTTTAATCAGGTGGCCTTCCGACTTATGCCCGCGCCGCCCAGAGAAAAGCAGCCGTTATTCGACTTGTCGAGACGCCAACAACTACAATATGCCCACAATGTTCGAGGCCTTCTCTTTGGATTCTGGTCACCTGGCTGTAGCAATGGCTTCAGCATCGCGGGATTCCATCTACATTTCATCTCTGACGATCGCACCGCCGGAGGACACGTTACGGGATTCGAGGCTTGGGACGTGAAGCTCTCTGCGGGGGTCCTTAAGGATTATGTGGTTGAGCTGCCCCAAGACGAGGACTTTCTTGAAGTCCCAATTCGGAGTTATGAGGAGGATCAAAACCTTCCTTGAAGGGCATTGAGGGCTGGAAGTACTTGGCAAGAATTGTGAAACACCGACTGACGTAAATTGGTATGTTACATCTCCAAACTGCCCTATCTTGAATGCCAATTAGAATGCAGCTAACAGAGATCAACATAGCACTTTGTATTTCCGAAACATGCGCGACACATTGGGTTTTATATGTTGGTCCACTGGAGGGATCAACCGATACGATATGATCGCCGTTTGCCTCCTGATATAAACACCGCACATGATCTTGTCCAACTTCACCATCCAACCAACCATATTCTCCCACGATGTCTTCTCCAAGATGCCATGCCATACGCGGAGACGGCCGCGATGGGTCTCGGCATTCTTCGCAGTGGGGCACTCCCCACCGTGACGTCGAGACATTATTAATCCTCTCCAAAGAATTTCTCCAAAGATATTCTCCAAGCTTCTTTTCCTAAGATTGGAGTTGAAATTTCCCTTCAATTCCTCGTTTGACACGAGGTTTAGAGATTTTGCAGCCAAAAATTTGCGATGGCCTCAATCAAGCAGTGGACAACTCCCTTAAAGGGAGTAGACTCCCTAAAACTCACCGAAGCACCCAAGCCCGCTCCGGGCAAGGGCGAAGTCCTCGTCGAGATCCACGCCGTGTCGCTGAATTACCGCGACGTAGAGGGTACAGTTAGCGCATCCTTCTCCAGCGTTCAAAAACCAGAGCTAACGCCATGATTCAGTAACTAATGGCGAGTACACCCATCACAAGTCCGTCGGACAAGAAGACAGCATTGTGCCATGCTCGGACATGTGCGGCGTCATCACGCAGGTCGGCGATGGTGTCAGCGCTTGGAAAGTCGGCGATCGCGTTCTCTCTACCTTCCTCCCAGATCATCAGACTGGCCAAGTGACGGAAAAGGAACTGTCGCGGGGTATGGGTTTGCCCCTCGATGGTGTCTTGGCCGAGTACCGTGTTTTCCCGGAACATGCGCTGGTTAAAGCGCCGAGCTACATGAGCGATGAGCAGGCCGCCACGCTTCCTATTGCAGTCGTGACGGCATGGATGTCGATCAACGGCATGCGACCTATGGGACAGAACGGAGGACACGGAGAATATATCCTGCTGCAGGGAACGGGCGGTGTCGCCATTGCCGGGCTCCAGATCGGAAAGGCTTCCGGTGCTAAGGGTGCGTTTACTCTCTTCTATTTTCTTTCGGATACCTTTGGTGGCAAGCAAAATCTCTTGCTAACATACGTCCAGTAATTATCACCTCTTCTTCCGACTCAAAGCTCGCCCAAGCCAAGGAACTCGGCGCCGACTACACAATCAACTACCGCACCCACCCTAACTGGGAAGAAGAAGTAATGCGCCTCACCAACAACCACGGTGCAGACATCATCCTGGAGGTCGGTGGCGCCCAGACCCTGAAGAAGAGCTTTGACTCCATCGCCTTTGGTGGGTTAATCAACTGCATCGGGTATGTGTCTGGCAAGATGGACGCGCCAGATGACCGGACCAACGTGAACTTGCTGGCACTGCGGAGGAACGTCACGCTGAAGGGGATCATCAACGGACCCAAGGATCGGTTCGAGGAAGCAGTGAAATTCTATGAGAAACATCAGATTCAACCCGTTGTTAATAAGGTGTTCCCATTTGAGGAGGCCAAGGAGGCGTTCAAGTTTTTGGAAAGTGGGAGTCATTTTGGGAAGGTTGTTGTTAGGGTTAAGTAGATGGACATATAACCATGAGTTGACTAAGTCACACAGGTTGGCTCAGAGCTGAGGATCGCTATGGCGAACTTCTCAAGTATATAGTGGACATACGGAGAACATATTTCTATATATCAGTGGTTAGCTTTACTATCATTGTCACTACAAACAAGAGCGTTTCTTTGTTATGTATGTATGGGAATAATCGTCCTTAATAACAGTTTTATACTCTGGAATTTACCCTGCTGCCTAAAATAACTTCCTTCGAATCTCCAATCCTTTATTCCGACTTGGCGCCGTTCGTATATCAACTAGGCAACCTACAAGGCACCTACATTATCACATCCTATCTAACACCTGTCCCTCACAAACAAAGCGAACCCAAGAGATACTCCACCCAGATATGTCATACCCAACAGTTCCTGATTTTCGCAGAATACCGCCTTGATCTCCAACAGAATGTCACACGAACCAGAGGACCACATAAGACGAAAGCCCCCCAGCCTTTTCCCGGAAAAGGAGGAGCCTACGTCGCCGTTTTATGCTATGCTCCAGTCGGCACCACCAGACTATCTCCTGCAACGCCCACAAGCACACGACCCCCCACGATCATACCCAGTGTACTACTTCTTCTACGGAACACTAACAAAACCGACCCAGCTCCAGAGGATCATCGACCTAACAGAAGAGCCAAAACTTCGCAGAGCCAAGGTGATTGGTTACGATATCGCGAAATGGGGTGATTATCCCGCGTTGATCAATGGGGAACAAGGCCAGGTTGTTTCGGGATATGCGTGCCTTGTACAGTCTGCGGAAGAGGCTGGCAAATTGGCGGAGTATGGGACGAGGGCATATAAAGTTGCGCCCTGTCGGATATTCTTTCAGGATGAGGAGGAGCCGAAAGAAGTAGGTGGGAAGGTGTTTATGTATGCTGGTGATGCACAGGCATTGCTGGAGGGGAGGTTCGATCGGAAGCTTTGGGAGAGGCAGATGGGTGGGAGGTTGGGGTGATTTATTTTATTTTATTTTATATTTTTTTGGGCATGTGTGCTTTTGTTTTTAGGGGGTACTAAGGATGGTTTTTATGTGGTTGGGGTTGATGGTTCATTGTAGTAGTGGTGTTTGTTTATAAAAAGGATTGGGGGATGTAGTCCCAATACATGCACTGCTATAGCTATACTCTTGCAAAGGTGGAGGAGTGGGCTATAATAAAGTGAATAGAGTAATTCCCAGCTAGTATTCAGGTACATTTGAAGGAGTGAAAGAGTCTATGTCGCACTTTTCAAATCTATAAAGCCATGAAACGCAGAGAAATATATGAACGCAGTAACTGACACCCGGTATCCCATGGACACTCTTAAAGGAAATAGTCCGGTGTCCGTCTTTGTATCTTAGGCTCGCCATTCCTCGGTGAAGGCTCGAACTGTATACTAATGACAAACATGAGTACAGAATCTGACCCCAATAAGAGGAACAAACATACAACTTGTAATTGAGATGATCGTCAACTTCCATAATCGCGGCTTGATTGCCGCACCGGTAGCAGTAGTTTGGAGCTAGGGTGAGAAGTATCAGTCTCTCAACGCCCCGTGAGCATTAAAAGAAGAAACAGTACCTGAAAACACAGTGACCACGAGTTTATCATGGGACCAAAGGTACCCATCCATCACCATCTGGTGCGCTCTGGCAACAAGGCTCAAGCCATTGGCATGGTTGAACGATTCTGAGATGTCCTGGCCAAATGTATACCCGGCTCCACGAGGAGAGACGCCCCATCCATCTCTGTCATCGGGGTCACTCCAGAGAAGATCACACATAGAGCCGCTATGAGGAGGTTCTTGCACCCGGTCTATTGCACGAATGTCATCAAGCTTGCTAATGGAAGGGCTGAGCCCTCCATGTAGACAAAGGATTTGATTCTCAATTAGAGCGGTGATCGGCAAGTAGTCAAAGAGATCCGTAAAGTATGTCCAAACATTAGCATTGCCGTACTTACGGAGACATTCGTCGTAGAAACCATAGACCTGGGTGATCTGGCGAGATTCATGATTCCCACGGAGGATTGTGATGCGTTTTGGGTAGCGGATTTTCAAAGCAATGAGGAGAGATACTGATTCAACGGAATGGTAGCCACGGTCGACGTAATCACCTGGAGACGGAAACGTTGCGTTAGTGTCGTGTTCATGTCTGCCATAATAGCGCTTCATCTAGAGTCTTGCCCATGAAAAGGTAATTCGTGTCTGGACACGGTCCACTAATACGGAATAATTCTATTAGGTCGTGGTATTGGCCATGGATATCGCCGCAGACTGTGACCGGACTTTTCTGCGAGTCTGTCAGCCCAATATTTTAGGAGCAAATTGACGTCCCTGCCGACACACATACGACTAGCTCCACGTTTGATTCCTCTTGTACCACTTCCCTGGCCTGTTTTGCTGGTTATTGATGAATATGGGAAGGTAGACGGATGGAGTATAAGAGACCTACCTGCTTGCACAGGCTCTGCACGTCGCCTTCTGACAATTGCTTGCAGTTGATCAAGTCTTCAATGTATCTATCGAGTGTCCGGGTGGGCCAGGATTCGGTCGGCGGACCGAGGTAGGGAGAGTGGGATGGCTGCACAGGGCTAACTTCCATGCGGCCGGTCGTTAATGTGTCGAGGAGAGGAGAAGGTAGACTGTATAAATAGAAATATATACAAGGTCTTGCATAAATACAAGGTGTGTTTGGTTGGAGCGCATGTCTCCCGTTCTAGGATGATGAATCCAAGGGGGCACAAGCACGGATGTCATCCAGTCAATGCTCTTGACCTGAGGACAGAAAAAATATATGCTGAATGGCCAGATGTCGCAAGATCCACAGTTTTGGTCTGGGCACTATAAGCCATCAAGAATTGACGTGGCGTCATACACAGACGCTACGGACTTTGCTCAAAGCGCTGACCCGGGAATGAAACCGACATACGGAGTCCTTTTACTATAGTAAGCCCCATGTTCTTAAATTAGCTGCTTAGTGGTCGATTCCATGTACCTTCTTGTCGTATTGAGTTAGGCGAACATAACTATGGATCTGTGTGGAGACAATGGTGTCAAGTCCGACATCCTTCTCGGAATTCCGAACCTCAAATTCAGGAGGCAAATCTCAACTCCGTAGGCCTTCAGACCATTATCGGGGAAATGAAGGCAGCACGGTTCACCGCCACGTAGGCTATATAAGTACGTTCCCCTATTGATCCAACAGAAATACAAACAACCATAGCATAAGCACGCACGGGTTTCAGTAGCTTAGGACAAATAAATTAAGTATATAACTCAGGCAGTTACACATCATGTCTGGGAAGAAGGAGGTGGACCTGGACTCTATCATTAATAGATTGCTCGAAGTTAGGGGTAGCCAACCAGGTAAACAAGTCCGTCTCCAGGACTCGGAGATCCAATATCTTTGTCATAAAGCGCGTGAGATTCTCATATCCCAGCCCATATTACTTGAGCTCGAGGCACCGATTCAGGTATGGCTTTATGTGACCATCTCCCTTGACGTACCTCGTGGAAGAGTGTACCAGGCCATCACTAACCCGTAGTAAATAGATTTGCGGTGATGTCCACGGCCAATACTACGATCTCCTTCGCCTGTTCGAATACGGCGGCTATCCACCTGATGCTAACTACCTTTTCCTTGGCGACTATGTTGACCGCGGAAAGCAGTCGGTCGAATGCATCTGCCTGCTGCTAGCTTATAAGATCAAGTATCCCGAGAACTTCTTCATCCTGCGAGGAAATCATGAATGTGCCTCCATAAACCGAATCTATGGGTTTTACGACGAATGCAAGAGAAGATATAATGTCAAGCTCTGGAAGACGTTTATTGATTGCTTTAACTGTCTACCAATTGCGGCTCTGGTGGAGGACAAGATCTTCTGTATGCATGGAGGGCTCAGCCCAGATTTGAATTCCATGGAGCAGATCCGTCGCATAATGCGTCCCACGGATGTAAGTCCGTTCCTTCTCAAATAGCTTTTGAAGTTCGACACTGATTGAAATAGATACCTGACTGTGGTCTATTGTGTGATCTCCTCTGGGCGGATCCAGAGAAGGAAATAACCGGCTGGGGAGAGAATGACCGTGGTGTCTCCTTCACATTCGGCCCTGACGTTGTCCACCGTTTTGTGCAGAAACACGAGATAGACTTGATATGTCGCGCGCATCAGTGTGTGGAGGATGGGTATGAGTTCTTCGCAAAACGGAAGCTTGTGACGCTGTTCAGTGCACCGAATTACTGTGGCGAGTTTGATAATGCGGGCGCTATGATGAGTGTTGATGAGAGTCTGCTCTGCTCATTTCAGGTATGTGGTATCCATGTTTGGTATGTTGAATCAACGCGGCTGAATGGTTTTACTTAGATCCTGAAACCGGCTGAGAAGAAAAAAGCAATTCTTACCAGAGGGTTCAAAGGGGAGAGGTCTAACCCATCTTCAAGTCAGCAGAAGAAGCAATCATAGTGATGCTAGGATAAAGCGAAGTCCAACCCCTGGGGATACGAAGCTCCATGTCTTGTGGATTACGTATAGTCGACTTTGTTTTCATGATTGTCCTTGGAGTCATAACTGCCCCATATGTATATCCGTTCTGTGATTGTGTTTTCCTGGAAAGAAAATGGTGGATTATAGGATGTAAATATCGAGTAAGGTAATCTACTCTACTGTTAATGGATATTCAGGCTATCTAGTCATTCGCTTGTTCAAAGGACTTCAACTTCCTCTTGATTAGAATTGCTTGCCTCTCCAACCCTTCGTACTTGTAGTTTTTTCTTAATTGCTCTGGGAAGGGTTGGCTAGCCAAACTTAAGAAACTTGATCAGTTTGGGCACAGGCTGAAACAGTACAACCTTTGAGTGAATAGTCTCACAACCATGAATTACCCAACAATTTGCTTAGCAATTTCCCTTGGTGTTACCACGCGAAATTATTGGCACAGCAAGTGACATATGAGTCCTTTTCTAAGCGACAAAGATGATAGGAGTTCTCTGATCACGGAGGTTACAGAAATCGTCGTGAGCAACTTCATCTGAAACAGTATGTGTAGTAAATAGGTATCAAGTCTCGGCTCAAACACCACATCTAAATTTTGGAGCTACTTGTCTCACAATCCATGGACGAGGCATAGTAGGGAACAACATAGGGCCTTTCCGCTAAGAGGATGTTCTCGTAACCCAGGCTCTGGAGTAAATACTCACGGGTGCCCTTGCTGTAGATATAGCATTAGATTAGACACAATACCCCTATAACAAACCCCAATGGGGGGCCCTGGAAGGCCTGTGGTCGTTGTTACGCCAGAGTAAAAGAAACGTAACCCAATCTATAGCCAGTTTCAGCTGAACGTGATCTGGGTGATACTTTTGATATGTCTCTCAGCAATATTGCGATTGCAGGACCTTCCTTTCTATGGTACCGACCTGCTGAAAACAGCGATCGTACCTTTTTGAACTACATTAAACAACAAAATAAGATCACATATTTTAGGTCTTGGTATATGTTACTTTTATTTGATATAAATGGCACTATGGCTAGAACAGCGAAAGGGCACCGAGCAGTATGAGCCCTTTTCATACCAGATATTCAGTACTTCCCGCATAGATATGAAACAGCACGAACCATTCCACGAGCTCATGAAAATGGTCGGCTCTTTTTGATCCAAAAATGTACGTCTAAGAAAACGATATATCCAATGTTCTGCGGGAGGTCAACCCCTCACCACGTCACATCCTGCAAGCCACTTCACCCTGCAGCTCCACAACATTGATTGGCCGAGTTCGAGAAAAAGCTACACAAAACAGTAAAAGATCGGTACACGAACCTAGATTAGTCTGGTAGCTCTCAAAATCTAGTGACTCCCGAACCCCTCGGTGTTCAAACCCAACTGTGGCTCAGATCTTGCTACACCTCATCCTCTTCAACTACCGCTTACCAGCCCGCACTATATAAAAGGGGCACCCAAGAAACAACAGAAAAACGATCCAAACAAGAAGAAACGTCTTCGAACCCCAAAAAGGAATACTGCCGCAATGTCCTCATCATCCCATAACCCCCACAACATCCCGCCTCTCCCGAACTTCACCCGTTATATCACAACCCACGATGCCAACGGCACCGCCATAATCCACAGTGAAACGGAAAGTACCTTCAGAGAATACGACAACGGTAGCCTCCGCTTCAATGTCCCCTTCACAACCTCCCAGTTTCCTGCCGAACTAAGCGGTGACGCCGATATAGCCGCCCACGAGTCCCTGATAGCGTCTGGCAACCTGGGTCTGGTTAGCCCCAGTGGAACCGTCTGCCGGGTTGTGGACTTTGCGCCTCTAAAATCGGGAGCCAAGGGATTGATGCACCGGACACAGAGCTTGGATTATGGGATCGTTCTGGAGGGATCTATTGAGATGTGGTTGGACTCGGGGGAGATGAAGCTCCTGAAGAAGGGTGATATTGCTGTGCAGAGGGGAACAATGCATGAGTGGAGAAATGCAAGTGAGACGGAGTGGACTAGGATGGTTTTCGTGCTGCAGGGTAGCAAGCCTTTAGTTGTTGGGGATAAGGTGCTGAAGGAGGAACTGGGCACTCAGACGGAGATTAAGCCCAGTGCGAGTGCAAGTAATCTGTGAGTGACTGGGAGTCTTTTTGGCCTGATCTCTGGACATTCTACGAGGGTGTGAGGGTCGACTATATCCTTGACGAGTAATAATCCAGTTCGAGACTATAACAAAGCTCTCTCTCCTCGCCTTCCTGACTTGAAGTCCAACTTTGAGAAATAATCGTATTTCTGCAGTAGTCGTAATGGGGAAAATAACTTTTATTAGATATATTTACAATAGATAGATTCATTATGTCTTAAATCTGTTCCATGCCTACGAGGACGGTCGCTTGGGAATATGGTGCGATTTTGCAGTTCTCGTCGTGGTAGGCCAAATGCTACCTTTTGAGGCTTTTTGTTGTACTAACGGTCTCGCTACCTTTTCGCTTACCGCTGTACTATAGGATGGGTCGTCTTTTAGCTAGGCAATGGAATGATGCTGAAGTGTGTCTAACCAGGCGTTCGGTTGGATTCCGAACTCATTGCCGACCTGGGTATTGTGCTCAGGAGTGGACTAGATATCGATGTGACTGTCCGGTTCGGCCTCAGATGTTGGTGATGCGATCGGTGTCTCGTCAAGAGTTGTATGAGAAGACTCGCGACTGTCATCCAGACTTATAGTGGACAATGTATCGAGAGTTGGGAAGATCTGGCGGGTAAGTGTGGTCTCCGGATCATCAAGCGTCGAGTTTGGTGTTGAGCTCGGTGTACCAGACGCCGTATCCCGTTTCTGATTGGCATTACCAGCGACCATCTGCTAGGGCCAAGCAGGCCAGTATCTCTGATGAACATACGTAGGTCGATTTTCTAGCCATAAGCGATTCGGTGCCTGTTGCAGGGGGCCATCGTTGGTCTGCATAACTCTTTCGTTAGGCTCGTACTGAAAGAGAACCTTTCCTCTTGCTTCCATCATATTTCCTCCAGTGCGATCATATTGATATCGAAGGGGCGGTGCTTTCAGTGGAATGAGCCGTTGGAGCTTCTGGCTGATCTGGATCCTAGCTGTATACGTACGGTCATAGTTAAGGTTCTGAGTCCCTGTCAGATAAAAGATGTAGGCAAAAGGCTTGTAGGCGGCGATGAAGGCACCGCCATTTCCGGTGAATTGTGTCAGGCCTGGCATCTCTTGATTGCCATGTTCCATTGCATTGAGGACATCGGCCATGAATGTGTTCTCGGCACTGGGCAATAACTCGCCGGACGGGCCTTCCGCACCGAATGCAGGATTCTCCCACATATGCGACATCCATACACCCTTTTCGGAAACTACTACCACTGAAGTACATCCATGTAGATCCTGCACTGCCAAGTTGAACTCCACATTTCCCAGTTCCCTGAACAGACCTGATGACAGGCTCTGCTGGGACGAAGGCACCCAATCCGCTCTCATATATTGGCTCACCAAGAACGCATCGACATCCACATCGAAATCCTCGTCCTCTGGTTTGGCCAGCACACGCTTGGGTAACGACCCACTTTTTATCCCGTTTTTAGGTGTCGAAACCTTTGGTGCGGCATTTAAACCGGCGGCGCACGAGGGGCAACCTAACCCACAGAGCGAAACTGCTTTAATGGGACGTGATGGGTTCTTCAATCCTCCATGGCGTCGGATGGACCTCGCATGACCGTCAGAAAATCCGATTAAAAGAGCAAACATAAGCCATAGAGCCACTAGCATGGCCCGATTTGATCCAGGCAAGGGTGTCATTGTGAGTTAAAGAAGAAAGGAAAACAGAGGAAAACGGAATGGCATGGAATGGTCACCAGAAGCACACTGTAGATTGCTTCACCTTGATTAACCTCCAAGAATTTCTGTTACCCAGACACATCTCAATACACGCGAATGATCCAACGGTCCTTATATCCCTTGCGAACCCCCAGACACGGCATCAAAGTTCGATTTTCCTTTAGTATTTGGAATCAGCTTCGTTTCAAGGGTACCTGGCCCTACGATAACAAAGGAACTTTTCTGACATATCCTAAGAACTTGGCGCTCTTGTTTCATTTGGTTGACCTTGCGGCACTCGGATGTGGATGTTGAGAAAGACTCACGAATAGGGGGCAACGGCTGGTGTTAGTTCCGTTTAGAAGACCGTGCCCGAATTGCCCTGCTTAGATTCGTAAAAATCTTTATGACGCGGGATGCTGCTCCTTTGTTCATTTGTAGTCGCAACAAAGATAGCCCTAGTAAAGGCTCTCGGCAGAGCCCGCTTGTTGCCCGACACCCAACTGTTGGATCCATCTTAGTTATAAATGTCCCATGAGATCGTTACGTTTCGACCAAGATATTGAGGTTATAAAGCCATATATTTAGCAATGTCTGTGACCCTAGCAAACGAAAGGGATATATTTCACGACCTTTTCTCCGACAAGGACCTAGAGCATGTTTTTCAGGATTTTGAATGAATTAAGCGTGGTGTAGACCATTTCAAGCTTGTCTGCAACTTTCATCTGAATCAGCTAAGAAGCAGCCCGATATTTCCTCGGAGACCAACCCATTGATCGCTTGGCTGCATGGTACCAGTGAAAGCCAATTCTTGAAGGTCCCCGAAACTCTGATAATAAACCCAGCGATTCAACAATGAGCGGCACGACTGCCCTTGCATAAGCTATCTTTGTGCGGCGTCTCTTAGGACCCACATAAAGTTGGTTAATTTAAAGACTCGGATAATCCGCCGGCTTCTGGCGCCGGCGAATCCTGACCACGGTGCGCCCCTGACAGCAGCGGAACATGAGTGGAGAGCGTCTCAAGATTCTTAGATGCAATCAATACGCCAAGGCATCCATAAACCTGACTAGAACTGGCCATTGAGCGCGGCTGGACCAGGCTACATCGTCCCTTACTACGATATGTACAGTATCTAGGTTTACCTATTATAATGAGGGAGCCTCGGAATTATATCTCTGTCACTCATGCTTCGCACATGGTTGTTTTAAAACCGATTACGCGTTCGGTTGCAAGTTACTACTGATAGTGCTTCCCTATTTGTCGCTTAGTTTGATATCTAAATCTTCGTGCATTGGGAATATATATGGGGCTACCCCGTGTTGCGTCTTTGCAAGCGCACACCGACTCACTTAGGCTCGTTATAGATATGCAACGGACGATCCTTTCGCGCATATACTAATTTACTTATACTTTAGAAACACCTCCCAATAGAAGGAGAGAGTTGGCTAGATGGATTACAGCTGAGAGTAAGAGATATATTCTCGTCGGAGATGTACTACCACGATTGTGATTCTACTATCTTTGGATGTGACGATACTAATTGTCCTTCAACCACCTTTTTGGTTCCACAAAATGCGCACTCTAATGCGAATTGCGTAAGCAATATATACCAGGCCAAACTCTAGCTAGGTTGGTCTTCATTTCCGATGTTCCTTATAGTTTAATGATTCTTCTTTGAAGTTTTTATTCTCGTCTTGTTTCGACTTTATGACAGGAGGTATGTTCATTTTGTCCTTACATCATAAATTAGCCCAGTCCTTGAATATAGACAGTACTAAGCCTATAGCTTGTATAGCCAAGAGTCGGTTGTGGAGCTAGCTTGGCAGAGACTTACGAAGCCTATCTACTCCGTACAGCGTGCTATGACTTGACCATAAGGCTCTGTTTTTAGCACTTATTACCTGATTTGAAGTACTGTTCAACCGTCATACTAGGCAAAGTGGTCCAGTATATTAAAGCTTACCTGCACAGTTGCACAAGAGAATAGATCTGGCTGCCAAAGAGAGGTAGCCCTAAATGCCTCCATGGACCATGATCGACTCCCGTCCTACTCTATCTAGATCAACAACCCTAATCACGCTGACCGCACCTGCGCCATGGCTTCTCCATCTACCGAAGAAACGGCTAAATCAAGCATATCGAAGACGTGATGCGGACCCACCATTATACCATTGCTTGTCCTCTAGCATCATCGGCCTCAAAATTTCGCAATTCACCACTTTCCCCATAACCATCAACTACACCCCGTACTTTTCTCAGCAAAACGTAGATCTTTTCTATCCTTCCGCGTTGATCGTCGCCGTCAGTCAAGATTTTTCCGTGAAACGCTGTCTGCTTTCCATCTTTACCTCTGCGCTGCGCGACGATCCCCCGCTACGCGATATTTTTACGGATCATTTGGCAATTCCTCAGTCTTAATTCTTACGATGCAATCCTGTGGGGTTATTGCACAAGATGCGCTACTCCACGGAGTATGTTTTGCGAAAGTGGTGCGCGAGGGCGCTGTGGGGATTGCATGATGGGACGACAGAGACATAAATATGGCTAATGTCTCGGGGGTTTTGTACCTGATAGGGCGCCTATCTCACTGTTTAGATCAGTGATTGAATTCCGTGGCTTTCTGTGAGCGGAGAGAGCGAAATAGCCCGAGTCGTAGTCACGATGAAGGTCATGCTCGGAACATGGCTGCTTTGGGGCCTTGCGACGGCCGCCAAACAGCCTAATATCCTGTTTATCCTTACGGATGATCAGGGCAAACTCATCGGTGGACTGGACCACATGCCCAAGCTGCAGGTTTGTACATACCTTAATCCTTCATATTCCCCCTCCTCTCTGTCCTTTTATAGAGTCATTAGCAAGGAATTAAGGCTAACCTAAAACCACAGGAAAACCTTATCCAGAAAGGAGCAACCTACCCCAAACACTATTGCTCCGTAGCCCTATGTTGCCCATCCAGAGCCAACCTCTGGACAGGTCGCATGCCACACAACACCAACATCACAGACGTGGGCCTACCATACGGTGGATACCCCAAGGTAGTCAGCGCAGGCTGGAACGACAACTACCTACCGATCTGGATGCAAGAAGCCGGCTACGATACATACTATGTCGGCAAGCTCTGGAATTCACATACAGAAGACAACTACAACAACCCTTACGCGAAGGGATTCAATGGTTCCGACTTCCTCCTCGACCCATGGACCTACCGGTATTACAACGCCAAAATGACGCGTAACGGGGAGACACCCGTCAGCTACGCTGGTCAATACTCGACCGATGTAATTAAGAACAAATCATTGGGTTTTTTGGATGAAGCGTTAGCGAACCCGGATCGGCCTTGGATGCTTACCATTGCGCCGAATGCGCCGCACTCGAACGGATCCCAGGATGCAGTGACTGGAGCGACTTGGTTTGGTGAGCCGGAATATGCGCCGCGCCATGCGCAGCTCTTTAAAGATTATAAAATTCCTCGTGATGAGAGTTTCAATAAGATCATTGATGGGGCTGTCGGGTGGGTTGCTGACTTGCCGACGCTCACCGAGGAGGAAATTAACTATATCGATGAGTTCCAGCGGTGTCGGTTGCGGGCGCTTCAGGCTGTTGATGAGATGGTTGGTGAGCTTTTTGAGAAGCTTGATAAGGCCGGTGTGCTTAACAATACGTATATCTTCTTTTCTACGGATAATGGGTACCATATTGGTCAGCATGCTATGCAGCCTGGGAAGAATTGTGGATATGGTGAGTTTACGCTGTCATTATAGTCCCAAATCTTGAGGCTGGGGAGATGCTAACACAGCATAGAAACGGATATCAACATTCCTTTATTCATTCGCGGTCCTGGTATCCCCGAGAACCAAACAATTGAGGTCGTCACGAGTCACACTGATCTTGCGCCTACTTTCCTCTCCATTGCGGGCACCACGAGAGATGGTCTGGATGGAAAGAAGATTCCGACTACCATCGATGCTGGTAACGCAGAAAATAAGTCAGAGCATGTAGCAATCGAGTACTGGGGAATTGTGAGCTCCTCCCACAGTCATCTTGTCACTATGACGACCAACTGACAACTACCTCCACAGGCTGTTCCCGAGGGTATTTACGGGTACAAGAGCGACAATGACAGCCAGCCAGGCAATAGCTATAGAAACAACACGTACAAGGGACTACGACTCGTCTCAGACGACTATAGCCTTTACTACTCTGTCTGGTGTACCAACGACAAAGAATTCTACAACCTAAAGGTATCTAACCCCAAATCAAATCACCACCACCCTACATATACTAAACAAACGGGATAGGACGATCCCCTTCAAACGACCAACTTGGCTTCGAACATTAGCGCCCACCAATCCTATACCATCGCCAACCGTCAATTGGGCCAGATTATTCCCCGCCTTGATGCACTAATGATGGTTCTCAAATCGTGCAATGGAGATTCCTGCCGCGAGCCATGGCGGCAGCTTCACCCGAAGGGCTACGTGAATAACTTAGCCGATGCCCTGGATTCAGGGTTTGATGAATTCTACGCGAACCAGCCGAAAGTGTCATTCTCGGAATGTAGCCTTGGGTATCATATTTATGCGGAGGGGCCACAGGAATTCAATATCTATGGAAGTGGGTCAACGGGGAAGAGGAGTGAAGGGGGGTATGTCTCGGTAAAGCGATGGGGATTCTTTGATGGGTGGCTATGAAGACTACCTGTCTTGAGATATGATATATCTCCAAAGTTCTAGTGGTCCCTATACGTCATGGTTGGATATAATGACGATCGCCTCTCACGATTTATGTTAAACATATTCATAAAATGTGGGAGCTTACTTACAGACAAATCATATAGAGACCGAAAGTTGGATACCGTCCGAATCTGGGTAGAGATTAAAATAATTACATCAATATGAAGTTTCTACCGCCTGACCAAGCTAGCCCTGGCCGCCTGATTCATTCCTCCATCATCCTTCTTCATCATCCTTCTTCATCAACCTGTCGTCATCTTCCATCCCCAAGTCTCGCCTCGCACTTTACCTGCTGTTCTTCCCAGAACCTCTGAATCCCAGGGCTTTCTTCCCGTTTACCAACATATAGAGCACAAAACTCGACTGAAGCCCTACAATATACTATGTTATGTCTCTCCCGTGACTGTCACGCTCTCTGGAAAAAGGCCTGGTTTGCTTTACAGCCTATTGAGATGTCGGAGGACAAAAAAGTCTTGAAGTTGAGGTTTTTCTGGCTACTAGTCTGAAGTATTCCAAGAGTATTGCTATGAATATGCGGCCTTTTCTCCCATCTGATCTGAAACATATCGGCAAACAAACGAAGCTTTTCAACTGCGAGACAGCAGTGCAGGTTTGCTCTGGGGACATCATAACAATAGAGACGGTAGACCCCGACACACACCCTTTGCCGTCGATCGAAATGCTGAACATGCAATGGGTGTTGACGCGTACTTTAGCTATAAGTGGGGCGGCCGATCCCTCGCTAGAAACGGTGGACAGCGACTGGGAGGAAGACACAGAATCCGATGACTAGTTGGTTGCTCTATATGGGGACTTGGGAGAGACGGGAGGATATCTAGACTCGATCCCGATGCCTTGTATGCTGACACCACAAACTGTCATTAAAAAAGGAGGGAGGAAGTTAACACGACGACGACGCCCGATCACAATGCTGCATTTCTGCCCTTGCAATATGGCCATGCTGCCTCAGAAGAATGTACCAAATGTGCAAAGTCTGGTTGACTTGCAGATGAGCTTAAAGTCCCGTGGATAGGGGTGGTTATCAGCAGACCTCCTTGTATTCGAAGGGTGTTTCCTGAAGAGCATGTCCAATATCTGGACCGGGCTATCGTCGCACAATTGTTTGAAACGGTATTCCTCGAGGAATATCTTATCTCCAGTAGTCACGACGTCTGCCAATGCGATATTATACCACGCGGTGCCCTGGCATGGGGCACTATTTGGAACCTTCAGACGCGCCTTTAAGGTCCTTGGTAGCCCACGAGTTACAGTTACATCAAAAAGTATTCAAAAGCACTCTAAGACCCTAAGGGACCAATACTATGGTGACAGTCAAACTGAGCATGTCTTTGCTTCAAGCTTACCACGAAAAAGAATGTCCTTGGAAATCCCAACGTTGCAAGACCTGGGAAAGATACACAAAAGTGGGCTGTTGACCGTCAATGCAAGAAACATCCGTTCCTATCACGCGTTCATTACCGAGAACAAGCGATGCAGCTATTCATACCCAACATGATTACACATGTCAAGAACGACACCACATTCAGACAAGCGGCACAAATCTGCTCCAGTGATATTGTAAGAATCGAGATAGTAGACCCTGAAATACACGCCTTACCATTGTTAGAAATATAGGCGTAATGGTTTTGAGAACGTCAATGCTCAGGGTTTCGAAAAATGCTAGCCTGAAGAAAAATATCTGAACATCGGCAGATTCACCGGGACGAAGCATTACAGACTATCGGTTCTGATTGCATTACTCTACTTGCTCAATCGTCTATTTTAGTCCTGTTAAATACCTGCTTGCAGCATAAAGTTATCATTTTCCAGGGTCAGTCACCCTTAAGATCTATAATCACCCCTCAGAGGCCATAGGGAGAGGTGTGACTGTATTATGGAATGACTAGTAGCAATTCTGAAAACACTTCAGAATTCGGGGTCGTGCTTCAACTTGTCTATAGTGCCTTGTACTCCCAGCTAAAGGCAAAATCAATCATCTTAGGGCTGACGGTCATATCTACATCCATGGTACAGGTACCTTGCGCAAAACAACTACACGTTTATCAAATATTGATAAATTACAAAACACGTCTGTATCTGTATCTTGATAAGCTAGAGCCATTATATTGATCTCATCAAAGGTTCTAGTCACATCACTTCGCCAACCAGTGCCTTGTATGGCCAGCATTATAACAAACATTATGTAGGAAGACATCCATGCACATCAAATATCCGGCCCAAGGGGGTGCAAAAGAGAAATAAAACACCATAATACAATATCAACGAGAAACGAAGGGTATAAAGCAGCTTGAATATGGACAGATCAGAACAGCACGATACTCCAACACGCATAGAAAGCAAATGAGGGGGAAAAGTAACTCTGCCACCCAGTGAGCCAAATATGAAAGTAATGTATAAGTGACACTGCTCATTGGAGCAATTTTTTTTGAAAATCATATCATCATTAGCCTGGTAGTTCTCCGCTCTGGGAATCGCCCGCCACTATTCGAGGTCATTCCGTACGGTCCGTCGAGTGCGCTTGGTGGCGGGAGACGGGTAGTTGGGGTTCCAGGTGGGCCAGGTGGGCCAGGACGTGGTGATCTGGGGCGTCCTGCATATCCGGGAGGTGGCGGACGGGGATAGCCGCGCGAGGGTTGACGCGCATGGGGGGGTAGCGGTCCGGGCGGGTATAACCCCGGGCCTGGACGCTGGAAGCGAGGGGGTGGTGGTAAAGCCGCGGCTCTGCGGGCATCACGCTCACAGTACACTTGACCATTCCATTCAAAGTATTCCCCCTTCAGCGCAACTTGGCAGGTGCGGCAAGTAAGACAGTCAGGATGGAACTTGAAGCGATCAGCAGGCCCGTGACCCCGTCGTTCGATTGTCTCCAGATACTGTCCCTCGATCCCAGTGTGGCATGTATGGCACAGAGAGTTGTTGCGCTGGTGATAGTGCTGCGCGCAATATGGAAGGTCATCCATGACGTAGAAGTCGGCGGTTTGGAAAGGAGTTTTGCAATCATAGCATACAAAGCAGGCCCGGTGATACCGGCCCGTAAGACGGCCATCCGCGGATGAGACAGATTTACCGATGATCATCTCGCCACAGCCGCGGCAAGGGCCCTTTGGGCGGGGGGCTGCACGGGCGGGTCGTTCAGTAGTAGGGCTAGTTGTTGCGGGGGGCTCCGGCTGGTCCTGCTTTGTCGGTTTTTGCATGGGCTTATCATGAAGAAGGGCCACACTTCCCATACTGATAGCGGGATCGGTTGGGGAGTCTGGACTGAAAAGATGTGGCGGCATCCGAGGAGGCTCGAGAGTATCCGACCCTGCCATTGACATCGTGGTATTCTCGCCATTCCCTTTTTGTAGGTCCTCCACCAAGGTACCTAATTGGCCTTGATCGGACGGGTGACGCTTAGACATACTTATATCGGATCCGATGCTAGAGAAGGAAGTGCCGCTTCGCGTATCACTCGGCGATGAATCGGAGGAAGCTGTCGAGCTCTCCGCCGCACTGTCCATAGTGTCTAAGCCCAACTCGCGGGCAAAGTTAGTGATTGAAATAGCAGCTTCGCTGACAGCATCCGAATTCCTCCTCTGTGCTCCAGTGAGTTCATCGCCGTCGCCAAGCCCCTGGCCGGTGGGTGGAAGATGAGGGAGGCCCGGACTCCTGTAAGCTTTGTATTCAATACCCTGCATGTCTACAGGGGAGGTTGACCGCTCCTGGGGGAGGTTGAGGAGTTCCGACGGCGTACCATTGGAACTCGGGGTAGGACTTCTAAAGAAAAGTTCAGCGGACCCGCGGTTACTGCTTAGACGGTCCGAGTTGGTATGGGATGAAGCACGGAGAGCACCCGGCCGATCCCCCTGGTCATCCTGGTCGCTGGTCCGCTCGGTAGATGGATTGAGATTACCACTGCCATGGCGCTGATGCTGATCCTGGTCGTGTTGGGTCTCGCCGTGGGGCATATTTGCTTCTGAGAACGTAGTCGCATTTGAATCCCGTAGCGGCTTGATGGGGAATGTAGACGGTACTGGGGGAGCATCGTCTAGGAATTTATACTGATGGGCCAGGCTACCGTAGGATGGCCGCCCCATCGATACTGATGTCGATCGTCTGGAATCATAGCGGGAGCTTGCGACAGAAGTTCGGTAACTGCTTTTACTTTCAGTGGAATAGCTATATTTGTGGAAGGTTGGCAGGGGCCCTGGAACGTCGTCCTTGGGCAACGGTGGCGGCGGTGCTATCGCTTGCTCGCCTAAAGGTAACCGAATGCTAAGGCCTGTCGTGCCTGTATCACCGGCCGGAATGGGTAGCGCCTTGTATGGATTGTCCAGAGGTGCCATATGCTTTGATGTCTTTTGTGACATGGATCGAGGAAGGGGAAATGTCGGAATCTCATCTTGATCTGGCTGAGAGGGGAGGGGAGACGTCTGGCTCCGTAGTAATTGGCGAGGCGGGGATTGCTGGCCGTCTGGAAATGGGGTAATATTGCCCTTGCTGCTGATCACCGCTTCCAGGCGCATAAATGGTCGATCTGTTTGGGGTTACTGACAGGTCCGGGGATATACTAGTTGCCACTGATGAACGTACTGGCTTTTGAAGGATCAATAGGTGGGGGGATTCCTGATCTCCCTAAACTTTTTGATGGACTGTGATGTTTCGGTGGTGGCGGAGGGGGTGTTGAAGATGCTATCGAAACGGTCAGTAGCACGAACTATTAATTTCTCGAGGGGAAAATAATACCGGACCCAGGTGCGCAGACATGGTCCCCCATTGCCGAGATCTCGACATTCATGCCACAGTTGGAACATTTGATGGTGGGCAAGAAGCCCATATTCATGGTCGCAGCCATGTCACTTGCGATGGTCTCCCGAGAACCGTTGCGCGAGGATTCAAATCATAGAAATGGGTCGAAAGGACCGTATTATGTGTTGATAGTGAATCGTGGGTCTTTCGTTCTCATAACGAGTCGTCGATGCTATTCAACCCCAGGAATCAACACCACAACAAACAAACACACCAGCTGAAGTACAGTGCGAAGACTAAACTCAGTTAGAAACTCATGGGAGAGTCGTTAGTGCTGGCGAAGGGTGATTTTATGAATAAGAGTGAGAGGATAACGGACGAACTAACAAATGGAACCAAACTCAGATAAGAATAGTAGCAGGCGTGAGTGGAGACGCTACTCTTTTTTTTTTTTCTTTTCTTCTCCTCCTCGTGTATCTGACGATCCAAGACGGTTTAGTCGCGTTTCCACTTTAGGGAGGTCGACTGGGGCCACTAGTCACGAGATTGGCCAACGTCCACAAGCGCAGGGCAACACGCGTTCTTTGTGACGCAGTATCTACTTTACAACATCACTTCGACTTAATATATTTAAATTCTATCTGGTGCTGCCGGTCGACTCCGGCTACAATCAATATTGGACTGAAATTGAATTTAATATACCGTTACATTCTTTTCGCCCCCTTTCCGAGCGGAGTTTTGACCAAACCCAGTCTGACGTGATGCTGCATGTCAACACGCTGACCACACGAACATATACTTTTGAAACCCCTGAACCAGCGCAGATCTTCCTCAGGGGCAACGACCGTGACCCATAACACTACTACCACACCCTCTTGTCATTTGATCGCCCCGTTTCCTTCCTGATCTTGGCTCCTATGGTAAGTGCACGCGCCCGTCCCAATCATTGTTATTGTTGTTGTTATTATTATTATATTATTCTGATTATGATGATGACTTTCATGATTATCTTTTTTTACTTCTTTTGTACCCTTCCCCGATGTCATCATTGATCCCCTCCCCCCTTACTTGATGACTATTGATGGTGTCCAATTACACGTTGGCGATTCCAGAATCCAAATCGTAGGACGGCAGCGTATAATGATAAGCTTACACAGTCCCCATTGGCCGTAGAAAAATCCGGAGGTTTTCCCAGTAAGGGGCCAGAGTTTGTCGAGGCCTTCCCCATGGTGCACAAAACCCCATCCGGACCTGTCATAAGACACAATTCCTCTTCTGACTCGATGGAAATTGTCCGGCGAACGGACTATGGCTTGTCAATTGGAACCCCAAGCAACATAGTGGTTTCTATCTTGGGCGAGACAAGACACCTCTCGGTCGGTCCCCTCGGATCTCATTCTCGTCGGGGTAGATCAACGATCCCTGCACCATGGCTCACTCGCTCATCATAGTGGAATAATAACCAGTCAAACTTCGATAGTCGTTGCCCATTCTTTCAGGTAGTCCAAGCCACGCGATGAGAATGATCGAAACATTCATCCTGGGACCTGTTTGCCCGTACCATGGATCGTGGAGCGGGCTCCAGCTGTGGGAAAGTCTTATCTAATGGATGCAACCAGTGGTCTCACTCTCAAACTTCGATGATTTTCGCCCCGGTTCAGACCCCCAATATTTAGTCTTCGTTCCAGGCAATGGTGCGGAACGTTGGCTTGAAACGGGGGTCAGCCCCGAAATAGCATCGTGTTTTCTAGAATTAGTATTCGAACAATAGTCGCAACGCTAGTCAATGAACCATGCAGCGGTTTGCCCGTCGGTTGTGAAAGACAATTCCTCAAAGAGCAAACGTCGATAAACTTGGACAGGTCATCCGAAAGGTTTGGATTCGGTCGCTGGGAAGAAGTTCAGCTAGCTTGACTAAGCACTACAGTTGCAGTCTTCGACGTGTCCCTTGCGTCATTGTATACTCTAATTCAAGGGAACAAAGCATCGTGAATGAGAAAAAATCTGGTACCGAGCATTGTGCCCAAAAAGAAGTGCGCGGAATAGCAGCCAATCTATCTCGAAGCCCAGAGAATGTCGCTGGGGAAGGATCAGGTTATACCTTTACCCACTTGAACGACCACTCCGCAAACAGCAAATGTGCGGTCGCTGAATCAGGGGTAATATCGCCAGTTCGCAACCATGGGACACCGAGCCGAGCTTTCCGCTGCTCACCGCAACGTCAGGGGCATGAGTTGTCCTAAAATGCAACGACGGGCGCACCCCATGGATCCCAGGAGTCGAGTTCTTCGTGATTCCGGGCAACTCGCATATTCTTCCCATTTCTTTGGTGATGAATTGTCCTGAACCAAGTGACTTGCCCGGTCACTTTTTTTGGCGAGGCCGCCCGTAGCGGTCCCTGCGGAATGCTCGACCCACATTAGAAAACGCGCAGACCATTCGGTGCCCTGAGTCTCTCCGCCGGAGGAAAATCACATGTTATGGAGTGGCAGGAAGCATCAAAGAAAAAGGGCGTTGTCTCTTTCACCAGTGTGCCCTATACACCAACCCATTGAAACTGTTCTTTTCCAACGCTGCGTGATGGCCATATTCTAGCTCTCGCGTTGACAAGGATCTGTGGAGTAACCACGACGGACCTGCGTCATGAAGCAATTAGCCGAGAGCGAAAAACGTTAGGCAACCCTTCCGAGTGGAGAGGAAATCATGAAATGTGGACACCGAATTGTGGACGACAGCACCACCACAACGTGACATCTCGATGCACTAGAACTATCCAATGTTGTGCATAACATGTCAATCCCGTATGTTCCCCAACAACATGGTCCTTTGTTTGAGTTCGTAGGGTAGAGACAAATCAACGATTGGGATCAATGACCCGGGAGGGGTGGAGGGGCAGACAATTCATTCAACTCATCCACTTGTTCGTCTCTTGACCGCTTGTTCTTTTTCGTCGCTTAGAAAGTTAAATCGGCAAGGAAGATTGGACTAAGTAGAGCTAATCCTTCTTGGACGTTGGGGAGGGAAATTGCCGGGTGCGGGTGCGGAGGAGGGACGCCCGTGACTCCGGATTCAACCACTCTCTCCCTTAAATACTCTCCCGCTCTCTTTTCCTCTACTTCTCTCTCTTCCCCCATTGACTTCGTAACTCTCTTCGTTTCGCTTCAAGCTCACTTTCTCAATTCTTGGGAATCACTGTCTACAAGGCGTACTCGCCAAAAACCGCCAAAATTTTCGGCACACTTCTTAACTCGTGAGTCTCCCCCGCAATCATGCCCTCCTTACAAGAGGGTGCCTCTTGGTAGAGAACAACAAAGAAATATTCTCGCATTTTACGTATGCTCGGACTAACAATGTTAACAGGCGTCACCACCCGTTCAACGGCCGGCGCTCATCCTCTCGTGGAGGGACATCGGCCTACGAATTACATACCCATTAAATAATTCACCAAACATCCCACTTTCGCCATCCTAGTCAATTGTCTGCTCTGTGAACGCAATGGCTCCCCACGCTAATTCGGATGTTGCTGCCAATGGCGCCGTGAACGGGTCGGCTCAATCCTCTCCTCTGTTTACTGTCAATTCCCCCAATGTCGAGTACACCGACAATGAGATCAAGAGCAAGTATGCCTACCACACTACCGACATTACTCGTACCGCCGACAACAAGCTGGTCGCCACTCCCAAGGCGACTACCTACCACTTTAAGGTTGACCGCAAAGTGGGCAAGGTTGGTATGATGATGGTCGGCTGGGGTGGTAACAACGGTTCCACTGTGACGGCCGGTATTATCGCCAACCGCCGTGGCCTCCAGTGGGAGACCCGTGAGGGCATGCGTGCTGCCAACTACTATGGTTCTGTCGTCATGAGCTCGACTGTCAAGCTAGGAACTGACCCCAAGACCGGTGAGGAGATCAACATTCCCTTCCAGGACATGCTGCCGATGGTTCACCCCAATGATCTCGCCATTGGTGGATGGGACATCAGCAGCATGAACATCGCCGATGCCATGGACCGGGCTCAGGTCCTCGAGCCTTCTCTCAAGCAGTTGGTCCGCAAGGAAATGGCCGAGATGAAGCCGTTGCCTAGCGTCTACTATCCCGACTTTATCGCTGCCAACCAGGAGGACCGTGCCGACAACGTCCTCGAGGGATCCAAGGCTTGCTGGGCTCACGTAGAGAAGATCCAGCAGGACATCCGGTAAGTTCCAATAATCTTTGTTGACTTGCACCTCGCTAACGGCAACAGGGACTTCAAGGCCCAGCACGGTCTGGACAAGGTGATTGTCATGTGGACTGCCAACACCGAGCGGTACGCCGACATCGTCCCCGGTGTCAATGATACCGCCGACAATCTCCTCAACTCGATCAAGACTGGCCACGAGGAAGTTGCCCCGTCCACCGTTTTTGCCGTCGCCTGTATCTTGGAGAACACTCCTTTCATCAACGGTTCACCCCAGAACACCTTCGTCCCCGGTGCCCTTGAGTTGGCCGAGAAGCACAAGGCCTTCATCGGCGGAGACGACTTCAAGTCGGGCCAGACCAAGATGAAGTCGGCTCTCGTGGACTTCCTCATCAACGCTGGTATCAAGCTTACTTCCATCGCCAGCTACAACCACCTGGGCAACAACGACGGCAAGAACCTGAGCTCCCAGAAGCAATTCCGCTCCAAGGAGATCTCCAAGTCCAACGTGGTGGATGACATGGTTGCGGCCAACCACATCCTGTACGAGAAGGATGAGCATCCGGACCACACCGTGGTGATCAAGTACATGCCGGCCGTGGGTGACAACAAGCGTGCTCTGGATGAGTACTACGCCGAGATCTTCATGGGCGGTCACCAGACCATCAGCTTGTTCAACATCTGTGAGGACTCGTTGCTGGCTTCCCCTCTGATCATCGACTTGGTTGTGCTTGCCGAGATGATGACCCGCGTCAGCTGGAAGGCGGAGGAGGCTGCCGACTACAAGGGCTTCCACAGTGTGCTCAGCGTCCTGAGCTACATGCTCAAGGCTCCTCTGACTCCCCCGGGCACCCCGGTTGTCAACGCTCTCAACAAGCAGCGCAATGCGTTGACCAACATCTTCCGTGCCTGCGTTGGCCTCCAGCCCGAATCGGATATGACTTTGGAGCACAAGCTGTTCTAGGTATCTGATTCCTTACTGCCACACATTCTCCAACTATAGTCACTCCTTGAATGAATACTGATTACACCGTCGTACATGTTTTTCAACCGTAGTCAATTCTGTAATGGTTCATCATACCCTAGAATAATAACTCCCTATTTCGTCTCCCCAATGCGCGAGTAAGCGTTGAGGGCCAACTGCCCACCCAGATGCGCATACAGCACATTCCCCGTAATCTCCCCTTTCTTAATCAAGTCCACCATGCCCGCAAAACTCTTGCCCTCGTAGACCGGATCCGTAATAAACGCCTCCATCCGCGCGGCATACTCAATGGCCTCCCACGTCGCCTTATCGGGAATGCCATAAGTGCCGGCATGGTAGTCTTCATTGAGGATCACATCCTCCTCGGTGATATCCTCTTCCTTCAATCCAATCTTCACAGCCGTGTTCCTGGCAATCCGCAACACTTGCGCCTTCGTCTCCACCGGCTTCGCGGACCCATCAATGCCAATGACCCTCTTCTTCTTCTCCCCGGGATACAACTTCTCAATCAACTTGAAGCCAGCCACCATCCCCGCCATCGTGGACCCCGTAACCGCACAAACCACCACATCATCAAACACCACCCCCATCTCCCTCTCCTGCTCCCTGACCTCAAACGCCCACCTCGCAAACCCCAATCCACCCAACGGATGATCCGACGCCCCCGCAGGAATATAGTACGGCCGCTCCCCATTCCCCTCACACTCCTCCCTCAACTTCTTCAACGTCTCCTTATGCTCAATCCCAAACCCGGCATCCTCCATCCTCACATCCGCCCCCATCAGCCGACTCAACTGAATATTCCCTACAACATCATACCCCGGATCCTCCCACTCCACCCAATGCTCCTGCACCAGCCGCGCCTTGAGCCCCAATCGCGCCGCCACCGCCGCCACCTGCCGCGTGTGGTTGCTTTGCACGCCGCCGATGGAAACCAGCGTCGTGGCGTTCTGGGCTAGGGCGTCTGCGGCCAGGTACTCGAGTTTCCGGGTTTTGTTGCCCCCGTAGGCGAGGCCGGAGTTGAGGTCGTCGCGTTTGGCGTAGATGGTGGCTTTTTGGTTCAGGTCGGCGGTTATTCGGGGAAGGGGGTGGATGGGCGAGGGGCCTAGGGTTAGGGGGGTTCGGGGGATGGTGGAGAAGGGGGGTGGGAGGGGGATGGTGTCGGGCATTTTGTTCTTTTTCTTTTTTCTTGCTTTTTGGGTGGCTGTGGTGTGTTGTATAATGTGTCTTGCTGTAGAGTTGTGTAGATGTCAGTAGGTGGCAAGATGTAGAGAAATATCCTATGAGTGTCGGCTATATATATTGAGTATAAGGAGATTATAATAGAGAAATGTATACGTACCCCTCCTTCTCCAATTTGGAGTACTTGCCCAAATTACTCTCTAATCATGGTTATCTTGCAGCTGGACTATAGTCTATCGTGGTAAGTCTGAGGGGAATCTCTTCGTCCCCGCAGATGAGATATCGGAGGTTGTCCGTTATCTTTCCCCGATGGATCTTCAGCATTGTATGTGCGTATGTCGTGGGGGACGATAAGATAATTAATCGATCGATCGATTAGATAGAATAGGCAGATTACGTACGTATTTGCCTTCTTTTTTATTTCTATTTTATATAAGGTTAATTTGTTGGAGAAGGGTGGAGAAAATTGTTCGTCGGATACCTTGCCGATGTCATGGGTACCATGGAGGTTGAGATAGATATGCGGGCCTAGATTCCTCATCACGCAGTGGACTGTGTCATTGGAATTTAGAAATGTAATAATGAGAAGCAAATACTTACTTTCACACATTTGAACCTCTACACAGATCGAACAATTTGCTGAGGTTGTTGCATTCCCTCGCTTTTGGCCTGGATATATATACCCGACATCAAGATATCCAATTTCGTCCTTGATCAACGTTCGCTTCACCGCGATGGGCTGAGAAACTCCATTAGGACACCATGTATTATTATAGACTTTTAACACAAACTGAGCATAATACTGGACCACCGAGGATCGACAACGGCCGGACGAACCGAGGAAGCTAAGAGCTCTAACCGATACTAACGAGATAGTCCAAAACACTGCCCCCTTGGACATGTTTACCCCTCCTGAGATGAGGAAGGTCGCATGATTTCGAACTCTCATCATCATATCAGTACCCCAAGAAAAAGACATTATGACAAAAATCCTCCTCACCGGAGCCACCGGCTACATAGGCGGCACCGTCCTGGACCACTTAATCAAGAGCTCAGAAACCAGCATCAAAGACTTAACGTTCGACCTCCTCGTGCGTAGCAATGACGCCGCCGAGAAGCTCATAGATGCGTATGGAGATCGCGTCAAGCCAATCCTCTGGACAGGACTCACAGACCTCTCATTCATCACCGACACAGCCGCCAACTACGACATCATCATCAACGCCGGCACTGGCTTTCTCCCAGAGGGCACAAAAGCCTTCATCCACGGTCTCGCCCCGCGGATTAAACCAGACACACCAGTCCCATGGTTCATACACATCTCGGGGTGCACGAACCTCTCAGACCGTCCATTGACGGCAACCGCCTACCCAGACAGGGAATGGGACGACGCGAACGGCAACGCCATCTATGAATTCCTGAAGAGCGAGGACGCCCACGATCCCTACCCACAGCGAACAACCGAAGTGGGCGTACTCACCCTCGGCGAAGAAACAGGCGTGCAGGCAGTGGGTCTAAACGCGCCGTCTATCTTCGGGACTGGGCGTGGGCTTTTCAACACCCAGGGTCTCGTTCACTTACTCGCAATGCACTATATCCTCAAGCACGGATATGGGTATAAGGTAAACGACACGGCCAATTTCGATTGGGTGCATGTCGAGGATCTAGCCGACGTGTTTGTGCTCCTGGTCCGTGCTATTCTGGAACGTGAGGACCGGGGCGTGGGATATATTCCCTCTGGCAAGAATGGAATTATCTTTCCTGCTGTTGGCCGTGTGTCTATGATCCAGATTATGGAGGAGGGTCTGGACGCTGCTTTTGGGGCGGGTGTTCTGCCTCGTGAGGATACGCCGAGGGAAAAGGAGATCCGGTTGGTGGGGCTTCAGGAGGTCGCTGATGAGCTTATGGCGGGTCTTTTGGATGTGGCTGAGCGGGGTGTTGCTGGACACAAGAAGATGAAGGGGACTGTGGCGAGGAGGTTGCTCGGTTGGAATCCGACAAGGCTGGAAGAGGATTGGAGGCAGGCGTATGTAGATGCGATTGAGGTGTTGCAAAGTAGGAAGGGGCCTAGTACTCTGGAAACATGCGTAGGCAACTGAAATGATGGCTCTTGGGTAATGTGGTGGTTTAGCTATGCATGAGCGGTTCCACTGAGTCATATGTACTTCGTATCTTGACTTATATGGTATTACTATATAACAGTATACTAGCTCGTAGCTTGACAAGTTCTGGAGTAGCTTGATATATCAAAAAAAGAAACAGCAGACAATAGAGTAACCCGGCAGGAGATCTAATTGATATAGATATAGCGCCATAGATGGAGAAACACAATGTTAGGCTATATTCGATTATTCAGATAATTTACTGGCTTCGAGTTTACATTGTTCCGATTAGAAGACAACTAGCGACCCAACAATTAACTGTGTAGATTCAACCGTTCAATTATCTGCTAACGAACGCAACTCCTTCCGACTTCAGCAATAGACCTATTTACCTAGGCGGAATACAACAAAACTCTCTTCTATAGTTGCTAAGCAGTCCATCTTTTAATAAACCCGTTGAAAACTGACTAAGTTGTACTGACACAGCCGAGCTGACAACGCCCTATTGAGAAGGCTGGACTGACAAGGTTGACTGTTCGACAGATAAATTCTCGTTACTATTAATATCTGAACAATGTATTCTGTGTGGAAGCTCTAATCCCCATCACCTTTGACATAGTTATTTGAGTCAAATATTACTCAACACGATGGCTAGCCTAGAAATTCTCGACGAAGCATTAGTAAAGCTCAAGGACAAAGTCATTCTGATTACAGGTTCGCTTACCCCGATGTCATGACTACTACAGAAAATCTCATAATCTAAGATAGGCGGTTCCTCGGGCATCGGCCGCGCAACTGTGGAGCTATGTCTCCAACTAGGAGCAAAAGTCGTCATCGGAGACCTCAATTCCCCTCCAGCCAACATATCGAACACCGAGAATCTGAAGTTCGTAAAAGCAGACACCAGCTCCTGGGACAGTCTACGAAACCTGTTCAACGAAGCCGTAAAGACATTCGGTCGAATAGATCACGTCTTCGCCAACGCCGGCATTGCCCCAAGAACAAACTTTCTGGATGAATCGCTTGATAATAACAGCGAGCTCGCGCCCCCAGACCTGAAGGTGCTGGACGTTAACCTGATTGGAGCGATATACACGGCTAGACTGGCAGTCCACCATTTCCGGAAGTTCGCAGAACAGCACAACGGGATTGTCACCGGAAGTATTGTCTTCACGGCGTCCGCCTCGTCGTTCCAGACCTTTGGTGCTCCTGATTATGCCACGGCGAAGCATGGTGTCTTGGGGCTTATGCGTAGCCTCGTCGGTCAAGCGCCCGGGAATGTTCGGGTGAATGCAATTGCACCGTCATGGACGACGACTGGTCTTGTTCCTGCTGAGTTCCTGGCGTCGTTGGGTGTGATTACACAAGATCCGGGGGTCGTGGCGAGGAGTGTGGCGTTTCTTTTTGCCGAGTCGACGAGGAATGGCCATCTCATTTATAGCTGGGAGGGTAACTATAAGGAGATCGAACAGGCGGAGGGAGGACTCCTCAGTACGGTAAAAGATATCCTTGGGAACCCTGTTAGCGAGGATGAAGTCCTTCAGAGGATGAAGGAAAAAGCAAGCACCGGGAAGTAATTAAGCATGTCATGGTTGGTATATTAGAGTGTAAACCTTCCTTGAAGATTAATGGACTTTAGTAACCTGAACATTACCTCGGGGAAGCCGACTAGGTCCAACTCATAGTAAATGTTGTTAATCCGAAGATGCTATATGCATTTCCTTGTACTGTAAGACTGGATACAGCGGAAATCTCCAGATAACTACGATGACCCCGTTAACTCCCGTGTACCTACTAAATACTGTCTTAGTTATTTCTTGACCGGATTAGCTGTCCTGCTCAGCACCGCCTATTGGTAGATCACCACGATGTTACCCGGTTCATGGCGAGGGTTTAGTCCCGTTCCAATGATCAGCACGATTATAAGGCTAGGCTTAGCTTAGCAAGTGTGCCCGATTTCAATATACATTTATGAATAGTTTATAAGAATATGACATGCCCAAGGTAGCAAGATAGTAAAATGGTCAGCGGGATGTAATGGGTACCGAGATTACGTGGTCAAACGGAGAGTAGTCAGTTTATGTATCAGCAGTCTTTTTCTATAGGTCCATCGTGTAGGCGACAATAACGCGGCATAATTGCCATACACCATCTACTATTCAGCAACCAGCTCCTTCTCACCAGCTGTAACATCCCTCCCCACAGCTACAGACGAACTCAAAACCTTCTTCAACGATACCGCCGCATGACCCAGCACATAAGTGCCCAAGCTCAGAAAGTTCAACCATACCAGTCCGACAAGATAAACCAACAGCCGGGGCGGAATCAACTTAAACACCGCCGTTGGATCAAACCCAGCCATGTCCTCGATCTTTTTCACCTCAACCGACACAGCCGTTGTGCCCTCGTCGGAATCAACACCGTTGTCCGTGAATGCATCATTGTATATAGCAGTGGCCATGACACTTCCAAAGATGGTCATGAAAAACAGCAGCACCGCCTGGTTAAGCAGCTCGTATAGCCAGGTGCAGCACAGGCCAAAGAGAACGACTGCGCCGCGGCGCGATCCATAGTCTGCGGACGCGATGAACCGAGCAATAGTATCATCTTGGCGAGTTGACGGAGCAGAGGCAACGAGAAGACGACAAATGAGGAAAGTCAGAAGACTGCTCGACGCAATGATTTCGAGGTAGGTACTTTTACTGTTCAGTACGTTGAGGGCTGTGAAGCCGAGTGCGGTCAGCGTCCAGGGGAGGAGCAGGAGAACAGCGAGCCCGGTGTAGAGACCGTTGCTGAGCTGGAAGAGTCCATGAGCCATGATGCTGGTCTAAGTTCGTGATGAAAAGTTGCGAGAAATTTTCAGTGTTAGTTTTCCCTGAGCTAGTCACCTGACCTTGAGGACACCATAAGCAACTAATAAAAACTGATTAGTCTGCTTTATGGATATCCGCTTAATCCATGTTCCCCATCTCACCCAAAGTGAGCCAATACACTATTGATAGGTTAGGGCTGACCATGTAACAATAGTAACCCCCAATTTGGTCATCGGTTCGGTTCGTCCCGCGCGGAATTTGGTGCCTTGATGCCTTGGTGCCTGCCTCATGTTTTATGACATCTGCGCTGTGCGCAAGGAACGTTGCTCAAGCGCTCATGACCACTAAGAGTAGACAGGGTCAAAAGGCCACCGAGTACTCCGTATCGTAGATCTGGGTTGTTGGAGTCTCCACAATTCTGTAATATTGGAGCGCTTATTCTTCGCAGTCCTGCCCCACATGCTCTACTAGGACTGCGGATGATTGTGCACTGCTTTCTCAAGGAAGCTATTCCCAAGGTTTAGCAGACGACGTGAGAATATGCCGATATATATGAGTGTTTCGCGTACAGCATCTTGTACTGCAGGAAAGATCAAAGAGAAGCACGTCCTCTTCGGGTGCTACTATCAGCGGTGCACTGTATACAGTGCACCTACGACTGGCGTTGACACCGTCAGGATAAGAAAGTCGACTCGATTGCTCATCGATGGCCTGCTGCGACGCTTAAGAATATCTGCCAACTGCTTCCGTCCTCAGGAGTTGACTCCTGGTCCCTGTGAAGTGAGTCGTCTACCACCTCCACATAGCTGCCCAGATACAACCATCCGGCTACAACAGGTGTTAGAGGTACGCCATTCAGAAGGATACCAAATATGAGTGAATCATAGTCGACCAGTAATACAGGAAGGACACTAGGTCTCAGGAGCCTTCTTGTCCACCACTGGTAGCTCACCGAGGAGAAATTTCACAAGGCGAAGATGCCAATGTAGGACGGCTGTCTTTAGGAACTGGAGATTTCTCTGTGTGATCGTCAACGTCTGCACCCTCCAGTAGTACACTCCGACCAAATCTCCGTTGCCAGATACTAATATTCTGCCGCATTGATCCCAATTTCCCGCTCAAGGAGCAAGTGAAGTCAAGATCACAGTATTTGAGATGCTTTTAAGGCCCCACAAACCCACAGCCCCCTCACCCCGGATTCCACGTGACGGGATCTAGTGCGGAGAAGGACGATTAATAACTTCCTCCAGGTTTCTCTACTTACCAGAGCAGTCAGAATTATTATAGCCATGAGTACATCCGGTAACCAACGGACCGCTACTAAGGTCGATCGGAAACGTATTACGGACCGCAAAGCCCAGAGAAACCACCGAGAACGTGTCAAAGCGTATATCAGTCACCTCGAGACCACTGTTGAGGAGCTTACCAAGGCATCCCAGGAGGGCTCTGAACGCAGTCTACTACAGAAACTGCAAGAAAAGCAACTCGAGATTGAACGGCTGAAGGGGGCGATACGGCAAGCCAATACAGCCCTGCGAACTGCCCTGGACACGACCTCCGCGTCCATATCGCCTTCCATCGCCGAGAGGGTGCCTAAAGATTCAGCGGTAATGCAAAATAACTCGCCATCTGTAGCTGAGCATGAAACGACACAAAGACTCAATAATTGCAAAATGCAAATGGAATCCACACTCGAGCCAGAAGATCTCTCTCTCAATATGAGCCGTGCCAGTCAATTCCAAAACAACAATAAGAGAAAATATTTTGCTGCTCCATATAGCAATCTAGCCTGTGGGGATGGCCAGATGAATTACTTCCAGGTTCTGAATGAGTCCCTGATTCACGTCCTCAGTGGTGGCCCACTGACAACTTCTGCTGCTGATGACGATGACTTGACTATTCGGGCCATCCTACACGGATGGGATACTATCAAGGAGGAGAAGCCACTCGACCGTGGCTGGAACTTTCTCAGAGCTCTAGACCAAGGGCTATTTCACCGCACTGGCCCTGTGGAGCGCCTGGCCATCTTGCGCCTAATGCGATCCATGCTGATGGTGGGTCGAAACAAGTAACCCTTTGCGTATTCATTGTAACATTGAGTAGTCAAAGAACGGGTCCCCGGGGCACTCCACTGGCCAGGTTCCGTCTTTCATGTTCCCCACGTACGTACCAGCCCTCCTCCATCGATATGAAGCTGAGTAGTGCGTAACACTAGCACCATGCAAACCCTGGTTGCTCACGCGTGTATTATCGACTTTTTCGTGTGGTGAGATCTAGAAAGTAGAAATATTCTTCAACATCGCGTACTGATCAGAGATTAGGCCAAACCTCCGTGACCATTTAATCGCCTCCGAAACTTCCCATACTTCTGAAGCAGCAGCGGCGCATTATGCTGCAGAAATTCAGCTGAGTTGGCCATATCAGGTTCGAGATGCCTACAGGTACCACGAAGAAGAAGGCAAGTTTCAATTTTCGATCGAATTCAACAACACTTATTACGACCTAAAGTCATGGAAATTTCGTTCGAACCCTGCACTCAAGATGCTTGTTGCGAATGGACCAATGTCCTTACTCGAAGGGCGCTTACAGGCTTCGTCAAGTATACTGATTAGTTCTCTGGATCCAAATGGGATTATTGAGTCAGAGGGAGTTGTTGGCTATTGATTCTAGTTGAATTGTCCCATGCATGCAATGATGGCTGTCAAAGAGGTAGCAACGTCTTCATGACAAATCTTTATCCATTAAGACCATAGTAATATTGCATATTCTCCACTTCATTTCCAGGTGACTTGGTCACTTCTCCGCAGTATCCACTGTGGGTATGTCTGCATCTAGGTTGCCAATTTACGAATGTATTAGCGGCAATCGTTAAGCTAGGGGTGTCAGCTATGCTGCGTCAGTTTTGCGAAGTCAGTTTGGCGTAGTCAGCCTTGCTCTTCTATCTCCGCATTGTTAATGCCTCGGGTAAATGCCAAGGAGAACCAGGGAGACCCGAGGGGTGGTGAGAAGCTGCGATGGGAATAGCTACTTATATTTGCGCATAGAAGTTGTACTTTTCACACCTTTCCAGATCCCACCCAACTGATTTAGGCACATTATACGAATAGGTTCACCCAAAATGGCTGGGTTTGCGCTGAAAGAGCACAACGGCGAGCTAAACGGCGGCGATCTCCTCGCGCAGACGCTCAAACACCTCGGAGTCGAGGTAGCCTTTGGTCTACATGGTGGACATCTCGACGCATTTCTCCAGGGTTGTGAAGCTTCTCAGATCCGGTTGATCGATACTCGACACGAGACCGTCGCTGTCCAGGCAGCCGAAAGCTACGCCAAATTCTCTAAAAGAATCGGCGTTTGCTTCATCACGGCAAACAGCGGGTGCGCATCTCAATAATTCAATCTTCTTTTAACTGACTACAGCTGACCTGATTCCCAAGCTTCTCCAATGGTATCCCTGGTCTGGCGACGGCTCTGGCCGATCGGTCACCAATTCTCTGCATAACATCCTCACCTCCAACTCGCGATGCGGAGAATAATTCCCTCCAGGGAATAATTGACCAGGTTGTTGTCTCTCGCCCGCTGACAAAGTTTACCTATCGGATGACGAACCCCGAAGATACTCCACGAATTGTTAAGTATGCTATGGGGGTTGCGCTCTCTGGTGCTCCTGGTAGGTGCTGTTGCCCCCAACCATTCTACCAATTCAGTTATTTACTATCAATAGGCCCTGTCCTGCTTGACTTCCCGATTGATGTGTTATTCACGCCTGTACATAAACCTCTAATATCCTGGGGGTCGGTTTCATCGCCTTTCCCATATGGGCCTGGTCCACACACCGCAGCAATTGAGGGGACAGTGGAACTATTGAAAGCTGCCAAAAGACCTCTGATTATCCTGGGAACAGGAGGCAATTCCAAGGAGGTATAGTGCCCTTTATACTTATTTTGTGTTGTGGCTAATAGTGTGCAAGGCAGGAGACACCCTCATGAAGCTCTCGGAAACATGCCGCATTCCAATTTTTGATTCAATGAAGTGCAAAATATCTTTTATTCCCTCGCAATTTGCCTTGAATGGAGGGGCCAGCAGCACCCTTGCCCTTTTACCGCGCGTTGGTGTACAGCAGCCAGATCTCATTTTGCTCCTCGGTGCTAGGACCGGTATGTTCCTTGGCGGTCGATCTGGAGTAATTATACCTGAGAAAGACTGCAAGCTAGTCCAAGTGGATGTAGACGGTGCAGAGATTGGCAGGACGCTTCCTGTTGACCTAGGAGCCATCTGTGACGTTACCCAGTTCGCTGCTGGGTTGAACCGCCATTTCGAGACCGCCTCATTCCAGGGCTCCGTTGACACCAAGTGGGTGGATGATATACTCGGTCTTAAGAACCTGCCTTCGCCTTATGAGCAACAAGCAGAAATCCAACCATCAGGACGCCTCCATCCATACCACGCACTTAAAAATCTCTTAAGATTTGTTCCAAGGGAAAGCATTGTTATTCTTGATGGAGGCGAAGCACCACTCTGGGCAAGTGAAGTGATATCCACCTGCTCGCCCAGCGCGATAGTTAAATCATCAGGAGGTCTTGGCTTTTTGGGCAACGGTTTTGGATATGCCCTGGGAGCAGCCGTTGCATGCCCTGATAAGACGGTAATTAATCTGCACGGTGATGGATCCGCCGGGTTCCATTTTATGGATCTCGATACTTACAAACGACACAATCTGAATATCATGACGATTGTAGTCAATAACTACTGCTGGGGAATGAGCTCCAATGGGCAAGATCTGATTTATGGTTCTAAGACTCCTACACGTCCTGTCAGCCATTTGAGCCCTGTCACGGATTACAGTCTTGTGGCGAAGGCATTGGGGAATGCTAGTGCGAAGATACTGTCACTTGGTGATTTGGCCCCTGCGTTTGGAGAACTGTTGAGTCGGACTGGCCCAAGTTGCATAGAGCTTATCGTGGATGATAAACCTATTCATCCTATTACTATCTCTATGGTTGGTCAGACTGATGAGCCTGGAATGGTGGTTGTTCCTTATTACGATAATGTCCCCAGAGCATATTATAAATCTTGAGGAGACGTTCTTTTCAGATCGTGGGATGTTGGTCTGCTCAGGTGGGAGTCACAGGGCCTAATCACGGTCCATATCTTAGTTTTATCGAGTCCAAATAAGATTGGTTTTGCTTCGATCCATAACTCTAGCAAGCTTGACATGAAGGTAGTAAAGCTGTCTAATCATCCATTAACTAAGTAATGCAGTAATAATTTGTATATATTCTCTGGAGGTATACCTAAATTACTTACATTTACGTACCATCAGCTGACCTCAGTAACCCGCAGTGAACTATGTCAGGTTTGCTTTGTCAGTCGAGGTGCCGCCTCCGCAATGGACCTGGTATTCGGTTATCCAAGATGACCAAAGGCATGCTTCTATTGTCATTGATGGCCGAGGGCCGAGATACGTTTCGGGTCAGTCTAGCTGCACGTATTCCTGGAAGGAAATCCCCTTAGTCAAGGCATCTTCAATGTGTATCTTCCTTGGTTGAATCAGAGTCTATATAGCTTTCAGTATTATCATCTATATTCTTGATTACAGCAAAAGGCCTTTACACTGTACCAGCCAAAATGAAAGCAGCACGATTCTATGCAGCCGGGGACATCCGCATCGAGGAAGTCGAAACCCCCAAAGCATCAGAAGATAAAGCCCTAGTTCAAGTCGAGTGGTGCGGAATATGTGGAAGCGATGTCAACGAATATGTTCAAGGTACGATCTAGACCATATTACCTCCCACCTCAATTCTGCGACAGCTACATATGACTAACCGCTTCCAAGGCCCTATGTCAATACCCCACACGCGCACCGGGCCACACCCCCTCACTGGCGATATTCTCCCAGTAACGCTTGGCCATGAGCTCTCTGGACGCATTATACAAGCGCCATCGACATCATCATTTACCCCCGGACAGGCAGTTATAATCGACCCTCGCTACTACTGTTCATCCTGCACGGCATGTACTTCATCCGTCTCGAACTGCTGCCAATCCCTAGGCTTCCTAGGCCTCTCCGGAGGCGGGGGTGGTTTCTCCGAGAAAATTGCCGTGCCGCCGGCTATGCTTCACCCCATCCCTGACAATACCGACATGGCTACTGCTACCCTTATAGAGCCTCTTGCGGTTGCCTGGCATGCCGTTAGATGCTCCGGTGTCAAGGATTTCAAGGGTCTGCCCATCTTGGTGATAGGCGGTGGCCCGGTAGGTGTAGCTACGGTTTTTGTATTAAGGGCATGGGGCGCAGATCAAATCTACATCTCTGAAACGGCCCGTCGTCGCAGGGAGTTCCTGAAAGATCTTGTCCAGGCTACATTTGACCCGATCGATGTCAATGTTGGTTCGGAGTGTAGGAGTCTCACGAATGGAAGTGGTATAGGGTTGGTGTTTGATTGTGCTGGATCCCAGAAAGGGCTAGAAGCTGCGTGTGATGCTCTCCGGTTTCATGGTCTATATGTAAATCTGGCGGTGCCGAAATCTGCAGTATGGCTTTTTGATATTTATTTGCTGCATGGTCTATGTCGCTAATCTGTTTGCAGATCTCGTTACCGCCTATGTATTTTATGCGGAAGGAACTGATATACAAGTCCTTCCTAGCTTACGATGACGCTGACTTTAAAGCTACTGTGGCTGCGTTTACGGAAGGTATAGATGGAAATTATGTACTACATGGAGCAAGGCTGACTATGAGATAGGAAAGTTTGCCGGTGTGGAGCGCATGATTACACGGCGTATTGCGTTAGAAGAGCTCGTGGAGAAGGGCTTCAAAACGCTCCTTCAGAACCCAGATGAGCACATCAAAATTGTGGCGGCTGCAAGGGCACTGCCATCAAGTGATTGGACACTTTAACTGCTACCGTGGGAATTTGCCTGGCTGGTTGTGGTGTATTCAGGATGCTTCTACGTTGACCATATAGGAGCGATGGGCTCTAGGGCGAATATTCCAGGTATTATGCAGTAGTATTTCTAGAGCTAGAGATTAGCCTGATGTTGAGGTACTTCAAACATGGCCGCTAACCTTGAACTTTACCAATAGAGCTCAAGATAGTATTTGTCATAATGAATAAAGCCTTGACGGTAGTAGCGAACAGTTTCAATTGGCCCAGGGGTGGATGTAGCAGTTTTAGGTATCGGGAACAAAAATTGTGATGAATTTAATTTTTGGCAACAGCAAAATTAAAGGAATTATCCTTCAGATGCATCCTCTGGATTACCCTCGTTTCATATATGTGGTTCATGTAACCCAAGTTCTGGGCGAGGTCTAATGAAGAGGGTATAGGTCCAGTCCTTTGATCTTGCGAAGAATCGCAGTAACCTTCCTGGCTAGCATATCCAATTCTGCTTCGAGCGGGCAGTAGGATGCTTGACAATTGTGCTTGAGGAGCACTATTGCTTGCGATATGCGCAATGAAATTTCAGTTGTAGAACAAGACTGGAAGGGCTCAATGGATGGCCAGAGGCTTGCTTTCCTCAAAACAGCAAAATAGTCTGCTATTCGACTATCACTAATGCAGTACTTGTTAAGGAGGCTACTGTTCTTGCAGGGATGGCACTTTCGTGCTGCACCTGGGAGGGTTCTGCCGCAACTCATGCATATCAAGCCCTCCATCTCGTAGCATGTCTGATTGTTTCTTAGACGCTCCTCCACATCCTGTAATTCTAAGTGCATTTTGTACAGTAACCTCTCGATTCGATCTACCAGTATGCCTGTTTAATTGTAAGATAGTTTGCCCCGAATGTATACAGAGAAAGTCTTACTTCCAACATTGTCGGGTAAAAGGCCCATAGTTTCCACCGCATGCCACTGAATGGGAAAATCAGGACGGAGTAGGGACTGAGCACTTGCGGATATTCTGGAGAACTGCTCTGCAGACCGAAAGAAATGGGCAGCAAGAAGAAGGTAGCCATGTTCCTCTGCATTCGCCAGAGATTGAAAATCGTTAAACCATTTGAAAGTCCAAGGCGTTATAGCCCTGATACAATCATACTTATTGCAATGAATGGCAAGAATTGCGAATGCCTCTGCAGTTATTGGATTGTCCTGCGTTGGATCCTGGTAGTGAAGGATTTTTATAATGGTTCTCATTGCTGCCGGGTCATCCTCGTAAAGGGATATTGTTGGGCAAGTGGAGGATGCCATCTGCATACCCTCGGAAAATTTGGAACTAAATAACTTTGCAAACACTGGCGAGGCCACGCTAAGAATCTTGGATGACACAAGAAACTGCGCTACATTGCGGCCTTCAACACAAAGAATGACATTCCCGTCTGGATCGATTCGCTCGACGTCATGACTCTCGTCTGCCGGTTGTATTTGGCTGGGAGCTTTTTCTGACATGTTGAACCTATTTTGGATTGCAGTTGGAGGGAGCTATAAGTAGGCTACACCTTGTAGAGAACTCGGTGGCGGGGTACTTCTAGTCAAAGCACGTGATTTTCGCCAATTATACGTAGGAACACTCGGAAATGTGCATATCTGACTATCCTCTATGATGGTGTTTATGCTACATTCAGCTATCCATAGGATTATATTACAGTTATGTTTAACAACACCAGATGAGTTTCAGTATGCACAGTTAAGCAGCAGGCAATCAAAACAGAGGATCAAAGCAGTCGGGAAACAAAAGCCATCTTCAATAGGAAGTAAGAGGATTGGTATACCTCTAAAGTTGACAAACTGTCTAGCCAGGTAAGTATGGCTTACAGCCGTACATCATGAGAAGCAACTACAAACCAGGTCCTAAATGGTACAGTAAGAACTGTTAAGAAAACCAAAAAGTCGGTCCAAAATGTATTCAAATCCGGACTGGGATTCCATCCACTATCGGGAAGGAATTGACTATTGTCTTGAGAAGCGATGTTAGGCACGGTATATCCGAAGTGTACAAGGCGGAGTTGACCCTATTCCTTCCCTTCCCGAGCTCCTTAGCCAGCTAAGACCAGGGTCAATCTACCGCTGCCTAGTCCCTTCGACTCTCACTAAGACAAGGGGTTCGGTTCTCCCTATTCCGTACAGTAGTAGCCCTTATTAACTCCTTGCAGTTCGAGCCGATGGGCGGAAACGCCTGTTACATGTCTTTTAACCCCGTGGGACATACACACGAAGCGTCATATGGAGCTGGGCATCGCCGATCCTCAAGCTCTCCGGGTGGCCTCGCTCCAACCGTCCTCTATTCTGACTGTTTCCCGTTCAATCAGCCTTTTCTTTCGGGATTACTGTGGCTGTCGACAAAGTCGGGGGTGCTCCCCTATAGATAGTATGATAGCAAAGTACTTCGGAGGTACAGAGCGGATTATGCAAATCTCGCAGTCCAGTATAGCGTTCAAGGCAGCTAGTTGTAAAAGGCCCGAATACTATCTATCTTATCCCTTAGCATTGATCACGTCTGAATAGTGAATTACATCTACGTGATCTTAAATATGTACTTCTTACCAGATTGAATGGTCTTTGCCTAATATAACAGATGTTTGCTCTACTCAGATCAGCGATGGTGTCTACTAAATAATCGTACAGTTTTACAGTTCATACAGAAGATGCCAATTTTAATATAATCGTGACTTGTATTAGTAGTATTCGACTGAAGTGTCATCGATATATAGTTTTTGCACCTGCGATGCTGCCACACTGGTCTATATGAACCGCTTACACATGGTCTCGAAACCAGATGCGTCGACAAATGCAACTCGTAACCTATATATACATATACCACCCCTCTTCGATTCTGATCCTAACCGGGTATCATTTATTACGGCAGCTCCACCAGCTCTGACGGTCTCTCTTTCTTATCCTTTCCATACTGACCCTCATTACCACCCGAGCCCACGTTTGCCGTTGCATTATCTTCTCCGTCCAGCTCTGTCGGCCCCTTCACAACCGTCTCAGCGGGCATCTCACTCGGTGGTCCACTCCGCGGATCAGGCGACAGCGCAGGAGCATTCTCCTGCTGCCAAGGCCGCTCATACTGATGCGCATCGACCTTCTTAGACCTCTTCCTGAGGCAGAAAAACCAAACCAAGGCCCCGATAATCAACAGTCCGCCGACACCAACACCAACACCGATACCAGCTTTCGCACCTGTTGATAATCCGCTCGAGGAATTGCTTTCGTCAGGCACCGCTTCTGACGCAGGAACCTGAAAAATGGGTTGACGAAGGGTGACAATCTCGCCTTCCGAGGCATTCGGTTTATTCGTACAAGCCGACACCATATTGTCGATGACTGAAATATTGATTCATTGTTAGGGGTCTGTTCTTGATCCATGTAATATCCACAAATTGTGGGCCGAGGATAAACTCACAATTCCCGAGAATATAGGTCCCGTTTTTCCCCCGTAGACACGATTCACACTTGTCGGCATACTGTTGGAACCCGGCGTCGTCGCAATATGTATAAATCGGGGTGAAGTTGCTGCCGCCGTACCAGTCGGTCTTGTACACGCTTCTTAGGGGAATACAATCGTCCTCGCAGCCTGATATAGAGGAGCCATTACGATCGAAAAGGCAGGACTGAACGGTGTATTTTTGAGTAGCTATTTTCCCGTTAGTTTGAAGGTTAGATCATGCCGAAACACCGGCGAAGACGTGGACAGAGTCATGAGCTCGCCATCCGGCCACATACCTAAGAAGGTATAAATATCATTCCTCTCGTCGTTGATATATGCTGTTCCGGTACTTTGACATAATAGACAATCTTTCACGGTCTTCCCTTTCTGGGTGTTATTATAGGCTGCATCCGGGCAGACGAGGTCGTCGGCGGACGTTTTACGACTGTCTCCGCAGCTTTTGATGCATTTCGACTTGTCGATCGTGGCTAGAGAATGTACGGGCGCGAAAAGGTAGGTGACGGCTAGAAGTCCGAGGAGGAGGATCCTCGTCCGTGATGATGGATAGGTCATGATATATACATAGGATATGGCCCGGGGGGTGCTGTCGGGTGAAATTCGCGACGTTGGGTTGGAAGTGAGATTGGGATTGCGAATTCGTAATATATGCCGATCATCTTGCTACTTTCATTTGGGCTCCAGCGGGTTATTTAGTTCACTGTGAGAAATTGAAAGTAACAGTGGCTCCACGTCCAGCGCGACCCTGCGACGAGTCAGGGTTTCAGGGTAGACACCAAGAATCTCCACACCACGGCTGAGGCGCAGCGTAAAGTGTATGTTGTCGACGGAGCCAATCAAGCGACAGGTCTTTTCTCGAGGATTTCTTGGCGTTGGGGGCTCTTCTAGTGTTATTGGTTGGATTAGATACGACGTTGATCCATTCTCGAATGAGCTGATTTATCCTGATGTTTTCAAGAAGAGCACAGCCTTACCGGATCCTCGGAAGCCGTTGGTATTATTATTCTTTCTCACTGACCGATTCAGCGCCTCCCAGTGATTTATTTATAAGTGGCTTATGCTGCAGCTGAAACATTTGATCTAGTCTCTGGCTCAATGCTTATTCATCTTGTTTTACTGGGGGACTGTGGATCCAAATCTGGAGTAAATATGTCAACGCAAGAGGTCACACCAGACGACTTCGCTGTCGACCGCGGCCCGTGGAATAACAGCACTCGCATTAGGCCCTGGGCATGCCAGGAAATTTACTAATTGCATGAGAAATCCGGGCTGCTGCGTGCTCTGTATGTAAGGGGAATGTACATAATCTAAGTGTCATCCGTGCACCGCGCTTCTCCACTTAACACAGGCTCGCCAATCATACTTTCTTCACCACCAGACCCCTTGCATTCCAATAAAGACCTGGCTGCCTTTGCTGGTGGCAGAAATTACGCCAAACCCAGTCAAGGTAAAAGGCATATAGACGCAGGGTCATCTTGGTTCTATCCTGGAGCTTAGATTGTAGCAGTTGAGTGAGGAGAGTCATGAAGTCAACGGCATGGAAGGTATATCGGGATTGATTTCTGCTTTACGCAAAGTAATTATCTATATTCTATACATGTAGAAAATATTTGATACTTGCAGCTCAGGATTACTTCAACCACTTCTGAGTATCACAGTAAGCCATGTATTAGTCCTTTGCGCGTTTGCTCAATAAGAACATGCCTCACGGCATACCTCGAATCCAAGGGATCTATCCTGACGTGAGTAGTTGATAGAGACCCTTCTACAGACAGCAGAAACTAACCCTGACAGTTCGGCTGGGACCTTGTCGCCATGACGAACATATGACTACACAATTGATGGTTATCGTGGCGACGGTCTTAGTCTTCTTTCTCTGCACGCCTGATGAACCTTATAATAGCTTATATGACGACAATACGTTCAACCATGGAGCAGTCACTTAGTTTTGTCGATGTTACCTTAATAGGTTATGCACTCGGCTGACAAGCTGGTCTTTAAGTCGATGTCTTTCATCGAGGGTCATTACTAATTTGTATTGAATCAGAACCCAACTCTCTAGCATGAACAAATATAGCACACCCTATTGTCGATCGTCGTCTGTGCTTTGGATACCCACACGAGTTTATTTCCAGAATGTAGGGCCGGAGTCTTCGAGGCTCTTTGCGTTTGTCGTTTATCATAACACGTTTTGTGGTGACAAGTAGCCTATGTCAGAACAGACTTTTAACCTCGTTTTACGCTCATGTATATAGGGATCAGTAGTACACCTAAGCTCGATTAAAGTAGTTAAATAATCATTAAACGATGCAGTCCATATACCACACCCATACATTCATCAAGGCAGCTCCGCCGCATTATCTCCTCTCCTAACCCCTCCATTCCCACCATCCAATTCAACCTCCGTCCTCTCCACAGCCGCCAGCTCCCCGGGCTGCTTGACAATAACGTGCTCGACAGGCGCTCCAGCACCGTATGAAAGGTCTGACGCAGGCCCCTGCTCCATTGGCGGCTCATACTGATGTGCGCCTCCCTGTGCAGCTCCTCTTCTCCGTCGTGCAAGCAATAACCAAGCCACAGCACCCAAAATCATCAACCCACCCACGCCTGCACCAACGCCAATACCAGCCTTAGCCCCTGTTGACAAGCTTGAGGAACTGGTTGCTCCATCACCCCCGTTATCCCCTGTTTCCGTCGCCGTCGCCGATGGACTACTCGTCGACGTAGTATTAGACGTAGCAGTCGACAAATCAAAAAGTGGTCGGCGAAGCGTTATTGTCTCGCCCGCAGACGCATTCGGTTTCGTCTCACACGCTGAATCCATATTATCCATAAAATTGCCGAGAATCACGGATCCGGATTTCGATCGGAGGCAGGTGGCACAATCACCTGCGTACTTCGTGAATACATCCGTACAGTAGTAGTATAGCTCTTCCGTATGATTAGTTTTGTACCACAGGTCCTTGAAGAGTGAGCGCAAGGGAAGGCAGTTGTCTTCGCAGCCGGAGATAGAGGTTTCCGATGCGCCGTCGTAGAGGCAGGTTTGGAGAGTGTATTTTTGGATGACTTTATGCCAAGTGGTTAGTTATGTGACTATGATATAGATGGAGTGGGATGTTTTGTCGCAGCATAGGAGGAAGGAGGTAGTCAAGATAGTACATACAGAGGAAGTCCCATGTATCGCCCGAGTGATCGTTTATGTATGTTGTGCCTGTGCTTTCGCATAGGAGACAGTTTTTCATTGTGATTCCATTTGCAGTCGTGTTGAATGAGGAATCTTGACAGACGAGGTCAGTCGTAAGAGTGTTTTTCCTATCGCCGCACTCTCCGCGACATTTTGAGGAGTCCGTTACTTCCAGCGACAGCGCTGGTATGGAGAAGTAGATGACTGCTGCAAGACCAACGAGGGTCCGCAGGGGCAAATAAGCCATCACGTAGAAAAATATGGCCGAAGTGTTTGGACCAGGTCAAGACATAAGGGCGGAGGGACTGACAGCGCACGCCGATCAGGTTATAAAATCATTGACTCTGGCAGGATCCTGCATGGGGCTCTCTTCGCCTATTAAAGGGTTCGCTTATATCAAGATCATCTTGGGGCTAGCTGTTTCCTCTTCATGGGCAGAAATTGGGTGCAATGGGGGCCGAGCAGGAGGATTAGCTAGTGCCTTGGATGATAGAACGCACCAATGGGAGCGTCTGAAGGGAGCTCTAATTTTCCTCAGCCTTCCTTGGCGTTGGGAGGTTAGGGCTGTTGCGGTATAGTTGGCGCCGTTATACGAGACTTGACTAGTTTAGATCAACACTTTGCCAATAAGTTTGATTAATTGCTCTTTCTTGTTAGCCCTGTCAGATTCTCGGCAATTTTTGGGTGATTCCCGATGGCCATGAGCCCCCCTTTGCGACTTATGAGATTTCTTTGCTCTCTATTATTAAACGCAATTGCCCAGATTTTCAGGGGCTGAGCATCTCTCTCACAATATCTTGACCGAAGCTAGCATCAAGCGACCCGCAATAAACCCTGATTTGTCGGCTTCAACCGCTGAGATTACTGGGGTCCCACCTACCTTTCTTATCGAGATAAGAACATTGAGAGCTCAGTGCGTAGATCTGAGGAGATCTACACGGGGTGAAGCGCACGAGTCAACAATCACATTTTCATGCCAGAAAAGCTGCCATTTATGACTCTATATAAACAGATGAGTCAAGTAGTATCAATGTTCCCGCAGGACATGGCAAAATGTTTGCACATCTACTGTTCATCCACAGTGACTGTGGCTGCTAAAGTCATGTTCGACACGGTGAATTCTACAAACTTATATATTTCAGGATTGGTTAATTGTTCTTGTTATACTAGGTCACGAACCTGACTTGACCTTACATATATCTTCACCCGAGTAGTTGGCTTCCATGAGAATCGTGGAGTCTGCTGGTGGCTTCCTTCACAGTTTCAATATCATATATATATATGTCGCGTCGACCTCACTTTGACATAGGGAATAGTCGGCAAACTATTGACTATCTACAAATTATTCTATACTATTCCAGGGTAAATGAACTGGGAGTGGCAATCATGAAGCTAAAACGAGATAGGCTTTGTTTATATTTGTTTCAGCCTTGGGATCGGCCCATAAGATAGAGGGCAGAGTAGAGAAGAGCACCTGACGACCACGTGACAAGACAACTCATACTGCGCGAGGCTGAGCAACTAGTAGCTCAAAACTCCAGTTATAACCTGCGGCCTATCTCCAGCGTTCTTCTTCTATACATCGCAGGTGCAGTCTGATCATGCGAATAACTACCCATCATGGTGGTTGACAGAAGGTATCCCACCAAGCCAGCTACGGTACAGGGTCTCCTCCAATGCCTATCCGACCCTGATACCACCGAGAAACAGAAACGAGCGATGCAATTGTTAGTTGCCTGCATGATCGAGATTTTCGAGGACAACCCACGTCTCGACTACATGAACGAGATCGCGCTCATATCAGAAATCACCACTGAGGATGAATATCGTAAGATACTTACTGCATTCTCCAACGCCATGATCACGGGCACAGAGGATGGCACAGTCATACATCAAAAACTGCTAGCAAACTTTACAATTGTCCTCCGTCGTGCCAAGTTTATTCTCACGGCTGAAAATGCAGACCATGGGATGGTTTTAGATAGCCTTAGACGGCGACTAGACGCTGCCGTTCGGGACGCAGTGTTGGAGACCCAGTATCATCTAGTCTGCATGATTAGATGTGTTATTGACTCTATGGTCGACCTCCGTCTAGGGGGTATTGATCGAGCACAATTCCGTGAACCACTCTTGGCGCAGCTTGAAAGCCTAAGCGAGCACCCCGAACCGCATTTGGCCCAGGCTTCTCGTCATGCTTACTTGGGACTCCTCAATATTGCCGATAACGAAACTTCATGGCAAGGATTCCGACGCAATAGCTGGATGATTCTTCAAGTGACGGCCAATGTTGCTGGTGCAATTGCAACTTTAGATCCTTCCAAGGTTACAGACGCAGTCCCCAGCATTTTCAAGATGCTTGAACTGTTCAAGCAGATAGTCGATACAGGCAAGGAGCTGGTTTATCTCTCGCGTGGAGGCCATGATGTATTTACAGAAGCTATGAGGTCTGCTAGAGGCAAAAATTGGTATCTTGCTCTTCGTTACACGGGCATGTTAATTGAGGCAAGGGCATTTCAGATGTTAAAGGCTCTCTTGGAAGAAAAACTTTGTGATGACCAAGAGAGCTTCCTTTGTGGCGTTTATGCTCAGCTTGAGCAGCTATGGGTTACAGGAGATGAGCTCACCAGACGGAACGTGGAGGAAGTGGTCGAATCAACTTTGCCGAGAGCCTTGAAAAGCAAGCGCACGGCGAAATGGGTCAATTTGATTATGACGACCATGGAAAAGCCCAAATGGACAAACCATAAAGCGAAGTCACGCTTTTCAAAACTGGTCTCCTGGGGTAATAAGGGAGACTGTAAGCCGCAGATGCTGCTTAAAATATTTGCTGGGAACACAATGTCCAACAGAGATATGCCCACAAGACTATTGGAAGTTGCATGGCAAAGCTGCCATGAAGCCAGAAGGCTCAGCGCTGATATCAAGCTTACCCAGTATTATGAGACCGGACGCCGTCTTGAAATCATCCGATTGTCAGGAGAACAGCTAAAGATGGGCGGATGTTACATTAACCTTTCAATCGTTGAATCCAAAGACATGGAATCTCGCGAGGGTATAAATGCTAACAAGTCCAATCTTCGAGACTCAGAATTCTCAATTCTATCGCGGTTAAAGGTCCAAGCGCCCATTAGTGAAAGAGAGGTGGAATTAGCTGCATTATTTGACGCTCGAAGAAAATTCGACAAAACGTTCCACCCCCGAAGAATCCTTATTCGTGGTCGTGCAGGCGTTGGGAAAACGACGTTGTGCAAAAAGATTGTCCATGACTTCACCTATGAAAAGATGTGGTCTAAGTTCTTTGACCGGGTAGTTTGGATTCCACTTCGGAGACTAAGGGGATATACTAGCCCTGGGGCATTCCTTTGCAATGAAATCTTTGCTTGTACCTCAGGGAGAGAGGATCTGTTCTCGGCCCTGGAACCGACGATTTGGGATGACGCCCAGAGTTCCAAAACATTATTCTTACTAGATGGTCTAGATGAGATATCTCGAGACCATAGAGACTCTGGATATGGTATAACCGCTCCTTTATTGGAATTGCTGAACCGAAGGACAGTGATCATCACGTCGCGCCCTTATGGAATCAGGATACCTGGACTGAATGCGTTTGACATGGAATTAGAAACTGTCGGCTTCCAGCCTCGTGAAGTTGAACTATATATCGAAAGCACAATCGGACATAGGACCCAGAAGACGGATAAAGAGCGACAAAAAATCCAAAGTATGCAGAAGTTTATCAGTGAACACTGGCTTATCCAAGGCTTAGTTCGCATTCCAATTCAACTGGATGCATTTTGTTTCACTTGGGAAGATGGAATGTTTGCCCAAGATACTCCAGACAATATGACTAGTCTTTACGAAGCGATCGAACTCAAATTGTGTATGAAGGATATTCCTCGTGTCAAGCAAGACATAAGTGAAGCTGATTCTCAGAACCTTCGGACTCGGAAGAGAATTGAGCAGTATCTGGGGGAAGAAATTGCTTTTCTCGAAGCCCTTGCATTTGCAGGTCTCTATAATGACACCATTGAGTTCAATCGAAACCACCGAGACCAAATCGGTGACCTGAGCTCATTATCCCCAAAGGTGACAGAAAGTGTTCTAGAGAAGCTTTCATTTCTGCGTGCCATCGACTCCTCAAGAACAGACAGCCGCAGTAGATATTACTACTTCATTCATTTGACATTCCAGGAATTCTTTGCCGCCCGATACTTTGCACGGCATTGGAAAGGGAGGAATCCTCTGGCATCTATACAATTCAGTACTGGCAGGCAGGTGTTGCTCGATCCAAATGAATTCATTCAAAATGAAAAGTACAATGAACGCTACGATATTATGTGGAGATTTGTCACCGGGCTCCTCCAAGCAGATTGCCACGTTCTCTGTAAGTTTCTACATGAGCTCCAGGCTGAGCCTCGCGACTTGCTGGGACTTACACACCTTCGACTCATGATGCATTGCTTTAGCGAAATATCCCATGCCGATGAACATGAACCCATTAACCATCTCCGAGCATGGATGGAAAGAGAGTTAGCTCGTTTTGTACTTTCGGAAAACCACATACGTCAAGTGTGGGGGAGCATTCCTCTTGGGTCAGAGATGGAGGTTAGCGAAAGACTTCTGCACAGAATTTTCGACAAAGGAAGCAACTCGTACAAGAAGGTGGTTATTGATTCTCTTGCTTGGCGCATCAAGCCTGCTGGGGGCATCTTGAGAAAGGTTATACTTCGTCTGGAAGGCAACAATGACGTTGCGCTACGATGCGCAGTGGCTAGAGCCGCCGGACACCATGTCGAGGCAGTCCCCGATATGGTTTCTAAATTGATGGGGGACCCGGATCACTCAGTGTCCGACATTCTTATAGATACTATAGCGCGCTATCCCGACCTACCGGAAGCCATTGTTCTCTTGCTTGTATCCCATTTGCCGAAGATTGACGTCTGGCGAGCGTTGATGAATCAGGCCAATCTATCCCCTAGCGTCGTTCAAGACCTTGTTTCCTTTGTCAAACATCCGAAAAGAAGAGTCCGCATCCAGGCTCTTTTGGCCTGTATTACCCGTCCAGCCCTAATGGCTGACATTATTGAAGATCTAGCTGTTTTGCTTGATGATACATCTTACTGCGATGATTTAACAAAGGCATTGGTGCTGCTAAGGCAGCCAAATCTACCGCAGGAGTTGCTGAAATTATTGGCTGCACGACTGGCAGCTAGCAAAGAGATTAATCGTCGCGAGCATATACTACTAGTGATCCTAGAGAGTCAAGAAACTCTTCCAACCGAGGCTATTGATGTCCTTGAATCCATGCCTATTGACGGTGACGCACATCTTCGTCGAACAGCCTTCTCCGCGTGGGCCAAGCACATGCGTTGGAATGAAGATATTCTCTTGAACAAGTTCACGTCCTCGAAGGAAAAGGATAAGTTCGCAATAACCATAACAGAGTATCTTTCTAGAGCGAGGTCGGCCGTTCCGCACATTATTCTCATGCACTGTGTCTCGCTCCTACATGCAGACTTCAAGATAGCACGGGAAGCAGCCGACGCACTTTCTACAAACCCCTACCTAGCGGAGGACATTCTCCATGACTTGATTCGTTCCCTCAATGATCCACACCAAAGGAACAAGGATCTCGTCGTTTTGGTTGTTGGTTGTCAGAACGCACTCTCTGAATCCAATATAGAAGCCCTATTCCAACATATTGATGAGTTCAGCAGTAGCTGGCACATCCAACGATGCCTGGTGAACGCCTTGGGGGTTTATCCTAAATTGCCTCCTAAGATTCTCGCATGGATAGTGTCTTTACTATATAGAGCCCCATACCATTGCGCGACCGCACTTTTCCATCAGACAAGTTTGTCTATAGGCATCATCAAAAAGTTAATCCCGCATCTATCATACCTCAATAACCCCGGGGATCATCCAGGGACAAGACATGTTATCGAAAAAGTGATAAGGAACCGACGGGACTTCTACACCCTTCTCAAAGAGCTAAGTTCAACAAAATGGACAGACTGGCTTAGAGTTCTTCGGGAAAAGTCATTCAAGGAGAGAATCACCTGTTACGTCAAAGATGGTCACCTTCACGTTGAGACTTCCGAAGGCTCCTGGAAGGTTGACATCAGGCATCCTGATCAGCAAAGAAAGCTGCGGATAGCAATCCAGACTTTGAATGAGGAATTGGATAAAATTCTTGGTGATGATTTTGATATGCTAGGCTTTCCCGCCGATACTGACGAGGATAAGGTGTATATCAAGGATTTGGATATGTATATTTGAGAACTTCTGTTTATAGAAGCATCGGTTCTTTTTATTTGTATGTATCTCGGAATGCATTGTTGGGTCATTATGTGGTAGTGCATGGGACTTGCGAGACGAATTCAACGAATACTGGGTCTTTTCCCGACCAGACAACCGGTTTTGATTGAGTGATATGGAATATTCAGGGAAAATATTTACAGAAGTGACGTATTAAAGACAATATAGGTGAAAGACAGCTAACGTCTAAGCGAAACCCAAATTTGTGGACTTCATAGCACCGAAGCCTCTGCATAACTTGCTATGTCTGCCTCCCATCCCTAGCTTAACCGCAATCCAAAGCCAATACAAGTTGAGGTATTCAATAACCCTTCTGAGTTCCCCCTAACGAGTACAAATCTTTATCCATGTCTGAGTGATAAACCTCAATTTATCAAGCCAGTCTAATAGGCCCTCCACCGCTGCCGTCTGACGATCTGCGGACTGCGATCCCCAGGTGGCGATGTGCAGTAATCATTCCATCGTAGTAAGGTTTTGGCATGTACTTAAGCGAAGTGGCTCGGTTAGGCAACAATGGTTCAAGTACGTCTCCGTCGTGGCTCAATATCTAACTAGAATTATGACTGCGCTGTTGACTCTTCTGGAAGGTTTAACTAAGTGGGGGGTATGTACAGCCGCAGCTGAACTGCGGAGCTAATCGAGCAAAGCCCCTTAAATGATGCACGACGCCTCATATAAGAGACCAATCTCTTACACGTCATGAGTGAACTGCAATTTTCTTCTCTTCTTCCATTTTCTATGAGTTCTCATTAACTACTAAGCTCGTGTATACCTCCCTAGTCCAACAGCACACCAACAAATCCTGAGGGCGTGATAGGCTTGAATTAGGATCTCTCCTCAGGTACATTTCAAGTCCATTGCTGAGTTCCTGAAAGATGAACTTATGCGATGTCTGTCAAACGATTGATATCCGAGACCTCTTGCAGTCTTTCCACAATTCAGAAGCCTTCTCAGTCGATGTCTTTCAGAGCCCGGACCCATATCTCTCCTCCACTGCACACTTCCAGCCTCACCACACTGACATCACCGCACTACAAAATGCCAGTAAAGCTGGTTGTGAGCTTTGTGAGATGATCTGGGCGCATTGCCGAATACGATCTTGCGACCATTCACCGTATGGTGGGGATAAATGTCTGTGTGAGAAATATCGAGGACCGCTTCGCTTTGTCATCTATCAAGGGGTCTATAATTCTTACGCCCAGTTGGTGGTTGTAGCCATGTCCGACAATGATAGGCGCGGGCGCCCGGACGGAACATGGATCGCTGAGTTGGATATATGTATTGCAAAGGGTATGTACCCAGAGGCTCGATGGCTGCAAGACTACTGCTAATATCGAAAAGGCGCAGAGATCCCGGAAGGGGACACACATCTCCTGGAACGTCTCGCTCGGAATGAAACGCCCTCAGATCTGCGCTCCGAGGTGTGTCTCTCTCTGGCGGCTGGCTGGCTGGACAAGTGCTCGCGGGAGCACGCAGAGTGCGATGTAGACCAAGGCAAACTAGCCTTGCTTCCCACGCGCGTCATCGATGTCGGGGACTCGTTGAAACCACCTCATTTACATGTCAGTGGGGACGGCGAGACCGGGAAATGGGTGGCACTGAGCTATTGTGGCGGCGCGGACTCGGGCTTCACTCTCAACACTTCATCTTTTGACAATCTCCGCAGCGGACAGCCGCTGGCAGACTTCCCACTTACTTTACGAGATGCTGTCCTTGTGACAAGAGCACTAGGAGTTCGTTACTTATGGATCGACTGTCTTTGCATTTTTCAAGATGATACGAACGATTTGGCGGCCGAAGCTTCGAGAAAAAGCCGTGTTTATAGTAATGCGGTTGTCACGATTGCCGCTACGACCGCGGAAACAGTGACCGACGGGTTTCTGGACAAACGGGAACCGCATTTCAACTGTTCTTTCCCTTGGCGTCGACATGATCACCCGGATATCGTCAAGAATGGTTGTCGCACCTACCCAGTCTTCTTTCGAGGCGGTAGAAGTCCCCTCAACAAGGAACGACCGAGGGATTCGCCTTGGGCCACCACGGGTTGGACGCTCCAAGAAGAGCTGCTTTCGAAACGAATCTTGTATTACACGAAAAGAGAGATGATCTGGCAATGCCACGCTGGGACAGCTACTGAGCCAGCAGAGAAACCCGAACCTTATTCCACCCTGTTTTCAAGACTAAAAAAGCTTTCAGCTAGCTCAGGTGATTCCGAAAAGTCCACAAAGTCTGCGGCAGCTACGTACAAATTTTGGTACGAATTAGTGGAAGAATATGTGAGACGGAATCTTACGTCCGAGAATGACCGTTTGCCGGCCATCGGATCAATAGCTGAGTCCCTCCACACCCAGTTGAACGAACAGTATTGCGCAGGATTGTGGGAGGGTGACCTCCTGTTTGGCTTGCTATGGAGTATTCACTGTAGTAGCGGTGGCTCAGGACCGCCTGGTAGAATTATTCGACGCGCCCTGCTTCGATTATTTGACATCCAGGCCAAGCATCCTACACTACCTGCTAGGGAAATACCAACTGGTGTTTCCAAGAATCGCGGGCCATCGTGGAGCTGGGTAGGAGCCGACACTTTTGTCGGGTTAACCTGGCCCCAGCAGACTGGTACCTTCGACTACCTTGCAAAGGTCGTGCATGTTGAGGCATGCGGCAAGATTCAGGACGACTTCGGCCCCGTGGAAGGCGCGGCACTAACCTTGGACGCACCGTATCGGCACCTCCATTTGAGACTCGGTACCTATTCGAAGTCCCCGTGGAGCCCTATAGGCCTGTTACAAAGAGCCTTGACACGACTTAGTCCGCTGGCAAGGACGAGGAAGCTAGCACAGATCGCTCTGACGAGGCCTGACTACCTCGCATCGACGACAACCAGCGGCTCCGTCATCGTTCCGAGTAGGAGCACGGAGTTCACGCTGATCCAACTTGGAAAGACGAGTGTAGGGCCTCGACCAGTGCTTTATCTTCTCCTTTTACAGCCACATACAAGGGACAAGGCCAACAAGGGGGAGCCACAGCGTTATCGTAGAGTGGGGTTGCTGCGGCTTATGCCTTCACAGTACGACGATGATGACTACATAGGGGAGACGATGACGGATCTCTTAGAGGGGGATGCGTATCGTGAAGTTACCAAGAAAATGTGGCCTGTTGGAACTTTTGTGATCGAGTGAGTGTTATTATGCTAGAACGGCCCTATTAGGAGTCGTCATTTTCACCTCTTCCAGCAAGACAGATTTGGGAGGCTCGCACCTACTCGAGGTGATCTTCGTCCTGTGTGCGCATCCTTATACGCGTTTCGATGATCTGGTCCATTTACACGCTTTGAAGCTCTTCCGTAACCACTCTATCTAGAATCTATTATTATACTCTTGTGTATATATTGTGTGTTACGACCTAAAGTCCCGTATGTCATATAGTGTACATTGCTTCAGGCCTCTCCTGTATGTCACGTGGCTAGAAAGCAGTTAGATATAGAAACGTGAAGTGGTAATACAGCCAAAGACGATATCTCTTCAAGATCATTGTCGCGACGACTAGCCTGGGTGAGCAGTCCTCCTCTGAAAAGTATCAGAGCTGCTCGGTATCAACGGTAGACTCGGCTCCGGCATCGCTGCAGTCGCGGCCATTATTGACGAGCAATGGATCTTTTTGTTGGAGCTGGGCGTAGGCGCTGCGCGGTCGATAATATATCGGGGCTGTCTTGGTCATGAATCGAATGTGCGTGCTCCGACTCATCGGTTTTCCAACGGGAGTCAAACCGGTTGTCATTACTCTTCCTAAGCCTTTCTAAAGGTAGCATCTCGGTGGGTATTTGATTGCCGACACCCCTAGATAGTCTTGATGACTCGAGTTTGCCAGAGAGACGCGTATATTTCGACAACGGCTCCTTTAGCGTTATGACATAGGAGAAGCTGATAACACATTATTTCTTCCTCAGTCTTTTTCTAAGTGATGAATTCATGCTTTTCAACGTTGAAGATAACTGATCACCTCGTCGACAGCCAGACATGTCTCATGGTATTCGGGTAGGGCAACATCCCAATCCTGTTATACCCTAAATGCTAGAGACTCTGAAATGAGCTCTATGAGACTTGGATCTTTATACCGATGGTATACATTTAGATTCGCCTACTCTTATTGTCAAGTCCCTGGTGGTGGTATTGTCCGCACTCAGCCCTAATCCAAATCCAAAGCAATATAATGTAGGAGCATAAATTCAAAGTGTGCAGACCCCCTTCTCATGGCCGCGCATTGACTGTAGTCTCCTCCATCTCATCCCGACTATTCGACTGCATCAATTGAGTCCAAACCCAGACTTCTTGCGATTCTCGAGGCCCGCAAGGCTACAATGGGACTATGTAAGAATAGGTGAGGGGCCTGGACAGCAAGACGTAGTATCGGTCCAATGCTAGCCCTAACCTAAACTCCCCGCGTGCCTATAAGTTCACATGTTAAGCGCTTTCAATACAAAGGTGTTTTCGTTGTGAAACGTAACCCCGTAGAATACACCTATGAGATATTGGCGTTTGTAAACGGTATTCAATGAATGCACGATCCTATGCCCAGAGCGGGAAGGCTGGTGGTGGCATCCTCTGAATACCTGGCCAAGGACAGTCAAGTTAAGCCACGACCCGGCTGGCTCAAGCCTTGTATTTCCACCGTCTGTGGTCTCCTACCGAGTGTGTCAGACCTAGGACGCACCTTTTAATATCCTTTTAGGGGTTCTTCAACTAATAATGAAGCGGGAGATCAAGAAGAAGGAGAACGAAGTCGGAGTCATAAAATGATAAACAGAAACCATTCTGACGCCTCTAATTGGCTGTCAGTGATAGAGAGCGATTTGTATCAGTATGTTTCCACCTACCGAGACTCAGGCAAAAAATACCTTCATCCTTCCCAACTTCTCCTAGATCCTTTTACTTTTCTAGGGTCTTCCTTCAGGTTTGTGTATTTCAAAAAAATCATAAATTTAGCTTCTATATCTCCATGGGAGATCGGTCTTAGCGAGACGATCGTTGTTCGAGACTGTCTACAAGGCGTTCTCCTGACCGTGCGCTGTTCGTCCTTTCAATGCCTCTCAAATTCCCCTTGCATCTAGGGCACTTTGTAGTGTCTTTTGGAATCCAAAGACATGTTCAGGGCCTAGCATCGTGTAATGGGCGCCTCCAACCTCGTGAAAGCGCGGTGGTGATCGCGCGAAATCCGCCCACTTGCTCAAATGCTCACTGAGCCATTGACTCTTGGACGAGGCTGCGACAGCCAAAGGATGGCAATAGAAGACATCGATACCTGCAATCGAGTCGGTAGGATTATAGTCCACAGCCATCCATTGTAGAGCAAAGGCCAGGCGGGCCCACTTGTTCAGACCCTCGGGCGACAGTGCCAGTTCGAGAAGCCGATTCTGATCGGCCTCCGCCACCACCTTCGCAAGAATCGCTTCATCCGTTGCGCCTTGCAACTCTACAGACAGTTCGCGTGCACGATCCTCAGTCATCAGATCTAAAAAGTAGGACAGATGGAGCAGACATTCCTTATATTCCATCTGACGCATGCGAGTCTTAATATGGGGCGGCAAGTTGAAGGAGCCTAGGAAACGGACATCATCCCCGTTTTTCTCAAGCACTTTGCCTACCTCGAACGCCAGCATCGTCCCATATGAATACCCGGCAATGGCATACGGTCCCTGTGGTTGTCTTCGTTTAATAGCGGCATGGTAAGTGCGGACGACCTCCTCAATAGTCTCAAAGGGCTGCTCGCCTTCGTTGAAACCTCGTGCGCGGAGGGCATAGACCTTTCGATCTACCAGGAATTTGGACAGATTGAGAAAGACGAGGACTTCGCCAACTCCCGGGTGGACCAACCACAGCGGAGTCTTCTCTCCCTGGGACTGCAGCGTTACCACGGGGTTGTACTCGTGCCCTGTGCGACTCTGCTGTTCCTCCAGGGCGCTGGCGAGGGCGCGCACCGTGGGATTTGCCATCAAAGTGATGATAGGTATCTCTTGCGCGACAATCAGATCCTCTTCGATGTGCTTCTTTAATTTGATGAGTTCCACCGATGTGATGCCCATGTCGAAGAGAGAGGATTGCACGTCCACATCCTCCTCAGGTAGCTTAAGAGAGTCAATAAAGAGGCCCAGCAAACGGCGCTCTAGCTCGTTTGCAGGGTCGACGCGAGTCTTCGCCCGGTTGGCCTGAAGGATGTCACGGTTGATCTTTTCATAGGTGCTGTAGTCGCCATTCTTAAACGCCAACTTAATCTTGGAGCGAGAGAGCTTGCCCAGGGCTGATTTCTGCAGCTGCGACTGATCCAGAGGCAGTACATGTGGTCGGGTGCCAGTCAACATCATAACAGTTTTGGCGATGGCGTCAGCCGTGGTGGCTCGCGAGACTGCGTCATTCGGGTCATAGGTAGGTAAGTACACGATACAGATCACCTCCGTGTCACCACCTGGAGAGAGTGACGAGAAGCAACAAGTGAAGCTAGGGACCAGTCCCGGGATTTTACCGGGCTCATTGAGGGCATTTTCGACCTCATGCGGGCTGTATTTGACACCGTTGACAATCATAGATTCTTTGGCCCTACCCATTATGTGCAGATTGCCCTGGTCATCTATGGAGCCCAGGTCGCCTGTCTTGAACCAGCCATCGCGGGTGAACGACTGCTCGTTTGCGTGCGGGTTGTTGAAGTATCCTTTGAAAAGGATCGGCCCGGACAGCTCGAGGTTGCCCACAGTCCCCGCAGGCGCGATAGCATGGTCCGCGATAGTGGTAATTCTCATGCTCAGACTAGAGATACATTTTCCCGCAGATGCAAACTCTAACCCTCGCTCAAGATCATACCGAGGAAAGTCCAGGTTGTAGATCGCTCCACCGCAAGTCTCGGTCATACCGAAGCCAGTCGCAATCACCGTCGCGGGCGCGCCGTACCGAGCCAGCAGCTTTGCCACTGCGGCGCCGGTCTTGGTGACATTCGCCTCCCCCCCTGAAGCGAGGTACGTCAGACAGGAAAGATCCCACTGGTGTGCAACACAGGCGCTGCCGTGACCTTCCAGCGCGGCTCTGATACGAGCAAGGAAGAAGTTGGGCGCAAAGGTACGCGAGACCCGGTGGCGGTGGATAATATCCAGAAAGGCCAAAGGGTTCGACAAGAAGTCTGACGCCTGCACATGGACCTGGTCTTTGCGTGCAAAGAGGGCCTGTAGGTGGATTTCTACAAGGGCCGCAACGTGGTCACAGCGAACCCAATTCAGGAACGAGGTCTTCTCTGGCAGTGGCACAACCTTATACTTTGTGGCCAGGGCCGTGAAAATCTGTTCGTGGGTGAGAACCACTGCTTTGCAGTGGCTAGTGCTGCCAGACGTCAGCATCAGGATAGCGATGTCGCTGGGCGCGGCGTCACGATAGACGTTGCGCAGCTCCGCGGTTGGAGCTTTCCCCACATTAAGCGACTCGACGGCGATGGGCGTAATCTGGTCTTGTCCTCCGAATTCAGACAGTTTAGCGGCAGTGGTCAGGCAGCCAGGATGTTTGAGGGTAGTGGCCAGATGTTCCAGATGGGATACTCGCGCGGCCGGGTCGTTGGACAGCGTTGTGGACATAGCCGGGATGCAACCGGTCAAGACAACAGCCCAGAACCAGACAATGTTTTCCCAGTGTGTATCGAAATGGATGAGAATCACCCGGCCCTGATGAAACTCTTCCTGCCGGCAGCGCAGAGCCCATGATCCCCTCTGGGCAGCCTCCAGCAGCTCATGGCAGGAAAATGACTTGGGCTGTGTGGTGTTTTGGGGAGGATAGCAGATAATCTGTTCGCAACTCCCCTGGCCGGCGACGACCTCCAGCAAGTCGGTAAGATTGGTAAATGACATTAGGTGCTAAGCTGATGGCAGACAGCGAAAGATTCTGGGGACCAGGGTGTATGTCTGGAAACATGATAGGCCGGAGTGGGGTGGGCTATATGAAGCACATATAACACAAGTCTACGGCGCATGAAATCATGGCGAATCTGACTGATTTCACGGACTTTCCTCTTCGGGGTCTTTTTGACATGTCCGGTGTGTCTGTACGCACTGCCATATGAGTCTTGCGATAGAGCTGCGGGAGACCGCAAGGGGTTGCAGACATGTCCGATGTGTGTGTGTGTGTGTCCATATACACCGCCATGAAAGTCTTGTGATGGACCTGCAGAAGACTGCAAGGAGTTGAAGGGTTATAGCAGTGATAGTGTCTTGCCATTTTTGGTCTGAGATGGCACTGTGTCGAGCTTGGATATATATTCCACCACTCCAAGTCTTTCTCGCTCAATCCGCATGCACAGTATGTACGACTTGCAAAAGGTGCGTTGGACCTGTTCCTTTACCAGACCCCCACTCACAGGCACAGGTCATCATCATCGGGGCAGGCCCAACCGGCCTCGCCGCTGCCATCCGCCTGGCCCAGCACAACAAGCTAAACCCCGTCATTTACGAGCTCCGTAACCCAGACACTGCCGGCATCGGTGGCTCTCTAGGCATTCCTGCCAATGGATTGCGTGTGCTCCACCGTCTCGGCCTATGGGACATGATGCTCCCGCGCGGTGTCGAAATATCCAAGACCATCCTGCACGCTGCCTCTGGCAGTATCCTGAGGGAAGTCGACGTCGCCACGGAGCCCAAGCTGAAAACCGGATTCGGGTACTTCCGTATCAACCGAGTAGACTTGGTAGAGTGTCTGCGCGACGCAGCACGGAAGTGGCAGATTCCCATCCACTACGGCAAACAGCTCACCTCCATTGACGATCATGGCGGAGCCGGGGTCACGGTGACGTTCTCCGACGGTACTAGTGATACAGCGTCCCTCCTCCTGGGTTGCGACGGAATCCACTCGACAGTTCGCAGGTTGTACGTTGACCCTGAGATGAAACCCGTGTATTCGGGCTTCGGGGCGATATCAGCGATCGTGGATGATGTGGACAGCCATGAGCGCAACGACGCGACCAGCCTGCACTCGACCATCACGCCACAAGGCATGCTGGCCACCGCACCCTGCGCCGCCAAGCAAACCTTCTGGTTCTTTAGCAAAGAGGTGCCTCTGCCTCCAGCAACGGACTCGGGCGACGAACGCGACGGCTGGTCCCTTCACCGCCAGAACGAGCTGGCAGACTGGCGGAGCTCGCTGTCCTCCGTGTTAGACTGCATGCAGGGCCAGTGGGGACAATATATGCGGCAGCTGGTGGATTCCAGCACGGATCTGCATTTCTACCCCCATTATCGCCTGCCACTGGGGGGTCGATGGTTTGTCCCCTCGGCCGCTGGACGAGATTCGCCCCGTATGTTGCTTCTTGGAGATGCCGCGCATGCGGTGCAACCACACGCTGGCCAGGGCGTGGCTCTGGCGGTGGAGGACGTGCTACTGCTCTCTGGGCTGTTGGCCCAGTATCAGGCTGGGGAATACACGGCCCTGGAGGAGGTTTTTGGCCGATTCGACCGGATCCGTCGCCCGCGTATCGAGCAGATCAATGAGCTTGCATCCCGCAATGGCAGGATGCGCCGCAACCAGTCCCCATGGCTGCTGTGGTTCAAGGAATGGTATATGTGGTTTCTGTTGCATGTCAATCGGTTCTGGGGGATGTCTATGTCGGGGGTTTCAAATGGGGACATTCTGTATGATGTGGAGGCGGAGCTTAAGTAGACAAGCCGAGGGGGTTGTAGTATGGTTTTCTAGCAATTATAAGACTATGCACTGAATCTTAGTGCTACATATTAGACCCAGATTCCATTATCTCCCTGGACCACGATCAAAGACGTCCATCAAAGCAACAGAGCATAATGACAAACGCAGCACCTCCCCAACTGGGGTGGATTGGCAAGTCCCATCCGCCCAGAACGCCATTCTTTGGACCCTCTCTGACCATGAATGATTCCCGTAGGACTTGGAAACATGGGATTTGCCATGGCATCCAATCTCCAGAAACACCTCCGCGCGGAGGGACAACCGCCCTTGCGATTCTGGAATCGCACTGCTAGCAAAGGCGACGCACTAAAAAGCCTTGGTGGGATACAGTGCGCTTCCATCGCTGCTGTGGTCTCGGACAGCGCGGTCATCTTCATCTCAGTATAGAGCCAATCCTTGCCCTCAATGCGATAGTGAATCCCGGGCTCCTGACCAGAATCGTCTTTAGACCAGCAACGATGAGGCAGCACAGGCCGTCATAGCACAAATCATCTCCGCCGGAAATCTAGCTGACAAGGTCATCGTGGACACCACAACCGTCCATCCAAGTACTAGTACGGCTGTTTCGGCACAGCTGACACAGCAAAACGCCCTTTTTGTCTCGGGTATGCTGCCAGTCCCATCATTTTCTCACTATATTCACGTTGTCAAGGTCCTGTATTTGGCTCTGCCCCGATGGCCGCAGAGCGAATGATCCTGATGGTCACGGCCGGTCCTCGCTGCGCGATAGACCGCATATCCCCTTACATTAGAGATGTCATATCACGGGATATGCTGCAGGTGGCAGAACAGCCAGAAAAAGCGTCCCTGTTGAAAATTATCGGGTAAGTCTATTCCGTAGGCAACCCCCCCGGCAGCCTTGCGTTCCATCGCGACTAAACAAAAGAACAGAAACTTCCTCGTCTCGGGTCTGACAGAGATCATCGGCGAAGCCCACGTCTTTGCGGAAAAGAGCGAGGTGGGCTGTGCGGTTCTCGAGAGGCTCTTGGAAGCCCAGTTCGGGCGTCTCCCGCTCATGATTTCCCAGCGGTTGACACAAGGGATCTACATGCCGCCCGTAGGTACGTTGCCGTGGTCGAATCTCGACCTGGCTCTGAAAGATGTGGGCCACGCAATGGACTGTGCTGCTGCGTCGGGGACCAATTTGCGAGTTGGTGAAGTCGCCCTGGACCACCTCCGGCGGGCCAAAGCCTTCTCCGAGGAGCAGGAGCGCGATTTGGACTCGGCGGCGTCTTACGGGGTTATCAGACGTGATGCAGGTCTTGACTTTGAGAATGAAGCTGTGAAGCGCAGGGATACATAAACTAATGCACGCTGTACAGCAGTACTAGTTCATTGACAATTTTATATTAAGGTTTTCTAGAATTTTGTATGGGAAATAATAAGAGATACCCTGGTAGATTGCCTATATCGGATTTGCCTATAAAAGGGGTTTACTGTATCTTCAAAAGTATATTTGAATAGCGGTGAACTGCACCGCGGGCAGCCAGGAGGATCTGAGATCAGATCCTCTTCGGCAAGACCGCCTGACCGGTCCCCAGGTGCATATGATACATTCATTATCATCCAAGTGGCGTCCTGTAGACCGACCGTATCGTATACGTCACTTCTCCGTTGAAGATGCCCGTAAGACAACGAGTCCATGCCTGATGGCAGTCTTACTCCCACAGCGTCAGAGGCAGTATTTGCCCATTACTCTACTTGACTATTGGAAAATGGACCTGGCCAAACTTGCGGCTGCAATCTCTGAGGCAGCCGAGTTCCTCTCCGGCGATCCAGAAAATGACCTTCCGGAGCGAGCAGAGCTGTTACGAGCCTGCGAGAACCTTGCCGCGAGTATCGAGCTACCGGGTTCGAAGCTGGAGAAAGCCAGTGTTGGGGTAAGCTATCTCGAGGGTAAAGATGATTTTGAGCATTCATAGATTGATTGCAAGTTAGATGACCCCCATGGTGGCAGCGCGTATTGCCATTGACCTGGGAATCTTCGATCTCGTCCACTCTACCCCCAAAGACGAATTCACGAACGACGACTTTATATCGCACACCGGTGCAGATCCACTCTTGCTTTGTATGAAAACCACACCCCCTTCTCGTGTCACCTGTGACTCCAATCTGATTGATACCAACAAACAGGCCGCACTTTACGGTCCTTGACAGCGACGGGCGTCTTCACTGTCACCCAGACAGGGACCTACAAGCCTGACCCTGTAGTCAAGGACCTCGCCCGGGATGGCTACCTCGCAAGCCGGATAATAATGAATTTGTAGGCTTTGCAACATGTCTATAGCCTTTAAAAGCCCATGGAGCTGACGCCACTCGTACCTTCAGTGATCTTCACTTTCAGATATTCGGGAAGCTTCCACAATATTTGAGAGAAACTCAGTACAAATCACCTGCAGATGCCTACGCTGGGCCCTTCCAATACGCCTTCGACACAGACGAGCACTTCTTCGACTGGATCAAGTCGCGCCCGGCGCAACTCGATGCTTTCAACCGTACCATGCAGGCCGGGGTCGTCCGTGACAATGCCGCGCGATGGACGAACATCTTCCCCGTCGCGCAGCGATTGCAGCGCTTCCTGCGCGCTGACCTTCCTCCCGATGAGAAGTTCCTGATGGTTGATATCGGAGGCGGCGTCGGCCACGAGATCAAGATCCTTCTCGATACGCTTCCCGGTCTCGCCGGTCATTTCATCCTGCAGGACGTACCCGGCGTCATCGAAAGTATTCTACCAGAGCTCCGGACAACCCCGGCGTCCCTGCAGACAGTCCAGGCCATGCCCTATAACTTCTTCGAGCCCCAGCCGGTGACACGCGCGCACGTATATTTCTTAGGCCGTGTCCTACACGATTGGCCGGACACCCAGGCGCGGAGCATCTTGCAGCACGTCCGCAATGCGATGGGCAAGGACTCGCTTCTCCTTATCCACGAGCGCGTGCTACCAGATGGTCCATCAAAAGTCCATCCATCCGATGCTATTATGGATTTCAATATGATGGCCCTGTGTTCGTCCCTGGAACGGACGGAGACCCAGTTTCGGGACCTGCTTGCCGCGGTGGGACTGGACTTGGTGCGTGTGTGGTGGCCAGCCGCGGCTGGCCTTCATCGACAAGCGGTACTTGAGGCCGTAAGGGCTGGCAGTCCTAATGAGGGATGAAAATCGGGTGAAGGTTGGTTCTCTGTAGACAGTCACTTCGATATCCGTAAATTACAAGATTGTTACCTTCCGCAAGCCTGGTTCAAACGTGGCAAATAACTACTTCTTCAGCGTAATCGTCCCGAGTTGAGCTATCCATGTCTGGATATGCCCGATATAGCGCGTGAATATGTGTCGGTTACAAGGACTAATAGAATACGAGGCCATATGTGGATCGGCCTGCGTCGGTACTCCGTGAGTTACCGCTAGTGAAGGTGAATCCATCTAGATTTACCGACTATCGACTCCTTTGAAGGCCCCTAATTCGGCCTCTTGTATACTAGCAATGCTAACCTCTTCCGACTGTGTGGTCCTCAAGAGAGGTTTAAGGACCGATAGCTATACCACATTTCTATTGGTTGTACCGGACGGGCTATATCGACACCGCTATTTACTGCATCTGAAGGGTCAGATTGTTGAATGCCTCGAACCTGTCCAGATAATACACGGAAAATAAAAATAGCCCCGGCGCCGCCATGTCTAAGCCTTTCTAATTAGCAACGCAGATGTATCAACTCCAGAATTTCAAACGGTATTATTCAGATCTTGAAGCAGCATTGCCTAAGCGCTCCCGGTGTTTTATATCAAGCCACCTTGACCAACCCCAGAGCGCCACGTTGGAGGTTGACGGTCATCCCGTTCACCACATCAACCCCGAACTTGTTGAGATCCGACTTTAGTTCCTCCTTCTTTATGCGGTCGCACGTCAACTCGCCGTGGTTCTCCTCGCACAAGCCCTTACTGTTTTGAGACATGTTCATAGTGCCGTCTACCTTTTGTATGACCCGCATGCAGAACTCCACAGACTCGGTGAGCTCGTCACGACTCAGCCGTTCTCCACTGGCTTCCACTGTCCCTTGGATGACTGGTCAAATCAAATCAGTAATTGTCACGGTCATTAAAACGAGCAAGGGACTTACTGGGCCGGAAAAAGCTAAACGCGCGGTCAAAATTGGCTTCTTCAAGTTCATTCAGCACCGGGCGCTCCTGTCCTCGGATTTGCGCGTATGCGCTGGTCACCACCAGCAGAAATCGCGTATACGCCTCACGAATCTTCTCCGAGTGCCAATTGACAGCTTTCTGTTCGCTGCAATCACCCTTGATCACCGCACAGATGGACGCGGCGGCAGCAAGCGCTCCGGTCAATGCCAAATGCACGCCTGACGAGAAGAGAGGGTCAATGAAGCACCCAGCATCTCCGACAATCCGAAGATAGGGACTGGCGTAGCGCGAGGCGCTGTACGACCAGTCGGTGGCCGATTTGACATCCGACACGAGGGTCGCAGTGTCAAGCAAGTCGGAAATGCCGGGAGCGTCATGCATACGCTGCAAGAAGAAGTCTCGCGTGGTAGGCGACTCCATTCGCTTCTTCTTGGCCGTGAAATTTGTCTGTTCCATGACCACACCAACGGAGGTGGTGTTGTTGTGCAGAGGGATAAACCACGCCCAGCCGGTACCATCTTAAAAAGAAACAGTTTAGTCGCCTATCCCAGCTTTACACCGATTGCAACCTATAGAGAACAATATGTGTATTCGTACCTTGTAGTCTGGGAAAGAAAGGACCTCCCTCTGCCGGAGTTCCCACGCCATATGGTCGAGCACCCTCAAAATAGCCCCAGGTCGCGATGTTCTTGAGCCCTTGGTTGTATCGGCGGTTTTTCATATACTTAGTACTGACCAAGCCTGCGCGCCCACTGACATCGACCAGGTACTGAAATCGGATTGTGCCGCTAGCTGCTTTGTCCTTGCGTTCCCACGAGGCAGACACTGGTCGTCCCAGGTTCACCTCTCCATGGGGTTCCTCGCAGCTGATGGGCTGGAATTCAATTGCATTCACCTTCACTCCATCGAACACCTGAGCACCGCTCTCTCGAGCGTGTTCGAAGAGAATCTGGTCGCACTCGGAGCGAACCACGTTCCAGGCATGTCCACCAAATGCAAGAAAGTCGGTGTCTAGTCGGTGCATTGTTAGTCTGGACATATGGCATAGCATTGTGGGCTCGATTTACATGCTGGTGGCTTGCTATTATAGCTGAATGATGCTCCATTCTAGACTTCTGATCAGCCAGTCGGTTGTGTCGTCCTAGGCCAAGCGTGCCCCACCTTGTGCTTGAATCCGTGGGCTTCGAACTTATCATATACGTCGATGAATTTCAAAAACTCCCGCGTGGACGGCAATAAGCTCTCGCCAATGTGGTACCTGACGCTCCGGTTAACCGTCACTGTGCTCACTCCAGAATAAGGCGTGGGATGGCTCACCGTGGAAACTGGTCGGCTTCCAGCAAGACCGTGGAAATGCCTTCGCGCGCCAGCACCGAGGCAGTGTACGACCCTCCCGGTCCACCACCTACCACCAGCACAGTACATTCGTCGGGGATAGACATGCTGAACATAAGTCAAACAAAGTGGAATAAAACAGAATACGCCAATGATAGATTATTGGCAGTAGAGATGTCACGGTTTGAGGGGATCTGGCAGATTCAATCACCCAGGGTAGTTGATCTTATTACGGTGGGCATTAGCGGCTATCAGCTAAATATAATTTTTGAGATAGTGATACAGCAGATCAATATCGGTAAATAGGAACACTAGTAGTAAAGGAACTTTATTTTTATATTTGCCTAATAGCCGCTAATTCCTACTGTACACTGTACCTCATGCAGAATGGCATACATTTCCCCAACACCATTTCCCAAGACCTCCTTGCCTCGCAATGTACTCCTACTATTGTCCCCTTTCATCTAGGGCCCACCCCCAGCTCTGGAAGAATTGTCTCTTGACCGCCTCTTTACGTGGAGACCTGCCTCATATGATATCATATCCAAACTGGCTACCCTTCACAAGTGCTGTTACCAGGGCGGACAGAGGACTAGGGATCACAACGACATGTATGCGTCGATCTGTGATATAGCAAGTACAATATGTATGGTAAGGACACTAGATGAAGGTTAGAGATAAGTTGAGGGGACAGGGGCACGGCTCTACGACATAGTGATAATACATCCGGGCACTGTAGAAAACCATGGAGGAGCAGCAGACATGACCAAAGACACAGAAAGCACAATATCGTTCGTTCCAAAATACCGATAGAGTCAGGTCTGTAAGTAGAGTTACTAATTGGTGAACTGTAAAAGCCGGTATCGACGCCAATGCCACATTCTACCCTTGGTCCAGAGTCGGTGAGTGTTTAGATTGCATCAGTTGCGGTTCCGACCACCCACTTGACAGCGCGTGCGGAAAGGCTCACCGCACCTATTAGAGAAGCGATAGACTTTCACTGTAGATATACGCTGCTTGTCATGCATCTGATCTGCTCCTCCAGATCACAGAGACCTGCAGGTTGAGTGGGATGCATGATTATGGAAACGCCAAGTACCCGCTAGTCTTCGTCGATTCACTAAAGATGCATGCAACCTGCAGCATGTCAAAGGCCTCTCCACCATGCCTCGAGCCAGGTCTACAGCATAGTATCAGTTTTGGTGAGTTAACTCATTTACAACGCACACCGCTTGGTGCCCTCTGGCAAAGCCCTGTTCCCCATTTATTTATCGAATTTGAGCTGAGAGTTCCTTGCATGCCTGGAGGCCTGGAACACTTCTAGTCTGCCCAGATCAATGATGCCCATGCAGATCCTCGCGAAGCATCTACACTGGAAACCATTTTTTTCTACTAGTGTCGGGATCTTCCCACACTTCCCACACTTCGACTCGTTTCCTGTCTTTCTAGAACCAACCCTGACAGGTACCGTTAGGAGACTCTACTATCTATCTACACCATTACCATGGCAACAATTATCTCCGCCATCCTATACAACCATCCATTCGCTTTTCTAGGGATCGCAGGTCTGATACTGTTGTCTCTTCGCCAGTGGGCTCAGCGTTACAGACCAAGGGTATGGATTCACTCTGATGTTCCTATAATGGCATAATGTCATTGTTGTATGTTCTTAAAGGACGATAACGTATCTCTCTCATGTTAGGTCCAAGTTCCCATAGTGGGAGGAGAAGGGTTATATGAATCATGGAGGGCTGGTCGTCGTTGGAGTCACTGTGCTCCCCGATTACTTCAAGAAGGCTATAGAGCTGTAAGTAACTTTTCATTCCTCTTCTGATGCTGAACAGATGTGTAACTTGCTGTCTCCATAGCATAGGGACTTTGCATTTCAAGTGGCCACACCATCCGGCTGGAATGTCTGTATCTGCAACGAGGCCATGATCAGAGAGTATCTGCACGCCCCGGATGAGTTCTTGTCATCTACGGCTCCAATCCAAGGGGTTAGCGCCTTCCTTTGCCCAGTGTGACCCTGCAGCTGATATTCAAGCGGGTAATAGTTCTTCCAGTCTAGGTATACGGCCCCCGGGTTGTTTCACAAAATCCCGAGTTCAGCAATGAGCAAAGCCCTCACTTGGTCTAGAACTCGCACCAGATCCACCGACCACTACTTTCCAAGCTTCATTGAGGAACTCGAGTACTCGTTTGAACAGGAGGTGGGAAACAAAATTAAGACTCATGATGGGTGGAATGAATTCGATTGTTTTACAATCTCCAGGCGTCTTATAATGGGACTTGTTGCAAAGTTGCTAATAGGGGACGAATGTCGGAATCCAGCGAACATTGATCTTTTCTGTGACTATACAGCGGAAATGCTAGTTGGGGGGCCATATATCAGGAGCTTTCCGGATTTTCTAAAGCCGTAAGTGTATTTCCCTGACACTTTCTATTTGTTCTGCTCATCGTCATGACTATTTCCATAGAATTATAGCACGCTCGTCACGGGTCGTCAAGCTATCAAACCAGATGCAGAAAGTTTTCCTCGATCTGATCAATAGGCGAAAAGACAAATCAGAGGAGGTGGTTAAAGAGGATCATCAACCCGAAGTAAGTATCTGTCCTTCTCCTTCAGACACATCTCCAGGATGATTATCGCTCGTTCCCAACTAATAAGCGTCTACAATATGTATAGGACTTGACCGGGTGGTTCTGGAACTGGTCCCAGCAGGAGCCGAACAACAGTCTTACCGATTTGGACATTGCCCAGCTCCTCGCCGCAAACACGTTCGGAGCCAGTTTCAACACCACCGTTGTCCTTGCTCAATGTCTCTGCGAGCTAGCCACCAGGCCTGAATACATCGGTCCTCTCCGAGACGAAATCACCTCGACATTTCGGACCAACAACAACACCTGGACCAAGGATGGAATCGACTCCATGAAGAAACTGGACAGCTTTATCAAGGAAACCCACCGATACAACTGCTTCGACTACGCCGGCACCCCCCGCGTCGTCAGGAAAGACTTTCAATTCAAAAACGGGCTCTGTATTCCCAAGGGCACGGTTATCTTTACGCCGAACGCTCCCATGTTGGTTGACGAGGAATATATGCAGGATCCCCATGTATTTGACGGGTTTCGGTTCTATGACCTTGCCCGTAGCTCCAAAACACCCGAAGCGTTCAGGTATACATCTACAAATCCTCATTATCTCCAATTTGGGGACGGGAAACACGTTTGGTAAGGAATTTCCTGTCCTATACTTCGTTTGCTTGATATGCGCAATCTTTGACATATCCATATTGACTCTTGTCCCTTTGTTTAGCCCCGGTCGCTTTTTTGCGGCCGATGAACTTCGTCTCATCCTGGCATATCTGCTCTTTTATTTCGAGATCAAGATGCAAGACAGCTTGCCGGAGAATTTCAAGATAACAAGGAACAATCTGTCTGATTTGCGGGTGAACATCCTATTAAAGCCAATCAGATTGTAGGATACTGCCAGTTTCTTGAATTCCAAGGACTGTGCCGATTGAATCCTACCCGGCGATAGCTAAAGGTTTAGCTTGCGCAATGTATTCAAGTCTGCTGCTATAGCAGGGCAGACTGATGCCGAATTGGAGTGTCTATATTGAAATTGTGGATACAACGTACATAGTGTTGCGGAAGAGACCAACGTATTAATGAGGTAGTGGATAACAGTAGCAAAGTAAATGACAGGATCCCAAGGGAAGAGAATATGGAATCGGGCACGGCCAGCACCTTGTACTTCACGTGATTCTTGGGAGTTTGTCTGTTTTGGACCTGGTTTCCACCCATCTCTTTCAGCCCCTTGGTGGGCCTTGCAGCTTTCAGAGCTCTACTGTTACTATGTGGAGGCAGCTATCCACTCCAAACTCGTTTTGATTGATATCTGGACTTTCGCTTTCAAAGGTTCCGCCTTGCAGAGTTCCAGCTGCTATTCGTTGTCATAGTACGAATGCAGCGTTCGTGTATCCAAACCTCTCCTCTCCTCAAACGATGTCGGTGAAATCTTCTGACCTGAACCGTATGGGTATGCCATCTCGTTTACCATGCAGCTGCTCGATAACTGAGTAGCTAATGTGATGTTTGAGGTTAATGTAGAGAAATCGGAAGATCTCTTTCAATATACATCAGGACGATGACTCGTTGACGAAAAGGCCCAAAAGCAGATGCGTTATGTCAAATTCAATCTTAATAGTCTCTGTCGCCTAGTCGCAACACATTTTGGTGATGCAACAAAGTGTGTTCGCGTTGTCAAGCTTGAAGGAAGCTTCAATAAAGCGTTACTTCTCACCATGGACGACGGCAACGAGGTCATAGCAAAAATTCCTTGTCCAAACGCCGGCCCTCCCTCGTTGACCACTGCGTCTGAAGTTGCCACTCTCAAGTTTCGTATGTGTTATGAGATCACACACATAATTTGCTTTAGCCTGTAGCTTATGCTTTCCTTTCACAGTGCGGTTAAAGACGTCTATTCGAGTTCCGGCAGTCCTTGTCTGGAGCTCCGATGCCGCCAATGCGGTCGGTGCGGAGTTTATAATTTATGGAAAAGATTAAGGGGGTTGCCCTGTCTTCTGAGACATGGGAGGCAATGAACACTTTAGAACGTTACAAAATAATTGATCAAGTTGTCCAGATTGAGAGGGAACCTGCGGATATATCATTTCCAGCATACGGTAGTCTCTTTCTCCGCGAATCGTTGCCTGCTACTTACCGACAATATCCGCTCCCTCCAAACCTAGACCCAGAAGGGCTATTCTGCATCGGACCGTCCTGTAAACGTACATCGTGGCATGGCAATTCCGTCGACATAAATCAACCGCTATCAGAAGATATGGGCCCCTGTGAGTCTCCTGCGTTTATGCTATGTAACTGGCATTTGACGAGTGGTACTAATCTGACGCAGGGGTGCATTTTTCGGAATACGCATTATCAATTGTACAACGAGAGTTTGCTCATATTGCGAATGCAAGAGCTGAGGTACGAGGTCAACTCCACAATTTTGACGAGTCCCAGTCAATCCCTGAATATGAAACTCTGCTGGAAAAAGTAAAGATGATACTCCCAGTTTTTATTGCATGACCCGCGCGTGACAGATGTCTCAGAGTCTGTTATTTGGCATGCAGACTTACACTTGGGAAATATCTTGGTTTCACTGAATGAGCCCTGTATTGTTGAAGGAATCATCGATTGGCAATCTTGTCAGCCCTGTCCATTGTTTATACAAGCTCAATTCACCGAATTTCTCACGCCACCCATGGATTATGTTTCTGGCACCGACTTGCCCAGATTACCGGACGGTTTTGATGACCTAAGTTCCGAGCAAAAGGAACAAGCTACCATACAGAATGAGTTGGCTTTGAGGTCAAAATATTACGAAATGGCTAGCCTGGCGCATAATAAACACGTCTATAATGCTATGAAACTTGATCGCCGATTGTGGGAAGCCTTCACTTACTGCCAGCTTTTCTCTCATGGTAGCCTGGTCCCTCTACGCCATTGTTTGATTCGTTTGTACCAGGACTGTTCTTTGCTAGGGCTCCCGGGCAGATGCCCCTTTTTGATATCAGAAAATGAACTTCAGAGACATGAGGAACAAAAACAGCAATATGAAGACAGGCTTTATCTCCGGGATCTTGTGAAGAATCAGCTTTCCACCGATAACACCGGCTGGGTTCCAAATAGTCGTTGGGAAGCGACAGAGAAGGCAAACAAGGAACTCTACAATATGTACATTGAAACAATGAGCGAAGAGCTTACGCCCCAAGCAGCCGCGAAGAATTGGCCTTTCCCACCACAACAGGCCTAATCTTAAGATTAAAGACTCCTTTTTGCCTGTGCAATCAACTCCGTCATGACTCGCATGCCTTCTTCTGATCGCTCTTCGTCTTTAGCCCTTCGACTGATTTGTGCCGTTACATGATTTTGATGAGGAATGTTCGTTAGTCAGTCTTGAGGCCGTCTCGCTGTGCCTGCCTATTGACTTGGAGGTAAACAATCTCAAACTTCACGAAGTTATGTAGATAATGGTGACTGGCGTTACGGATCAAAAGTACTTTAGGTAACATGGAGTAAATAGAAGTACAGGTGGGACATTAGCTGGGTACGTCATATCTGAGAAGCTTGCTGAATCGCATAGAAAGACCGCAATTCAGTACGATCGCCCAGTATCCATAAATAAAAGACAAATCTCTACATGGTTCGCAGTAAGTACGCGCCCGCCCCTAACTAGTTCAGAAGTCAACACCCAGGTAGCAATCCGCAACCGTAGTTCGGGGGCTATGGATATCTAGACCTGGAAGTGTGCTGTCAGCGGTAGTGTATATTCAGCTCGGCAGTAATGCCCCTTGTCAAGCAGACGCAACGGATGCTTCGGTTTCTGACAGTTTCGCCGAGACCGTAATGATCCTACTCAGACGACTGGATCCTGCAGAGATACGGGCCATTGAAGCGTCCCTGCATCAAGCCCTCCGCAAGCTGGGATTCCCCTCCGCCGTCTTTCACCTCGAAGCCCTGGTACAGACCTCCTTCATGCGGTATCAGTAGACCGACGGTGTCGTCGAACCTGTCCACATGGGGACAACCGCAGCCTGCCAGCTAGAGATGGCTCTGGTTGAAGTCAGCGCTCGACCATCCGGTCTGCAGGCCGTTTATGCGGCTGCGTACACGTCTGGGTGGACTACAGTGCCCTTCAGATCTTCCGGGCTCTCAACAATCGCCAACGTTTCACTGTTCTAGCACATCCTTTCACCTGCCATTCCCAGTACATATGTGAGATCTTTCCTCTTGTGCATCGCGAAAATACCTGGCCTTCCGATGACCTTAGCGAGCAGGCGCTTCACCCTCCCCACGTGACAAGGGCTGAACGGACGGCGCCAAAGAAGGTGGTGTCACCGGTGGGAGACACTAGTTTTATTGCGTGGTTTCTGATATGGTCAAGGAGGAGCAAGAAAGAGGTATTGGAAGCAGGTGAGCGCAACCAGGAAATGTCAGGAAGGATGCTGGACGGCGTTTAGGGTATAATGTTCGTTCTATGGCGTCAGCAAGAGCCTACTAGTCGTAACCCTAAGTTTGACAATATGATTTGATAGCTACTTTCATTGTATAAATAAGCAGTTCAATACAGTAATTTTCAGTTATTTAAACTACACTCCCATCCTCTTATTCAGCGTAAATTACTATTAATAGGTCCTTATTCCCTGGAGTCTCACCCCGCCTCCAACAACGTAGACCATAGACCTACACCCAACATCCACAATCCAGAGAACCACCCCCGACATGGAAGAATCCCTCATACTCTCCAAATTTGACCGCCTCGTCGAATCTGGCCTTGTCCTATACGATGACAAACAACAAATCATCGAGCACATCGACGGCGACCTCAAAGTACTCCCCACCTCCCCAACCATCTTCAAACCCGAACACCCACTAACAACAATCCCCAAGTTCCAATTCGTTCTCACCTCCGCTCTAACCAAAAAGCCCACCCTAACCACTTCCCAAGCCCCTCCCAAGCCCAACACCGATACTCAAGAGCCCGAAAAGCGAGAAGGCAGCGATATCAGTACCACCGGTTTCGAAATCGCCACGACAGACACCCACATCTTGATCGCAAACAAGTTCAGCTTCGCGCGGCCCCACCTCATGCTCCTCACCCTTGACGGACACAGAAGACAGTACGAAGCGCTCAACGAGACCGACCTAGACGGTACATGGCGGATCCTGAACGCCGCAGAGACGGACTACGTTGCGTTCTATAACTGTGGCCGGGATGGTGGGTGTAGTCGGCTGCATAAGCATCTTCAGGTGATGCCCTTACCGGCGAACAGTTTTGCGGCATTTTTGGATTCCCCTGAGGGACGTGAGTCTAAAACTAAAGTTCCTTTTGAGTGGTTCTATCGGCGATTTGAAGGCAAAATAAACCCCGCTACGTTGCTCAGGGTTTATAGTGATCTCCTAGAGCAGGCGACGAAGGTGGGAGGAGGTCGTGGGGAACATGCGGCGAGTGCGCCATCTGGGGCGGTCTGTCCGCATAATATGATTCTGACCAAGAGGTGGATGGTTGTCCTGCCGAGGAGACGAGGCGCGGTTAACAAGGAGGCCGGGGTAAATTCGTTGGGCATGTTGGGGATTATCGCTGTGGCTACAACGAAGGAGATTGACAGTTGGGTCAGGTTGGGGTTGACGAAGTCTCTGGCAGAGCTGGGAGTGCCTAAGGGGATATAATTGTGGTTCCTTAGTGCATTGCGATGTGGAGCTTGAACTGGTGATATGTTCGTAGAATCATAGATTATACTCTGTGAACACACCAGATCTACTTTTGTGTCAGTACCTTCATTAGATACATGCTTGACTCCCCACTGACTAGGAAAACTTAGACTATAGTCGTATATTTCCTTTCTGATAAAGTATACTAGGAAGGAGTATCTAACTATGCCGACTTGGTGGGAAGTATGGACAGAGCAGCGACGAGACATGACCTGCGCGAAGGACGACTGCCAGAAACCGATGCTTAACTAGCGGTTATCACAATTGCAAATTACTTGAGATCTTCATCTTTGGTCAAATGCCACAGCTCGCCCTACCTTCAGGTTCATTCCACACCGTTTGGGTTGGATGATAATCCAATGGATCCTCACCAGGAGCCGCCGATGCTGCCATCTTCTCGTTCTGCTGCTTTGCATAGGCAACATCTGTTGTTTTTATCAAGATTTAGATGTTCCTCCCCCCATTCCTCATTGAGATTCATCCCGTCAACTAGATCAGAAAGATTTGATCTTCTTCGCGTGTCCAAGAGACTCTGCGCAAATGATTCAAGTTTCGGATAGGGAAGACCAGACGGACTTCGATCCACGTCATAAATGTTAAAGTAAGCATCATCGGACGGATGAATTTGGAATCGGAGAGTGATACCACGAAGTCTAAATCGTGGGAAAGTATGAGCCAGGCTCCCGTATTGGAAAAGCTCTGGCTCCCAGGGTTGATAAACTTTGTCATGGGGGTCCAACTTGAGCAGTTGGACTGCTTGGTTCATTTTCTCCGTGGGGACGCATATCTCCCAGTCCTGTAATCAGTCTATCAATAGATACGGCGTCTTTTGACAGTAGTAATAAGATGTCTTACCCATCGAACGCGCCCGGCACCAAACCAGACCAACGCTGAAGCCCCTGTCATACAGCACGGTATTCCCGCGTCCTTCAAGATACGAGTAACTTTCCGAATATCCGGTATGCCACCTCCTTCTGGGGCGACCTCCCCTGGTAGCCCAAAATCGACAGGAGACTCGAAGGCTACCATTTGGGATTCAGATTTACACAAGTTATGGGGAGAGAAGAGAACTGGCGGTGGCGAGGAGCAGTGGAAGTATAGGGCCTAAGTGAGGGGCACAGCTCCAGATCAGTGCCGATGATTTATATCCAAGGCGGGAGTATCCCCGGGCTATTTCTCCGTTCCGGTATAATATGTCAACGGGATCTAGTAGTGGTGGTGGATCTAAGCTTAGGGATCCTGGTACCTGAAGTTAGTACTTTAGTAGTAATCCCTAAATTTAGGGGTTACAGTCCCAGTAAGGCGAGATATCCACGGAACGAGACGTGCGTGCTATGTTGCCGAAAACCCCTGTAACAAGAAACGCTGTGTATCGAAGTGCTGTTACTTTTGCTGTATTCTCCGGTTCCTCGTTCGAGGTAGCCCATGCTAGTCATGTTCGGATAATACACCTCCTGACTTTATTCTACCAGAAAACGGCATGTTTGATCGCGGAATGAACACAAACAGTGCTTCCTCAAAGAAGGCCACAAACGCCCTACTATACGAGTCAACCACTTAGGAGTCAATATAGAATCAGACGATTATACCTGGAATGGGAATATTTGGCCGAAGAAACATACTATGTTTCTGGATAAAGTTGTCAGTGGCAGGGCTCAATATCTATATACTCCAGACAGTGGCAGAAAACACCCTAACCCTAGCAGAGTCCTGGCTCGATCGGTTGTTCACAATTCATCGTGCCTACTCTGATTACCTCTTCTATCTGGGGCGTTGCCAGAATCAACCACCTCATAATCCATGGGTTCATCTCCCTCGCCTGGCTCTTCGTCAACCTCCATCTGCTCAATCTCTTGCCTGTGTTGTTGAAAGAATTCCCCTCTAGAAGCATTGGTGTCGACCGCAAAATACGCAAAGATCCTCGAGTTTCGTACCTCGCTCGTTATATCAGATCCGTTCCGACTTGCCTGATAGTCTTGGTACCGCCTGTACGGCGTTCCCGGATTTCTGTCCATCAAACAGGCTTAGACATCAGGATAAGACCTACGAGGATGCGCGGACTAACCTGCAGATGACCACATGGCCCTCGCCATTTGGTCGGCGGTAGGCCGCCCCCACCACACGAGGCATGCCAACTGCCCGGCCTGCCTGAGACTCTACTACTCCCCTTGTTGAACCGGTGATAGGCCCTCCAGAGATTTCGTTGTAAGTCCACACATTGAATGTCATGCCGAGCCGCATAAGGGCCTGAATCACGTCTGACGCAGAGAGACCGCCCGAGTCGACTGGTGGAACCGGCATGGGTGTTGTTAGATTTAGCATAGAATATATACTTAGTCTCATACAAATTCTTCCCATCGAAACCACCATATGCAGGTCTTCCTCTGCTCAAAGAAATTGATAATTTGTGGGGCTTTTGTCGCTACTTTCATGAAGTTGTCGTGTAGGTCGTGTAAAAATAGTGAGTCGTATGTGAGCTCACCCACAATCGACGGGTTCGAACTAATTGGCTGAAGGAGACTGGCTATTACCTTTCCCCATCTGCTAAAGTTGGAACCGCGGTGTGGAGTGCCCAAGAAGAAGAGTGCCTCGTCATGCTGAATGATGTCAGAGAACTCCTTGTTTGCATCGGCCTGGATAAGAGCCTGAGGCTGTTAGCCATGACAGACTTGCAAAGGTGCTGTTGTTTGGATCTTTTGAATACCTCTTTTATTACAAGGCCCCATAGCTGTACCTGATGAAGATCAACTTACGATCGCGTTCCTGATAGTCTTATGTATCAGCTGGCAGAAGTACAAAGGCTCTACCTCTACTAACTTCTTTTTCCCGAATTTCTCTAAGCTTCTGTAGCATCTCCCCTCCTAAGATCGATAACCGCGTCTGTACAGCATCCCTCTGCCAGAAGGAATCATAGTTGTAGAAAAAGAGTCGCACATCCTCACGCGTTGGTGAAGGGATATGTACGCCCACCTAATTAAGCATCGCTCGGGTTTTGCGCTTGCACACGTCCGTCTCAGTTGCGCCTTTCACGGTTGAACTGGGCTGTCCGGCTGTTCCCACCACCAAGTGCAAAGACAATCTGGTTTTATGACGTACCTTACTGGTCTATACAGACATATTTGCAACGGATATCTGCCCCTCTAATATTTGGGTTTGCGAGCATATCACTGGTGTTGTCTTCGATGCAGGTCACCCTATCTGTACCCACTGGCGAGATTGGACTCGGGGCTGTGGGAGTCTAGGGCTCGAGTCATGGCCCCGGTGTTCTGGGTTTCTCAATTCTCGTACTGATTCTTTCAGGCTTAGTCTGGACCTTACTGTTAGTGATTCCAATTGCCGTGCTAATTTGGCAGGTTTCCTGGGGGTTCAAGAATAGGAAACAGGTGACTGGTTTGACTGATGACTAAGTCACCTGATGTTGTTCCCTGATTTTGGTATCATGAAGCACCCACCAACGACGTAAATTGCTTTTGATAATATCATTCTCAGGATAAAGACTGTCGATGCTATGTTCATCTTGGTTGAATGTCAGCTCACCTCTGTCAAGTCTCTAGCATTGAAGTTTCAGTATATATATGACCCTCACTTCTATCCGACGAATTGGCTGTTTATATATATCAAGATCTCTTGGTTTTTGAATCAGGCAATTATTTTTTTCCACTTATTTTTATATACATCATATGGATTGATATGTCTGGAAAATCTTACTTAGTTTACTAGGTTAATTTCCTGAAGCTTGTCTTCATCGTTGAACATCGTCCTCTCAACCGGCCGACATCAACGGTCAAAGGCCAGGAATGAATAGACAATGCAAAGAAGCCCCCTCATCGCCGTAGCTTGGCATGGATGTAAGCGTCAATCAAATAAAGTACTCACCAGTCACCATTCAATATTGCAGACCAGTACGACTTTCGGGGCTATGTTCCATCGGGTAAAGGCTCTAAATGAGACAACGGCTGGTATACTACACATTGCGACTTACTTACCAATTGCACCATATCGGAATTCTATTTCCACTCTCTAAAGCCGACTTGTAAAAAGCGGTCAATTGCCCTGTACAAGTAAGGTTTTCCGGCTATTATAGCTGTTGAAAACTGCACGGTCCTATGCAGCATAGCTCATGAGGTCAGAGCAACCCCGCTTGGGGACCTTGAGGGCCTACACCGACAGGTCCTTATATAAATGTACGTCCAGACCCAGGAGGGACACGTTGCTTGACTCTTTTCTTGGTTGTGTTGCAATTGCTCTATCATACTTGGCTTACAATGGCTTTCAATCATACATAACTCATCACATTGATATCATCAAGCGAGCATACAGATTAAACACTTTTCAAAACAATTTATTGACGGCAGTCCACGACGCAGCGGACACAGTCACCGTGGTGCATTTGCTCGAATGCAGCGTTGATGTTGTCCAGAGTTTCACGGTGGGTAATGAACTCATCAACCTTGAGCTGGCCATTCAGGTAGTCATCAACCAGGCCGGGCAATTGGGTACGACCCTTGATACCACCGAAGGCGCAACCCTTCCATACACGACCGGTGACGAGTTGGAATGCTGATTCCAGTGAGTACAAGGAAGTATATACTGCGAAGGAGAGATTGGAAACTTACGTCTGGTAGAGATCTCCTGTCCAGCAGCAGCAACACCAATGACGATACTCTCACCCCAGCCCTTGTGGCAGGCCTCCAGGGCAGCACGCATGACGCCGACGTTACCGGTGCAGTCGAAAGTGTAATCGCAACCACCGTCGGTCATCTCAATCAGCTCCTCCTGGATAGTCTTGCCGTTGAGCTTGGTGGGATTGACGAAGTGGGTGGCACCGAACTTGCGAGCCCAGGCCTCCTTGCCGTCGTTGACGTCAACGGCGATGATCTTGCCGGCCTTGTTCTTGACGGCACCCTGGATGACGGAGAGACCGACACAGCCGGCACCGAAGATGGCAACGTTCGAGCCCTCCTCGACCTTGGCGGTGACAACAGCGGCACCGTAACCGGTGGTGATACCGCAACCCAGCAGGCAGGAGCGGTCGGTGGGGATCTTGGGAGTCACAGCGACGACAGAGATGTCGGCGACAACGGTGTACTGAGAGAAAGTGGAGGTACCCATGAAGTGGAGGAGGTCCTTGCCGCGGGCCTTGAAGCGGGAAGTACCGTCGGGCATCACACCCTTACCCTGGGTGGCACGGATCTTGCCGCATAGGTTGGTCTTGCCGGACTTGCAGAACTTGCACTCACGGCATTCGGGGGTGCTGATGGAGGTTAGCGGTGCTCTACACAAGGGCCTCGGGCGGAGCGTACTAAAGAGCAATGACATAGTCGCCGGGCTTCACGGAGGTGACGCCCTCGCCGACAGACTCGACGATACCGGCACCCTCGTGACCGAGGACGACGGGGAAAGCACCTTCCGGGTCCTTTCCGGAGAGAGTGTAGGCGTCTACGATTGTCAGTTTCCACCGGGGCAGCGAGGGAGTGGGAGCGACGAACCAGTGTGGCAGACACCTGTGTGGTGAACTTGAATGCGGACTTCGTGAGCCTTGGGGGGAGCGACCTCGATGTCCTCAACGGAGAGGGGCTCGCCGGCAGCCCAGGCAACGGCAGCCTATAAGATGTTTAGTCGGACTGAGACGGAATATATTAGCGTCATAAGTCAGGTATTTACCTTGCAAGTAATGGTCTAGAGAAGTTAGCTAAGCTCAGCGAATAACAGTTGAGGAAAAGTGGGATGGCGGGGTAGTTACCTTTCCAACAGTATCAGCCATGGCGAGGGTATCTGAAGGGTATGAGAAGACTGAACGGAGGAAGAGAAATTGATGATTTCAAAACGGGATGATGAAGGAAAGGAAAGAAAAGATAGACGGAAGAACGGACCAGAAGGTGAAGAAATGGTAGGGAATGAGTTTCTTAAAACGGGAGCGTGCCATGGTGGGGTCTCTTTTTTGGCGATGAGGGGAGAGGGGGTGGGGGAAGCGTTGGACCATGAGGGGAGAGCATCGTTGGAGCTATCTTACTTCGAACTCCTATAGATAGCTAAAACATTGGTTTCATGAATTGCTTCTTTTTTTTAATTTTTTTATTTTATTTTCACAATCCCCTCATTCTCTCCGCATGGTGTTTGGGGGGGGGGGGGGCTCATGATGCAATCGATAGTCAACGCCCAGCGCGGGTATTTATTCGGACTAAACCATGTTCGTGCGACGATAAAGAACCCCAATGATAGTCGATTACCCCTTATGCTTATCAGGATGACCTGCATACTTCTGGAGCGATAGACATTCCCATCTGGGTATACTATTTACTACGAGATCCGAAGCTGTAGATCTGAAATGGAGGAAGAAGTAAGAGCACGGGGTCCCAATCGGGTAATGTTTTCCACGTGGTCCGTGCTCTTAATATGAATGAAAGGAGATTCTCTCTTCCGCTGATATGAGCACGTCGGCTGAGGAGAAGTTCCGCTCGGAAAAAGAATGGGACTGGGCGGAAAAGTACGGCTCTGAATGGTTCATCCCTGCGGTGGATCACTATTCCACTTCCCAAAAAGGGTGATGGTTTCCATTAGCCGACTTGTTTGTCCTTTACTCGGACTCGTCGCATCATCGTTCCTCCGCTCCCGTCACCAGTATCTGGTTGGAGTAGTACGGAGTAAGAGTTGATAACAAGTGTATTATAGGATTGTGGTGATTAAATCGAGAAAGCCTGGTTTACTTGGAATTTGCCCTTTTCCTAATTCCTTGGGATCATTCGTTTACTTGCTAGCTTCCCATCTACAGCAATCGTTGGCATGAAAACAACGTCCGATGGTTTCAATTAAATACCTTAACATACCCATCAAGGGTCCATTGCACGTCCATAATCACTATATTGTACAGTACATTTTCCAGGGCACAAGCTAAACAGCAGCATAGATATATGACCATTGAGTACTCGTGACTCAACAAAGCGGAAGCCCTGCTTATCCAGATCATAGCCGAATCCCAGACCAAATGCAATCAATGGGGGTCATCATTCGAAAAGTCTAGTTTGTACACGAACCGCCGAACCCAGAAGAACAAGCAGATCATTCAATCAATCCATTACCGACCAGGCATCTGGCCGCTCTGCATCATGGCGGCGTTCTGCTCCTGGAAGCGTTCGTTCAAGCGTTGAGAGCCCTTCAGGAACTTGTCCACACAGCGGAGGGTGCAGCCCTCCTCGCGGGAGATCAAAGACTTGGTGGTGAAGTCATTGACACAGTCATCGAAGCAGCGCTGGACGAGCTTGGAGTACATCTAAAACGAAAGGATTTCAGTTAGATAGTGTTGGGACATGCAGGCGTAGGTAGGGATAAAATGTCGAATGGTTTCCGAATACAGCAGATGTTCGAAGTTAAATTGAGATCTGGCATCACATACGGTCATGAACTCCTTCAGCTGCTTCCTCTCCATGCGAGAGGCGAACTCGCGCTGTTCCGAGGCATTGAGTCTAGGAATAATTAGTTAGCATCAGCCAGCAGTTCGTTGTCCGCACCGGAGGCATAAACCCAAAACTAAATCAACAGAAGTCAAGGAAAACAAGGAGAAACGTACCCTTCCATTATGATATTAGATGTGTATGTTTTGAAGAAAACGGATGATGGAGAGTTTGACGGCGTGATAAGAAATAACAATCTTGTTTTAATCTTCTGGGCGGCCGAAGCTTCGGAGCTCTGAACAGACCGCAGGCTCTGGTCTCACATGACCTCATGTGACGTCCGCTTCACCTGACCTTGAACCCGTGATGGTCATGTGATAACTTACATAAGATGGCGGTGGCTGAGTCATCCAACCTCGGAGCACCGAAACGTGACGACGTCTACCAACCCAATTCGGCAAGGGTACCGTCAATCACCAAAGTAAAAAAAGAACAGACTACCCACAGGGGACCAGAACACGGTCTCCAGGCGCGGTGGCATGAAGGGAACCACGGTTGGCTGATGGTCAACACTCATTACTCGAGCAATCAATTCACAGGGAGAGCCTGGAGAGGCTCTCCCCAACCAGAAGATCGGCAGTGGGCAAAATACCGGCACCACGGACACCAGGGGCGTTCAACGCCCTTCTTCTGCCTTCATTGGTCATTGCGTTGTCACGGATTCTGATCATCCCTGACTCGTCAGAGAAGAGAGAGAGGGGGTGGTTCTTCTTTTTCCTTTTTGTTTCGGATTGGCATTTCGGGTGACACGAGAACGATGATGATTGCTGTTGGGGAAATAACCATGGACGCTGATGGTGCGGCAGTCATTTTGGACACAACGTTGCATTTCTTTAAGATCCATTCTTAATATAGATCAACAGTCATTGTCAGCCGAATCGTAGTCGTCTACAAATTAGTATAGTCATCGTTTGTTCTTGTACTGTTTTTGTTGAATGCTTCCCCATTCCTTATTGCCCTGAAAACAAGTGTATATGACGATGTATGTATAGCTTCGTGTCTGCTTCCTCACGGGACCTTCGCTTACACTGACTAGTCCTATTAAACTCTACCTTTTCCGTTAGGGAATCCTTTAGTTTCAGATAATCCCGCGCTATAGTGAACCCTTGTTGGGTCCAGAAGAGACTCTGGATCCTTGGGTCTGGGTCATCCTCTCTAAAAGATAGTGATTGACATGAAATTTTGGTCTGACTGGTTCCTGGTCTGTCTGATGGATGGATTAAATTCTCATCTCATCAAGAGGACGTGAGCCTACCAGAGACCGACTTCTGAAGAACCACCGCTTTTCTCTTGCTTTATCTTTTTCTCTTTTTCCTTTTCTTTTTTCCCCCTTCCCTTCCTCCTTGTGATTCTGGGGCCGACGGTTCTTAGCGTTGGAGCTATTGATTTTTTTTTGATACACTTCCCTACACACTGTCGATTATATTAGTGCCAATATGTTGTACCCCATACCAATAACCACCACCACATCCTAATCCCCAATTCGACTTTTCGATTATTATTAGAATAATTCTAATATATTATTCGATTGAATCCACCAACAAGAGAAGGAAACGGTTCTAGTCTCCCTGTTTCCCAAAGTTGTGTGTGTTCTCCGATCGATCATCCATCAAATTACCGTTTTCCTTTCTTTACCCCCCCATTCATTCATTGAAAGTCCATTCAGGTCATCTCCCCATCCTTCTTTCTTCGTCCCCTCTCCCTTTCCCTCTCCCTCCCTCACTCTTCTCATTCTCGTCTCCTTTGCACAACCTCCCTCTCTGACCTGAATCCCCCCTTTTTTATCTGCGTTCCACTTCTGTTTCTTTATATCCTTCAACTTTCCACATTTCATGATCCTTCGTGTCGCCCATTAGAATTATTTTCCCGCTCGTTCGGTCGTGCTCGGTTCCCAATTCTCGTGGCCCACTGTGCCTGTTGTTCGAGTGACTACTTGCGGACGGCGCGGCACTTGACCACCCGCTGCCACGCTGACTAGTTCCTCGTGCTATTTTGGGGACCGTTAAATCCCCCCCAGCCCCGGAATTTCTTGCGCAAACACGAAGGGCGGTGACGGATCCCTCGGTTCATCGGTCTGGACCATATAATTCTGTCGCATTGTGCTAGCCTCCCGTTCCCATCACACAGCGTCCCATCATGGTCACGGGCAAATCTCAAGGCGCCGAGGCGTTTCAATCGCTGCCTCCCACAACCACCCAACCTAGGTTTATTGCCGCATCGCCGCCGTCGAAACGCGACTTGACTTCGTGGTGGAGACAGTTCAAGAGAAATACCAGGAAAGAGGAGCCCAAAGGTACGTGTGTATGCGTGGGGAGGGACATTGTTTGGGGGGAAGCCTGTAGGCCGAGAATGCGACGGGCGAGGATGCCTTACCTTGGCTAGTTTCATACCTGAAGGTCGCATTTGGTCTTGGCCCTCGACAATATCTGTCGTGAAGATACCCGTCATACGTCATGATTCGCATTTCTTGTCACTACCGCCGTCTCCTAGAGCTGATGACTGACCGGCCGCAGAAAAACCGCAGGGTATCTTCGGCGTCCCCCTCAATGTTAGCATCAAATATGCCAACGTCGCTATTTCCCTGACGAACGACAATGGCGAGAGCTTTATCTACGGCTACGTGCCCATTGTAGTCGCGAAATGCGGGGTCTTCCTCAAGGAAAAAGGTACACACTCCGGGTGAGAACTTGTCGGTCAGTTGGCTGATCTGTGGGTTAGCGACGGATGTCGAAGGAATTTTTCGACTCAATGGATCCGCCAAGCGCATCAAGGATCTGCAGGAGATCTTCGATTCTCCCGAGAGATATGGAAAGGGCCTGGATTGGACGGGCTATACAGTACACGACGCTGCTAATGTCCTCCGTCGGTATCTGAACCAACTCCCCGAGCCGATCGTCCCATTAGAATTCTACGAGCGCTTCCGCGAGCCCCTACGCATCTATCAAAAACAGGTCCAGGGCGGTGGGCCTACAAACGAAGGCGAGAAGTTCGATCATGCGAAAGCGGTCGCCGCATACCAGCAGCTGATTAGAGAACTGCCCCCGTTGAACAAACAACTGCTCCTGTACATTCTCGATCTGTTGGCGGTCTTCGCTTCCAAGTCTGACCAGAATCGGATGACATCGGCCAATCTCTCTGCGATCTTCCAGCCCGGACTGCTCTCCCACCCCCAGCACGATATGTCGCCGGAAGAATACAAGCTGAGCCAGGATGTGTTGATATTTTTGATCGAAAACCAGGATCACTTCCTGTTCGGCATGAACGGGACCGCTGCAGACGAGGCGACTGTGAAGGAAGTGGAAGGGGGTATGCTGCGCCCGACCTCCCATTCCACAGTACGGCGCTCCGTCTCAAGTGCTAGTGGTGGTGCAGAGAGTTTCCGGAAGTTTGGCAGTCTTCGCCGAAACGTTTCGGTGTCTTCCAAGAACTCTCGCAATTCGAACAATGCCAGCCCCGCAACCCCTACGTCCATGAGCGGCGCGGGAGTTCACCGAAGCAACACTCTACCCTCCAAAATGTCGCCAGCCATTGCACAAGCCAGATACGGCCGAGTGGCCGAAGCGACTGGTGGGAACACGCCAGGACAAACTACGACACAGCACTCGCAGTCACCTAGCCGAACACCACCTGGCCCCGAGCAGAAACCTCAGCCCGCGAAACCTCAGCCCGCGACCCAGGGCAGTGAAACTGCCACCACGGGTCTCGTGTATGTTCATACATCTACCCACGGTCCGATTCCAATTTCCAAGGCCACTGCCACCCACTCGCCCATCGCAGAGAAGCCTTCTCAGGACACCCTGACGGTGCCCTCTTCGCCTCCGCGCGCCGCTGTGACACCAACAAAGGAGCGGAAATTATCTAGTCTTTTCAGCAAGTCACCGCCTTCGGGCAGCGAGAAGGAGCCACGGCAGCCCAACCGGCTCAAGAAGAAACGAATCCCAGGGAGCGCTAGTGCCAGTGCACAGAGTTCATCCCAGTCCTTACAAGCCGCCACGTTGGACTCGGGAATTGGCATCCCACCGCCCCGGCCGTCTGATCCTACTGATGCTGGGGGAGACACTCCCAAACCTTTGAATGCCCCTAATCCAGAAGATAATTCCCAACAAGATGGGAAACCGGAGAAGCCAGCGGGCCCGAATGAGGCTGGACACCCATCCGATACCACTCTAAGGCCATATGGGTCACGCACTCCATCAATGAACTCGCGGTCATCATTCACCGATCTATCTGATGCTGACCCGATTGACGACGCCTCTCGTGCAGAACGCAAAGAGCATCGGCGGAGCTGGAGGTTTCCTCGGACGACAAAACGGAGTAATGAGCAAATTGGACTCGGACTAGGATCCCCGCCGCTCTTGGCTTCTAACCCAGGAGCGGACCGCAGTACAAGCTCGTTTGGCAGCTGGCATCACTCCAGCAAAAGCTCGCCGTCTGATCTCCAGCAGTTCGCCAGCGAGCATTCGTTTCAGCCGCTCAGCCTGGACGCTGAAGTGAACAACAACGGTAAGGACTCGTCCGAGCCAGAGAAGCGGAGCTTGTTCGGAAAGTTCAAGGCCAAGGTTGCGCAGGTTCGAGACGGAGTCATGGACACCGAAAGGGACCGGACACGGAGTCCTCCCATACATTCGGAAGCAGAGAAATCTGCCTCCAGCCAGACGCTCTCTCCCACCCCTAAGGAAAGCAGTCACGTGCGACCTGCACCGCCGGCGCCAATTGATGTGACAAGAGAGCTCAAGGAAATCAACAGCACGCCAGTGTCTCCTCTCCCTGGATCAGGTATGCCGCCAGCAATCCCGGAAGAACCGCGCACCCCGGATAGCCCTGCTGCGCCCGTCGAGCTGGAGGCGAAGAAGGAAACTGGGGTGGCGGAGACGGGACCTACTGCGACGGGACCTGCTGCGACGGGGCCTGCTGCGACGGGGCCTGCTGCGACGGGGCCTGCTGCGACGGGGCCTGCTGCGACGGGGCCTGCTGCGACGGGACCTGCTGCGACGGGGTCTGCTGCGACTCTCCCTACCTTTGAATCCCACAAGGGAGACATCGAGACCTCTCAGTTCCTTGGGAACTAGTGTACCATCGTGTTTACAAACTTGACTTTTATTAGTTTCACACCGGGCCTGGGCCTGGTCATGTTTCGTATGTCTTGACCATGTGATTACTACTGGAGCAGGGATATGATGGAGACCTTGGATGATGATTGATGGGCTGGTTCGTATTTCATTTGTTTTTCATACCCCGATTTTCTTGGTGATGCTTGATGGGCCATGATTCATGTATGTATGTTGCTTCTCTGGCTTGGTGCCATGTTGAATAGGACGGTTAGCGTGAGCTCTGGATGGGATATATAGAGCTTGGATTTGAAGGACAGGTTAAGAATAGATGCTTAGTATCTAGACTTGAATGTCATTATTACTTATTATCGACCATCGTCAATGAAACAACACAATAAAAACTCCTAGTAATTGGAAATAAGAAAACCAGCAGAAACAGACACCTCAGGCACCATCAACCTCGGCACCCGCCAAAGACACCTAAGGCATTAACATCAACCCTCGATCCGCATCTCCGAACCCATCCATCCACCATACATACTTCTCCTCAAACCACCCACAACCAACCCACGAGGCAATCGGGCGCAAGCCCAAAAAAAAAAAACCATTGCAAAATGTCCTCAACACCCCCCTCCCCCTCCCTAGCCCAGGGCCCAGCAGCCCCCAAATCCGCACCCCCCATCCACATCCTCCCAAACAGCATCTCAAAAACCTACGCCCTCATCCACCCAGTCCTCCTCCTCGCGCTACTCGCCCTCCGCTTCAATGCCCTCGTCGCAGACCCCGTCGCCGAGCTGCTCAGCAAGCTCCCTTTCCTGGCCCTGCTGCAGGTAGCCTTCGTCATGACCTGTCTTCCACCCGCGGGGTCCGCAAAAGACGACGACGACAAATCCACCAGCGCCAATTCGTCCTCGAGTTCGTCAAATGCAGGCTCAACCTCAGGCGTTATTCTCAAACCAGGCAAAATCGGTCTCCGACGCAAAAACACCCCAAAGTCGGACTCGGCGTGTCTTTCAGCTAAACTCATTGTACGTCTCCTGATAATAAATACCTACCCCTCTCCATACCCCTAAACAATACACATATTACACAAAAAAAAGCCCACCCCACAACTCCCAGAACCCAAGAAGCTAACAAAAAGAAAAATAGCCAGCAATTCTCTCCCTAACCCTAACAACGCTCCTCGCAACCCCCGTCCTCACAATCCTGCTTATCCTCTTCGGCGCCCCGCTAACAACCCACCACCCCGAGACGCTCCTCTGCGGTGCGCACATGGCCGTGCTAACATCCACGGCGCTCATCTACGTGCACGGTGTGGACGGTTCCGTCTGGAAGGAGGTCTGGGGCGCGAGGAGACCCGCTGATGCGGTTTGGGGCGCTGCGCTGGGCACGTGTGTCGGGGCTTGGTTTGGGGCTGTGCCTATTCCTTTGGATTGGTATTTCTCTCTCTCTCTTTTTCTTTTTTGAGTTCTTTTTTTTTTGGCTCTTGGTGTGGGAAGGTGATGGGTTTGAGATGAATGTGCTAATTTGTTACGTTTGTAGGGATCGGCCGTGGCAGGCGTTTCCGATTACGATTGTTATCGGGGCTTATATTGGGTATAGTGTTGGGTTTGGGTTGGGGAGGACGGTTTTGTTTGGGAAGAGGTTGAAGATTGAAGAGGAGGGTGACATTGTGGAGGGGAAAAAGGTAGATTGATTTTTTAAATCTTGTTATGTAGATTGGATTGGGATTGATGGGATGGGTGGTTAACCGGGTTAAGGTATACATCGGGTTGGTTGGTCGGTAGGTAGGTTGTATTTTAGATTATTATTATATTATTCATTAGACAGCATTAATATTGTATAGTATTTATTACTTTAGGTCTCTTGAGTAGAGAGTTATATTATTTTATTGCGTGTTGCATTGCGTGAGGTTGCATGATGTTTCAACTAGTTGGAATTTATATATTCAAATCTATGAGCAACCGGTGCTATCTAATATCCAAGGATGATAACATTGCTGAGAACAGTCTAGCAGAATGACCAATCATTACATAGTCGTGAGCTGGGAACATAATAAGTAGAAGAGCCGTGGAGAGAATGGCCAATAGCCAAGTGCAAGGATTATAACGTCAGGAAGACAGCTTCCATCCTGGTAAAAAACCCTGCCATAATGCAGTGGTTATAATAAGACCGTTCCAATCTGACCACCGAGGTTAAGCGCCGGTCACACGCCAGCGACTCGATCAGATCATATTACCAATTTCCACTCGTCGGTTTGGCGGCCATTTCGGTCGAAATGTGTCCTCCTTTGGCGTGTCGGATTGATCGTAGTCCGAATCACTCTCGTATGGTGCACCGAGTTTCTGTTCCGTACGGACAGAGGTAGGCTGTGAATACCCCATCGTATTGGAGTCCGGACGCATGAACTCCTGCGAGTCAGCGCTCCGGATTGGGTACATCGTTTTGAGACCCATGGAATTCCTGGCTAGCTGTTGCAGCTGCTGGATATCCGAGCGTAGGCCGGAGACCTCGTGTTCGAGGCTGCGGCGGGCGTTTTGTTCTCGCCGTAATAGCATGACCAAAGCGCTGTACTGTTCTACGGAAATTCCGGCGTGATGGTCACTGAGTGAGCTTAAGGAGGGGCTTTGTAAGGTTTTGGAACGATGCAGGTGCTGTGCGCTGGGGCGGATAGTAGCGGTGCTCAATGGCCGATCTCCCGCCGATCCGACGCTGGACGTAGCCTCACTGCTGGACGGTGGAGACTGAGCCGTAGACTTTTTGCGCTTGTGCTCGGTCGAATTCTGTGATTGTTTCCTTCCTGACGACGCCGTGGGAGAAGGTTCACTGCGTTCGGTCTGCATGCGGGCGATAGCAAATTCGAGATCAATCAACTTCACCTCCAAGGTGGTCAATCGCTGCTCCAATGATATACTCTCGTCGTGTTGCATGGCGCTGACCAATGTGCCGACATTTGGCGGTATGCTCTCTTCGTCCACAGGGTCATCTAAGGGGTCCACTCCATCTACGGACGGCTCAACAGCCGTCTGAGGGGCACTGACTGCAGTGCCCCGTGTCGGGGGTCGGATAGACACCAGATCCGTCTCAGAAGCTGCACCACAAGCGGTTGATGTGACGTAAGACTCGATACTGCGTCTTCTCCATTGAATCGGAGACATCCGGTGGTTCTTGGCCAACCCCCGCAGAGCGGTCGCGCTCCGTGAGCGTCGCTTGCTGCGCAGGAGCTCGCGCCGTCGCTCGTCATGATCGCCGAGGCGGGGGCTTTTACTTCGACTGTCCGCGGGGTCCGAATGAATCAACGCATCAAGGGCATCACGGGTCTCGTCATCTTCCGAGAAGATTAAGCTGGGCAACGTGGCGCGGCGGGTTCGGGGTGGCCTCATCTCAAGCTTCAATAATGTATCTTCAAAAGCTTTCGGATCTTTGAGCTCGTCCCGGGCCGGGTTGCTGTATTTCGATTTCAATGAATTCGAGAGCGCGGCGTAATTCGTTGTGTCCTTCTCTGGCCGCGATTCCTGGGGATTGTTGAGCCGAATGTCCGGCGAAACCTCCTCACAGCCGTCCGCCTGACCCCGTGCTTTGCGGGTGAATATTTTTCTCATGACGGTTTTCAAGGTGCTTCCGGTCCGGCGATGAGCATTGGGCCCCCGCGTCATGCTCGACATGTCCGGGGCGAAACCGAGGGCTGCTGCGGCTTTTTGGTTTCCACGAAAACTTCCTACCACGATGGACGGATCAGAGCCGCGGTATGATCGAGAGTTGAGAATTAACTGCTTAGAAGTGATGGGGGGCAGGGCTGTGTCGTAACAGATGTCGGATCCGGAGTCGGACGATTGATCACGGGGCGCTAGACAACTTCGCAGGGAGTCACTTCCAATACTGAGGCTTGGGCGGGACATGCTGAAGGGATGTCGATGACACTGTATCCGGGACAGGCGGTCGAATAATGCAAGATGATGGCGGGTTCATAGAATGAGCGGATGCAGCAATGTACCACTAGGTAAGGTGCCGGTTATCGAAAGAGGTAGCGACAGTCAAAATTGAAAAGAAAGGCTTCAAATGCAGAGTCAACGTATGGGTATCTCAAAAATTCGACGGTATCAGGCCAGGCTATAGAAGCGGGGGGTCAGCGTAATTGAATGCAAGCAGCTACGAAGTGCTAACCTTGACAGGAGATAATATCATAATCTATAGGCTGCCGAACCTGTCCAAAGGATCCGAGAACGTCAGCCGTGATCCACCAGTAACCCCGACTATATGAACTTACCAACAAAGAGAGACCAGAAAGGGAACGACAAGGTTGGTAGCACGGTGGTATGGCGTCCACATCAAACCACAACTCGGCATTTCTCCCCAGAGGCAACCAAAAAATCAGAGTAGAAAAAGCAGGGCGCAGAGTCAAGGCTAAGTTCACGAACGAGGGACCAGGGTCGCCTTAAGGGCAGAGGAAATAAACTTCACCACGCGGAGGATTACCGCCACGATGGGGGACGAGACTGGGGGGAGAATCACTGAAGCTTATCAAACAGGGGACAGCATGGGGGGAATGATAGTGGGCTCTGATGCATTGCGTTTGGCCAAGAGAAGGGAAGAAGGGGGGGTGGTAAGAAGAAGGAGTGGGAAAGAGAGTGTGTGGAAGGAGAAGAAAAGGAAAAATTAAAGTAAAGGAATAATAATTAATAAAAAATAATAATAGTATGATGGGAGTTGTATAGTTGCCTTAAGAGGTTCAACACGGTCCGAGACTAATGGATTCCTGCAGACTCGACGAAGGACCGGACGGGAATGAAGGAGAGGGGAAAATCAGTGGGAATGATAATAAAAGAATAACCGACAACTGACCGGATTAGGTTTAGGAGACCAAAACGCAGAAACGATTGACCAGGAAGAAGAAAAGAAAGAAAGAAAGGAAGGAAGGAAGAGCATTGATTCCAATTGCTCCGAGACGGACGGCATTGCAGTGGAGAGTCCACTTGGCGTGCCTTCGACTAAAAGAGCCCGTGCACGGACTCGCTCTTGTTTCAGGAGTTCCAGAATTCTCAGGGGTAAAATTTTAGATTAAAAAATGATAAAAATAAAAATAAAAATGAAATTAATTTGAACGGAATTTCAAATTACTTATTCACACGGAGTAAATGTCTACCGGATGTCCGTATGTGTTATGCAATCTTCTTGTCCCTCAAGTCTCTCTTGGAGTACGATAAAACATATGATCAATTGGTATTTATAGTTTTGATAGTATGTAAGGATGGTTGATCAGATTGTCCCACGGTTCCCATGCATTCTTGATTGATCTCGCAATACCCATGGATCGGCTTCTCCGGGTGTGACAGATCATTTTTTTTTCCACCTGCTGCCCTGCTGCATCGAAACTTCCATAAATTAAATACATTCATTCTTCGCGTTCAATTGACTTTCTTTATTCCGCGTTGATCATGCGCTATTCAAAACTTATTGATGGCATACATAAAAGTACACATTCCACATGGCGCCACATGGGCAAAAACACGAGCCTGAGGCATGGGGTCATGTGCAGACCGTCAATAGTACTCATCATATTATTTTCTCTATCCAGCATACACGACTCAACCAATTTCTATGAGGGATCCAGTCTTCGATCCTCTTCCGCCATTTTTGATTTTCCATTCTCCAAACGACAGTCCATTCATTCTCCCACTTGATTCCTCTTCCAAACGAAGGATCCTCGAATACAGTTTTGGCCCCATTCCAACACCTCGCAGTCCTAAACTTAGGTGCGGTTGCCGACCCTCGACCATGGAACGCTTGTCAGGATCTCTCCTCCCGTGCACGTCATTCGCCATCGAGCGACAAGCAAATCAACCAACTTTTTGCTATCGTCTCCACCCATTCAAAGCCTCCCAGCACGGACACGATTCCACGGTACACCAGCAAATAGTTCGGTTAGTCTAGCTATATACGGTCAATGCGTCGATTCCTCTCTCGGAAAGACCCCAGCACGATATCAAACTATTTCACCGTGAGAAGATGACCGAATCTTTGGGAGATGACAAGAATTACTTCACCGCTAGTCCAACTTGTTTTCGAGTCTTTTTCTCCCCGAGACGTTGCCAACGGATACGGCGTATACTCCCCGAAATAGGGTTGAAGCTCATCCAAGGAACGATATGCGTGACGAACCTCTGGGTCTGCAATCTATCTGCTCCGGTTTAATCTATACGCAACAACGCGTATCGCGTCTCGGCCAGGGCATCCGATCCCACCCCACTAACGATCTCATATCGACCTTTTCCGACATAAAGAGGGGACAATGTGCACAATGTCCTCCACTATTAACGGTTGGGAAACGGGAGGCCTAAAACAGGCTCTTTCCCCTCATGGTGAGTCTGAAACGCGACACGGACCAATTGGAGAGGGATCACGGTCATGCCATCCAGACCGGTGAATCAAGTGGAGAGAGGACCGACTTCAGCCTGCATATGATGTCAATTGCACAGTTCTGTTCTCAATGATACTACTCACATTCCCCCAAAAAAGTAAGTCGTCAACATTACAGATCACTTCGTTCCTGAAATAGCGCACCACACCCAAAGATCAAGAATCGGCGCCTTGTGCCACCTTGCTTCATCTCTCATGTTTGCCTTTTCTGCCCAACATTCCCAAACATTAGCGTTTCACCAGACACCAGCATCCGACAACAGAAACACCGGAACAAAAATTAAGAAAATAAGAAAATACGTCGCAGACGTCAGAGTACACTAAATCGGCCTTGCAGTGATAGTCTTATGCAACGATGCGCTGGACATGCATGGTAAGAGTGGAGCCCGCCAAAAGCTGAGACGCACCAAGTGGCTCCCCTTACAGATTTTCTCCACAGTCCATCCAGGACACAATTTCTGAGGACTCGTCCGGAACGTCGCTCGTCTCGTTCGCTCTTCGAGAATGTGATCGGGTAGACCTGCATAATCCTGGGAAAATCGAGGGGATCTCATTGGACGCCTTGTCCGATTTGAGAATTTGGAGAATGTCGTATTACCCTGCCGTTGTACAGGATACAGGATGCATATATAGTCCGCCGACACTTACGTTGACACTTGCGGAATATATACCATGTACAACACAACTCCGAACCTCGACCTCAATTCAACATCCACCACATCCACACCCCATACTCCATACCCCCAGCTACAACAGCTCAAAAAGAATGATCATGCCCTAATCAAGCCACATCCCCGAACCCAAACAACCCCAGACACCACCAGTAACCCACATGAAACACCCACCAGCCTTTCTACTATTTATATGTTCTTCAGCTACGTCCATCCCTCCCCAATCCGCTCTCTTCACACGTCCAAGAAAACACTATAACTCAAAAAACACCTCAAAATCACACCATCAAAACCCACCAACCCCACAAAAACAATATATAAACACCCATCTCGGCAATAACCATAAACCAAAAGTAGCACCACGTTTAGCGGCACGATAACCACTCCCAACCAACAAATCAAAACTCCCCAAAGCGATAACGCCCGTGCCCACGAAGATAATCGAGGAGACGGACTGTATCAGAATCCCGACGCTTAGCGGCAAATGTCAGCGCTGATCGCGAACGGGCCCTAGACTAGTTCAGTAGTGAGCGACGTCTCCGTTGATAAACTAAGAGGGGCGGCGGGACGGATTTGAACGGTATTTGGAATTGGGACATTTGCTTTTTTGTTACCCCTGATTATCTTTTTCAGCATGCTCGGTTAGTCAAGAAAGTAGTATGTAGCGAGAAAGAGAGATATAGTTTTGATATTGTATCTCGTAGTATTGTGATAACGACTTCCAGTGGTATTCAAACGTGCATAAAGGATTTGGGGGCCCTCGTGCTAGTAGAGGTTAAGCCAAGACGACTAGCGATTTAGGCTCCATGCAAGATCGCAGTCAGCGTTGACGTGGCAGGTCTAGATGCGTTCCCCTCACTATTGGTACGTTGGTTTTGGGACGCGGGGGCTTATGGTGTTGTGTTGGTGTGTTTTTTTGATCTGAGTTTGTGTTATTGAGAGGTTGTTGACTGTCCTCGAATGGTAATTCAAATTTCGATTATATATAAGATTCCATGGTCTCATTGGAAATCTATATATTGTTTTGAGTTCCTACAGTTCTACTGGCGTTATCGTGATCTATAGTGTACCTTCTCTGATCGCATTGATAAGAGCATTTCTCGGAAATAGTATTGACAGGTGAGGCGGATCCGAGATATTCATGTAAGACTCTTCGATATGTCCATGATTTTGTCCTAGTTTTGCATTGACTAGGCGAATATGTATGTAGGTATGTTTTCAACGCATTCAACGCATTCCTACAGAACGAGAGCATCTAGAGGATGCTAGCGAATCCGAAGCCTCCCTTTGACGTACCCAGATACGGGAAAATCTAGTAGGCCGGGTTCTTTTCATGAATTGCTGCAGAAACTCACCCAGGCGCGACCTGCGGGGTTACTTTCCTATTGTCATCGACAAAGGGGTTGATGTAATGTAGGGTGGGGGGCGCCACAGTAGCAGCGATGCTGCTCGCAATTTCCGCATCTTCAAGGTTGTGGCGTAGACCCGATTGAGTTTGAACATCATCAAGGGGCTTGTGTCGATCGTGTCGGGCTATGTTGGCAGTCCCTACGGGTACCTTCCTTCCACCGTTGAGGGATATTGTGCGTTGTTGTTTGGAGTAGAGATGAAACTGAGGTACGGAGCAGATTGCTCTTTCAGAGCAACTCCCCAGCATCTGGGTAGCGCAAGTCGGCATTCTCTTCCAAGAATGCCATCCACCGCTTGAGGAAACCGCTTCCTCTATTACAGAAGGCTTTGTTAGCAAGATTCAATCCAAAAACACTAGGTGAACTTGTAGGACCGAGGAGGTGTCCTAGTTAAGACAAGGGACTCACTTGCTGATGGTCTCCGAATCACCACAGACGCAAAGATGCCGTTTGGGGCGCGTCATAGCAACTAGTAGATAAAATCAGCATATGTACGCAGCACCAAGAGGCATACGTACCGTTCAATCGCCGCTTCTCTCCCAAGAAACCGACTTCGTTCTCACTGTTACTTCGCACCAGGCTGACGACAACAGCCTCTTTCTCGCGACCCTGGAATCCATCCACACTGCCCAGCTCGATACCTGGATACTTCTCCCGCAACATCTGCGACAGGATAGCCAGCTGGCCGTTGTAAGGGGTGATGACGGCGATATCCTCCGGTTTCAATCCCGACTGCACCAGGTTGTCCACGTGCTTCGCAACAACCATTGCCTCCATTTCATTGCTCTTGCTCTCGCCAAGAAGGGCCTCCTTTTGCCCTACCTCTTTGTCTTCAGTCTTCTCGGGGAAATCGCCTCCTTGTGTGTCCCAGAATACCAACGGTTCTTTTGTATCGTCGGTCTCCTCTACATCGTATGGTAGGCCCTTCAAAAGACGTGCTTTTACGGCATCGCCCGCCATCAGTTTAGACTCGTACAGTTCGTCTGACGGAAATCGCATGATTGTTTCGTGCATTCGGTATTGTGTAGTTAGCATTCTTTTGATGCTCTCGCCATGGAGCGAAAGCAGTCGATCGAACATGGTCGTTTCGAGAGACATTTTCCCAAGAACTCCGTTGTCCCCATCGTTGATAGTGTCCACCTTCCCTGCCTTTGCTTCTTTAGACTTCTGACCAGTGGACTTAACAGTTGGAGGCAACTGTAAATGATCACCAGCCAGAACCACCTTAGATGCAGAGAGCAGCGAAATCCAGCATTGTGCCTCCAAAGCTTGACTAGCCTCGTCGATAATCACAACATCGAACTTCTGGTTCTTCAATTGATGGCCACCTGCCCCATGCAGAGTTGCAAGAACAACACTGCTCTCTCTAACCAGATTATCCACGCATTTGGACTCCCGCTCCCTGAATTCTCGACGTAACTCTTTCAAATCCTGATAAATCGCCCGCTTCTCCCTTCCAAACCTAGTCTTCCGAATACTAGCTACCTTCTGATCGATCTCCTTCCGAACATCCCTCACAATAGAAGCAGCATCCGACGTATGCGTCAGGACTTCCAATGAATGCTCAAGAACAGACGGCAACAAACGCGCCGGATGACCAATACGCACAACGGGCACTTTCTTCGGAGCAAGTCTTTCGACAATATTATCCACGGAGATATTCGACGGCCCGCAAACAAGCACCCGTAATTTCCGCTGCACCATCTGCAAGATAAGCTCAATCAAGGTATGTGTTTTTCCCGTACCCGGCGGGCCATGAATAAGCGCAATATCCCGTGAAGCTAAAGCAAACCGAATAGCCTCCTTCTGCGAGTCATTTAAACTCGGATCGTTGAATTCAACATCGCCCACTGCCTCATAATCCGGTGGCAGCGGCGTCGTATGTCCAAACGCAACCCGCATGAAATGTGTATAATCGGACTCGGTGATCTTCCCCATCTTCTCCATTGTCTGCCTCATCCGTCGATACGTCACATCATTCGCAAGCTTTATCAACCAGAGTTTCTTTCCCCATAGCTCCTCGATCGCCTCGTCGTCTTCCTTGGACCGTCCTCCGCCGCCCTGTTGACCAAACGCAACCCAAACGCTCCGTTCCCCGACCCGAGTAACAACACCCTCCGGGCCCTTTGGTGGTCCTGTACCCGCTGGCTTCCCATCTTTGCTCGCTTTGTCCTTGCCCACTTTCTTCGTGGAGCTCCCGATCTCATTCACCCGAACCACGTCACCCACGCGAATTCCATGCGCACCTAACTGTGGTTCTCCATCCTTCCCATGGCCATCTGTATTCTTCGTAGAAACAGCCGCATCGGCGCCGAATTCGCCCACAACGCGGCCGCCGAGGCCGGTCCGGCATTGCGAGAGGACGATCCCCGTTAGCGCATAGCCTGTTGCTTGAAGGGTTCGTCTGGTAGAGGGTGAGACGGATGCGGCAGTGCTCGCGAGCGTGGAGGAGGAGACTTCGGCTTCATGTTCTTCGAGGAGGAGCTGTTGTTGGGTTTGGGCGAAGAGGGGTATGGGGATTGGTGTTGGTGCCATGAGGTTTAGGTTTGCTTGATATTCATATAAGCATTAGTTTCCTGTCGATGAGATTCAGGTGTGTTCCGATCCTGGCCTCAAGCTTGGTTGGCTGTATGGGATTCTGTATAAACTTGTGTAGAGCTTTTGGACGTTGGTTTGTTATGTTCGGAATTAAGAACAAGCTGGTGGGGTTTTATGTCCGCGGGGATGATTTCATAATTCGGTCTGCTTAGTCATGTGTTTACAATGTTGGAGGTAAATTTGGTTAATCAAAGTCTTCTTCGATTGGATTTCACTGGCGATGGGTATTTGAGGATATTAATTCCCTTCTGTACGATTGACAGGTCAAAATGAACATGGCGATGTACATGGGCCCAGTACTTCTATCCATAACGCCTCACGGTAAATACTGGGTCTAACTGCCTCTATGGGAAGGACGTATACCAATGTGGAACGAAATCAAAACTCATTAGCTAACCTTGAGAAATACAATTGTGAACAAAAAAGAAGATGACAAGTAAACAGTGTGTAAGAGATGAACGAGATATTCACAAGCACATCCTCCATACTTTCTTGGGGTAGACACTTGCATCCCGGTGATTGGAGTAAGTTATTGAATTTTCTCGGGGCGTTTTGTTAGTGAATAAAAGTGCATCAACAGATTTCTAAGCTTGGAAGACCTGTGCAAACCTGTGTGATCTGTGCAAGAAACTCTGCGTCTCAGGCTGGAGCGCGCAAGAGGAATATTATGTAAGGTTTGTTGATCTCATGATCACGCATTGGAAGACGAAGACCAAAGAATAGGCGAAAGATATGGGATAATCCGGTGGTAAAGAATATCATCCCGCGTCCGTTTAGCCCCAAGCTGGGGTTTTATGTGTTCAAATGTTTTTGGCCAATAAACGGCATGTGGCTGGGTTTGGATCTTCCATGGCATGCAAACCCCAATACAGCCCGTTCCGCGTCCCTTTCATATGAGCGCTCATCCGCCAAATATACACGAAAGTCTCGGAGACCGCGCAGGTCTGCAAATGCCTTAAGAAGTTTGCGCAGGTATTTGTTCCTACTCTGAGTTGCTCCATTGCCATAGTTCTTTGTGCCAAGGTCGATGATTGTGAGGGATAGACGAGGAATATCAAAATGTTCACGGATAAAGCGGCGCAACACTGACCAAGACAGCAATGCTGCATCCTCCACTCGGTGAGCAGTTCTGGCAGGGCTTCGAAAGGTTAATGGAAACTTGAACGTCAGGTGTCTGATCTGCATGGAGGACGACGTAGGGATATAATGCAGGAGCCTCATGATGAGCTCAGGGTCTTCATCCGTGAATGCAAAGTTGTTCTTCGAGAAAAAGACCCGACGCGCATCCTCATAGAATCCTCGGCTGACTAGAAAATAGGGTGTGGGTGAAGTAAAGCAAGAACAGGTGGTGGAGAACGCTGTTTGGCGAGCGTAGCAGAAGCACATGGCTCGCAGAGGTGAGCAAGTACCGCAACAAGTGAGGGGATAAATGGTCGGTCGTTGACGTCTGCGGTCTTGCAAAGTTACGACGCCCTTTGGACACTCTGAAGCCATGATATAAGGATCAGGGCGGTTGATCAGAAGTTGCTCGAGTATAAGAAGTTGGACCTCTTTTGGGAGGCGAAGGAATCCAAACGGAGGTCTATCTCCAAGGTTGTTGGTCAGCCTCCAGCAGGATCGCTTGACCACAGCTCGGATGTCATTCTCCTGGTACTGATTGAGATGAATAGCACACTGGGCCAAAGAAGGGAAATGATCCATTGCGCACATCAACTTGTGTGCAACCTCCAGATCCTTAACCCTGCACTTCAAGCTGAAGTACGTGAGAGAGGGCATCCTCACAGCAGCCAAGTCACAGAAAGCGACCCAGATCTTCATGATTGTGCGATGGACACCACCATATAGCTTGAGAAAGCGTCTGTCACAAGGACCTAGGTCAATGTGAAGATATTTCAAGTGCTCCATACCCCAGAGTGTCGCGTCACGGAACTGGCAAAAGTCTGCCTTCCTGTAGAGCATAGCGCTGAATCTGTTGAGGCCAAAGAACATAGAACCAATTTCATCACGGACGGCACGAGAGGCCTGGAACAATGCAGTGGGCAGCCTAGGGTGAGTACAGCCCCTGTCAACAAAGGCAGTCCATGACCCCTTAGTCTCACGCATGGAGCTGCGATTACACAACGGTTGTATATTGGGGTTCCTTCGGACACACTCGCTAGTGATGTCAATCAGACAAGGGCGTAGCAGTCCAGCGTATTCCAGGATCTTGATCTTGGCAATTTCTGGCAGACTAAGAAACGATATTCCCCGGCTGGAATGAGGGGCCCATGTCAACCTCCATAGTAGAAGGACCACACAAAGAACATGCATCGGTTGACGGGGATTCCTCCCTGCTAAGGTTCTCCATAGAAGAACTTGGAGGGTTTAATTCATTGTACAACTGCCAAAAGGCCTGCTCATCGGGATCCAAGGTATCCATTTCGGGCCTGTTGAGATTGTTTTGACAGCACAACAGTCAGCAGGTTGCCAGGGAGTCATGAGGACGAGCATTTGACAGTGAATAGGGATGGCGGGGTCTTACACGTAGTGAATCAGAATGTAGGTAGAGAGTCGCGTCGTAAGGAGCGCTTAATGGTTCAGGAAGTTTGATTATGAATTGTGATCAGATATTCATTAGATGGGCAGGCAAGTTGGCTGGAGCATCACAAAGGAAGACAAAGTAGGAATGGCAGCGAGGTTGACTACACGGGAGGAGGAAGAGTAGAGAAAGATATTAGACGAGAAATATTTGTCCATGTAACGAAAGTCAATTGGAGGTCCGTAGTTCCCAACGGGGAAATCAAGTTGGAGCCAGAACCTCGTGCCTGGGGCACTCCAGTCACTCTCCCTCGATTTTTACTTCCACTCCGCCTTTAACACTCTCCTCCTTAGCATCGACCTTCCTGCTAGATACAAGGCCTCTGATCTCGCTTTTGCATAGTTTCGTCCCCGCGAGGTCACAATCCCCGCATTTCCTACCTACTGGTAAGCAGACCGTCTGTCCTAGCCCAACAAGAAGCTTGTTGATCTCGTGCCATTTATCCTTTGGCAACCATGATTCCAGTGCCTTGCGAGTGTCCTCCGGTGTTTTCGTCTTATTCCAGCCCCAGAGGTTCGTTATGCGATGAACGTGGACATCAACTCCAATACCTTCATGCTTTCCCCAAGCGGCGCTCATACAGAGATATGCCATCTTCGGACCTACTCCGGGGAGCTTCATTAACTCCTCAGCAGTGGATGGAATGTCACCATGGTACTGATCACGAAGAATGATAGCTGCGGCCTTGATATACTTGGTCTTGTTGTTGTGGAAGCCCACCTTACCGATCAATTCGTTCAGCCGCTCGGGGGAAACAGCCAGAATATTCTCGAGATTCAAGGTACTGTCTCTGAGAGGCTTTTCTAACTTGAAAGTATTTTCGTCTGGCTCTTCCTTGATCATACTAGTCTCTATCAGAGGAGCTTCCCCATCCCCAAGTTCAGTGTGCAATCGCTGCATCGCCACGGCCGTGACGGTGTCCTTCGTTTGAGAAGACAGCATCAGCGCAACGAGAGTCTGAAATCGTCGGTCTCGCGGAGATGATGCTCGCCAATACAATTCGGCACATCCCATGGTATCCACCGGAGCAGTCGGGTTAGCCTCGCGCATCTTTTTGACAGTGGCGTATATCGTATCCCAATTGGAGGGTGGCTCTACTCTGAATGAGCCATCCTCATCTTTGATTTTTCGCGCAGGAACACGGCGGGTTTTCTGTGCTACAGGCTCAGACTTGACAGCTTTTTCAATCGTCTTCTCCGGAACCCTTGCTGAAGCTCGAGAGTTGATTTTCCGCGGTGGCGCAGTGTCCACTTTACTTTTCCGCCGTTTCGCCGGGGGCTCCATTATATCTTCAATATCCACCGTGTTGAGAGACGAGAGAGATGATGTTTCATCATCATCACTCGCAGGTAACTTCGGTTCAACATGATTATTAGAGCTTCCGTTATAGGCAAAGCTGCGCAGCGCATTTAGATTGGAAGAACTGCGCGTTTGCCGGCGCGCAGGAGGCGAAAGCGCCTGCAAAACTTTCTCAGTCTGCTTCGATGCTCGAGATGTTCGCATGGTGTAATAAACAGGGCTCTTATGTATATGTAGCTAAGATATGTTGTGACCTTCACATGAATCAAGGATCGACGGAATTTTTAGGGGTCGGATAGGCTGGGTCGCCAAGCGCATCCACGCGGAGCGGACGATCGCAGAATCGCATGGGGAAGAAAGACCCACGGGTCGGCTGTTAAGCCTCGGCGCAACTCACATCGCGGTGTGAGTAACCACTAAGTTTGCCGTGCGATTTACTTCCCCTTGCTTTTAATCCTTTTAGTCCCTGCCGACAGCAGCAACGCCAACCCAATTTAATTAAATTTCACATTCTGATTTCTCCGATAATAAACAAGCATCTCAGCGCGATAAGTTCGCGATCCACATTCCAGATAACAACCCTCATGGCGTCATCCTCCACCGTCAAACGCCTCCTCAGCGAACTGAAAAACTACACAAATAACCCGAATGAGCACCTCCTCCACCTCGGACTCGTCGACAACGATGACCTCTTCCAGTGGGAGGCAGTCCTCAAGGGTGTAAAGGGAACTCCATACGAAGGTACCACTTTCCAACCCACCTCAGCCGGCCCTCCCCGCTTCACCACCCGTTCAAAGAACCTCGACTAATGAGATATATAATCCAGGTGGCCTGTGGTCCCTCTCGATAACAATCCCCCAAAATTACCCCAATGCACCGCCCACAATCCGCTTCAACACCCGAATCTCCCACCCCAACATCTCCTTCACCACCGGCGAAATCTGCCTCACCCTTCTCACAACGGAGCACTGGACTCCCGCGTATACGCTCTCGCAAACCCTGACGGAGATCCACCAGCTCCTGACGAACCCAGAACCCGATAGTCCGTTAAATGTGGATGTGGCGGTCTTGCTGAGAGACGGGGATATCCCGGCTTGGGAGAGTATCGTGCGGTATTGGACGGAAGAGGAGAGGTGGCAGGGTCCCGAGTCCGCTTCTTTTTCGCGGGCTTAGATTTCTTGCATGTTATTGGTTTGAAGTGAAACCGGGGAAATGTTAGTGAAAGATGGCTGGCACCGATTTATTCCAAATTATTTGTCTTTGTCGTTTAGTTATGTCGATATCACGACCAAACATATATATATATATATACTACGCACCAGAAGAACCATTTCATTTACAAGTTGTCAAGAAACACAAATCCAGTATATCTACCAATACCTTCGATTGCTCAATATCTGCAATACAGAACAAAAATCTAATTATGCGCACGCTTGACAGAACCAGATTTAAAGGAGAGACATGTCCACGCTCACAACACCAAACCCTAGACCCCGAACTTCAAAGGAGAGACACATGTCGGAAGAAGACGCCAAGTATGCAAGGATCGTAAGCCGGCGTTAGAAAGGGCAAATAAAATACCAACATAACAGTAGAACACTTTCAGAAGAGAGTAAAAAAGCAAAACGCCATTTTATGCAGCAGTGAAACAAGGTCAAATTTTCAATAACATACTGTCCCGATTACAGCGCCATAGCCACGACGGCAGCACCACCGACCATGACGAAGAGCTCACGAGTGAGACCAGTGGTTGGGGCCGCGTTATCAGTTTGCAGGCCCGGGGCGGCGCTGGTGGGCGTGGCAACGTCGGTTTCGGTAGGGTGCACGACGGTGATGGAGGTGATGGTGCTCTGCTCGCCGTTGGGGAGAGTAGTGGTGCTCTTGTAGGTGGAGGTGTAGGGGGTTGTGTGCTTGGTTGTTTGTTCGGTGGTTGTGGACTCGGGGGCGGAGGTGGTGGTTTGCATGGTGGTTGGGCCCTTGGTGGAGTCTGCGCTCGTGGTGGGCTTCTCGGTGGTCTTGTCCGAAGTGGTCTTTTCGGAGGTGGTGGGCGTGTCGGTGGTGGTGGGCGTGGGTTGGTTGGTGGTGGTGGGCTTCTCGGTGGTCTTCTCAGAAGTGGTCTTGTCGGAGGTGGTTGGCTTATCGGTGGTGGTAGGCTGCTCACTGGTGGTGGGCTTTTCGGTGGTCTTCTCCGAGGTTGTTGGCTTCTCGGTGGTTGTGGGCTGCTCACTGGTAGTTGGTTCGACGGTGGTCTTCTGAGTAGGCGTGGCCGTGGTGGGCTGGGCTGAGGTGGTTGGTTCCGCCTGAGAAGTCGACGAGTCAGACGAGGAAGTAGAAGAAGCCTCTGTAGTGGAAGGAGAGGAAGTAGAGGGAGCTTCAGTGGTGTGGGAAGAGGGAGCTTCCGTGGTGGAAGAGGGAGCTTCAGTGTTGGAGGAAGGAGCTTCAGTGTTGGAGGAAGGAGAGGAAGCTTGAGTAGGAGAGGATGGTACTACAGCAGTGGCTGAGGGCTCTACAGCGGAAGAGCTGTTGTCCCTCTTGAGGTTCAGATGGGCGGCCAGCTCGCTATCCTCGGCAGCGAGAGCGTCCACAGCTTCTTCGTCGGAGCGGAAGACGCCATGGGTGAACCTCTCGAACAAGTGAAGAGCCTTGTGGAGGGAATCGGACTGGTCGGCCACGGTGTTGGTCTCGGACTCGACCTGCTCAGGGGCGGTGGTCGCAATCGCAGAGGATGCGACCAAAGACAAGAAGGCAAGCTTCAGAAGACGATTCATGGTGATTGTCGATGTCGGATGAGAAGTATACAGATGAGTCGGGTGGTTGTTTGGAGAAGCTGATTGGTGGTAGACTTGGCGGGTGGACTGATAGGCAGCAAAGGCGACAAGTTTGGAATGCAGTTCTTATCAATTGGAAAACTGGCGGGAACCCCTGTCGCGTCGCTTGAGACCACAAAAAAAGCAAATTTCACCAAAGAGGTGAATTAAGAACAATGGAGGGAGAGAGAAAGGATGTGGAGAGAAAGAGGAAAAAGAGGGAAGGATTGGACTTAACAGCGAACAAGGCCTTTTTGTTGTTTTTCAGGTTTCAGGCCTGATAATGGCACCTCATTCAGCCTTAGTCTGATCGTTAGTTCGTCGGCTTGGGATCCGCCAGAAACCTGGAAAGTAAAAAAAGAATGACAAGAAAAAAAAATCTTTTTTTTTTTTTTTTTCAAATCAAGGAACAGGTAATGTAACGAATCACATTGACAGGAACGGTGGATCTTCCTCGTGGAAAACCACTCAGATTAGACCTTGGAAGATTCCTTACACTGGAAATAGCAGTCCATTGCCGACTAGAAGGATACTACTCAAGACTAGTATAGTATAGTGAAATCGTTGAGGTGGTACCCATGGTCTGGGTGTACTAAATTCAGCAGCAAGTGGCAATGCACCAGTGCGACTTGGCTTCTTTTAAGTGTCGTTTCGTCTGTATGTATGTATGTATGTATGTAATGTACGTACTCTAATCGGGCAGATAAATCTCCTCCACGTCTCCTCCAGCGGGCGACGTCAGCACTAAGCCCAGTGTATGCATGGAAACGCATACAGGTGATGTTGAGAAAAAGCGATAGGTTGTGCGGTAAGGCAACGCTCTGCAGGTCTATAAAAATAGCTATCATATGCGAGGTCAAAGTCAATCATCATTCGTCCTTGCATGTCTCAGAGTTCAAGGCCGCCAGGAAAAAGTAAAAAGAAAATACGGTACTGAGGGAGAAAAAAGGCCGAGATCCTTCCGAACACTGATACGAGAGGGAAGAAAAAAACTAATGCGTAGGATGATGACACCACGGTGAGATCAGAAGAGGAGAATGTCCCCACTTAGGTTCACGTTTACCGGTCCTGAGACGAGACTTCCATCGCTACCAAACCTCTTCACGACGAAAGTCCTCATTAGTGTGCTATAGTCCCTCGACAACATCTGTGATCTTCTCGTATTCTGTAGGAGTACCATCTTTGAGAAAGGGGAACGTGTCGATCTTCGAAAATACCCCATCTCGCAGGCCACTATTGACGACACCATTTGATCGTCATGAACACCGGTTCCTTCTTCCACCTGGACAACAACCCCCCTGGTTCCTAGTGACGACCTCGGTTGAGGAAAACTCAGTGAGGGTTACATTCTTTCATTGTCAATTGGGTCCTCAACAGGTACAATGGAGACACAACCACCGGAAGAGAGTCTCAATTGGGCACTGAATCAAGAAAGATTCGCAGGTTAAACTCTCCGCATTCGGAAAAGAGCCGTTCTGAATTTAGCTCCGACCGAGCCGGCTGCCGGATCTGCCAAGTGTTCATCCGGAACTAGCCTGTGGCTGTGCTGCCCGTCTCATTGGTTGTCTCTGCCACTCCCGAGACCTGTTGCCTTAGGCTTGGCTTAGTTGCCAATCCTCGAAGTCACGTGTTGTGGTTACCTGGAGAGCAGTCGCTGACTCATTTGGATATGGCTCATTGCGATCTACAGTACTTACTATTTAGGGTGCTTACACGTAGATCTGACCAAAACAAATGATCAAATACCTTGAAAAGGGGGTTGGCATCTAATACAGAATATGGCGACGAATATAACGCAATCTCGCTTGGTTACAAACATTATATCTTAGTCATAATGAGATGTTCTACTTCGTAGTTATGAGTTCCTTGCGTGATCGCTTACAAGGTTCAAACAAAGGAAGCAAAACCAATCAAACTCTCACGAAGGCTCTCTAGATGGCTCTCCATGGTTGGGCTTGTTGAGCTTATACGAGCTTTACAAAACTCTATTCACATCGATCTCGACCTACCCTATCACAATCGCTTGTTAACGACGGTCGATAAGTTTGCCTGGCGGGAGGGATCGGCATAGCAGCTCAGCCTCTTCACAAAAGGCATGGATCATCACCTGGATGCCGCTCTTAGGCACACGTGAGCAAAGACAAGGCTGAGTCGTCAGCGTGGGAGGCACCAGCTGGGTAAGGGCACGGTATATGTCGCAAGGATAACTTGTTATAGTTCGGTCATTCCCTTGATGTTATCTGATGGCGAGATATATCTACCAGCAGTTGTAGTGGAAAAGATCTGCTTCCAAGGACCATTTCAAGTTTAAAAAAACCTGGCGATTTAGGAAGAAGTATCTTCCACTGGCTCCTTGACAATACGTCAACATCCTTTTAGTAGATCTTCTATTTCGGTCTTAGTTGATTCACTTGTAAGTGCTTACTTATTACTGAATTGCTTAGCAAGACGTTCGGAAACCTGCCGGTGATGGCCATGGAGGGCTCCAACTATCGTTTCCTAGCAACGCGCTTCAGGGCTGTAATATTAGTATCCTCGCTATTATGATTTTTGCAACACCTTTGTATTTCCCCACACCTGTTGCGCGAATTGACTTTATATCGAGTGTGGGATAAAACACTACATCATGTTAATATTCTCGCCCAAGCAATCCACATCCTACAGCTTGATAGTGTTTGCCAACCACGGACAATGTCAAGTCTCGAATCGGACACCTTCTAAGACTTAGATAGGGACGGCAGATACCTAATCTACTCATTTTCGTTGATCGTGCGAGTTTCGACACCGATATCGACAGCAGGAAACCATTATAGATAGGCAGTATTTCACGTGGGTCAGTAGATCTTCTACGGAATATATGTAAAAGATTTGTGATAAAACTGCTGATCTCTAATCCAGATTGATGTAGTACGCTGCACAGTATCTGGCCCAAGGATGCATATATTGATCCGACCTCGATGCAATCATGACGACCGTACAACAAAATGGATCCATTGGGGACAATAGAATTTGCTAATTCTTTGATGATAGACTAATTCACGTCATGGATTTTGCCTCAATGTGAGTTTTATGTGGTTTTAGGATCGGAAGGAACACCCAGCTTACTGTCTTTGAAGTGCTTTTGGTCTACGATTTCGATGACACACAGGGCACCACCTCGAATCAAAGAACGGCCGTGACTCGTGCGTCAGATCGGAGACAAGCAGAAGGTCTGTTGGTAGATTGCAATAAGTATCTGGCTACGTTTACGTGCCAAGCTTCTCAAACCATGGAAGATCAACGCAGCCAGGGTAACACATGGTGCTTGGGTTGGTGCTTGTTCACATGATTTATTGCAAACAGTGTAAGGATATATGATGGGTCTCCGGCTGGGGATGGAGAGGAAGGAGGCAACCTGCTCTATCTGCAGAGCTTTAGCAGAGCCATGAGGATGAATATAATCAGGTGAGGAATATTGAATGGTGTGAGGCCTTGTTAAATGCTATGGGATTGGTGAGAACTGACTGATAGGAAGTGGGTTATGGATATAGATATCGATCAGACGGATGTCCGGGCTGCTTTATCGTATTTTCAGGCGTGCCCCAATGTTCATTTGATCATTTCTTGGACGTTAAATCTCCGACTGAGTCCATCAGAGAATATCCGCGAATTGGTTCAATTCAAGTACTGGGTGTCCTTCTCTGGTAACCATTATGAATCTTTCGGGTTGCGCTGGATCCCTTCACTATGCGATTGTTGTTAAATTGTTATGGAACGATGCCGTGTGATAACTGGTAACGGGATAGGAGATAATCCTTGCTCGAGTGTTTAGCCAGCCAAGTTAAGGTTTATCCTTGGACGAATGCTTGTTCTAAATCGTCGTTCGTCATGATGATTATATCTAGTACGTCTCTGCTCTTGCTACAACTTCCAGTTGCATTGCCCGGGTGCCACCACGTGGAGGCGCAGAGTCCGATTTCAGCACCCTTCCTCCTCTTTCTATGTTGATACTTGCATGGTTAGACCCTTCCAGAACACCTCCGGCTGTTCGGCTATACAGCCTACTAATCCCGAAGGGCCTGGTCGAAGTCGCCATACGAAGCAGAGCAACAGACTAGATACCAACAACCACCAGACCGGGGCCGTAGAGAATCAAATGGGGGTTGCACCCACCCACTGAGCCATGGGAAGGGGATTTCCCGCAGTGTGTTGTGCATTGGCTAGGAGCATCAGGTATAAAAAACACTCCCGTACGGAAACCCGACCATTGTAGTTACCGTTCAGGCCATCTTGCTTCGCAGTGTTGCCTTGAATAGGGACGCTATGCTGTAGGACCCAGACGTTATTCGATACAACCTGGCGGAAGAAAATCGTCTCGTTGTATGTGCTTAAAAAGCCGTATCTCAGATCAGCAAGCTTCATATACTGTGCAATCTGGCCTTTTAAATTAGTTAGCATGCAGATCATCTATTACAGAAGTGTAGAATACCGAAAAGACGTTGGATCCTATGCTGGTTTCCACCTGTAAGGGTGTTGGCAAGCTTATGATCATTGACCCACGGAACCTTTATCTCTCCAACGATTCTTAAACCGCCGGCGTTGGTCATGCAGACCATATCCGGCACTTTCCCGTTGATACTTGTGCCGATAGTGGCCCTAAAATCGGCGAAGCTCATGTCCACGCCCACCGCAGCGCAGACTGCGCTTAGGACCTGCCCAACATTCTGTTGGGTACGGCCCTGTACCCCCCCTTCGTCCCCTACTGCAAAGTGTTCGAGATTCATCGTGGCCGGCGTATCATTGACTCTGCTTGCCCAGGATATAATTTGCATATTGGAAGCCTGTAGAGCTGCATCGACGTGAAGTCGAGCATCTCTTTCGAAGTTGGGCCACAGCTCCAGGGGCCCATTGAAGAACTTTCTCCTATGGAGGGCACTGGAGATAGTACCCCCGGGTCCCTTCTTAAGGTCAGGCAAGGCCTTCTTCAGGAGCATCTCTGGTCCTACGGCGATCGCTTGGCGTAATGGCATTGTGGAGGAATTAGTTATTTGAAGCAAAGGGAGAAGTAGTGCGCGGAGAGTTGGTGTATAGAGAATGGTACAGGAGAAAGCATTGGAGTGTCTACAGTTTTACAGCCTACCACAATAGAACATGCAAGCACCTGCAATCTTTACTTGGTGCTAATCCACGCTGAGTACATGTACTGTTCTATAATATAAAGATGCTACTCCCATCAAGGGAATACAGAGCCCTTCGAAGCGGTATCTATATATTTCCAATCGATCTCCCAAAAGTCAAATTATAGATAGCACTGTACAATACTTAGATATTACTATCATAGATAGATGTGAAGATATACAAGTATAGAAAGAATATCATTTCATTCAAGAAAGGGTTCAAGTCGAGGGGATTTGATATCTCATAGAGCGTATATGTACATCTGGTCTGGCAATATGATTTCCCTCCTATTATCCTATTAGTTACTCTGAGTAACACCTCTTAGACATGGCAAGGTGTTGATCAACCCTCTTCCATGAGATACGACACGAACGCGCTACGCATGCAACGCGTTGAAGTGATGCGACCCGCCATCATTCACTTACTGTGTAGCGCGTACTATGGAGTGCAAATACCATAGAGGCTCGCTTTCCTACCGTTTAGCCCTATGTGACTATACAGCTTTTATGGTAATTCTGGTACTTGTAGATGGTTAGAACTATACATAAACAATTTCCATCAGCATAAAGAATCTATAGGGCTCATATACGGTAAGGGGCAAATAGTTCCCATGGAACGCGGGACTAATTGGGCCGTGGAACTTATCGCTTTTTCTGAGGTTTCCAATTCTTTGGAATGTCCCATAGTTTATTACATCCCAATGTCCTCCTGTTGACGTCTATTATATTATATCAGTTCTACACACTACCCCTCTCTCTCCTCCCTTTCATTAATCTTTCACGCCTCTAGACCCAACCAAGATCACTTTTCTTCATTTCCTGACACTATCACATCGTCTATCTTCTCCTAGTTGGCGAAATGACTGAGAATACCTTTTTTGATAATTGGGAAGGTCGACAGATCGACTTTCCTTCGTTTGGGCCTTCAACATGGACCCTGACCAAACTTATTAGCGAGAAGAACTCTCAGGAGGGCCCAGAAGATTTTTGGAATAATGGCTGTATTGGCAGTGGTCATGGCACATTCCTGTGTCATGACGTGGCCGACAATACACAGCGCGGCGTAATGAAGATACTCATGCAGTACGTTCTACTACCCAGCTTTAAAGGAACCTCAAATAGCTTACAGATCCCTAGAATCCCCTGTGAGGGATCTGAGCCCCAGCCAGCCGAGTTGAGGCGTTATCAAGCCGCAACCTCTTACGAGCAGGATCTTGACATTACTAGTCAAGTAACTGCGCTGAAAGTCCTGACAGAATACGGCTGCAAGTCCACTCCAGGTATTCTAGCCATGAAGGAAGACCTTCAAAAGGATACAGACTCGGTGCCTGGTGGGTATATTATCTACCTTCTTATGAACCATCTACCTGGCATACAACTAAGCGAGGCATTCTTCTGGAATTCAAGAGACTCGGTGCGTAAGGAGATTCGCCAATCTTTTAAGACCGCCTGGCTGTAAGTTTCTCTCGCCTTTATCCACATACAAATTTTGACCCTTCTTCAATTATCCAGGGATTGTGTTAGAGCAGGAGTTCTACCGACGCTTCGAGAGATAGACCACGTATTTTGGGACGCAGGAGCGAACAAGGCGTACGTAATAATTCCTATTGACAACTAAACTGAGGCATTCTTGGGGCATGCCTAATAATGAACGCTATCTAATTTGTTAATAGCTACATTATCGGTTTTAGAATGAGTGCTCCTGCGAAACCACATAACATATGGAGGAATTGCGAATGGATTGCTTGGGAGATGGCGAAGGTTGAGAACACTTATTACTGGTTAAGCAACAAGGATCCTCACCAGGATATGAGTGAGTGGACACTTTGATACTGTGGAATGGGCCCATATTTGTTTTTACTCCGTGATAAGTCTCGAATCGATTCGTTAGTATTGGTGTTTGACAAGTCCTTCAACTACTAGTACTCGTAATACAAAACCAAGCCACCAGCGCACCTCTCATCCAGAATAAACTACAGGCCGGACTCAGACTCAGATTTCATCATATCTGCAGAATTCTCCCCCTTATGCCCGAAACACTCGGCCACGGCATTATCACGATCAAATTCGGGGCCGATAGTATCATCTACGCAAGATTATCAATGATGAGTGCCCACACTTCATAAGAAAACGCAGCACAGCTATGCTCACCTAGGTTAATTCTGCCTTTAACCGATTCACAATCACAGACCAGCTCCATAGTGTACGTCTTTTTGAGTTCGTGTAGCGTGCACGGCCGCCCCTCTTCCTTGCACTTGCTCACGGCTTTTCCACTGCACGTCCAAATATATCAGTATAACAGGTTTCGCTTGAGCAAGACGACGCTACGTACTTATCCTGTGGTATCAGCTCTTTCGTGGAGTTGTTTACACCGAAACACTGGTCCAGGTCCAGATAGCTGGAATCGAAGAACCACCCGCTGTCTCGGTCATGGAATCTCACCTCGAGTTTATGGTCATACCAAAATCTTGCTATGCGCCAGTTGTAACGGGGGGTTGAATGGTATTTGTGGGTTGAATGGCACGTCTGGGATAGCTTCTACCGCTGCGATACAGCTGAAAGCGAGAAGAGAAAGGGTGTAAGAGGACTTCATTTGGCGAGATATGGAGATTCTTTAGTTTTCGGTGCTTTGCAGATCAGGGGAATCCTGACCATTTTTATACTCCTGTCCGTTCACCAGCGATTCTTGGAAAGATAAAATGAATGGAGAAAGAACGAAGAGGTGATATCATGGCTCAAAGAACTGTTGCCCGTGCCCGGTTGCGCTGTCCTTTGTTACTCTGCAAGTCAATTTACTCGGGCGTACAAGGTAACCTCAAATGACTTTGCTGCCATGCCTTCCTTAGAAAAAAATAATAACTCCTCTAACAGAATACGGAATAGAAAACATACCGACCGATTTCATTTATATTGAGTGGGTATTTTCAGACCTCCGCCAAACATTGCGCTCGATAGTCACATGGCTTCCGTCTGTCATTGACTTCAGCCCCAATAATATCTTGTCAACACAAAGAGTCTTCCTTTGGATCTATTAAAATCTAATTTGAGGAGAGGATTGTGTGCGTGACACGTGACGGCGACTGTCAAACTAAGTATACAGTCCTTGCTTGTACTTGTACAAATTTACCTACGTACATACAAGTCCGTTTGACCTGATGACCTCGCAATGGTTTCAAAATGGCCAGAGGGGAACGCTAATTGCCGCTAATTAATACATACGTTGACTTCCCAATGGATAGTACATATTGCACAGGCAAACCTAAAGCTTAACGCCATCATCTGTTGTTCATACGTTCCCTGTCAAATTCTCTCGACAACTCCGAACCACTCACCCCATCCGATTATCTTGCCTTCGATCTCTCGCGCAATCTCTTCAAAAGTTGCCATAGGACTGAGTTTACTTTGATCAATAGTGTGGTTAAGCGCGATGAGCTCAAAGAAATATCGGTGAGGGCCCTGGCCTCGAGCTGGTTGCGGCGCCAGATAGACCCCTCCTCCGCTATTTGCTCCATACTTGAACCCACCGCGGAGACGATAAGGATCGTTCCTGGAGTCCGCTTCAATAAAGTCGGAACGGTGCAGACCGATTAACACCGGTGGAATTCCATAGTAGAGTCCGTGGATAACTGGTGCGGCCTGAGGTTCGTCGGGGTCTTCGCACACGAGAACATATTCCTGGGTGTCTGGCGTGGTGATGGGCCATCGCAGCTCTGGGAAATATCCACTACCGTCGTATGCATGTGCGATATCCATGCGCGAGCCTGACGCACCGATTTCTGGACATTCGATGAAGAATGTAGGGTAGGGATAAGCAGCAAATGCTGGGCCTCTTGTGAAAAGTTTGTCTTCGTGGCCTTTGGCTCCGGTCAGGAGTAGGGAAAGAAGACAGCCGATGCCGTATTGGATGTAATGCATCTAATAAGTCAGGGTCTTGCTACATTTCCATGTGACTTGTCCGGCTTACCTTAACAGATAAATAGTATGGTGCTACTTGATTTGAAGTTCGGAGATGGTCTGGGAGACTTGGATGATGATGCGAGTGTTTTGTGAGAGATTCCGCGTTTGAATACAATTGAGGCGACTAATTTGCAGCAAGAGGCAATAAGGAAGGTGCTGAGTTGTCATAGCCATTTTCACTGCTAGTCTCGAGGTTGAGGCCGCAGCTTCCTATTCTGCATTGCTATAGTTACAACACAGGTAAGTAGTATGATATACTACTATCCTGATCAATTCACAAGAAATGTCATTCGGCCTTTCATTATCATAGTTCTCTTTTGTCTCTAATTTTCCAGAAAATGTGGAATTGTACCAGGACTGGTTGAGGATTCTCGTCAAATACCAACACTAGCGAATCAACGAAATTTATCAAGAAGTAAAATCAAAGCCGGGCTTCTACCGCAGGGTCAAAGTATCCATCCACTTGTTTTCGTCCGGTTGAGAATCCTTGTGCTGACCATAAGATTCCTGAGCCTTTGCCATCCCCCAAAGACTCCATTCAACATCCTGCCACACATCTTCTGGCCTCGCAGGCTCACTCTTTCTAAAGCTGATAATATAACTATTAATAAATTAGACAGCGTTCCTCATTAGGCATGTCCAAACCTCATTTTCATTGTTGATAGGGAATACTACGTACGCTTTGTTCGCTGCTGCATCCCAGAAAACGTGTTCTATATTTGGGTGCGCCGGTGTAATTCCAGAGCCAACACAATCGCTGGATCATAGAGTCAGAATATGCATCTCTATAAAAGAAAATGGAAGCTTACAGCCAGGCGAGCTTAAAGGCTTGGCGTATCTGCTCACGTACTGAGTCTTCTAAACCCCAGAAAGCCTTGGTCAGCTGTACTCCAGGGAGATAGCTCATAAGAACAAAAATAATATATCCCCCAGGCACTGGATCTGCTGTCTCCTGCCAGCCGTACTTTAGATCCAGAATCCTCGGGGTGGATAGACAGTTATTGCTTGTTAGGGTTATCAGCGCGTTTAGTTGACTAGTTATATTCCAGTCCAGCTCGTAAGAGGCAGAAGCTTGACTAGATCTGTGCTCAGCCGGCGCGTATTGGGATCCCTCCCAAGGAACTCTAGAGGTCTGTTAGTTATTTGAAGTTTCTTTAGGCCTGGGGGAATATACTGCATGAGTATTTTCATCACACCACGCTGGGTAATGTCCGTCACGTTGTAACACAAGAATGTGCCATATGCACCGCCGATACTTCCATTGTTGAAGAAGTCATCTCCACGAACCTGACTGTTCTTCTCGCTGAGTAGTTCAGTCAAAATCCATTTTGAAGGTGTCCCTTCAGTAGCAAAGTCAACCGATCGGCTAGCCCAGTGGTTAAAGAAAGTGTTCTCAGTCATTTTACTGAGTATGCGTGGGGATAGGATGTGCTAGTAGTAAAAGAAGAAGAGAAGTAGTATTGGATGATTTAAAAAGAGAGAAGTGGTGTGGGCACGGTAGGTGAAGTAAGGAGGACATAGCGTAGTCTACGTAGAAGTGATATAACACAACATGCGTCAACCCTACTCAACTTGGGACGTAACTAACGACAGTCACTTGATCAGTTACCTGACGCACAGTCATATAAGGACTTCCTTTGTTTATCAGATATTTGAATACACACAATAATCATCTACCTCGCAGTCTTCCAGCTCTATCAACTAACATTGTATCGCGACTTTACATGTCTTTCTCCTAAAGAGTCCCGGATGCGGGGTACGCGAGTCACAAAACACTCCATCAGATAAGCTTGATAACGGACAGTAATTCCAACCTATATGGTATCAAGCCTCCTATGCCATAATATCAGTATGTACTAGACGCTTGGGCCAGCTTTAGTAGTCATTAGTCAAAGTTCAGTCCAATGCAACACCAATTAAGTTAGTGGTTCGACATGGCCCGACACTGCCCGTTAGTTGCTTGGCTTTTGCGGGGTGACAGAACATATGAACATTAGTAGATACTATACGAACCATATAAATGCCGAGGTACCTTATACCAACTCCACCTCTACCATACGACGTTACATCTACACCAATGGCACTTTTATAAAGCCCGAGAACCATGTTATAGATCAATTAACAACCCTCTATTATCCACCTAACTCAGTCTATACCAAAACACCCGGAATCCCAACCCACCATGCCAAAACTAGAAACCCACTGGGCCACCATTGTGACAAGCTACAGTCCCTCAACAATAGAATTCACCGGAACGCTCCTAATCCAACTCCTCACCTTCTGGCTCCCCTCCCTAATCTACCTGACCTTACCCACCATATTCCCTACCTGGTCAAACAACCACAAAATCCAACCGGCCCCAAAACAACCCACCAAAAAAGAAATCCATCACTGTCTCAAAATCGTCCTCCGCAACCAACTCCTAACCACAACCCTCCACCTAATCCAACTAAAACTCCTCAACAAGGGCACCTCCTCCTACACCCTAACACCCACCTTCCCAAGCCTCCCAATCCTAGCCCGCGACTTCCTCCTTAGCCTCCTCGCCCGCGAAGCCCTCTTCTACTACGCCCACCGCTTCCTCCATCGTCCCTACTTCTACGTCCGCATCCACAAGCAGCACCACAAGTTCACGGCCCCCATCGCCCTCGCCGCGCAGTTTGCCCACCCCATCGAACAGATCTTCGCTAATGCGCTGCCGATCTCCCTGCCGCCGCAGTTACTGGGGAGTCATGTATTGACGTTTTGGGCGTTTTTGGGGTATGAGTTGTTTGTGACAGCGACTGTGCATAGTGGGTTTGATTTCTTTGGGGGGAAGGCGAGGATGCATGATTTGCATCATGAGAAGTTTAATTTGAATTATGGGAGTTTGGGGTTGTTGGATTGGGTGCATGGGACTGATCGGTTGGAGAAGAGGAGGGATTAATTCGTTGGTATATTGATTGATTGAGTGATTGAGCTGGGGTGGGGTGAGATGTGGTTTGTATAATGGGTCGGTGGATTGTATGATTTTGGATGTATATATATGTACTGCATGTAGGACTGTTTAAGGGAGTATATATCCTGGAGTATGGAGGTGGTGGATTGTTGTATCAAGGTGGTGATGTGGGTATTAAATCAATATCTGTATGGGTGAATGTGTTATTAGTATACCGATACGGATTGATCTAGACATATAAATTTTATAAGTTCGTGCTTTGGGACGCTAAGAATTATATGAGCGCAATCTGTCGGGAGGAAGGGCTTGGACAGAAAGACGGATGATAATTGAACATACATAGAAAAGAAATGAAAATGAGAAAAAAAAAAGGGAAAAAACAAAAATTTTCACACGGTTAAGCACCTGAAATTAGATAGAGGAAACGTTTTATAAAAAGAAAGAAGAGGTAGAAGAAGAAGTAGTAAAAAAATCAAAAAGATATATATTCCGGTGCGGGGAATCGAACCCCGATCTCCTGTGTGAAAGACAGGTATGATAGCCGTTACACTACACCGGATTTTGTTGAAATTGTTTCCTATTTTAAACATTATATCCCAAAATACATAACAAAAATACCAACAATCTCTGCTATATTTAAAATTACACCGAGCAAAAGTCCAGACCAGCGCCACGGATCTAGAACTCCGCTCCCGGTCGCGCAAATTTCCAAGCCGCGATTCTGGATGCAGGGTCTAGTTTCTATAAGAAATCCAGGAAATCAAACCTTTCCAAAAGTCTTGTCTACGGAGAGTGGATTTATTGTGATCATCGAGGTGATGAAGTTTTTGTTTCTTGTTTATATCTTGTTGTGTATCTAGTCAAGGCTTGTTTTGACAGTGCAATTGTTGAGTGGATCGATAGGGGCTGGGATTATATATAGTGGTTGGGGGCGAAACAGCTTATTTCCTTTTCTTTGCGTAGAATTATTGTACTCTGCAACTATACTCTCCAAGTTGTAGTGTTTGTTCTCATTACTTCATCAAACCATACTTACTCCGTACTGAGTACGGAAATAGGTAAAATTGAGTGATGTGAAACATACCTGACGCTCCGGAACTCTGGTACGGTTTTGTGTTGCCTGGGGACTTCCAAGGTCGGGTAAAGTTCTGCATTGATGATTGAGGAAAGTGGCTCGAGAAACGCCGACGGAACCGGATTCGCCACTGCGGGCGGTCCCCTGGCCATGGACCATGGGCGGGACCTATTTTTGGCGAGTTGATAAACACACTACTATTGGATAAATGATGTGGGTTTGTGATTATAATTATGGTCATTGCTTTTGATCAAGCAATTTGGTCTTGTTTAGAAAGACTGGCGATGCTTGATTTCCTACGTGTTTCTGAGCGATAGAGATCTGGACACACCGGTAAGCTTATCGTCTGGTTAGAGACAATTCTTCTGCCTGTGTGTGCTGGCATGTCTCAGATGAGACCACATGCAAACTCAATGTACTCTACTGTCGACTATTAATAGTCAGAGGGGCAGGTGCTGCAATCTGACGCCACAAAATATGCCATGACAAAGCCATACTTCCTCTGTCATTGAGGAGAGTGGCAGGTTGGAATGTGATGACGGAATGGGTTTATTTAACATGGGATATAAGGTAATGTCCAAGGGCAAGAGGAGAGGGGATTAACCCCTATTATCTTCCCCGTTCATGTCGGCATGGTGTGACAATCATCGCGCCAATTGAAGGGATCTTCAAAGTCATAAACCTGGGACGGAAGGTGAGAGTGTTTATCCTGAGAATTGACTCGTTCATCCCGTGCAGTAGAGTTTAGTCATAAGGAGAAGACAGAAAACCTGTAGCACTTTGTCTTTCGTCGACCTATTTATTTACCTCTTATATATATATATATTTTGAAAAAGTAAATTAATTGTACCGACTATTTTCTTGTGTATCGTGGTAAACAAATTATAAATCACAAAGCAGTTTGTTGTGTACTCTAAAATCAGGGTTGGGAGAAGGGATCAGCCAACCAAGAGGTCAGGGTCTCAGGGATTCGATGGGTCCAGACCCACCGACCAAACCAAATATTCTCCACCGCGGCAAGCCATCTTCATTCTACTTCCCTTCACTTTGTCCTACCCTTCTGCGCTTGTGCGATGGGTGTCCACTTCGCCGTTAATGATTGATTGAACCGGGGCAAGTCCCTCAGCTTGAGTAGAAGAGGGATAGCCATTCAGAGCCACCGATGGGGGGTAATTTGGGGCAATTCAGCGACACAGTGGACACACACCCTTTGACCCTGGGCCGATCCCCTCCATTCTTTGGACCAGTAAGAGATCTCAGTGAGCATTAATCTCACAGGTTTCAGGGCGGATGACGAATGCTTCTGCCGTTAGCGGCGGTTGATCTGGCTTGGGTTTGTATGTAACTTACCGTTGCCATTACTATTCTTGTCCCACGCGAGCTCATCTGCAGCGAAAATACCGGTAATTGGTGATACCCCATGCTAACAGTTGCCCCAATGCTGTCTCGAAGGTCAGGGATGCAGACCCTGCAACACTGGTTGGCTTTAAGGCGTGCCACAACCCCCCTTCCTTAACCTGCCTCTCTTGTGCATCCCTTCGTCTTTTCTTCTTACTTCTTCTACCCAACCACCCCAGTCATTCGTTCAGACTTCCACGTCCACTTCTTTTTTTCATCTTCTATACTTATTTTCTGTAATTGTTGGACCGTAAGAGGCTCCTTTCGGTCATATATTAAATATACTCCAGACGGATCTCGCCATTCTTTTCGAGCCGTCGCAATCAACTCCAATCGTTTGATAAATCAATCAGTTTCATTTTCAATATGAAGGGTTCCGCCATTGCGACAGCCCTCACCTTGGGTGCTTCCACTGCTCTCGCCGCTCCTTCCCTCAAGGCGCGTGACGATGTGACCGCTGTCACCGTGAAGGGTAATGCCTTCTTCAAGGGTGACGAGCGTTTCTACATGCGTGGTGTCGACTACCAGCCTGGTGGCTCCTCCAACCTGGCTGACCCCATCGCCGATGCCGAAGGCTGCAAGCGTGACATCGAGAAGTTCAAGGATCTCGGTCTGAACACCATCCGTGTCTACTCCGTGGATAACTCCCAGAACCATGACGAGTGTATGAACGCCTTGGCGGATGCTGGCATCTACCTGGTGCTCGATGTCAACACTCCCAAGTACTCTCTCAACCGTGCCAGCCCCAAGATTTCCTACAACGAAAACTATCTTCAGTACATCTTCGCCACTGTCGATGCCTTCGCCGGCTACAAGAACACTCTGGCTTTCTTCTCCGGTAACGAGGTCATTAATGACGGCCCCTCCTCCAAGGCCGCCCCTTACGTTAAGGCGGTTACTCGTGACCTTCGTCAGTACATTCGCAGCCGCAACTACCGTGAAATTCCTGTTGGATACTCTGCTGTAAGTTAACTCTATCCGTCGGAATATGAGAAGCCGGATATTGATATACTATGTAACCAGGCCGATATCGACACCAACCGTCTCCAGATGGCCCAGTTCATGAACTGCGGTACTGATGACGAGCGCAGTGACTTCTTCGCTTTCAACGACTACTCCTGGTGTGATCCTTCCTCGTTCAAGACGTCCGGCTGGGACGAGAAGGTGAAGAACTTCACTGGCTACGGTCTTCCCCTGTTCCTTTCTGAGTACGGCTGCAACACCAACAAGCGTCAGTTCCAGGAAGTCAGCTCCCTTTACAGCACCGACATGACCAGCGTCTACTCTGGTGGCCTGGTCTACGAGTATTCCCAGGAGCCCAGCAAATATGGTCTTGTTGAGATCAACGATAACAAGGTTAAGACTCTTGCTGACTACGATGCTCTGAAGTCGGCCTTCGAGAAGACCAGCAACCCCAGCGGCGACGGTGGCTACAACAAGACCGGTGGTGCCAACCCTTGCCCCGCCAAGGACTCCCCCAACTGGGACGTTGACAGCGATGCTCTGCCTGCTATCCCCGAGGGTGCTAAGAAGTTCATGAAGGATGGTGCTGGCAAGGGTGAGGGTTTCTCTGGCAAGGGTAGCATGAGCGGTGGTGGTAGCACCTCCACTGGCACCGCCGAGCCCGGCTCTGGCTCTGCCACCGGCAGCGCTGGCAGCTCCTCTGGCAGCTCTTCCTCGTCCTCGTCTGCTGGTGTCATGAACATCCCCAACATGTCCCTGGCTCCTCTCGTCGTTGGCATGGTTACGGTCATGTCCACGTTCGTGGGTGCTGGTCTTATCCTTGTTTAAACCTTGAGTTCATGTATGTGAGCTTGGGTCGTTTTTGTTTCATGAATTTCTTCGATATCATTTGTTTCTGTCAGTATCCAGATGGATTATTTAAGGTGTATATCCAAATTGAGGAAAGCTTGTCTTTGGCGTTAACTAAACGGGGACGCCGGCAGAGGGCTTGTGACTTTGTATAGTTTGTCGACACGCAATTAGCAAGTTTCCATGTGTCAGTATAGAACATTAATTGAACGATTCAAATCCCCTTCAAATCCTTGTGATCTATCCTGACTTGACATAAAATGCACGAGAAGTATACTGGTTGATATATAGAACCAATGGCAAACCACGTGGAATGATCTTAGGTAGCCAATGTGACCATGATAGATGCAAACAATGAACTGAGGTGAAGGATGATCAGCTAACCTAGTTTAAGGCCTAGTACGTTCTTGTAATGGGTTCCCGGTGTTCCTAGCGCATTCCTCACAGAGCCTGACAGGGCGAGGGAGTGAGAAAATGTAAACGGCGCATACAATGTGTTACAATCTGTGCATAGTAACGAAGATAACTGGTTAAACAAATACTAACCAGTAACATACCGTGCAGTGGTTACCTCTTCATATTCTTCCATAGATGGGTGCGAATAATTCCTCCAGCAGAACGCTGTGGAGTATTCACAGCTTGATCTTCAAAGTAGGTTACTAAAGCTTCCAACGACTTCCGATTTGCCTCAAGACCATAAGGCCATGGATCATCACCGAAGATATCATTAACTTCCTCCAGGTAGGATGGCAAGAATGGAAGCATATATCGATGTGTTCCCGGAGCCTTCATGCGGCGCAAAGCCAAATCTTTAGAGTCGTTTAGAGCATTAAACATAGAGGTCACAACAACAGGATAATTATCGACAATTTTCTTCTTGATCACTACTAAATGCATAACCGGAAATATTTTTGTTTGTAGATAATATTTCTTCGTAGCTTGCCGAGTATCAGGAAATATGTGTCGGATATGCGGAACCTTCCCCACGTACGAAGGCACTACCGCACCAATTGTCGCGGCAATCTCCCCGTCTTGGAGGCATTGGCCGAGCGACTTCCCCGTTTCATTGGGAATGCGGTTGACTGGTCGCAACAGTGGCTTGGGGTTTGCTTTCCCGTGAGGGTCCGGTTTCTCAAAGTCGCCCTCGACCCAGGTGACGGTGTACAGTTATACTCCAATGCATGTTCCATTAAATTCCGATGGCGTTTTAATCAGGTCGGTGTTGATTGCAATGCAGTCATGGCGAACGGATCGCGATGGGAGACTGGAATTCGCAATGAGGTCCCTTTCCCCCATCGACGTATCGGCATATATACTCCGAGAAGCTAAAAGTAGTTTCGAGTATGTCGACTTCGTATCTCCAAGTACTGTAAAGGTTGACTGGGCAACTCATTGACCTTTCTAGAATATATAGTAGAATCGGACTAAAGACCCGAAAATAGCGTAGCGTCCATGGAATGTTATGTGCCATTCTTGAAGTCATGCGTAATGCTTCCATATGAGCGAATAAGTCTCGGAGTATTGTCAATAGACCCCAGAAGGAGTTTTTGGACTATGCGGCGCTCGCTTGACTGCGATGCTAGATCATATGGATGATTTGATGCGTGGAAGTAGTTGTAGATCTATATAAGTTAGTAGCTAATAGATTCGTAGGTAAATGCTCTAAACGTGGGTTGGTCTAGTATTGAGTTAGTTATAAGGTAAAAGGAAGTGCTGTTGACCTCTAGGATAGATCGGTTGTGCCAGTCTATCTTCATCCTGGAGAAGAACGATGTAGTCGTTCTGTCTTTTGTGACTTGGACAGGAAGGACAGTATGCTGAATAGCACGTCAATTTACCGCTGATAAAAACTAGGGAAGGACATTTTAACGAGCCAAAATAAAATACATTCCATTGCTCTGGTATATATTCGCTACGTTATGGTATATTGGAGTATGAGTCACGTAACAAATGCGAGCCAATGTTGATGTTTTATTGTATAGTAGCTATTCCGTAATTCGATTTACCTATTTATCTATCCTACATACCCCGTATTTGATTCTCCTTCTCCTTCTCTTCTCAAGACCTTGTCGAAAAGATTCACTGTCCCAGAGGGCCAGAGCTGACCCGCCAAACCCTTGCCCTAGACCCTAACAACGGTACCTGAATCATGGGCTCCACTCGGAGCGGACCGAGTACACCTCCTTTGAATCCTCTCATTCTCCTGATACTCTCGTAGTCACAGATCGATCTGTTTACTACGTACGGAGCAACCCATCGGCTATGGAATTCTCACGATGATCAATTACCGGCATGACTCGTTTATATTTATCGGTCTCGGCATCTTGGCGTCCTCAATTTACCGAACTGCTCCGATCAACCTGAGTGCGACCTGTGTTGTTAGTTCCCATTGACCAGGGTCCCCAAAGTACCCTCGCTCTCCGGCCTCGATTCGCAAAGATAGTGCCTGTCAGGACGCTATTTGCTCTTCCAAGGTTTGCCGGCGAAATAGGAATTCGGTAAAATTCCGGGTGATTGTCCCCTAGGGCAATCTCTTTTCATTTGGTCCGGTTCATGTTCCCGGGATACGGAGACCAATGAAGTCGGGTGGTTTAGTGATCAATCCACAGCAGTAAGAACTATTGAGGATGGTGTTTCGTCTAGATGGGCTCGGCGATTAAAGCGCCATAGGGCATAATAGAACTCAAACGGCCGCTGTCTATCGGTGAAACCGATGTCTTCATTAGCTCTGCTTGGCATGTCCACACCGTTGCACTTGGGCCACTTGTGGTCCCGCCCCAAATTGCTTAACTTGCAATGGGCCAACGGCATTTCTTCGATATGGAAGAAACAGGCATGGATTCCGTGAACATGGATACTTCGCGCGTGGTTTGGCTCAGACAGGTCCCACAATTTCAATTTGCCCAGTGCATTAGTTTCATTCTCCCAACCGTCCTTCAATATCGTAGCTTTTATGGGTTGCCTGGCATGATTGGGGCCGTGTCGTGAAATCAGTGGGCTATCTTGATTTTATATGAATGCCAGCAACTGCCCCGGTGGCTACTCAGCTTGCTTCTCCTACTCAACCGTCATTTTCTTTCCTGTCATTCTTTTCGGCCATACCGCCGTCACTCTTTTTTTCTGGGCTGCTGCTGGGTCAGCTTGTCCCGTTCCCTTCATTACTGTCGTTATACTATCATTCTTTCTTATTCGTAACCTACCTTTCATTTCTTTCTGTATTTCTGGTAAATTTAAGAGACAATGCGTTCCTCTCTCTTCGGAAGCCTCGTGGCCATGAGCTCGGCGCTCGGCGCTGCGGCCATGAACTACAACTCTTCCGCCTACAGTGATTCGACAACTGGTATCGATTTCCAAAGATGGTGCGATGAAACGACCGGCTTTTGCTTCGGCTTGGCCCTCCCTGAAACGGTTGATTCAGACTTCATCGGTCAGCTGGTTGTGCCTCTTGAATCCTCCAACGGATGGGGTGGTGTCAGTCTTTCAAGCTCGATGACCAAGGCCCTTTTGATCGGAGCCTGGCCCAACGGCGACTCCGTCGTCTCGAGTCTGCGTGAAGCTCAGTCCTATACCAACCCTGACGTCTACAGCGGAGATGCCAGTCTCGAAGAGATCCCTGATGGAACCTCCATCAACAGTACTCACCTTACCTATACCTTCCTGTGCCGCAGCTGTGTCGTTGGAACGCCTACCACCTTCGGTAAGGATATGGACAGCTACTTCTTCGGCTGGGCTCTTAGCAAGACTAGCCCCAAGTCCCCCGCTTCTTCCGATGCCACTCTGAACTACCACGCTGCCGGATTCGGTAGCTTCCAGATGGTCCTCTCTGACGCCAAGTCTGCCAAGTACTCTACCTGGGCCTCCAAGGCCAAGGCATCTTCCACCACCACCCCTTCCGCCTCCGCCTCCGCTAGCCCTAGCAGCACCCCCTCAGCTAGCGCTGCCCCAACCGTCTTGAACTCGACTTATGACTACATTGTTGTGGGAGGTGGTCCGGCTGGTATCATCACTGCCGAGCGGTTGGCCGAGACCAAGAAGAAGGTCTTGCTGCTTGAACGTGGTGTTGCTCCTACCGTGCAGATGGGTAACAAGAACGCTCTTTCGTGGAACAGCTCCCTGACTCCCCACGATGTTCCCGCCCTCGGTAGCTCCCTTTCCAAGCTTGGTCTCCTCGATGATTATCTTTGCGATGACACTGCTGGTATGGCGGGCTGTGTTCTCGGTGGTGGCACTATTGTCAATGCTCTTGCGTTCATCCACCCCCAGGAGGCCGATTTTAATGACAAGTGGCCTGCCGGTTGGAAGTGGGATGATGTCAAGGAGGCCGCTTCCCGTTTGTATGAGCGCAACCCTGGTAGCATTCTCCCATCCGCTGATGGCAAGCGCTATGATTATGGCATGTACAATGTCCTCGGAGGCTTCTTCAAGAGCCTCGGCTGGAAGTCAGTCAACCAACACGAGCAGCCGAATGAGAAGCACCAGGCTTATGGTTACCCATCCTGGTCCGTTGCCAACGGCATTCGTGCTGGCCCCGTCCGTTCTTACCTTCCCCTGGCTCAGGAGCTCGACAACTTCTCCCTCCGCCTTCAGACCAAGGTCCGCCGTCTGGTACGTCGCGGTGGTCGCATCACCGGTGTCGAGGTCGAGACTGAATCTGGTGCCATCGAGATCATCAACATCCGTGCTGGTGGCAAGGTTGTCCTGGCTGCTGGTTCCATGTCTACCCCTCGTGTCTTGTTCAACTCTGGTATCGGACCTGCTAAGCAGATCGAGAACGTGAAGAGCGGCTCCACTGGCATCACCGTCCCTGCCCAGGAAGAGTGGATCAACCTGCCCGTCGGTGAGAACCTGAAGGATCACCCCATGTTCACTATCAGCGTCCACACTAAGAGCAACTTCACTGCTTTCAACACCTCTAGTGTCCTCTCCGGCCCCGCTGCTGCCGTCCAGCAGCTCTACTCTGAAGGCTCTGGTGTGTTGTCCGAGGGTGGTCATCGCCTGCAGTTCTGGACCTCCAATGAAGGCAGTGACGGTAAGACCCGCTTCTACCAGGGCTCTTGCAGTGTTGCTACCGATGGCGTCATCACTATGAAGCTGTACTTGACCCACGGTGCAACCTCCTCTGGTGTTCTTGGAATCGGATCCTCCGGAGCCACCGTCATGGAGACTGAACCCTGGTTGCAGACCGATGCGGACAAGGAAGCCGTCACCCAGTTCCTCCAGGGCCTGCTGAACGACATGACGAACTCGACTGCCGGATTCACCGTCCCCGACTTTAGCTCTGCCGCCGATATCATCGCCAAAATGACCAGCGGTGACCATTTCGTCGGAACCACCAAGATGGGCACTGATGATGGCCGCACCGGCGGTACCTCTGTCGTCGACACTAACGCCAAGGTCTACGGTACTGAGAACTTGGTAAGCTTTCCACTCCTATATCTAACCTCAGGCCTTCACTAACGTAAATTAGTACGTCGTCGACGCCAGTATCCACCCCGACCTGCCTACCGGCAACACTCAGGCCATCGTCATGATTGCCGCTGAAGCTGCCGCTGCCAAGATCATCGCCGCTGGCGACTCCATCCCTGCTTCCAGCGCGTCGGTGTCCGCACCCGCCCAGAAGACTGCCTACCCCAGCAGCGCCGCCAGCAGCAACGCCGTTACCAGCGCCGTTGCCAGCGTGTCCACTACCCCCGCTGCCTCCTCCGCGGCCCCCGAGTCCACCAGCGACTGTGACGAGACTTTCACCACCATCGTCACCCCCGCTGAAACCGCTGCCCCCACCCATGCTACTGCTGGTAGCACCACCAGGGCCGTCCTCAGCTCCACTTCTGCTGCGGCTGCTGGCACTACCTCCTCCGCGGATGCTGCCTCCGTCACCGTAGTGACAGTCACTAAGCAGGTCGTGGTCACGAGCACCACAACCATCACTGTCCTGCCTACCTTCGCCTAGGCGATGAGAGGTAGTGTCATTAGGGGGGTTATGCATAGTCATGTATATCTGCATTGACACCTCAATGACTGGGTTTAGTTTTCTTCTTATAGATATTGTCGGTATAGAGTTTTGCAATGAAGTCTTTCATTTAAATGTGTACCATGCTCTTCTACGTAAAACCAACACAGGAAATGTGAAATTAGAGTGTATGGTACACTGATCACTGCACTCAATCACATACCTTCCTTGCATCTTTCCAAAAGTCGGTCGAACAGGGTGTATCCGGGACTCAATTTATTCTTTTTCATGATATTTTTGCTTTTTTAAGGCTATATAGTCTCTATATATTATAGTCTTTGTTGTATTTAGAATTTTTATTCTTCCTAATGCTATCGTACCGATCTGTATAGAAGAGATGTTGCTGAAATACCATGGACGATACAGAAGCTGAAGAGAGCTAGACAAATATAGGCCCTTGAGGCCCTTGAGTCGCTAGGGTTCTAGTCCGACTATCGCCCGGCGCCATTTCACCGCTTACCTGGGCTGGATTGTGGTATGAATGAGGTCAGTAATCCTACCATCCCTAAAACATATCTCTATTCAGCTTGCCATATTCTAACCTTTTAATGGAATGCTTCTGTCATATAGTCCCACCTAAGATTCTCCGCTGTCATCCATTTATCACCTCCAGACTCATCAATATAGTCAAAATTGTATCGCTCTTCTGTTCCATCGCCCTTTGCTGAACTATTCTCTCAAGCTAAATGTGTTTAGAACCTTTCTTATACTATCGGTCGTCGCATAATAATTACTCATGCCATCCGAACCTCGATGGAGGTATTTGTCTTTGTCTTCTTCAGACTCTACACGGCTTGCGCCAAAGCTGTCCGGAGAGAACGCGGAGCAGCAGGCAACGTACCAGTTTTATTCAGATCTTCAACGCCCTGAGAGTCACAATTGGCGTCCAAGTCGAGCGTCAATTGACAGGGAGATTTATAAGGAGATTCTCCAATGGCATGTCCAGGATAACGCGTACACTGTGATTTTCTATTAGAATATCCTTCGCGTCCAACAGAGACGGGAGCAATGGACCGCTTGGGTTTCGAGGGTCGACGGGGTTCCTCGGGTCCCGGCGTTGTGGTGTAATAAAGGTGTATAAAGTCGGAGTTGACCCGACAGCTAAAATCTCCAATGCTGGGAGGGTTCCACTGACGGCCCCATTCTCTTAATGTTCGACAGCTGATGAAACGGAGATCTCCAGGGCCAGATTATTTTGTTTAGGGGTGGGCCGAAGCGGGCTGCTTCTGTTCTGTTTGAAAGAAGCTCTTGCTATCCCGTGTCTGTTCAACGGCGATATTAAAGTACATTAATATTGAATTAACTTGCCACCCGTTTAGGCAACCATATACTGAGCTTGTTGCTTAGCTTTGCACTGGTGTCGATCTGAAATGTGGATATCCACAGGGATTTTCAGTGGAAAGTGCTGCCTAACTTGACCGGTCCCCCACGCCAATTGGGGTATGGATGTGTATCGATTCGCTCACACTTCATATACTGGCCAATTGCCAAGTCGATGATTAGTTGAAAGGACTGGAATTTTCTTCATGAGCGAAAAGGAAATTCTGCTCTGCTTCGAAAATGCTTACTCCACGCTCGGTTTCGAGGAGCTCGCCCGTGACATCTCCCGGCCCATACCTCTCCTATCCATCAGGGCTGGGAGTTAACCTTGACGAGGTAATGAGAAATTGGGACGAGCTACCGCCGGAGCGAAAAAAGGCTGGTGACCGATGGTCTGCTGTTATCAACCCTGACATAGACAATAACTGGGAGATAGACCTGCTCCATAGCCTGACGCACGACAGCATTGTCAACTGTGTCCAGTTCAGTAATGATGGCAAATATGTTGCTGTTGGATGCGCAGATGGAGCCGTACAAATAGTCGAAGTTTCAACCGGAGCTCAGGTGGCTCGTCTACAAGATGAGGAATATAGTCACGACTGTCTCTGTGTAAGAGTGAGGTTTTTGCCTGATAACTATCTTCTGCTTACAGCACATTGCGATGGCAACATACACGTGCGTTTGCTCACACCGTACAAGAATATTCCCGCTACTAATATATGTCTTGTCACAGGTTTGGAACTATATGGGAAGCCTTCTTCGACGAATCCCTTGTGGTAGTGAAACTGGATTCTTCACTCTAGATCTTTCGGCCAATGGCCATCTAATTGCGTTTTCTGAGAGAAACAAGACTGTCAAGGCTTGGGATCTAGATGCAGCATCTGGTATTCGGCAGCTCGGGACGCTCCACACAACTGACGATGTATATATAGTCGCCGTGTCTCCCGACTCAGGTTATATTGCTGCCGGGTGCGACGATGGGATGATCTATATCTGGCGTGCTGCACCACTAGATCTTGGTACTGCTAGCGCAAGTGGGACGAAAATAGAGAAAGTATTGGAGTTTCAAGCTCACGATGAGAATGTCATGGCTCTTTCATTCACTCCAGATTGTCGAAGTATCATATCCGGTGGCATGGATGGAACCGCAAAGCTATGGAATATTGACTCCCTGAAGTCTTTTGTTAGCGAAGCTATAACGCCCAACGACAGTGCCTTGATATACAAGGCCCATCAGGTTCGCATTTTCACTCTCACTCAAGTGATTAGTCCTGGAGGCACAACTAATTAGTTCAACTTCCAGGATATGGTTTTGAGTGTCTCTCCAGATCCCACAGGCAGATGGCTCCTGAGCGGCTCCAAGGATATGGCTGTGTATCTATGGGATATTAGTACAGGTGTTGCTGAGATGCGGCTTGGAGCTCATGGAAACTCGGGTAGTTACTCCTTCTATCAGAGAGTTCTGTTGCCTGTATACTGACCTCGTGGCCTTCGCTTTTAGTCCTCGGTATTGCATGGAGTCCTACGGATAAGATTGTAGCGACTGGAGGCGGTGATCGCGTTCTTCGGTTATGGCGGTAAGTTCGTGTCACATATGCTAGGTGGGTGCTATTCTAACTTGTCTGGTGATCATAGTCTACATAGGATAAGCCAATAATACTGTACATTCTAGTGGTGCTCTTAATGGAGAGGAGGATTATGTTACTATAGACAATCCTGCGTCAACCGTATTTTCATACCCTTTCTCTGTGGATAATTCAAAGTACGTAACTGACAAGTATGATTGTCGATTAACAAAATACACTCTTCAGATCTGATTAGTATTTCATAGTAGTAACACGATGACGGCTCCATCGCTGCGTACTCAAATCTTAGCTATGTTTAACGGCTACTAGTCTTAATCAATAAGGCTGCCTATAAGGCGACCAACCTAGGTAAGCATTAGAAGCACATAACTTAAATGCTGTCAGCTCGAGTCATCTAAGCTGACCACAGTCAGCAAGAACCATGTTACAACAAGTCCTATTCCGTTATTATACATTACAACACACTTAACATCCATTCCCCCAACGAATTTCACCCAATGTCCAGCAAGCAAATATTCACCCATAACCAACACCCCATTCATCCAATCTAACAAGCCGTCATCTTAGTAACAACCCTACCCGGCGACTTAACCCCACACAACGCAATAGAATCAGACGTAGCAAACCCCAACGACCAATCACCAGAACTCTCATCCCACTGGCCTCTCCTAATAACAGAAATCTTGTCCCGATAACTATTCGTCACCGGCTCAGCTTTCTGTCTACACCGGAAAGCCGGAACGCAGGCCGGGATACAAGCGGCAATAACACCGGTTCCGACTTCGAGCATCGAGACGATGGCTACGTTTGTTATGACATCTATACATTCGACGTGTGTTAGTGGATAGGAGACTCCCATGTAACTAGTAACTACTAACAGAAGAGAAAAGGGAAGGGAAGGGGAATACATACAAGGCATATCCGGCGCCGTCAACCCATCCTGATAAGCATTCCTCAAAGCGTTCGAAACAGTAGCAACAAGACCGAGACTCATAAGTCCACAGATCAGGGTCTTGCGACCGCGTTTAATTTTCACGTCCCAGAGGATAATAACCGGAGCCGAGGTCAGGCAGAGGTCAATAGCGATCGTGAACCCGGATTGGACATATGCAACGCTGTACACAGACTTCGGGGGTCGACAAGTACCAGGGACATCTTTATTCCACAGTCTCTCTAGAGGAACGCAAGAGAGGGCGAGTATGATGACGGCACCGATAGTAGCTAGTGTCATGAGCAGCATGAGCCAGGCTAGTATCCAGCGGACAGCACGGCTGTTTCGGATTCGGAGGATGTAGAGGCTGATTGAGTGTTTGGTGACCAGGGTGCAGATGACGTTGATCATTTGGTAGATTGTGTTGACCTTTAGGATTTGGAGGACCGTGTGTTCTGGGTCCGGGAGGTAGATGGCGTGTCGGCCGAGGCCGAGGTTGGCTTCGAGTTGGATTGTTATGAGGCCGGCTAGGAGGGCGAACTAGGTGTCTTGACCTTAGTAGTTTTCGTGGGTGAGTTGGGCGAGGAGATGTATATGCCCAGGCGATCACGATACATGTGTCGTCCGAGCCCCAGTTTCTGGTTAGACGGAGGCATACCCATGCTCGTAGGAGAACGAGTGCCAGGGCGATTACCGTTAGGGTGTAATATTCTGCTAGGAGGCCGGCAGTTGTGTGGTGGTCTGGGAGGATTGGGGTGTCTTGGTTTGAGGAAGAGGCCGTTGTGTACATAATGAGTTACTGGCGGGGTTAGAAGACTAAAGGAGCGAATATGAAGACAGATTCATTTTATATAGATCGGACTATGGCCTAGAAGGGTCAGTATGGGAGAGGAACTGAATTGTAGGTCAAATCTCATCTTATTACATGCACTGCGCACCCGACGCAACAAAGGCCTAGTAGGTGTCGATCAAGGATAGCCGTTGCATTCGATTGAACTATACTAAAAATCATTAAGTATCTGTACCTCTTAGCTCCCATCTCATTTCCACACAGAACCAATGGCAAACACCCTTCCGTGCTTATGGTGTATCAAGTGGTAGCTTTAGGTCACGAGAAGCTATCTACCCTCGTACAATCTAATCTTACTTGCTTATTCTTTGGTTTCGGTTTCTTTATCTAACTACTCGAAGCTTGTCTGAAAAGGTTAGAAAGATAAAAGTGGTCGGCAAACTAACACCGTAAGCTATACTGTACGCTAAGAAAGATTCCATAATATGCATACCCACCCTTTATCACCCACCGGAGCAGCAACGTCCGGCATATTGTAAATAAGTTGGGAGATATTCCCCCTGGGAGAATCGCTCGGTAGTGTTTCAGATTTGGAATTGCTCCCGACCTGTAGTAGGTGATACTTTGATGCTATAAGCCTATACCCCTACGGTCCGCGCCGTCTGTTTCTAACGAGAGGAATTTTTTGGTCGCCACTTATTTTCCCCACTTAACTTGTCCAGCTTTTTTTCCATGGTTACACTCGCTAAAGAAAATAAATGTGGGAAATTAGTACAATTTAATAAGCCTACTAGGGTCGTTGGGGAAGCCCTCTTTGATGCAGTCCGCCGGACCGTGGATAGTGGATAGTGGCCGCTTCATACACATGTTGATCACGAATCTGATAACAAGCAATTGCAGGATATCAACCCCGCTATCTTGTTCTAACCTTCTCTTCTCTTACACTCTCTATCTTGTCGCTGTAGAGCTAGAACTTGAAATGAGTATCGTCCCCAACACTCTCTTCTTGAGAACTCAGGCCCTAATTCTAAAACGCGCTAAGCCACGATAGACCGTTCTAGGAATGGCCCGCCATTTAAATGCTCTCCTTTACCGGGGTTGTCACCAAGCTAGTGATGCGTGTGCTAGCGTGTCTCCATGGTAGGTACCCGGAAATACGGTGATAGTGTTCGCGGCTGACACCAGTTTCGAGACCACCTTTATAGAGATCTGCATCGACTCTGTGCTCATACAAAGTTTCACCACCTCGAGATACCCGCCAGACGATGCTGCATAGAATGGTATCCAGCCAATTGTATTTACTTATGGATATTTGCAGCAACTCCATGCTTGTACAGGAGAATAATCATTTCAAAATTCTCTTGTATTTGAAGGTATATGGCATATCGCTGTGCAGATATTTATCGCTTTGCCTGGTGCCTATAAAAAGAGGCATCTTTGAAGATCTAGACCCATTAGAGATCATATGTATTTTCTTTACGCTTATTCTAAAGTCGGAGTGGGGGCTCGTAGTCGCATTCGCATTGTAAAGCTCATATACGACCTGTCCATGCACAGCTACCCTATTTTTAATTTCTCTTGTTGCTGGTCTCAAAGATTTCAGTTCAGTCTAAGCCATTAGCCTTATCTCCTAAAGGGGCTCCATCTCAGATGTGGAGCACGCATGCACAGGCTATACTCTGATTGGTTATAGCCCTAGTTAAGCCCTTCCACTCCATTGGTCTGCTCGGAACCTGACGTCAATAACCCAGATAGGTCAAGTCCAAGTATATGGCTTCGACCTGGAGGCTAAGGCGGACATTGGCAAATAGCCAAGGATCAGGGAGCGTTGGTACGACTATATTTGTAGAAAAATAGGACGTAGTGGAAAGCGAGGACATAAGAGGAAATGGATGGAAGCCCTTAGCCCTCGAGACCTGCTTATCATTCGGACATAACGAGAAAACACAACGAAGAACAGCGCATCCATAGCGTAACAGCCTATCAACTTGTTGCACACTTTTAGTTCATTGATTCTGGGACGAATAAACAATCCACAAGAGGCTCACTCGCTGATCTGTGTTGTTTTTCTGCTTCCCATATTGGCACGTCACTCTTGAATAAGCGCATCAAGGAATCTCACCCATACTCAAGGTGCTACAAGGTCAAGGTTTGAGAAGAGTCCAAAGGTAACTTTCAGCTTCCGGTATCTTGTCCATTGGTGCAATCATTCTTTCAGAAATGTTTCAAATCTAATACAGATTCTAGAATACCGGTGTTGGCCTGGAACGACCGTTGAGACCTCAAATCGTGCAAACTCATGCCGCACGAAGCCTTCACCACGATAAAGAGTATTGCTCGAACTGTGGCACCTCGATTACTGAACACGGTCTGCTAAATAAATCTTTCGCACGATGGCGAACGACAACAATGATGGCAACGGGAGCTTGGTTGTCGGCCTCATTATACTCGGCATGTGTGTAACGGTTATGATATATTGCGGAACCCGTCAGATGATGTACCCTGCGCCGCATCCGCCTCGCGATATGTCTGTAGACCAAAGGAACTATTTACGGAAAGTGCGCCAACAAAGTCTCGATCGACTCTGGTATGCTGCACGGTCAAAAGACCGGTCACCAGAGACAGAAGTTGGTTCCATCATTCACGCTTGATCTGATAAAATGCGGCTTTTCTACTATACTTTTCCTTTTAATTTCTCTTTTCTCTTTCTTTTCACGTTGTGATATGCTAGTCTGAATCTTTTTTTTTTTTTTTTTTTTTTTTTTTTTTTTTTTTTTGGCAAACTTTTATGGTTGCAGTCCATATGCCATCTGGTGGGTCATCAATGCGGGTTGGGGTAATTTGGCTTCAGAAAAGAGTTGGTAACAGGCAGACTTGTAGCGATAAACTGTAATCTATGCCAATCAATTTTTCTATTGGGTCTAAAGGGCTGTTTCTATAGACAACCAGAGCAAGCTTGTCATCGATAGTTTCTTGGCCTTACGGTTAAGGACTTCGATGACATGCCCCTTGGGAGCAATGATAAATCGAGAAGAGCAAACATCCCCCAGGGGCCCGCAAAAAAGGGTGGCGTTTGTACAACATTCCGATCCTGGAAGCAAGGGATATGACCGCTTTCACAGATTCTCTATACAGAGAGGACCAGTATTTCACTAATTCACGTTCACGGGCCACTCTATCCCGCGTCGCTGCAGTCTTCCAGGGATAGTTTTCTTTCTCTCTCTCATAAAAGAAAATCCCCTCCTTGCACCCTGTTTGTTTGATGGAGCTGAATTGACTTACCAAGTAACAAAAATGGTGGTAGTTATGGAAAGTGGTTAAAATAGCCAGCCGATGCTTGCTTGCCATTTTCGAACTAGTGCGAGGCGCATGACTGAAGCGCTGGCTAGACCCGCGTCTCGGGTCATCCATCTCTAATTCCTCACTGGCTTGCTTCATTTTCGTGGCCTCGACATTGATATTTCTGGTACTTGGGATATGTAGAACTGTGGACTGCTTCTCAAATTATCCTAAACGATCATCTAAACCCCGGTTAAAGCACCAACGCAAGCACCCTCGGAGTTGAGGTACGCCGGCGCAAAAAGGAGATACATACCAGGGACTTGTGACAGGAAATTTTATATCTTATGATCGAATCGGCACTAAAGTATATTCTGTATTGATAGCTCCGACGCAAAGGTTTCGAGGACATGCTGGACTCCTTCGCATACTACCCCACTGTCGGCCGGATAGCCAGGGTCAAGTCGCGGACAGGGTGCTGGATCTGCAAGTATGGCGGGACCCCCGTCCTTTTATGAACGCATATTAAATACCGTTGATGGCTGATGGTTTTTTGATTGGTCCCGTGGCAGGATCCGCAAAGTCAAGTGTGATGAAGCGAAACCGTACTGTAGACGTTGCGAGAGCACCGGTCGGAAATGCTTATACAAACTAGACGGGGGAAGTGAGCGCGTCGCAGAATCACCGATGCCGTCAATAAGGCACACGCAGCCATCTTCAGACCTGATCACTCATGCGTTGCGTGAGAGAAGGGCCTTTGAGTATTACTGCCATCAGGCGGGACCGGCGATAGCCGGCCGCTTTGGCAACCAGTTCTGGATGAGTGTCGTCCTCAAGGCCTGCCGATCGGAGCCAGCGGTTTGGGACGGGATTAATGCCATCGGGTTGCTGTATGAAAATCTAGATCCATTTCTCGGACCTCCCATGGTCGTCGAAGCCTTGCCATCCGTTAACATACCCAAGGAAGCCTTGGCCTGGTACTCGCGCTCGGTAGAAAACACTCGATCCAGAATCGCACAAAACAAGGCCAGTATAGATGTGGCGCTTATCACATGTGTACTATATATCTGTGCTGAGATGCTCCAGGGTGATGTGGCAAAAGCCATTCGACTATATGAGCAAGCTGTGCGGCTGATTCTAACTTGGCGGCGACAAGCTTCCAGGACGTCACGAACCGTATTCATGGTAGAGGACATATTGCCGCTGCTTGTTCGTCTAGGTGCAGTTGTTTTGATAATCGCTGGATACTCACCAGAAGGGTTGCCTCAGCTTCTAGCTATATCTAGCAACAACTCCAAGTTCTCATCCCTGGAAGACGCCCAGACAGCGCTCCTAAAGCTGACCATAGAGACCTTTGGCCTCAGAGATGTGGCCTTCCGACATCAGCGTCGTTCCAACGACCGCGTTGGGACCATGTTTGATTTGACCGTACAACAGCGGTCTTTGATGCATCGACTAGGAGAGTGGGACAGTGCTTTCGCCTATCTCACAAGTGCGGAAGGACAGCCGTTTACTGACTTCCCATATCGAGGGGCAGTAGGAGTACTCCTGACCTTTCGTGCTGTCACGTCTATCGTTCTTTGCACATGCCTTTCGCAGGAGGAGATAGTGTATGACAAGCATATGGATCAGTTTCGACTGATTGTCGAGCATGCAGCAGCTGCAATACGTGCATCTACGGCTCAGAATCACACGCAGCCGCAGTTTACGTTTGAACCAGATATCGGCCCGCCGTTGTTTTTCACGGCCGTGAAATGCCGAGACACAGCACTGCGATGGAAGGCGTTGACTCTACTTCGACAAGCACCAAAGGTTCAAAGCTTATTCAAACGTATGTCGTGGGCGACACTTGCCGAAACAATCATCCGGCTCGAAGAAAATCATTCACTGAGAGTAAGAGAAGGGCCGTCGTCTAACCTTACATGCACCGTGATTGCAGGAAAGGAAAGTCGTAGTGACCGTTTGCCCAGGGATGAAGATGGACATCTGGATGATCCGCAGGGAACCGTATCCAGCGCAAATGAGTCGGTTGAGGCCGGCGGCCATTGTTCGGATGAATTGTCGATAAACGGAAGTCACTGCATCCCGGAAGAGTATCGTGTGCATGAATTCGGCCTGTCTCAAGCAAATGGAACCGCACCTTTTGACTTAGCCTCGCGAACGCCCAGCCCCTTTGTCCTAAGAGTCACACGCAATCAGCGTGATCCAGTTACTGGAAACTTTGAGCTGGTAGAATGCTTCCTGCCTATGAGTTACTAGCGTGATAAGTAAGCTGAAGTGTCGAATTACTTGCCGCGAACTGTATTGTATGTATAACATGAACGGAAAAAAAGAGAAGAATGACCAATATCCTTTGGAGTACCTTATGAGCTCCATATGTGAAGTAGTCCTAGAAGCCAGGGCAGAGGCAAGGAGCCGTCGTTCCAAATCAAAACGTGAATCAAAGGTGCTGGATTGGTTCCAAGCGGCTCCCGCGTCATTTTTCGAACGACACAGAGCGTTAGGTCATTTCTTAAACCAATGTGTGAACAACCGAACGCAAATGACTGATACAGAGAATTTACACTAATGACTAGTGGTAGTTCTCATTCAATAATATACAGATTACACCTATTGGGAGGGAATCGAAAGTCTGCGGGCTCTCGTCGACCTGTCTCTACGCTTTACGGCATTAACCTGAAAAGTTATTGCTATTGGGCATTTGCGTATAGGGCTCAAATTCCCTAAACTGCTCGTACTTTTATCATGGTGATCTTGTCTAAACTCTGTGCAAGCCTCGATGCCCAACATACAGAACAAGAGCCTTGAACCGACAATTGACACCCTGTCCAGTGGTGGGACTGTATGACAAGTTTGAGACTATTCATCTAATAAAGAGAAGAGTGGTTACGGTCAGGACTCGCGAGGTAACGTCGCCAAATGTATGCCGTAGACCAGACATGGTCTGGGATAAGGTAGATCTTACAGTGTAATGGACCATCGTGCGTGCACCGCAACGACAGTGGCACTGAAGGCTGGATTGCAGCTAGGGGTGCGCCTGGTGTTCATCGAAGAATCGGGTTTGGTTCGTGCATTCTCTACACATGCTAGTAGGCATGATGTATAATTGCTTACTGGCATATGGTCTGCGTCGCGCCTGTTTAAGGTCAGAACGTGGCCCCAGAACGGGCAGAAAGACATTGTGAGTTGCAGAGGCACTGGACGAGGACCATACCATTGGTGACAGTACTTGTCAAGCGCCCATGAAGGGGTAATGCTGGTCTTATCGCAATACATCTCGAAACGTCTGTCTACTAAGTTGAATACTAGGGATTAAGGCCAGATAATCATATCCTGAGTCTCAACGCATTGTCTAAAAGCTCCCTGTTACTACTTACCCCTTTTTTCTTCGCCGAGAAGTTAGCCAACCACGGCTGTAGATACTGGGGCGGTGAGAAGAAGTGGATTGACCGGGGTTCAATATATGCACCATTGTTCGGCTCGAACCGAGCTCCAGGGTATTGAAGTGGCTCAAGTGCTGAGTATCCCATGTATCTTGATTCTTGATATCCAGAAAAATAGCATGAATAGCAATTACAAAACGAAGTTTACTCCTACCGGATTGAATCTCGGACACTATTCCCGGACTCGAAAAACGATTGACCCTGTGGACAATACATGACAGTGAACAATTATGTATATCTCTCTCTCTTTGAACGAACGTTCAAGTTTCATCTGCTTCCTGACTCTCCACCTTTTAGTTAGATCCATCGATTTCTGGAACATCTGATTGACAATTAAAGAAGGGTGATGCAGATTGATCTTGAAATCTTTGGACTTCGCATACTATTGGTAGAAACTGACGTTTTCCTTTGCTCTTCCTCATCCTACATTGGTTTGGGGGCGACAACGGGCCGAGTCTTCCGGTAGATAAATCTGCGACGGCCTGAGCAATAATGCTTGTCGATATCAAATAGACCCACTACTGCCACGTTCGATTCGTCTTTGTCCATATGCCTTCCGCCACTGCTCCAGTCCATCTTGGGATAAGGCTCTTGCGGTTCTTGAATAAGATTAGTTAGCTTTCTTTATACCTTCCATCTTCCTCATCTAAATCCTTTTCCCAATCTATCTGGCAACATCACTACATGGTCTACTATAGCTTCGCGAGAATCCCATCCGACCGCAGCACAGAAAGGCGACTGCGGTCAATGTCACTTATCGACCGGCATCTGTTTTTTCGTAACTATTAGCTATATGTCCGATATCCCAGAAAGCCTCTCGCTTCTGAGCTAGTCTTACCCAGCAAGTGCCATGGTTGTCTTTAACTCATGCTGCAGTATGTCCACCGCCAGCTCAACTCCGCTTTGACCGTTGTACTAAACACCAGGCTACATATCAGCATTCAGCACCACATACCACGGGTAATTTGGGGGGAGGGTTAAACAACTGCCAAGCCCCAGATGGGAATCCTCCCTAGAAAGCAATGCTCTGCACCCATGGCGAGGGCTTTAAAAATATCTGAGCCTCTTCGAATCCCACCATCGACCGCAATTCTTATTCTTCCTTTGGCAACAAGCGCACATTCTCGAAGTGCATCCAGCGTGGAGGGTACCCCGTCTAGTTGACGACCTCCATGGTTTGAAATGACAACGCCTTCGACGCCACATTGAATAGCAAGCTCGACATCTTCAGCAGTAGAAACTAAAACAGTTTGATAAGTATAATGTGCGCACACTAATGAGATATTTATCTCGGTAGGACGTACCTCCCTTGACCCATATTTGGAGGGATGTCGTTTGCCGAAGCCAAGGTATTATAGTACGCCATTCAATACTTGCATCTAGAACTATATCAGTGGTCCTTGTCATTATACTTTGGAAAACTCGACGGTGAACATACCGAAGTCCATGCCACTGACCTGCCCGAAGAACGCCTCTTTCCCCCTAGAGAGCAAATTGGGCCAGCACAGATTTTCAGGGATGACGAAGTAGTTGCGGTGCTCATTAATTCGCTTGCCTAAAGTTGGGCAGTCCACAGATAGAAATACCGCTAGATATCCCGCGTCTAGATGTCGGGCATTAGTATTAATGGTTGAAATGACAAGGGAACACGGTGGTGAGACACACCCTCAGCCTTTCTTAGAATCTGCTTCATGAGTGCTCTGTCTTTTAGCATTATTATATGTATCCCATAGGGATTCGCACTGCCTTGTCGCGAGACATCCTCCAGTGATACGGTGGAGTGCATAGCTAAGACCATACCGAGATTCCTGCTAGCAGCCGCCCGAGAAGTTGCCAGCTCGCCATCTGGATGAGCTAACCTTTGCATACCCGTCGGCCCAAATGAGAATGGCAAGGATACCTAAGTGAGACTTCAGCGACGCTCGTGATGCAAGCATAATGCATTAACATGAAGTATATACCTTGGCGCCGAAGATCTCCGAAGACATATCGATATCTTCGACATTTACCAAAGTGCGTGGTCTGATTTTATAGCGGTTGTATGCCTCTTCATTGTCCCGGAGCCTGTCATGAACTTTAGCAGTGGCGCACTTTCTGTGATGTAGCTTTTGCACATATTTGACTATACGTTACTAGATCCATCGCGCCCTCATCGTGGAATTCTGTGAATACATCGCCAGTAAGTAGAAGGTCGACAACCACAGAGTTGGATGAGCTAGTAGTGCACCTGCATAGACCTTTGGTAGGTTCTTACGAGCACTATCTTTTAAATCTTTGACGGTGATCACATTTCTATCCTTTGTTCGTTCGCGATTCATGTTGATCACCGAGTATAGGGAGGTCAATAACAAGAAGTCATAGGTAGTGGAATGATTCCATGAAGAACAGGAGTGGCTCGCCACTAATGAGGGCCAGTCTAAAGGATGTATTTATCTAATTGAAGCGCAATCCCAGATAAGAACTACGGTTCTACACGCCACTTGTCCGGAGAGTCGCAAGGGATCACCAAATGGGCGTTTCCTTGCGTCACATAGCACACTCGACGACAAACCCGCCCGAACAGATAGATCAATATTGGGGGTGGGGGGTTTGGAGGTTGGGGGGACGTGTGATTGTCGGTCTTCAGCGTGTATCCTTTCCCGTCATGACATTAACTGGCTGTACGCAGGTCGCTCTAGGACGTCATAGCCTTGCCACTCCGAGCTTAGAAAAATCCACTTCACTCAAATCCTTCAAGTGAACATGCAAAGGAGGCCTATTCGAGCGCATTTCACCGGTAAAAAGACGCATGTTCAACTGTCAGGCCTCAAGGTAAGGTGTTGGCGTACCAGAAGCCATTGTCGTAAAGTTAATGTAGTTTTGGTTGGGAGATGAGAGGTCCGAGGTTGATTGGTATGTCAAGCTTTTGTTCTTGACGTTCCTTGGCGTTCAAAGAGTTTGGGTTGGCCCGAAAGGTTGTGTGGTACTGTAGGTTGAATGTGATGCAAAGAGCTGACAGTTTGACCCACACAGTGCACGTACCAGGGTTTGAGAAAAGATAAATAAAAGGTCGTTCCATCCTGTCGGTACCGAGACTCTGCGGAAGGCGCCATTGGTTGCCACTAATTGAAAACTCCCCACCGTCGACGAGGAGGAGTTCTGGGTTGGGTTGGATTGAACTGAATGCCGCATGCGTCAAATGTATCCACTTGATTTAGCTGGACCCTAAACTTCATACCCACCCGCAAAGGTTTTCCGCAAGTGAGCCGAGCAATTGGATGCACTGAAGACATGAAGTCCCGTGGATTGATGTACTTTGCCTTAGCTAACTTATACCTGGCACTGGGGCTACATGAGTAGGCTAGAAACAGAGGCGGTGGGGCCAAAGTTGGCGATGATCTTACATCTGTCGTAGAGAACCTGAACCCCCCTCCTTACTTGATGGAATCATATGTAAACAAGAGCACTTGATAGTTTAGGATTCCTCACTAACGTAACCCCTCGGGCTTTGCGTGATTTTTTTACAGTTTGCAAATCACTGTCTCTGTCATAATGGAGACTACAACTTCGCTTGCTCGGAGCGTGTCAGAACCCTTCTAGGTGGGCCGCCTCGGCTTCCATCACTACTACTACTGGCCATTGGTTTGTCTGTTGGCTTGAACACCCAGCGAGCCCGATGTATACCTGGTGTTTTATCTTCAAAGATATCGGAGACATATCGGCCTATGACAGGTAGGAACTTGAAACAGCTAGAACAATTTAGCCTTCGCACGTAGTGTGGTTGGGGCAAAAAACGAGCAAAAATAGCCGGAGTTTGTGATACTTACTGGCCACTATCTCCAGTGGCTAAAAACAAGCCAGAAATGCTAGGGTGATGGTCAACGATAAAGTCTCCACTTCTGGTGTCAGAGTACCAGCAAAGTTTGCGCTTTATCCATGGACGGTCCTTGAATCGAGGCAGTAGCAAAGTGAGGCCAGCACGGAGAGCCGTATCTGCCTCATCAGGGATGAAGTCCGTAGTGGAAGGGCTTTTGACTAGCTTTGGGGCAGATATAGAGCTCCATGGCTGGGTACATGGTCGATATCGGACCGGTATTGTCGTCTCATATCCATAGTCGTGGCTTGCCACTTTCAAGATACCATTGGGTGTTGGTGGAAACACAAACACGCCCGATGTTAAGTTGTATATCACTGGCTGCTTCGATAACTCGGCTGTCTCATCCTTGGAAAGTTGAATAGAAGCAACTGGGTGGCAGGTTGACACGGCCGCTCCACGAAGGTCTAAGAGATGGCTTGTCCACGATCCAGTCGCCAGAATCACTTGAGCACAGAGCAAAGTCTCTCCAGTAGCCACTTTGACACCAACTAGCATTTTCTCCTTCAGCACCAGCGACACAACTGTCCCCCTTTCTCCAGTGATAAAGGAGACACCAGCGTCAACGCATTCACGTGCAAATGCCTCCATAACACGCTCCGCATTGACCCAACCACAGGCATGGTTGGCGTAGCCGTTTACATGCAGAGGCAGATCTCCATCAAAGCAAGGATATCTTGTCTTGAACTCTGCTCTCCCAGTGAAGGGTTGAACTTTTTGTCCAAGCTTCAGCAATGCTTGTTTAGTGCGCTCAACACGCGGATCATCAGTTGATTCTGATATCAGAGTAAACCCGCTTTTATAAAAGTATTTATTATATTTTTGTCGCCATACTTTCAACGCTTCCAGGCCTAGTCGGGCATAGAATGGGTCGGCGTAGTCGACACGTATAACCCTCGATATGTCGACACTGGATCCGTCAGGAACTGGTGGCATGTGCCTATCTAGTACGGTCACATTTTGATAACCGCGGTTTCGAAGCTCGAGAGCTGTGGCCAGCCCGAAAACACCGGCACCCACAATGAAGACATGGTCTGTCTTATGCGGCGCTGATAACGGCATCGTGAGGCTTTGTAAGCCAGGTAGCACCTTGAATTAAAATGGTAGCGTGGAGTAGAGAAGTATTGCTTGGTATGAAGGGTAAGGCTGTCTTTGCAGTGATTATATATTGCTTATCTTCCAGTGAGTAAGCTCGGGACTCTGTATCTATTGTTCTTACGTGGCATCGACGCAACTACTTTAGTGGAGCATCATAGTGGATCCTAAAACTGAGGTGAAGTCAATGACGAGACCTTTGCAGACTACTCAGGTCTCCCTCACTCATATTGAACGAGTGACCTCATGAAGTCTCCTCTTATCTTTTATTGTACAGTCCTGTGCTTTGATATACTATTGTCTTAAGCTTTTAACAAATAACAACCAACAGTAAAGGAAGATAAAACAAGAAAAGAAAGAGAACAACACATAAATTGATTTTCTAAACCTCAAAGGAATCCAAAATTGATTAAACCAACAGCGTCTTCATCTGGGCGTTTTCCTCCTATGAGCGTCATCCTATATACCTTCTATATTTCTCTTCCCTACAACTGTAAAAATCCTAAGATCCGGGACAGCCCCGTCACAGTAGGCTAACTGCATGTCCGTAAGGATGCGTGCAGCCATACTTTTAGAGTCAGCCTCGTTGCCAGCCTGTCCACTCCGCTGTAATATAACTGGTAGTATGGCATAGCACAGCTGGTTAAACCATATCTGTATATCCTCATAGTGGTCAGGGTTTGTAAGGGTACTATAGTTATACTTTCGAAGCTCCTGTAACCCAAGCCTTGTGCCCTCCTTTATAAGAATATCCGATAGACGAAGCGATAAACCAGTACGTGCCATGTATATGGAAACTAAATCTATAACTTCGGTTATCTTAGCGGCTGGCCGGTCAGGTGCTGTATAGCAAAAATCGGCATCCTCCCACTGGAGGTATCCAGTTGGGCCTATATATAAAACGTTAGGTCAATACTTAAGTAATCTTGTAGAATCTGGCTTAGCGAGGACTTACGTAGAAGCCCGATTACGTTAGTTAATGCTTTAATAATATCAGACTCAGGAAGAGCCAAGACAAACAACCGAAGATGAACAACATCATAGCGACCTAAGTGCTCACTTGGGAAGGGTGTAGTGATATCGTGGATTGTAAAATTTATATCTCCAGGTTCGACGGGAAACTGGTCACTGGAAATGTCAAAGCCGTTTAGATAGTAGGAAGGTGCTCCAGGAAGATATTTGCTCCAGGACAACAGGCGCTTTAACCATATACTGCATAGAGCTATAATCAATAAGGAGCTATCAAAGGATCTAGAGAATGGCTCACCCGGTGCCTGTGCCCACATCGGCAATATTTAGGCCATCATGTACTCTGATATCGATCGAGGGATGCAGAAGCTCGTACCCCATGAAACCGGCTAGAACCTCATGCTGCATGTCGAGGCTGTATCTCAAGTTATCACTCTGTGTATTCTAAAAGGCCTTTTCAATAACGCACCGCTGGGATTCATTGTGGTCCCGGTTGCTGAGCAAGTATACCTCTTGGTTAGCCATGATTGATGCTGTGTGATCTAGCTTTAGCAAGAAGAAGTTTTCAGAGGATCCAATTTATTGAGGGACTTGAACACATAAGGATACCAATAGCCTTTGAATATTAATGAAAATCTTTCTTGCCTGTACCGTCATGTAGCAAATATGTTGAGAAATCATACTGGGGTGGCGGCGCCAGACATATCAGTGGCAAGTGGTTTAGATTGGGCGATAAAAGAAAATGTGTGATCTAAAACCAATTTCCCAGTTTATTCACAATCTAGTCAAAATTTTAATTCATCATTGGGAAATCGTGGCGTAGGCGGTATAGATCATGTCAGAGGAACTATCTGCCCTGCCCGGACACCGTACCATGGCTTCGTAAACTATGGGCCCACCCGTAGATTCTTCGCCTTCGGCACCAAATGAGCCAATGACATTCGTGAGCAAAAATAGGCTTCTCGTGGTAGAGTTAGTGCTATGGTGGATCTCTAAAAACTGTAGAGCTTTGTAGACTCAGCAAATTGTATAAACTCAATCTCATGATTTGTGGAAAGCAGGGTTATGGATTGCGGCCTTTTAGACTCATTGTGTGGACATGAGCAAAGTTTGTTCTTCTAGATGTGATGTTAGTTTGCTACCAAATCGTAGATAGTGGCAATTTGGTCTCAATCAAGCGGTCAGGCTGCAAAGGTGGAATGGGACTATGTGGTAAGTTTGGGCACCCCTATGGATTCTCCAGAAACTCAATCGAAATCAATTGAAGTAATTGTCGATTTCAAAGCCTCTTTTCATTTTTAATCCATTTCCGGACGCTAGGCCCATGACAAAACTTTGAAGTATCAAACCCCATTGTGGCAAGTCCCAGTTGCGGATGTTCAGAGAAGAGGCTTACGCGTACTGAGACCTGGGATGATGTCTTTGACACGGTATTGAAGCATTGCAGCGAGTGGAAGTGCCGGATATAAGGAGAAACGCTTCGACCAAGAAGTGACTTCTCCAAGCCTAATAGCACAAAATAGTATTTAGCTGCACTCATCAGAGCTTTTCAGTGGAATATTGAGCATCATGGGTTTAGCTACTGTGGCCTTTGATGTATTCCTTCGTGGTTCCAAGAACCAGAGATTTGCAGCTGCCAAATCGTTGGTTGACTCTTTGCGAAGTACCGGCTTTGTGAAGCTGATTAACCATGGCATTCCTCTTAGTACAATCGAGAAGTCTCAGGAATGGGTAAGGTAATCTCGCCATAAGAAGGTACAGCTCTTTGCTAAACAACTGCTGTAGAACAAGAAATTTTTCGATCTAAAACCTGGGCTAAAAGCCCAAGTTATCAACCCTCCAAACCCACAACCTCAGCGCGGATGGAGCTATAAAGGAGCCGAGACCACGGCTGGCCTGCGGGCACCAAACCCTGGTAACGTTCGCATGGACGAGAAGGTAGGTCATAAACCCTCTATTTCAGGCCATATCCGTAGTGATGCCACCTATTAGCAGAGTGATTACAAGGCTAATCTCGCATGTACATTTGCTATAGGAAAACTTCGATGTCGGTCCGCCAGATGACACTGTATATCCTAATAGATGGCCGAACGACAGTCTTCCTGGTTTTCAGGCTTTCACAGAAGTGTTCTACGGGCAATGTCAGAGTCTCTGCTTGGACATTATGTCTGCGTGTGAAATTGGATGCCGAGTGCCCGAAGGCACGTTTCTCAAACGCTGTGTTCCCGCTGCCAGCGAGCTAAGATATAACTACTACCCCCCTGTCAGCCTATCTCGCCTTCATGAAGGCAAGACGCGTCGTGGCTGGCCCCACACTGACTTCGGAATCATTACGTTACTGTTCCAAGATACTCAAGGGGGTCTTGAATATGAAGACCGCGAACATCCCGGTACATTCATTCCCATAGTACGAGAGAGGCCTGATGAGATAGCAATCAATGTCAGCGACACCTTCCAAAGATTAACGAATGACTTTATCAAGGCTGGTGTGCATCAGGTGTTCCTTCCTCAACATCTTGCCTTGAGACCAGAACTCCCTGGTGAATATGTCCTTCCCGAGCGACATTCAACTGTGTTTTTCTTTAAAGCTCATCGTGAGTGCATGGTGGGTAGTATACCAGATTTTGTTAACGAGCAGATGCCAGCAAAGTATGATGATATTACTGCCCTTGAGTTTCATAATCGCATGACACAGGTCTTAGTTGGCAATGCCGCCAGTGCCACTACAGCTACCGCATGATTTGAAAATAAACAGAGATGATGAGATTAGATGCAAATTTAAAAGGTTAATCTGTTGTTATCTATCCATGTCGGCCGATTAGAAGCCGTATTTATTCCACCGTTTGCAGCGTGGAAAGCGCGACCATCTAAACCTCATTTCTAGAAGTAGACGAGCGACTTGATTCGCTGTATAGTAGGGTCAGCGTTAGTTCCTATTTGGGCGCATCCATTTGAATGAAAACGAAAAGGCAAGACGGACTTCACTTTATTTAGCCCATTTCAGGCTGAACATTGACGATAGGAAAGGCGTTCCTTGTCAAGGGAACCCCATCCTGGGGAATCCACCGGACACGTCCATCAAGGTACCAGACCTTTTCTATGGAGCGTAACAGAGTGATACATGATAATCCATGCCCCTCTTGACCTTTTCTACGGTATCTGAAGGGTAAAAGCCATTAAATTCCGGCAGTGCCCTCAATTTGAATAAGTAACGACCAAGTGTTGGCGGAGTGATAGGTAGAAAGATAAGCGGCTGCACGGCCAGAAAGCCAGGGCCCCACGCCTCTATGGGAAGCTGAATGCGCCAGATACGGTAAGGAGCCGGGCTCTAGCTGTAACCTCGTCAAAGCCGATGAGAGATTCCTTGAGATCAGGAGGAACGGGGGTCACTTTGGCATTCAAGAAACTTGCTTCACTGGTATAGAGACCGCCTATACAATCGCAATCGATAACGCAATTAACTGTTACCTTCAATCCATGATTGTGAGGGCGTGACTCATATTCTTGTCGGACTGGCCGTGACGCTGAGCGGCCATTACGGTGAGTGAATAGGGCCTTTGGAGGTTTATCCGAAATTAAACACTCCAACAAGGTTGTTCGATACTCTTCACGTGTAATGAGTCCAATTGCAAAATCTCAGACAGGAGGAGCGGGTTCCTGCCGGTTACTGTCGTAGATTAATACCACACAAGATGATCTACAACTGTGTCTTTATTGGATAGTAGTTGGAGCATAACGTGCATTGCTGACTAAGGAATATACATAGGGTTATGTTCGGCGGGATCCGAGGAAGGCAAGTCATGAGAACACGAGATTCCGAGACGGAAGACGTGAATCACTCAATGTAACGACAAATAGGTAGGAAAATAGATAGGTAAAGAGGTTAGTAAATCCATAATATTTGACAAGACAGATCATCAAAGATCCCAAAGCCACAGGAACGGTGGTTATTTAGTAAGACAACAACAATCATAAGACAAATAACAGCAGCAAATGAATACTACCTAGGCACAAAAAAAAAGAGAAAAAAAGAAAAACTGACCCGTGCACGCACGTTGTCACAAAACCTCCGAACCTAATCTGACGAGTACAGCCAACCCGATCCACGACTCCAGAGAATCATGTAGTAATCATAATGCAAAGCGAATAAAATGCCTCATGCATCGTGCTGCACTCCAACTCGAAGCACCTGCCTATTTAGCTTAGCAACCTTAGCGTAGCTTAGCTGAACCACGACCAATCCACGTCCATGCTGAACCACAGCGTATCCTTGCGACGTTATTCTCGCTTACGACGGGTGCCCGCTATAATATGGAGTCCTACTATAGTTACCACTACTACAGCTGCTCGTACTCCGGCTGCTAATCTGACCCTGAACCGCCGAGAGGAATTAATCACTCATACTGAAGCATAGCTTATTCGCATCCTGCGCCACGACAACCGTCCGGATTGGCTCGAGCTTAAGCTTCGGGGAGGAGAAGGGGAAAGAAAGAGGTTAAGTTGCCAAGGTGTTGCCGATGCTGCTCAGCCACCTCCATTCATTACTTTTGTTCGGTGTTTCTTTGGTGGTGGTCCTTGCAAGCGAGATGATCTCTTTGAAGTTTGCATCTGATCATCTGGGCGGTTTCGCTACGTCAGAGGGGGAATGGGTTTGAGGGGAAGACACCTTTGATGGATTTTCATACCAATTTTAGAGGAATTGTCTATTTGAATTGGAAATTTTTCCTAACTCTTCAAATTATAATAGAGCTACTAGCTATAAAGTTGAATCGGAAAAAAAAAAAAAAAAAAAAAAAAAAAAAGGAAAAAAAAAGGAAAAAAAAAAGTCATAGCTTTTCACACCAGAGCTCCAGCACCAGCCACAACCTGCCCCGAGCGTCACCCTTCCCAATTTCATGACACTTGCCGGATAATATCTCAAGGACCACGACCCAATATTTAGCAAACCCGTACCTTAGTTCGGGTCCAGGCAGCAGGATTGCCCATCCATCCCAAGGGGGTAACCCGGCCGGGTTGAATGAATGGGAAAAAGCACCAATGTATGAGGGAATTTGCTGCACCATTCCATTTCATCGTTTTGCCGCGCTCACTAACACAGATGAGGAATGTATGTACCTGGTAATCACAGCAGAAATTTGTGGGAGAAAAAATTCCTTCCCACACAGTAAATTAAAAGCAACCAGCTGAGAGGGAAAATCCCGCATAGTAAATGACTGGTTTGTGTATCTCTTACCGATTCTATCCATGCAGCGATCTCAACTTTGTTCCGTTAGTTTAGTTCCGTGAGGGTTTACAGACTGACTGACTTCCCAATCTGGACGGGGTTCCTTAGTAACCTCCCGTAGAGTAGTATCGATGTCATAGTATGCTCGACGCTTCAATGTGGCTGTGGTGGTTTTTTCCTTTCTTGTGATGCAGCTTTCTTTTTGGGTGTTTTTTTATTCCTTTTAATTTAATTTTTTTATTTACCTATCTTTTTGTCATTTCCTCTTTCAGACCCTCTGCTCACGTATAAATTTGACCGTCACCCATCCACCATGCTCATCGATCCGCTCATACTCCTCAAGGAATGCTCATCGACGGTGAAAAGTGGGCTTGTGAAGCTTGCGTCCGCGGACACCGTGTGACGACTTGTAAACATCATGGTGTGTGTCTCTTTTTCATCCTCACTTTCTATCCTCACTTTCTAGCCTAGATACCATATCTAACTGAGAAAAACAAAACAACCCAGATCGACCGCTAATCCGCATCAACCGGAAAGGTCGACCCTTCTCCACCTGCTCCGTATGCCACAACACTCCCTGCCCAACACCAGAAGAGCATACCAAGCTCAAACGCGAGGCCGAGGCCAAATCCTCTTCAAAAGTACAATGTGACCAAGCACCCCTATGAACCTAGAACCAAAATACCAAAAGACAAGGAACAAGAAACTCTGAATGAAAAAAAAAAGAAATATATCACATAAGCCACACATACACTGGGAAACCATTTTATATAAAACACCACAGGCTGATGTTGGGTTGTTTCATTGAGTTTCGCTTGTTCCAGAGAGGTGCCGCTAGAGCCTCTTCGCGTTCGAATTCTGTCTTAGTTCCTATTGCGCCGAGACCGTCGTCCAGTTCGCCGAGTCCCCAGAGTCGTCCCCAGATTATGGCCGCGTCGGGTCCCGTGGTGTCCGCGCCACCGCAGCAGCAATCGCCGCCGCCGCAGCAGCAGCAGTTTCAGCCGGAGTCGTTTGCGCGGTCGAGTATGGCGCTGCCGTTTACCGGGGGCGAGTTTGTGACGCCGGCGTTGTGCTCCATGGGTGATGTGCCTGTGTCGTTGTCGATGGTTAGTCCGTTGGATGCGGATCCGACGGGGCGGTTGTTGTTTGGGGAGGGCGCGTTTGGGGATGGCGGGTTCTCGTTGGAGGATTTGGATGTTGGGGCGTTGGAGGGAGGGGTTCTGCAGGAGGATTGGTCATGGTTGTCGGAGGATGCGCTCTAACATTAGTGGTGTTGGGGGGTGGGGGGTGTAGGGATGGGCATTAAAAGGGTTTACGATGATGACGACGATGATGAGTGATGATCTTGTGTTTTTACCATTGGGTGGGTTCTTTTTTTCCCTCTTCCTTGGATTTAGCTTGTATGCTTAAGGGGGGTTTACATTCTTTCATGCATATATGTTCGTGCCAGTGCCATAGATTATGGTCAAGTACATATGTCTACGTTGTCGAGACAAATGCTATGCTCATTGAGAAGGATAGGACGTCCAACTTCTATACAGCCGAGGCGAATGCTTGCTACATGATCTATGCCAGGATGTGCAGCGGCCAATAAAAAGACGGATACTTAACAATAGCCAGACCGCTAACCCAAAAATAATGAACCTCAGCTCCAGGCTCCCCAATGCAAATGACAGACATAAAAATATACCTTCCGTGTGCGTATATACATCTGTACAACACGGAGTCTTGCGACTGACTACACCTCCTGGATGTAGTTGGCCGGCACACTTTTGGTCACTCCTCCTCTTTCCACGTCGGCCCATCCGTCCCCGCCGTCTCGGTTGACCAGCACGAACCGGTCGCCTTCCACCATGCTCCATTCCATATCGCTGCGAGCCTCGTAGTCGTACAACGCTTCGACGTACTGCAGCTTCTTAGCGCCCCGACGAGGTGCTACGGCCGGTCCGACTTTCTTACCCACCGCACTACCTGCCAAGGAGGCAGAGGAAGTGGAATAAGTGGATCCCGGGCGTTCAGCCATCCCGGGGCTGGTCGCAGGGGCTGCGGACGCCGCGGGTGCCGCGGGTGCGGGTTCCACGTAAGAGGCTGGGACGAGGCCCTCGGCCGAGCCAGCGCGGACGCGCATCCATCCAGATCCATCTAATTAAGGTTAGGAAGTCAGTAAGGCTTCAACGTTTCTATTGAACATGTAGGAACACTCACCATCCGGTTCAAGAATAGTTACATCATCCCCATCTTGAACGGTTATCTCGTCGGCTCCTCCAGCTTGGAATGGATAGACCATCTTGCCGCGTGGTTCGCTTGGCTTCGTCGATTCAGCTACTGGCGGAGCCTTGACGTATTGCGCAGGGGGTGGAGCTAAGACCCTATTTCTCTTAGGCTTGGTCTCCTGAACAGGGGCTGGAGTTGCCGCCGCTTCTGCCACCGGAGATGGAGCAGCCGGTTCGGTCGGGCTAGCCAACGCTGGCTGGCTGGCAGCGTTGGACAACGACCGGTTGGCACTCACCGCGTACCCAGAACTCAATGAGTTCATCGTATCCTTCCGAGTTAGGGACGGCGCGGCAGATGAACCAGTAGTTGTCGGCTCAAGGTCAAGGTGTGGCGTAGCATTGGCCTGTTCTTGTCGTTCTACTTTGAGCTTCTTCTTCTCTTCCTTACTCTGTTCGCCAGGACATTCTGCGGGGACTTTCATCTGGCATTTGCTGTGACACGTATATCCGCAATCCCTGCAATCAAATCCCTTCGCTGAGAGTCCCCATATCCGCTCCCCACAGAGGTCACAGTTGGTCGGGATCTTAAACGTTTGCGACTTGAAGTTGTGATTCTTGGCACCCAACGATAGATCACCAACTACCGACATGATAGTGGATGTTTCGACCTCGGCAGTGAGCTTCTTCCGCTCCACTTCATGCAAAGCACCCTGCAGGTAGAAGATAGATCGGACTACCTCGACCTCGCTTCGGTTGTCTTTGCCTTGTTGGATGTTCTCGCGGATCCGCTTGGACGTTTCGACGTCCCTGCGTTTCTGGTCGGCCTCAACTCTTAGTTCTCGGACCTGCGTTTTACTCTTGCTGAGAAGGTTGCGCAAGAAGACCTTCGCAGTCTCATCGGTGACAAGCGCTTCGTCATCGTGCCAAACAGGACTAGGCTCAAAGGTCATATTAGGTGGTTCCTGGGACTGGCTGACATTGTGGCGCAGGAACATGAGCGAATCGAGGTGTGGGACATTCCGTGGGATTTCGTTTAGTAGATGGGCCATGTGTTCCATACTCTTAGATAATGAAGATTTTTCCAGTTGCGCCGCAAGTGACCATATTGAATTCAACTTCGATACACGCATTTCGTTGAGGTTTTGCAGGCTCTGGAAACAGTATTAGCTATGCAATTTTCGATTCCCAGGACTGTCTCTCACATCTAGTAGTTCCGGGACGTATTCATGGTAGAAACGTTCCTTCAACTTGTTTGTCACGTTTATGCTGATGAGGTACGTATTCTGCCTCAGTTAGCAACGGCCTTCGGGCAGATCGGTGCTACCAACCTTGACGTTGTTCATTTCCAAGATCTGCTGCTGATATGCGGCCTGTGCCTTGGGTTTACTGTGATCGAACGAATTCTCCATCTTTTTGCGCTTTCCCTCCACTTCTTGACACACCCCATCGTATTTGCCCTTTGCCTTCTTGAGGTCGCCGTAGGCGGCGTCTCTTTCCTTTTCCAGTTTCGCATGAAATTCAACGTGAGACTTTCTGATTTCCTCATATTGCGTCGCAGCTAGTTTCAAAGGTTCCGCAACCTGGACAAGGAGGTTTGTAGCGAACTGATCACGTTCTCCCGCATGCGATTCAACGGTGGTTAGGTGGGTTGTCCAAGTGGTAAGTGAAGCGCTTTCGAGTGAACCTGGAGTCATCGTTGGAGTATCTCCGACGCTTAATGTGCTTATTTTCTTGGCTTTGCGATCCTGGTATTTTCTGCAAAGGGCCGTCAGCTTGGCGGCGTACTCCTTTTCGATGGCGCTCCGTTCCCGGTAGAACTGTTGGATCTCGTCGAGCCATTGTACCCCGTGGGAAACCTGGTCAGAAGAGATATCAGTAAGTGTCGCTGGAGTCAATGGTGCCACGACTGTATTCAGTGAAGCAAGGAGGTGGGAAGTGACCGAAGGAAAACATACCCAATTGTTGACTGGTTTGAACGCATCCTGTTGTAGACTCGCATTAGATTTATCTATCTCATTGTGTCTGTACCATGAGTACCTTTAGTTCCGCTCCAAATTGAGGAGCCACATCGGGTGTTGCCATTATAGATGTGACAGCCCCTCAGAGATCGCGCGCATGAGACTTTTTCAATGTAAAGGACAAATCTTTGGGACGAATATCTGTTAGACTTAGGCAGCTATGATTAGAACTGGCTTAGCCACGTACCTCCACGTGCTGTCTTCTCTTGTGCGACACGAATGATTCGTCGTGACTTCGCTCTGGATATAAAGGAGTGACCAACCGCTAAGCGGATCTGTACCTGGCAATCTATCAGGCTACCTGAAGGGGGCCATGCGGAAGCGGGGAAGATGGCTGGAGTAACGCCGGTGACAATACCGAACGACTTTCTCAGGCCACGTTGGCGGCTCTCGGACCTGCACCGGGGCCAAGATAGGCGTAATATTACGTCATGCCTTACTGTACTGAGCCACATACTTCACCGCCTCCCCTATAGAGTTAGACTATATCCGTCCAGTCGTTCGCCTAACCAGGAATAGTGTGTTTGCAGTATGCTGGGCGGTAGGTGTTGGGTTTTTTGGCTATCGTCACGTCCCTCTTAAGAATATACCTACTAGGCGCATATAATTGCTGCTCTATTACTCTTAGCTTCTGCGTCTGAGGAAGGCTGTCTCAATATCCAGTCTCTACGGAGAGGTCCACTTTCTCTTTTACCCACGCCTCCTGATCGTTCTTTTCCGCTCCAACTAGCTTGCTTTACCCCGCGGGCCGTCTCTACACCGTCTTGATCGCCTCTACCTCGCCGTGACACCCTTTGTTCAATCTTCTGATTCTCTCTATTCCGCAAAACTCCTTCACGATGTCTGCGGAACAACCTGCCGAAACTGCCTCCGCTGGTAACCCTCTGGCAGATCGTATCACGACGGCCGACGGATCGAAGCCTGAAGGTATACGCGTTGTTTTCAATAGCGGCCGCCATACGTGATCCATACGACAACTACTAACATCACCTTTGCGCAGGAACTACTGAAACGACCGACAATGAACAGGCCGATGGCGCTGCCGCTCAGTTGGGTGGCTCCGAACTGAACGAGCCTGACTACACGGTCGAAGTCAAACTCAGCGATCTCCAGGCAGATCCTAACAACCCTCTTTTCTCCGTGAAGAGCTTTGAGGACCTTGGACTGTATGTGAAACCTCGTGCTTTGGATTTGCCATTCCATCTCAGCTGATGACATGCCGATCACTAGGGACCCTCGCATCTTGCAAGGACTCTCTGCCATGAACTTCCGTAAACCCTCGAAGATTCAAGAAAGAGCGCTCCCGTTGCTCTTGAACAACCCTCCTAAGAATCTGGTCGGCCAGTCGCAGTCGGGTACCGGAAAGACAGCTGCGTTCGTCCTCAATGCCCTGAGCCGTGTGGACCTCTCAACAGAACAGGCGCAAAAGACGCCCCAGGCTTTGATCTTGGCTCCAACTCGAGAGCTGGCCCGTCAGATTGTTGGTGTCGTCCAGTGCATGGGCCAGTTCCTGGACGGTCTTAACGTCTCAACAGCCGTTCCTGCCGACACAAACAGTCGCCATTCGAAGATCGAGTCCTCCGTTGTCGTTGGTACTCCGGGAACAGTCATGGACATGATCAGGAAGCGTGTCATGGTTGCGAATAAGCTGAAGGTTCTTGTTTTGGATGAGGCGGATAACATGCTCGACCAGCAAGGCTTGGGCGACCAGTGTATCCGTGTCAAGGCGTGAGTTCCTCGATCTTCCTTTCGTACTTAGCTAGGGCAGTTTCAGCTAACCGTACGCAGTTTGCTGCCAAAGGATATCCAAGTCGTTCTTTTCTCCGCCACTTTCCCCACCCACGTTCACCAATATGCGTCCAAATTCGCTCCGCAGGCCAACGAACTTACGCTGCAGCACGAAGAGCTGACCGTCGAGGGTATCAAGCAACTTTATCTTGACTGTTCCGACGAGGAGGATAAGTATAAGACTCTTGTCCAGCTCTACGGTCTTCTTACCGTCGCTTCCTCTATCATTTTCGTTAAGGTTGGTGGCCCGGCTCATTTCCTAAGTCGCATCTAACAGTTAATAGACACGAGCATCCGCCGCCGAGATTGAGAAGCGCATGGTCGCCGAAGGCCATACCGTTGCATCCCTGACTGGTGGTATTGAGGGCTCTCAGCGTGACGCTGTCATTGACCAATTTCGTGCTGGCCAGGCTAAGGTGTTGATTACCACCAACGTGCTCGCCAGAGGTATTGATGTCTCTACCGTATCCATGGTTATTAATTATGTGAGTCGAAATGAGGACACGTTGCCACCATTGATAGAAATAAATACTAATCTAGTGCCCAGGACATCCCAGAGCTTCATCAACCCGGCGCGCCGGAACGCCAGGCGGACTTCCAGACCTACCTGCACCGTATCGGTCGTACCGGACGTTTCGGCCGTGTCGGTGTCTCCATCTCGTTCGTCTCCAACCGGGAAGAGTGGAATATGCTCAACCAAATCCAACAGTACTTTAACTGCACTATCCAGCGGGTGGATACCAAGGACTGGGACGAAGTTGAGGATATCATCAAAAAGACTATCAAGAACACCCGCGCCCAGGCCCAGTTCGGGCGGTGAAGTCACGGCTTTCATACTTATGTGAAGATTTACGAGGATTTCTTATGTGGAGAAAAGTCCCGAAGAATAATAGATACCAATTGACATGACCATATTCTGAGAAGTTCAATCAGCCTGTAGATATTGTAAAGCGGTCGTAGGTCATCACACCGCCACTATGTCGAATCCCGTAGAACAAATCCCGATGGTCGTCGCTCACGTCGTCTCGCGATGCATTCCTACACTACCGGCTCGTACGGCCCATGAAAGAATGGAGAACTTGTCTGGTTGAACTGACTACGGTAGCTGGCTATGTATTAGGGACGTGAGGGTCGCTTTTGTCAGTAATCCAGTAGTAGTCAAGTACAAGTCACGTGCGCGAGAGCTCTTGATCACTTGACTACTATTCATAGCTATAGCTCATGCAGGGGGTCATAAAAGCATATAGCTCTAAATTGATACAGAGGTCTTATGAGGCATTGTAATATTCTCTCCAGAGAACGTAAGACTACTGGGTTGGCTCGGTCCATGGCTGTAGCATAGATATATATATTCCACAATGAACAGAGTTACGAGTATAATCTAACCGATTCAATACAAACGGAGGTGATCTAATATTGATTGAGTAATAGGCAGTTATCAAGTAATTTCCGCCGATGAGGACCGATTAGGTAGCAGTTTTGGTTGGGTTCTGATGTCGAGTAACGTGGTTCCAGTGTAGCAGTCGACAGGTCATTCCAGATCCTTGGAATGAGGGGGTTTTGATTTGCCGCAACCCCGCGTTGCATCCAGTCCAACATCATCTTGCATTCAGCAGACAGGAGCCCAAGACCCCTTTGGAATGTGTGCACGAGGTGAAATAAAATTCGGTTTCGAGTATAGAGGTAGAGAATTAATATACGATATCTTCTCGAGCTTATCGTTTCTGGTGGAGATGGTGGTATTTATCGGGAGATAAACCAGGAGATAAGTCGGTCACTATCGATAGAGGGGAAACAATGATAAGGCGATACGATACGATAAGGTGCGGAGAGACCAGAATGAAAGAAAGTTCAAGTCAATGATTACAGTACCAATTCACAGGTCACATGCAGTAAGGAGGGAATGCAAGCTACAAAATGAGACAATCTGCTCCTTTCCTTTTTCTTGCTTTTGCCTTTCATATATATCCCTTGGTTTCCCTTTCCCTCCTCCTTTCTTCTTCATCTACCTCCTCCATCTTCATCCCTATCCTAACCACCACCAGCCAATATGACCACAGATAGCCCCGAAACAACCAGGGCTGACGGGACAACCGTCCAGGCCGCTCCTTCACCAGAATCACATTATAGCACACACATTGTCGTAAGTTCGAACTTATAACACTCCACTGCAAATATCCCCTCACACTGATCTACGAACTAGTTGACCACCTATCCCGGGCAAAGCGGTATAGACCCCGTGCCCCTAAACTGGGGTGCAAAAGATGCCAAATCCCGTGGTCCAGTGGTAGTCTCGCGCAGCGGGCCATTGCTGAAACGACGCAATGCAATGGGCGCCCATGGCGGCAGCTACAGCATCTACAACGCCCTGGCCATCGCTGCCGGCGACCTCCCCCCTGACTTCCGTCCGGACTTCAAGAACAGTGAACCCACCTTTAACTTCCCCTGGCAGCCCGCCTGGGCCGACAAAGACAAGATCGTGTCAATGGACCCCTACGGTCACGATATCGTCAACCAATTCCGGGATGAGTTGAACGCCGGTTGGGACATTCGGCCTACCATGGCGGTGACCCGCGCTAACATGAAACTGGCGGAGATTGGAGAGGCAGTACGAGGCGGACAGCTCGACGTGGATGGTTCAATCGTGGTAGACTCCTCGGGTGAAGTCCGGGTGACGAAGGTCGCTGTCGAGCCGGTGTGGTATCTCCCTGGAGTTGCGGACCGATTCGGCGTCTCGGAGCCTATCCTGCGTCGCACGCTCTTCGAACACACTGGTGGGAGCTACCCGGAGTTGATCACTCGGCCGGATCTTAAGATCTTCTTGCCGCCTATTGGTGGTCTGACGGTCTATATCTTTGGACCACCTGAGCGTGTGTCCGATGAGAACGTCAAACTAGCCTTACGTATCCACGATGAGTGTAATGGAAGTGATGTCTTCCAGTCTGATATCTGTACATGCCGACCATATCTGGCGTTCGGTATCCGGGAAGCGATCCGCGAAGCCCAGAACGGAGGCAGTGGTGTTGTTATCTACTTCCGAAAGGAAGGTCGTGCTCTGGGGGAGGTCATCAAGTACCTTGTGTACAACGCCCGCAAGCGTGGTGGCGACACGGCAGACAAGTACTTTACGCGAACTGAGAATATCGCTGGTGTGAGAGATGTATGTCATCACTTCAACTTTAAACTACCTGCCATCACCTTACTGACAATCTATATAGATGCGCTTCCAAGCCCTCATGCCCGACATCCTCCACTGGCTCGGCATAAAGAAGATCGACCGCATGCTCTCCATGTCCAACATGAAACACGACGCGATCGTCCAATCGGGCATTAAGATCCTCGAACGAGTCCCTATCCCCGAAGACATGATCCCCGATGACTCGCGTGTCGAGATTGACGCAAAGATCAACGCCGGATACTTCACGACGGGACGACAGTATACCATGGAAGAGCTGGCCGAGGTGAAGGGACGCGGGTGGGAGAAGTGGGAGGATATCACGGTAAGTCAGACCTTTATCCTTGATTAAGTAACCATCCACTGATGTCTATATAGCATTAAACTGGGTTCAAAACGACATCATATCAAGTTACGAACTGGACGATAACCTATCACGACCTGAATTCCGAATGAGTTCACTAATTAAATATTCATTGCGCCATCGTATCCATAGTTAATTGAACTCTATAAACGAAACTCCTCACCTTGATCTCTGGTATGAAAGTTGTATATGGTCCACACGACCGTAACCGTAACTGTGATATATGATATGTGAATATATAGATTGTCAATCCCACAAAAATCCAGAATGCTAGACCTTTCGCCGTTTTTACGATCTCCGTATCCTCCGGCTTACAGGTGCGATCCCGTTAACTTGGTTATAAGGGGTCGGTTACTTAATCTTTGGACGCTTCATCTAAAGTGCTGTATACTTTACGGAGTAGTCCTCGACGTAGCGCTGACTCCAATCTAAGCGGCGGCAGCTCCCCTTCAGATGTCCACCGTGATAAGATGAATAGGTGGGTTTTCTGGGGGCCATTGTTATTCATTAGTTCGTTCGGCTTCATTCTCAATGACTTAGGGATGGTGGAGAATCTTTGATGTTACCCTGGCTCGCCGCTCTGTACGGAGTAATTGTAACGGCGGTGCTAGTATCACGTGAAGTGACAAGACTTTTTACCGACTACCGACCACATGAATCGCGAGATATTCGCGATTCCCCTATGTATTGAAACGGTTATCCACACAGTATATGACCCTGAGAGCACGCTCATGAGGTTCTGGGGTCGAGTCACGTGATACCCAACATCGGTCTTATTGAAATATGAGGTTTAGCAGCATGCTCGTCGCTATCACCGTCAGCTTTTTATCAACTCTCTGTCAACAAACCATAGGTCGCTTACTTCCTATCAACGTGGACCGTTTCCCTATTTTTTATCAACGAACAGTAATGGATGATCCACAGGACCGGGCCTTCTCATGCCCCACGGGCCCTTCTTTATCGATAACTGAACGGACTGTCTTCGGCACTCTGGGATGTACAGTCTATGGCTATCCCTCCACTGGTGGGATTCTTATCAAAGAGGCTGATCTTCTTGATATGCTTTTTCTATCGCTCCCGCGCTCTCATACATCACAGCGCTCACCTAATACCGACGAAGAAGATAGATTCTGTAATCTTTTGCGCCGAACTGGCGCGACGTTTTGGCCGAGTAAGCAGGATTGGTTCGATGTACAGATGGGCTTAAGGGAGATCACAGAGGAAGAAGAGAAGGTGATGGTATATGGTTGGCCAACAGATAGAGTAGGTGTATGGGTATTAAGATTTCGAAGTACCAGACAACTACCAAGCGATTTTGGGAGAATAAGTTTAGTAATGAATATGGAGGAGAAGATACAGATTATGAGAGAGTATGGCGCTACATTTGTTGAAGATATTACACAGGTGGAGGAACTAAACACGATTTGAGGTCTACTACGAGTAGTCTTGGGATGGGTACTTGTGGAGAGGAATTCCATTATGATACCACATGCAGTGTCGTGGGAGGCTCGACCCGGAGATGGAGTCCCCGCAGCCCATACCAGTTTTCAACTCAAGTGGAGATGTATCTACTCATTCTTATTATCGTGTAAAGGCCAGTCATTGTATATATTCTGACGACCTGGGCAATCCCATGCTGGTCTCATCATGCCGTTATTGAACATTGGAAGGCGAACGGCGTCGAACAGTTTCGAGCATTGATAAAGCTGGGAGGCAAGGAAGGAGGGTTGTATGTCTGAAATCAATCGATACTAGGTTTTTATGGCTCTAATACTAGCTTTAGAATAGCCCTTTCCACTTGTGCTTTCGTTCTTGGGACCCGTGAATTAATAATATAGGGGACAAGGTCTCAGAAGATGTCAACGCTGACCGTAATCTTGGACCGTCCGAATGAACAGATTCCATTCTGGGACGACCTAGTGAATACTGAATTTGTGATCGAACGCCATTTCACACCGCTAATAGTCTTGAAACAATATGGCAAAGAAGTCTGAGTTTAGGAAGAAGTCTGTTTTTTGCAGCCCCGCTGGCCACGCCGATTCCTGAAGTACTATTCATCAGCCGTCCGCCTCGGGATCTCGCAATAGTGAATTGAATTTCACCTAGTCTCAAGATACGCCTCGTTGACCTGCGATGGAGTGCATAGAACTTTTAAGACATGGGCATCGCACGGTGCTGTAACCCGTACAGTTTTTAATCGATAAGAGGATGATGAGCTCCATAATGGCGAACTTTGTGGGTTAGCAATACCGTTGGTTCAGTTCAACGTTGGTCAGATAGTCCGATAATCTCGAGTGTTATCGGTTCTGCGACCCAAGGTCTTGCGTCCCAGTTACTCCCAGAGACATCTAGGAGCATTCACCGAGCACTCCATACACGCACCTGGGCGCTCACCCCACAACCCAGTGCTGGTCTCTGAGAACAAAGCAGCACCATGTCGGGCCGTATCCGGAAATAGAAATCCTAATACTGCTGGCGAAGAGCTACGTAGATGTAGATATAATCGTATATAACTATACCGATGTACAAAGAAGATGATACACCAACGACCGGCAACACTTCCGACACAAATCCTCCACCCCAGATTTCCAAATCCCCATTCCAACGTCATAGAACCAGACCCTAAAAACAACATTCAGGCCAAACCACCCAGTAGAAACCACGAGTTGGAGATCTCGGCCCAAAACTCCGTAGATAGTGGACGATAAGCGGGCAAAATCTCGGTATTGCATCCCGAGCACGGAAACTTTTCCTTCATTCCCCGCTTTGCGATGAATATATAAGATCTCATTATCCTCAGAATAATATTAAGACAATTATTAAAATATCTCATATATTGCTACGTTTACTATCTTTACCTTCTACATTTATTATAAAATTATAGAACATATTTTTGACTTCCCGAGGAAGAACGAAAGAAAAATGGGCTCCCACGTCACCCCGCAACCCCACGTCCCCAAAGCCGGGGTATGGTGTCCCGCCATTACATTCTTCGACCACAGCACCGACACAATCGACTTCGACGCACAAAAGAAATACTACTCCTACCTATCCAAGACCGGACTAGCAGGTCTAGTCATCCTCGGCACAAATTCCGAGGCCTTCCTCCTCACCCGCGAAGAGCGCGCCCAATGTATCGCTGCCGCTCGCGAAGCCGTCGGTCCCGATTTCCCGCTCATGGCGGGTGTGGGCGCCCACTCCACAAAGCAGGTGCTTGAGTTAGCGCATGATGCTGCGGCTGCGGGTGCGAATTACTTGCTTGTTCTCCCGCCGGCGTATTTCGGAAAGGCGACGACGCCGGCCGTTGTGAAGAAGTTCTTTGCCGATGTGGCGCGTCAGTCGCCGTTGCCGGTTGTTGTGTACAACTTCCCTGGGGTGTGTAATGGGGTTGATCTTGATTCCGAGACTATTACGGCTATTGTGCGCGAGTCTGCTGCCAACCGGGGAGATGGAAAGAGCAATGTGGTGGGTGTGAAGTTGACTTGTGCTTCGGTGGGTAAGATTACGAGGTTGGCGGCCACACTTAAGCCGGAGGAGTTTGCTGTTTATGGCGGGCAGTGTGATTTCTTGATTGGAGGGCTTAGTGTTGGATCTGCTGGGTGCATTGGGGCGTTTGCCAATGTGTTCCCCAAAACTTCGGCCAAGATTTACGAGTTGTATAAGGCCGGGAAGGTGGCGGAGGCTTTGGACTTGCAGCAGAAGGCGGCGCTAGCGGAGAGTCCCTGCAAGAGTGGCATTGCGTCTACTAAATATGCTGCCGCGATTTACTCGGCGCCCTTGGCCGGAATTGAGGGGGCCGAGGAGAAGGCGAAGCCGAGGACGCCGTATGAGGAACCCGGAGAGGGTGCGAAGAAGACGGTGAGGGAGTTGATGGACTCGGTGGCCAAGCTTGAAGTTAGTATCTAGTAATCCGGTGGATATGCGCGAATTTAGGTGAACTCAAATAGGAAGCTCGGGTTATCTCCACGAGGCCCTCCCGAATGTGTATAGTGTGCTGCTTTTGGTAGTTATATTGTGATAGACCCAGTGTACTTCGTTCATCCAATGATTAAAAATCGGAGAGTCATGGTTTCGTGCGAGTGGAATGTTTCCCATGCTTTCAAAATGCCTCTTCTCCACGTGGGGGAAATTTCGCCGAAACGTCTCCGAGCGAACCCCATGGTTCTAGTGAGATGGTGGTAGCAACCATTTCTGTATAGGCTGGGCATCCGGCCTCAATTGCACATAGCTAGGTTAATAAGTAAACTGGTGTCTGGTGAAGGTGAGCCACAACTTGATATGGATTTGTATATGAGCAAGCTAGCTCTGGAACCAATGGCTAATGCCCATTATTGTACTCAAACTAGCACTGCATTCGCCCAAAACTGTATGTTTCTAGAATAGGCAATTCCTGGCCGCAGTTACTCCACTGAAGAAGAGCTGCTGTGGACTTAGTTATTTGTGGGGTGTGAAGAGGAAATCCCCCGATAAATCACCGGCGGTAAGGCCGTTACTTCGGCTCCCCGCTTCCAGCACGACACTTCTCCGGCCGGGGTAGCAGTGCGGGAGCTATCACTGCAAGCACAGGGTAGATGGCAGTTCTTCGAAAATGTCATACCTAAACAACAACATTGAATGAGACAATGGGGTTTAAAACGTCGAGAACGAGCAGATATCCGTCCAGGAACCCGGCCAGTCATAACCAAAATATGAAGTACCTTAAGGCATTATCCCCACACTAGTTCTTAAGTCAACGCCTTGGCGCTTTTAGGACAGTGGGAATTAATTTTCTCGGATGCATGACGTGGGTATGCAGTCCTGCTAACCAGCAATCGCAGTGGTCAGACCGTCTGACATCCACATATGGTTGAACTGAGTTCTCGGCTTCGTCCACTTGGAGCCTTGGAACCTCAAGGCCATGGAGCCTAGCCTTTCCATAAGAGAATGCCATGCATGCATCGCCGTCAACGGGGAATTTTGACGAGGGGAATCGGGTATAAATACCCCCGTCACGTCCCTCCGACAGAACGAATCCCAGAATTGCAACCCAGGCCGCTACCCATAGCTAATGCAAGAGACCTGACGAGATGCATATTAAACCATTCATCCTTCCTGCCCTTGCGGCAGTTGCGCAAGCTGCCAGCTATTCTGGAGACCTTCGGCCTCAAACTCACTTCTCTCCACCTTCCAATTTCATGAACGACCCAAACGGTCTCTTCTATGATAACAAGAGGGGCGTGTATCACTTATACTATCAGTGTGAGTCTGTTCGTGTCACTCAAACCATGCACGTGTAATAATGTGTGAATAGATAATCCTACAGAGACAGTAGCTGGGAATCAGCACTGGGGTCATGCCACCAGCCCTGATCTATACCACTGGACGAATCAACCTATCGCCCTCGCTGGGGATAAGCCTGAGGAGTATATCTTTTCAGGCTCTGCTGTGGTGGACAGCAACAACACCTCAGGATTCTTTCCCGATCAGGACGATGGCGTCATAGCCATCTACACAGTAGATACCCCGACACTGGAAACACAGCACATTGCTTATTCTCGCGACGGTGGATACACTTTCACCAAGTATGAAAACAACCCGGTCATCGACATTGGCTCGAAGCAGTTCCGTGACCCGCAGGTGGTGTGGCATCCTGAAACTCAGCAGTGGGTGATGACTATTGCCTATGCGCAGGACTTGGTCATTGGATTTTATACCTCGCCCAATCTCAAAGACTGGACGCATGCATCTAACTTCACCCAGGAAGGGCTGCCGGGTGACCAATTCGAATGTCCTAACTTGGTCAAGTTTGCGGTGGATCGCGCTGTGTCTGAGGAGACAAGCAAGTTCGTGCTTTTCATTTCTGTGAATCCTGGCGCTCCTCTTGGAGGTTCGGGAACGTTTTATGTGGTTGGCGATTTCAACGGCACCCATTTCACCTCGGAAGTTGCTCAGGAGACACTTTTTGATTTCTCCAAGGACAACTATGCGGCTCAGTGGTATTCTGGCATTCCTGAGAACGAGCCTCCTGTCTCCATCGGGTGGGCTAGCAACTGGGACTACACCGAAGAAGTCCCCACTGGCCCGCTCGAAGGCTGGAGGAGCGCCATGACTTTACCTAGAGCGCACACCCTAACCAAGGTCAACGGAGTCTGGACTGTGACTCACAGCCCGTTTGAGGGCCTTTCTGCTCTTAAGGGCAGACAGCTTGTGAGCAAGAGTGTCCACTCTGGGGACGTGAAAGCAAACTTCTCTGGGGTCCCATCAAATGCAGTATATTTCGACGTGACACTGAAGGGCATCGATGTTGCCAAGCCTACTGGACGCGTGAACTTCAACTTCACCTCCTCTGCATCGGGCGAATTCCTCGACGGAGGGGTGTCCCTGGATGATAGTTCTTTCTGGATCAGCAGAGCTGGAACCCATCTTTTCACGATTGAAGATAATGGAAATTATACATCATCTTCTACAACCACTATCTCCTCATTTGGCAACGGCACATTCAGCTTCTCGGGCGTTATTGACCGCTCTGTGTTTGAAGTCTTCCTTGGTCAGGACGGGATCCAAAGCGGAACCATGACTTTCTTCCCAAGCTCCCCACTCGATACCTTGGCTGTTTCCGCAGAGGATCTCGGTGATCGGGCTAGCGTTAGTGTTAAGGCTTGGGGTCTTCAGAGCGGCTGGAACTCAACAACAGCTAGTAAGAGGTTCCGCGCCTGAGTCGGCTGGCTCTTAGAGTGTCTCAGTTCATGATGCATGATTGTAAAGTTATTGCATGGATGTATAATTGAATATTCAATGTTAGAATTGATTTCCCATCGATGGTCTCCAGTTTGTACTTCGTACACCATAAAGTTAACAATACTCCGACTCCGTACTTTGAGTGGATATGGTCAATTGAGGGGCACTCTGCATTAGTTCTTGCGGTCCAGAGCGCCGAGCAGCACCAAAATAAACGGCATGATGTCAGGTCACGTGCCAGGGGAGGACTTCATTGGCCGCCTTAGGCGAAAGGTAAGATTACATGGTTCAACAATACAGCCACTTAGCCGGCAACGATACAGGTACCCAGCTCAGTAATACCGTGACCGCCTGTCGGTTTGCCGGAACAGCAGTGTCCCGCGATCATACGACGCTTAGCACCGAATCTTGGCCGAGGGTCAGTCGCCATCGCTGTCAGGCACCACTTTGTCCTTCTTCCAACCATGTGCAGAACGGTGACCAGGTGACTGCTCTGCGACGTGGTTTCCAATAATAAATCTATTATCACTCTATCCTTGTCTCTGCAGTGGCGAACACATAGAGAAAAGAAACAACAAGAAACGAAGAAGGGAAGGAGATCTTATCTGCTGGGGCAGCGCGTTCTAACTGTGGCTCGTACCGTTCCATGTGAGAGGGTCTAAGCCGCGTACTCAACCACCCAACGCCGCCTCGATAAGATCTTGGGAAACACTAATTTTCGGCTCGTTTTCTTTTCTGTTTGTCAAGACCCCAACGTGACTGACTAGTTCAATTTGTCTGTCATGACGGACAGCTGCAACTTCTGAAGTTGATCACTCCTTTCACAACTTGACTCTCACATCAATTGCCACCCAATATAGCCTCTCTCTCCTTTTCGCTCCCTTAAAGGGGTCTCTCTATTATCGCCCCCCCAATCATTCTCCACAGCTCAAATTTTAGCGCGTTCGGTTCTGGCTGATCATCAATCACCTTTCAACTCTAACCCGCCACTAGCCGGGTTTTGTTCCCTTTGCCTGAGGTATGCACACCCTAGGTTACACTACCTGGTACTTTTGTCCAGAGGAACCATTCACCCTTCTGCTCCCACCTTCGTTGTCAATATCCGATGGTTAATAGGAGCCAAGGCTTGTTTCGCGATAACACACATACACCACAAACGGACTCATAGCCATAGTGGCTTGATGGTCCAGACCCTGGCGGCTGGACACAATGGCTATGCCTGGCATGGGTAGCGATTTCCAGCTCTTTTCCCCCGCCCAGTCTTCGGACAGAAGAGAGTCGCAGGCGGACTCCATGGCGTTCCCACAGTCGTCCCCGGAGGATTCGAGCCAGGATTGGACCCAATGGATGAGATGGGATGACCACTCCTTCCCAGAATCCACCAACGAAATTACCCAGTCGCCCTTCGATTTCTCATTCACCTCGCCCGGCACCTCTATCGGCAAGCAGAGCCTTGGTGCTGTTCAGAAGTCCGAGTCCTCCCCAGATGTTTCACTCGATTGCGTGACGAATCTTCCGTTTGACTCCCTCCTGGGCCAGGATGGTAGTGGCGGGCTCCCCCCTCATCGAAGTTCAAATGCTGGCACAGACATACAGTCTGCCCAGTCGACCACATCTGGATCGCCTGTGTCTCTAGCAGGTGCCAAACGCAAGTCCGGTAGCGATGACGATGGATCAACTGTTAGCGGCTCAGCTCCGCTCGGAAAGAAGATGCCTTCGAAGAAACGCGCGCACAATGTGATCGAAAAGCGATACCGAGCCAACCTGAATGAGAAAATCGCCGAGCTCAGAGATAGCGTCCCCAGCCTTCGGGCTTCGAGACATCTGGTCGACGAAGACGACGGGGAGGGTGTCACGCCAGCCAACAAGTTGAATAAGGCCTCTATCCTTTCCAAGGCAACCGAGTATATTCGACATCTGGAAATTCGTAATAAGCGACTGGAAGATGAAAATACTGCTCTCAAGAATAGACTACGACAATTAGACAAGGCCGTCGATCAGAATGTGACATCTGCGGCATCAGTTTCTTCACCGAGCAATTACACCGAGTCTGGTGCCAGCTCCTCACCTAGCGTCTTCTCAAACGCCGAGGATGTTTCCAGTGATCCCTCTCCGACCTCTCTTCATCCCCCAGAGGGTATGATCAAGGTGCCCGATGCCTTCAAGCGCATGCGGGCTGCGGCTCCGAGAGACGAGTCTTGGTCACAGTCTTACATCCAATACCCAAGCAGTGGTAATGCATCCCCTCAGCCGGGTAGCCGCAAACGCTCTCACTATCCTAATAAATACATGCTGGGCGCGCTTGCTGGTCTTATGGTCTTCGAGGGAATGAGTTCAGAAAAGAAGACAGAGTCGACAGCAAAAGGACTCTTGGCTATCCCAGTCAACTTTTTCAACAACCTGCAACTACCACCGGCCGGATATTGGGTTGCGTGGGCTCGGAGCTTCTGGTATTCATGGCACGCTCGGGCTATTTCCCACTTTCTAATCCTTGCCACTCTCATCGTCGGCAGTGCGTTTATTGTTTTCGTGTATCTTTTCAACTCCGGCGGGCCTGGGCTTCAGTACTCTTCCAAATCAGCTTCTGCCACGCTATCGTCCAGCAACTTCCGACGTCAGGCTTGGCTGACTAGCATCCAGCGGGTTGGAGTACCCCGACATAGGTTCTTCCACGAGTGGTATGTTGTGACGTCGAGATGTTTTGAATACGTCTTGCGTTGTCTACTCGGATGGAAGCTCTACTCGTGGGCCACAGGAATTACCGAAGAGGATGAGAAGGGCCGAGTGAAGACATGGGACATCGCGATCGATGCTCAACTGGCTGGAGGCGACGCAGAGGTTAGCAAAAGTCGTCTCGTTTTGACCATTTTCGCTGCTGGTACCCTCCCTCGAAGCCCAATGCGAATGATGCTTAAAGCTTTCCATGTTCGCATTTTGCTTTGGCGCGTGGGCGACCCAGGTTCTTGGACCTTTAATGTCTCCAACGACGTTGCGCGTAGCCTGGCACGGTACCAATGGGACCTTGCTCGGAAAATGAATTCGTCCCTGCCAGAGGACCACCCGGATGCCCTCCCAAGTCATCTAGCTGCCTTACTCGAGCTTGATAGTGAGGAGGTCATGATTGACAGTGTCATCCAAAGAGCCGCAAATCTCACCTGGAACCGTCCCACCCAAGAAGGGACGGATGGCGATGAAGCCTTACTTGACGTGGTGGAGGAGGATCCTGCTATCCAATCCTCGTTGGATGCGCTTGCTGCGTGGTGGTCTAGCCATCTGTTACAACGAGCCCTCCTGAGATACTTCGAGGCCAGTGCTGGCGGCCAAGACAGGAGGAAGAGCCGCGATGCTTTCAAATCCAAACTTAGAACAGCTCTCAATGTAGCCCCTCAGCCGTCGGCGGCGCATACGCGTGCTCTGGTCATGCAAGCTGTTTTCTTCGAACAAGATCGCGTTGCGAATATCAACATGGTTCTTGCAGCTCTGCCCAAGGACAAAGGAAAGACCAAGAAAGCACAGGCTTCAAACTTCCTCGACTCTTCTCTCCCCGTATCTGTCCGTGATGAGATCAATATTGCCGTGCGGTGTGCAATGATTGCGGCCATCTTCACAGCACGGACCACCGGGGATACCTCTCTCCCCGCTTCCTTCACGATGCAGAAAGCCATTTCTTGGTTTAACCAGCTACCTTTGGACCCCGTTGAGCTAACTCTCCTTGGATTCGCCGCTACCTATCATCTTATGCACGTTTTGGCCTCAGATACCGACTACATGAATTCGTCCGATTCCTCAGTTCCCTCTTCTCCTGTTTCTAGACATCGATCCTTGTCTGACGATGAGTCCGACAGACCAGCGCCATCCTACAACCCGAAATGCTCGCCTCTGATCCCCAATCTAAGTCGTGTGGCTTCAGAGCTATCGTACTGGGCGAAGAACGCGTATAACCCGGCTTTCTATGGATTTACTTCTCATCTCGTCGGAGTTGTTGACGCAGAGTGCAAATCCCTGTGCCATAGCGCGGGGGTCGATTTGGTCGACTATTCTCGTATCCAAGAGGAGCGCAGTAAGGCTATACAGAGTAAGGACAACAAGAAGAAGCCACGCAAGAAGTCAAATGAGGATTCGCGACAAACCAGACGGGCGACCTCTAATAGCAAACCAGCCCAATGCCCCAACCCGGAAAGTTCGCGTGAGGTTGAGGCTTGAAAATACGGGGTCTACCTTCGTATGCATGCATTACGGTTGATGTCTCTGTCTAAGGGTTGGTTTATCTCATGACTTGTTACTTAAGGGACACTTGGTATCACGCGATGTGCTACTTCTGGTATTCGGGTGTATTTTGTGAGTGATGGAAAATGGGTATCAGGATATATACAATAACTATCGGTCCATGGCGTTTTTTCGGTTGATCTCCGGCCTGTTTTATGTATCTTCCCTCCGGCGTAACAAAAAGCCGAATTAGACCAAAGCAGTCCCTCTCCTATTTGGTTGTTTGCCTGTGTATAATGCCTAATAACATGTGCGGCGTGCAAGTCACTGTTCGAATATCTCGATTTATTCTTTCGCTCCCGTCGACCCGGACCCGTTCGTTGACGTTCTCATCAGGGAATTGATGTATTTTTAACTTTGCTAGGGATCGACGATGTTCCCGGATCGAGTTTGAAGCTACGCCGCATGCGGCCTGTGTGGCTGAAAGTTTAAGCCACGCGGCGATCAGGGTAAGTTAAGCTTCTGTACCTGCCACCTCGTATAAGGCTGACGCAAACTGCTCTCCAGTCTGTATCGATCGTGTGATTGTGATCCTGCTTGGACTAAATGACATCTCAGTGACGTTCAAGTTTACCATGTAAACACAGCTTGGGCAACGTTTACCGGCATGTCGTCAGTGCAGCAACCGTGCCATATTATCTTCCAGGACAGGAACAAGGATATGAGCTGCACTATGCTTGCTGTCTTGACTGACGGCGGGGCACATGGGACCTCGAACGCTTCTATCATGAAAGGACTCATGACAGCTACTTCGTCATCTTGAAAGCCGAATAAAACCCGCGCCCCTTGGGAACTCCCATGGTTACCTCAGGGACTTGCGCAACAGAGGAAAGTCTAAATGTACAAAACATCATAACGTTACAATAATATATGGAGCCCTTTTTACTTCAAAGATACACCTACTTGCCGAAATAATAGCCGCTTTCACCTTTACGCAATCTTCCCGTGGTGTCCGGTTCATGACGTTGATCTCCCATTTGTAGGAAGGCTCTAGTCACAACATTCTGGCCGTGAGTCAATAGAAGCCTAAGGCTTTTCTGTGCCTACGCTGCCTAGATAGTACCAGTTTCAGTTGACTTAAGCTTGATCACCAGTTTAAATCCCATGGCAGGCACTGCCACGTGTGGGAATGAAGGGATGGTTTCCTCATGACAAATCCATGTCGGCAACTCTCCTACGTCATCGTCCTAAATTTCAGGCTCTACGAAATAAAAGCTCGCTTAGAAGATGTGTGGTAGCTCTTGCAGAATAGATCGTCGAAGCCCCGGGTGGTTGCGGATGGCGGGTTGAGACCCTCAGCTTTCTGTATATCCGTTTGCGGCGCCGTGGTTTCATCCGCCCAGTTAACTGCAGATCCACCTCGTGCATCCGACCAACGGACAAAGTAATGACTTTATTTGTTGAACTGATTTTCAAAAATTGAGTCTATGTCGTCAGTCTGTTGATTTGCTGAAGGTACAGGCGGGGAAACAGCAGCACCCCTCTCAGGCCCAGACCACTGGGTACACTCTTCATTCCAGAACTCCGTTCCCCACATTCTTGGTTGTAATGACCTTCACTGTTCCCGATTTCTAGCTGACTTACTAGAATGCGGGTCTAACCTGTCACGGTGCGGTCCATGGATGACTTAGGCTAACGGCAAGATGGATGACGGCATCGTTAAATATATGCCGTGCACAAGACCCGTGTGTGATGGCAGCGCAAACCCATTGTTCTCGTGCCTGTATATTTATCTTGCTGTAGACAGCCATCATAATCCTTCTGGTACATGTCCAGCTTGAAGGGAGGCGTCAACGCTGACTCGAGGTGGTTGTGCGGCTTAAGCAGTCCTCTTTGATTCTCATACTCAAGTTTCAACTTAAATCCAGCAGTTCTGAGACATGGGAGTAGATCAGATAGGGCCGGGGAAGCAACACACCCGATATGACCACCCTCCTATGAACCCTGCGCTGGCCACGCCTCTGTATGTCCTTGGGGGTTTTTTTGTTGTCTCATTCCTCAGCCGCTCTATCATAAGGCTACGACACCATCGACGTCTGCGTGAGATCCTCCGAGAAGATAAACAAGAAAAGTTCGCTCGAAACGGCGCTCTTTCGGCGTTTTTCAACAAACATGTCTTTTACGCACCGTTATGGTCGCTTCGACACAGTCGCGAGTTTCGCCTCCTGGGCCGGATACATATGGGGATAGTCCCACTACGGCTGGAGGCTGTTCTACTGCTCACCTACTTCGTGCTGAACATCATCTTCTTCTTTGTGCTTGCAAACTGGTGGTCGGGTTATGAGGAGACCATGTACCAAATCAAATATGCCGCTGGCCACCTTTGTGTGATGAATCTGCCCGCCCTTGTTCTCACTGCTGCTCGTAACAACCCCCTTATCCCAATGCTAGGGTTGCAGTTTGACACATTCAACCTGATGCATCGATGGATTGGTCGTCTCATCATCGGCGAGGCCGTAGTTCATATGGCCTGTGTGGTAGCCGGGGAGGCGAAAGAAAGTGAGTAAACTCTGCCGTCTGGCTTGATTTGATTTGAAGACTAACCGGTATGTAGTGAGCATGTCGAAGGTGACCCATCTTCTCTGGAACACACCCTTCTTTATAGAAGGATTTGTTGTAAGTCTATGAGTGGAACTCAACTTGTTGCATATGATTTAACGGGTCGGGATGACGATAGGCTCTGATTGCGTTCATGGTGATATTGTTTCAGTCCACATCCCCTATTAGACATGCCTTTTACGAAATCTTCCTTCATCTGCATATTCTACTTGCAATAACGTCATTTGTGGGACTCTGGTATCACCTTCGTGGATTGGTTCTCCAACGTGTTCTGCTGGTCACACTCATTCTTTGGGGCCTTGATGTAAGTCTTTACCACTCCATTCCTCCACCTAAACCGCGATTCTACCCACTCTATGTGTCCCCTTGCTCCTGTTTTGTTCCTGTAGTTTTAGAATTCATCGAAGTCAAGGCTGACATCGCTTAACAGAGAATTGGGCGTTTGGGAAGTATTATCTGGCGCAATTTTGGGAAACAACGTACAATGGCTACTGTGGAGCTTCTTCCTGGCGATGTAGCTCGCGTTGATGTAGCCCTGGCGCGGTCATGGACATTCAAACCCGGACAATACATGTATCTCTACATGCCTTCGCTGGGGCTCTGGACGTCGCATCCCTTCTCCGTGGCATGGACAGACGACCGAACAAATTTGACCGAAAAGCGTGGATCCAATGATTCACTCAGCATCTTGTTGGGAGGCCCGAAGCGTGAAGTCATGTCCTTCCTGATCAAGCGACGGGACGGATTTACAAATAAGCTGCTCGAGAAGGTTACCAAGTCGATGGAGGGAAAGTTCACCGCGTCCGCTCTAGTAGAAGGTCCTTTCGGTATGTAGCGGATACGCTATTATTAGTAGGTTATACTGATTATCTATCTAGGCGGTCTCCATTCTCTATCTTCTTACGGGACAGTTCTTCTGATCGCAGGCGGTATTGGAATCACACATCCAATGTCTTACTTACATGAGATCTTGAGTGGATTTTCGCAGAAGTCAACCGCTGTTCGGAAGGTCAGCCTGATCTGGGTCATCCGCAGTATTGGTGAGTTTGGGCCACACCGATCAAAGAAACCTTCACTGACGTTCTTCTAGACCATCTGGAATGGATCCAGCCGTGGATGACGTCTCTTATGAACCATCCAGCGCTGCAAGTACCGAACGAACAAAAAAGCCACACCTACTTTCAATTCCCAGAACTATCTCTCTCTATCCAAATATACTTAACGTTAAGTGAAAGCACAGACGAGTACTCACTCGACGAGAGCCCTTGGACCAATTCCGCACCACCAAGCGTACCAATCAGTATGGTCTTCGGCAAGCCATCCTTCGACCAAATCCTAGAAGGCGAGAAGACACAACAAGTAGGGGCGATGGCAGTCAGCGTGTGCGGACCAGGCGGGATGGGCGATGACGTCCGCAAATGCGTTCGGGATAACCAGGGGACGCAAACTATAGATTTATACGAGGCGTCGTTCTGCTGGTAGATTTATATATTTCCTTTCTTTTGCTTCCTCACTTAGCTTATCAGTATCGATATTACTGAGATATCCTGCTTCTAGCTACAACTTAGACTCTACACTGAATATAAATGTTGCTGATACCCGCTGGTGCACGTGCACTGCATAGTTGGTGCTGACTTGGGCAATTTCAAAACCCCTTATAGACCTTCATAGGGCAATTACGCCCGTGTACCACAGCTGATCTGCAGGATGTTCAACCAATCAATCTGTGACAAGGAATCCAGCTTCCCCTCACAGCAAGTAACACCCCATATGGGGGAAAACAGCTCCCAGCAGCAGCGGTGACGGCAATACGACTCGGATTTCCGCAGCGTCGGCAATCGGGTTTTGACCGACGGCAATTGACACCCCGGAAGTATAAGTATACCAACAACAGAAGAGAAACGCAGAATACAACCTCAATTCCTGTATTAAAAGAGAATAAAAAGAAATAAGATAAACAGCATCAAATCACCACAAATCGCCAAACCCAAAGAGCTCCTAGAAAGAAAAATCACCCAAGAAAAGATCAAAAATGCCCCAATTCCGCATTCTCCACATTGGCGACAACATCAAATACAACCACGATGTCTACGCCCGCTTCAGCTCCGAATTCGAAATCATCCAACCCAGCGCCGAAGAGCGCGAAAGGGAAGAGTTCATGCGGGCCCTGAAAGAGCGTCGCTGGGGGGACTTCCATGCCATCTTCCGGCCTTTCTGGAACACGGGGGGCGAGATGGGGCGCTGGGATCGAGAGTTGATTCCGCTTTTGCCTAAGAGCGTGAAGATCATGGCTTCGGCCGGGGCCGGGTATGACTGGGCGGATGTGGATGTGTTTGCTGAGCATGGTATGTCTTCATTCATTTATTTCCTGTTTGGCTTTTTACTTGCCTTTTCCGGGAATGGTTGTACCCCGGTTAAGGCCGAAGAATGTACTGTATTTGGGGATACTGTCATATTGTGGGGTAAAATGACAAAACCCATACGTGTGGGGAAAACAGACAGCCAGACAGACAGAAAAGACAGCCAGCTAATAATGAATAAAATAACAGGTATAATCTACTGCAATGGCGCCGCCGCAAGTTCGGAATCCGTGGCCGACATGACCATCTTCCTGATCCTGTCGGTCTTCCGCAACCTAGCCTGGTCCCACCAAGCCGCCCACTCCGCCAACCCGCAAGCCTTTGCCGACGCCCACAAAAACTCGCCCCTCACGGCGCGCAACCCACGCAACCACATCCTGGGCATCATCGGCCTAGGCCAAATCGGGTACATGATCGCCCAGAAGGCGCACGCCGCCTTCGGCATGAAGATCGCCTACCACGATCTCTTCCGGAAGAGTCCCGAGCAGGAATCTCGGGTCGGCGCGACTTACTACAAGGATTTGGAATCGTTGCTGGCTGATGCGGACTGCGTGGTCGTTGCGACGCCGTTTGCCGGGAAGACTTTGCTGACGCTGGAGCGGTTTCGGCAGTTTAAGAAGGGGGCGAGGTTTATTAATATTGCGCGTGGGTCGTTGGTGGATGAGGAGGCGTTGGTGCAGGTGCTTGATGAGGGTCATTTGGCGGCGGCGGGCTTGGATGTTCATGCCAATGAGCCGTATGTGCATCCGCGGTTGGTGAAGCATCCTAGGGTTATGGCGATGTCGCATAATGCGGGTGGTACAGTGGATACTCATATTGGGTTTGAGAGGTTGGCGATGGAGAATATTGAGGGCTTTTTGTTGAAGGGGAAGGCCTTGACGCCGGTTAATGCCCATTTGTTGAAGAGTAAGAGTTCTTTGTAGGTTTTTATTTTTGGATATACCATTGTTTATGTGGGTTTTATATACAGTTCTGTTCTTAGCAAAATTGGATTGAAATGAATTGTGACCGTTTGTCTTGAAGGAGCACTAACAACAGCTAGGAATGGTATTGTAAACAGATCTCTAGGACTACGTCCCAAAGAGCTTGAGAATGCCCTGATGCGACTTTCTAACTAACCTTTCTACTGGTGTTTCCAGCAGATTGAGAATAGCTTGATCTCCGGTATTAATAGCATAAGTTAATAATGCCAGACTATACTTATGCGCTTGGTCAATTTCAGCGCCCCTCTTAAGGAGCATGTTGACAATGTCGACTCGATTATTAAAGACAGCATGGGCCAATGGCGTCATACCATCCTGATCCTTTGTGTTAATGTTGGCGCCATTATCCACCAGTACTCTTGCAATATAGGCCCTATCACAAAACGTTGCACGGAACAATGGTGTGTAACCACACTCATCCTTTGCGTTGAGATCCGCACCCTTATCAATCAGTCTCTTTACCATAGCCACTTCATCAGCACGGATAGCATAGAACAATGGTGTGTAACCATACTGGTCCTTCGTGTTAATATCAATGCCCTTCTCAATCAGTATGTTGGCAATAGACCAGTTAAAACCACGGGCAGCATAGATCAGTGGTGTGTCACCATGCCGGTCCTTTGCGTTAACATCGGCCCCCTTATCAATCAGCATCCTGACAATATCTTCATGCCCAGCATAGCTGCCGTGGACCAATGGTGCTTTCCCACTCGAACCAGCTGCCCTAGCACTAGCGCCTTTATCCAACAGCAGCTTGACTATAGCAGTATGCCCATTTTTTGATGCCAAGGCTAGGGGCGTATCTATCACCTTGTCATCAACCTCAGTAGTAGCACCTCGCTCAAGCAGAAGATTGACATAATTCTCAAGACCATTCTCAGCAGCCCACGATAGTGGCGTCTGGCCATTCGAAACCGCGTTCAAGGCTGCTGCAAGATTGGTCCGCGTAAGCAACAACCATAGATAAACCTCTACCCTTGGGCTACCCCAATCGATGCTCTGTGTCATCTTAGGATCAGGATAAATATGGGGCGGCGCAAGGTTATTGTATTCTTTGGAGTCTCTTGGGCTTTTGAAACGAGTAATGCGACCACTTTCAATACACATCCTTGTCATACGATATTGGTGTGTGTGATACCTTTTGAGATCAAGATGGCGAAAGTCATCACAATAAACTCTCTTGAATCGCTCCAACTTAAATGCCAAAGAGGTGTCACGCACAAAGACGGCGACCGACGTAGCCTCCCCACCCAATTTCTTGCACTGTAAAACAGCCAGCCCCAGTCCAACCTGCTCTAGGCCTATGAAGCAAAGATCGAGATGAATACCCCTGCCACTGATAATCAAAGGGCTACTGAAAGTATCAAATGTCTCGCATGGGACAATATCATGGGAATCAAGAAAGGCAGCAGGAGACGGAGCAAGAAGTCCAGCGCGAGTATCAGACGATTTCCAAGCAAATAGACTATGGTCTTCTGAGATGCGTAGAATCTCTTCCTGGAGTCTAATAAAAGCCGCCTCTCTTTCCCCATAGATTAGCGGCATATTGACGCCAAAGAGCCCCATTAAGCAATACGCACGATCCTCAACTCTAGATGTCTGTCGTTCCGCCGCCCATGACATTTTCTGTGCAGTGCTAAACGTATCAATATCTTTCTCACCCCAGAGGATGCTGTCAGGTATGGGAGTACATTCAGATATTTGTCTTGCGAGGCTCCTCTTATCACCTAACCTCTTCCAGTTCCCGTCAAAGAATATCATGTACCGCGGAGCAATAAGCTCCTGGAGAGTCCATCCCCTGGTAAACCACCTACTTGCTTCGAATGGTATATGCGGTACGTCAGAGAGATATGCATAGCATACCTTGGCTTCTTGGTACCAGGCGAACATGGAGTTAATTGCCTCCGATAGCTCTGCGCTGCTTGTTTTGTCGATGCAGCATGTGTCTATCCAAACGTATTCATACCCCATCTTGCGGGCCACTGAACAGCATTGTTCGATCTTCTTATAGCCCATTGAGGAACTTACGCTCGGCTCATTGATATTCTGCAGAGTAGCCTCGTCTGGACCCCAAGTATGGGAAAGGATTGCATATGGCAGACCTCGGAGTTGCTCGTCGGTGAATAGCTTAACCACGAAGTTGCCGGCTTCGGTCTTCCTAGTTTTGAGGAGACGCATGATTCCGGTTGATCCATAAGATACCTTCAATAATCGGAGAATAAAAGCCAGGTGGTGGAGTTGCGTTGTAGAACGATAGTGTCGAGTCTGTATCCCAGAGCACGTTTCCTCGTGTGCTCTCTGCACGGATTCTGACCAAGAGGTGCAGTTTAACTCCAAGAGTAGAGAGATCCGCAAGTCGATGGAAGAAGCGAAATGAAAGAGTTGAAAGACGATGTTGTGAGAGCGCAAAAGGAAAGCGAGTGCGGCTGTCGCTGTGTGTACACGTCAACTCCATAAATATTCTGGTCATTGGTTGGGCTGAAAGTTGCGTCTGACACGTCAACCCTCGCAGCCACTGCCGACTGAATATATGTTCAACCACCCTGCTTGTCATTTGAAGAGCCGCCTTGTAGTTCCGTATAAACCGAGTCATATATTACTCCGTCTAGGGCGGAAATTTGAAAGTGAAAAGCTTATGAGGTCGGTAATTCTACCTTGCCTAGTCTAGCACCTGCATTACTTGAAATACCGCAAGAAACATTGTTAACTTTACCCGAACTCAATTAATAGTAGTATGGAGAATAAGGGCTCTGGCCGCATTTATTCTGGAGACTCGTCCTTCTCTAAGTCCACGCCATGGCCTGTACATCACCTGTCTCAGGTTATGGCTCTCTACCTTCTGGCTTTCAACTTTTCTATAGCTATCAATCTCCGATTCATTTAGATGATACTCCGCGTGCGCAATTTACAGGGCACCTACTTTCGATCTTTATCTCCCACCACCTTCTCTTTCCTTTTCAATTGTTAGTTTTACGTAGGGTTAGTGTTGCAGTAAATGAAATAATGCGCATTCTTCAACTATGTGAGATATTCCCAGTCCGTTCCGTCCAGTTCTACTCCTCTCAATTTGCGTGGAGAAGAAGGCAAGATACTAACAACCCCAGGTATCGAAACTAACTTGGACTTCACATCTTGGAGGTTTTTCATTGTCGTCGTCACAGTCTATTACAAAGATGGGAAAACTTATTAGAGTGTCACCACGTATGGTGGAGTTGTTTCATCCGTGCTCGTGTTAAATAGTCTGCTTTTGTAAGACAATATGCTCTGATGCGTCAGCATCTTAAGTTGAATAGAATGCGGATCATTCCCAGAATAATCAAGAGCTGTAGCAAGCACTAAATGGTGAGCATAATTTAATATCCAACGTCTATCCAATATCCTATATCCAAGAATGTACCTAAACAACACCCCCCTCCTGCAACACCCACCGCACCAACTCCGCCAACCTCTCACTAACCGCCGACGACCTCGGAATATCATGCCCACCCCCATGATCAAAACACTGCCTGATACTCCCCTCACAAACCCCCGACAACTGCACGCCCGCCCCAAACCTCGGATCCTTCCTCCCATAAACATGTACCGTCGGAACTCCAATCTTCACCTTCCCAATCCCACATCTCTCAATCTCCCCCCGAATCGCCTCCTCATCAACCACTTCCCCAGCATCACCACCCCCACCCCACCTCTCCGCCCCCTTCGCCAGAATCGCCGCCGAATCAGCCTGAATGGATAATTTCTTCCGTGATTCCGTATCCCGGGATCTCATTTCGGGGGTGATGGTATATCCCAGTTCCTCGAGGAGGGGGAGCGGTGCACCGCCGCAGATGAAGATCGCTGCTTTGAATGGTGGAGGGGTGAGTGGGGATTCGTGGGCGTGGAGGAGGAGGGTTAGGGCTGCTAGGGAGCAGCCTTGGGAGAAGCCGAGGACGGCGTCGTAGGGGCCGTTCTGGGCGATGTGGTTGAGGAGCCAGGTTCGGGCGTTTTGGAGGGAGGTGGGGGAGTCGTCGGGCCAGAAGGTGTAGTAGGGGGGATCGTAGAAGAGGTCGATTCCTGAGGCGGGGGTGGTGGGGTAGGGGGCGTCGATGAAGTCGAAGGTTATAGGGAGGTCGTTGAGGCGGGAGCGGAAGGAGGCTGGTCTTCTAAGTTAGTTGTTTGTGGTATTCTTGGGAGGTTGTTGTAGGGGTTTGGGGTACGGACTGGTTTGGGATTTGAAGATTTGGGCGCTGGTGCCTCGGCCGTGGAGGCAGAGGATGCGCATTTTGGGTGGATTGGTGGTGTTTGATGGTGTGAGAGGAATTGAGAAGAGGGAGGGAGGGAGGGAGTAATAGATAAGAACGGTGAGGGGTGAGATTGGGTCTGTTTCTCGTGTCAGCCCTCATGCAGGATTGACCCCACTAGAGCTGCAGGGGACCGTGAGCTGAGGTCGTACATGTATCCCCTGAACATGCTCGGCCTTATGGGATAGATTTTACAAAAGGCACGAAACCCCGATCGCTGGTATACGTTGTGCCATGGTCCCTTGAGATCGATCTACATTATTTGTCTAGTACTTTTGTTATGCTTCGTACCTATAAAAGCTTTCTCGTATGATGATCGTGATCGGTGGCCTAAGGTTCTGGGCCCATTAGCGCCCGATTTTCACGCGGTAATCGGACGCCGAGGCAATTCAGTTATGGCAGGACAGCAAGTGTTTCCATTCTCGTCACACAAACAGCAACGTGTGGATAGCAATGAGCGACTGTAAGAGTTATGTATAATTCAAGGGACACGACTAAACCGAGAAATCAAAAGGACAGAACGTATGGAAGAAAATATAGGCGTGTTGAACACCTGAAGAGGCCAAAGATGTCAGAACAAATGATCTGCAAATTGCCAATGGTTGAGCATAAGGCAGCCCCCACCTAAACTCTTGTCCCCCGTAGGAGATCCCTCCACACTACTTCATCTCTACACTGGCATCCACACTAGCGTTAGCACTCAGAGTCAGAACCGGTGACGCAAGACCGGCCCTCATCTCGGCATCTTCCAGAGTCAAAGTGGCATTCTTCCCACTGCCGATACCGAAGGCCCGCTTGGTCGCCTTCCAGATCTCCACCATCGCTAGGTAGACCACGACACACCCGAATACAACGCCCCATTCCCAGTCGATTGCCTGATGCTTGAAAACAATCCGGTTCACTGCGGGTAAGTAGATCACTGGAAAAGCGATCACGAACCCAGCAACCACTGCCCAGAATAAAAACCGGTTGCGCCAGATGGAATGGAAAACAGATAGCTTGCCGGGATACCGGCCCGGATCTAGGTTGAATAATGATCGTGAAAAGTGCTTCACCTCCCAGGCCGTGACGAGAAGTAAAAAGGTCAAAGTTGCATATGTTGTCGCTCGCGCCCGGAAGACAACTCTACAACTTTCATTCCATGCTTCGTTACAATCGTGCCCCATTGAAGAGGTGCCATTGCCTTTTCCATAGATAACACATACAAAGGCCACAAGGCACAACGAGCCCATGCACGTTCCGTATATCATTTTGTCAGTGATGAGTTCCCAGGTGAACACCCCCACCTTCAGGTCATGCGGGGGGCGATACATGATATCGGGCTGAGCCTCTTCAAGCCCGAGTCCTATCGCGAGAAACGACGAGGTGACTAGGTTGGCCCACAGGATCTCTAGCGGAGAGAGGGGGAATATCGAGTTTCCTTCTGCATCTTTGAATGCCAGAGCGATGAGTAGTAGAACGACCTGTGCGATATTTGAGATCAGTAGGTGCATGAGGAACTGTGACGGCGGTTAGCGAAGTCATAGAAGCTCAGCGAGAACAGCATCGTGTACCTTTTGAATATTATCAAAAAGCCTTCTTCCCTCTTCCACTGCTTTTACAATGGATGAGAAGTTGTCATCAGTCAAAACCATATCGGCAGCTTCCTTAGCCACGTCACTTCCGTTCATTCCCATTGCTATACCCACATCAGCGCGCTTTAAAGCTGGCGAATCGTTGACTCCATCGCCGGTCATGACGCAGAACGCGTTACGCCGATGCATTGCTTCCACCATTCGGACTTTTGTGGTGGGGCTGCATCGCGCGATGACGAGCGGTAGCTGCTCGATAGCATCTATGTCAATGTCGGAAAGTCGATCGAAATCCTCCGCCGCCATCACTAATCTGCTCGATTTCGCACCCATAACAGGGTCTAGTATACCAACTTCCGATGCAATAGCTGTTGCTGTCCGAATATGGTCACCGGTCAACATGTGTACAGCGATGCCTGCCATTTGGCATCTCCGCACTGCTGCTGCAGTCTCAACCCGAGGAGGATCATATAGTCCCACGAGCCCGCCAAAACTTAAAGCTGATTCAGCTGTGGTACGCGAGGATACCTCAGACTCATTATTAATTGGGACTTTTTTGTAAGCGACACAAAGAACGCGAAGCCCCTCTCCAGCCATTCTGTCTGCAGTGTCTTGGATCGAAGACTTCTCTATCTCGCCGCTATTCAATCTAGGAATAACTGCCTCGGGAGCCCCTTTCGTATATACCTCGTTCATGCTCGTTTCAGGACTACGGTAAACCACCGTCATCCGTTTGATTGACGAGTCAAATGGGTACTCCGTGTGAAGTTGTAAATTACGATCCTGTAGTACGCTTGGCTTTCCGAGGCCAAATCGCATTGCGAGGACGTGAAGGGCAATTTCAGTAGGCTCCCCAACTGCGGTCCACCTGAGTTGCGCGCCATGTTCAGGCTCCTTTTCCGATGGCATTGACTGTTGTTCCTTTTGTACAGTCGAAAGGTTGCATAGTGAAATGGCATTCAAAAAGGTAGTTAGTGCTCTGTTACCCTGCACTGCGTCCGGCTTACAATCAACTTCGTCAATCTGAACGAACCCGCTCGTCGGGTCAAGCGGGTTGGTTGTTTGGCTGACTGTGAGCGTCCCAGCTCGTGGGATCCAAGCAGTTCTAGCAATCATTTTGCCTTGTGTGAGGGTGCCAGTTTTGTCGGAGCATATATTAGTCACCCCACCAACAGCCTCAAGGCATTGTAGCTTGCGCACAATAACATTTCCCTTAGCCATTGCCTTTGTACCCACTGCGACGGTGATGGTAAGCACCGCAATCAAGGACTCAGGTACGACCGCCACTGCGACACAGATCCCGTAGATTAACACTTCCCCCTGGACATCGAACTTATTAACGGCGAAGACAATGATAGCCAGAAGAACAGCAAGTCCAAAAAGGAGAAGGGCGAATTTGCTCAGTTTCACCTGTAATGGCGTCCCGACGAGTCCTAGAATGTTTTTGGTCGTAGACTTTACATTCTGGAACGCCCGAACGAACGGGTTAGCACTGCCCTGGTCTCTTTTGTCTTGAAGTAGCTGAGCTATTTTTCCGACTTCCGTCATCATCCCCGTAGCGGTAACGATACCTGTAGCTCGACCCTGCGTGGTGCTGCAGCCGGAATATGCCATGTTTGTTCTGTCACCAAGCGGTACATCACGCGAGGTCAACGTGATATGGGGCGTTTTGGTCACCGGCAAGGATTCTCCAGTCAGCAATGCCTCGTCCACTGAGATATTCATACCATCAAGTAGTCTCATATCTGCAGGGACGATATCACCCACCGCTAGTTGCACGATATCGCCAACTACCAGTGACTCAGCTTTTGCAGAGGAAACCCTGCCATCGCGCAAGACCTTGCAGACTGGTGCGGATAGCCTTTGCAGAGACATGATTGTCTTTTCTGCGCGGTAGTCTTGTACGAATCTTGATCAGGAAATATCAGCTTGAGCATTCCGCGAGTTGCAAGTCGCAATATCAAAAGTAATATCTACACGAGAATAGAAAAGAGAGAAGCATACCCGACAACAATATTAAGGAGGATCACTGCGGTTATCACTCCTCCTTCAATGTAGTCATCGATACCAAAGGATATCGCCATGGTGATCAAAAGAACCTATGCTACGTGGTTAGACGAACGGATAATATGCATCCTACATTGGACATGTAGAAAGTAATAGGTATGTAGGCGGGCATCATACTAATGTCAAACTATTGGAAACTTGCCTCAGCAGTATTTTCCATACGGATAAACCCTCCATTTCTCGGACCCTGTTGGGTCCATCTCGCTGTAGGCGAGTTGCCGAGTCGGCACTGGAAAGGCCATGGCTTGTGTCTTGTCAATATGTTGCTTGACATTCCTTGTAGACCTATAGGAAGCTTACCGAACATCAACGTCAAGAATGACAGCCAAGTGCTCTGGGTCGATAGTGTGAGCATACTGTAACAAACTGCGAAAATCCTGTTGGCGAGTGGAGTTGTTGGAGGCGGATTCTAATGAAGTCGGACTGTGCTCCGGTGCCCCGTGTTCAGTCTCGGGATCCGATTTTACATCGCTGGGATGATGATTATTTGGTTGCGACTTAGATTCCTTCGAATAAGGACATATAGGAGGCTCCGTCGATTCTTCGACATCGGGTGGAGACGTTTCTATGCCCATTCAAAAGAGTAGATGAAAAGAAATGGAGAGTGTATGTCCTAGATCTCACTGGAAATGCCGGACTAGGATGGGGTGAATAGGAGCGGAAGTGGCTGAAGAGGAAAGAGGAACGATCAAAGTGAATGGCGATCCAATCCAGACAGATTCCAGGGTTATCGGGAGAACCACTTATACCCCAGCTCTAGCTGCGGGAGAGGCAAGGTACGAGGCGAAGGGCAGTGAGGGGTTACCATTGCGCTCCTGACATATTATTGGGAACCAGACATTAGTATCTTGGCCGACTTCATTGATCGTTGCGAATCGCCAACGGAGCTCGACAACGGAGCCTTGGGATCGGGGGCGCTAAGGGCTTGGAAGGCGGTCTCGGCATGATGAGATTGGAGGACAACTCATCCGGGGGATCTTGGGACGAATGGGATCATGCGTGATGATTCGTCGCGGGTGTCGAGAACGAATCCTAGATTGAGTGGTGACGCGAGCAAAGGTCCTTGGCCACGTGAGCGGGTGTCACTTGCGAGGATCTGGAATTGTTATACCATTGCCTTTGATAGCAAAAATAAGTGAAGAAGGCATCCTAGATCCACCACCACCGCTCGGCATCGTGGCTGAGCTGTCAATCTTTACTTCCATTTCACTGCCAATCCGTGACGGGTTGAACCACTTCTTTGTATCTGTTTCTCTGTCGTCTGTCAGAGCAGTACGAAAATATATTACTGATAAATCAGACTAGAACATACGAGGCGTTTTAGGCCACTTGTGTTTGTAATTCCTGTTCTAGCTTGTATTGGTCGAATGTGTCCAAATCTCCTTGTTGGATCTACGGCCACTCTGATACTGGCCATAATATTTCCTAATCAGGTAAAAGCTTTTGCCTCATCAGATGAAATACGGAGGATTTGTATGAGCGATGGAAGCGCTGAAAGGGATAGTTATGGGTTGAGTCTTGACTAAGAAGTGCTGTGCTGCTAAACCTAGCTGGTCAGCTGACCACCTCAGTAATACATCTCACCAGCCTAGAACGTAGACAAACCCGCCCCTCAGGCTATTGTACTGCACAGTCTTCAATACTCTCCATCTGGGACAGAGTGCCGAATATGGATATGTCAAACACTGCGGTACAGGTGGTGTTGCTCACGCCAGAGCTATTAGAGATTATTCTCCTCCATCTCGATATGACTACTTTGCTAGTGTCGGCTCAGCGCGTGAGTAGACATTGGGTGTGTGTTATAGCTGGTTCAACCAAGCTACACCAGGCCTTGATTTTCAAGCCAATAGCACCCCCTGTTAAACCATCACTGGCTTATTCAACTCCACCTGATGCGGGTATGAACTCCTACCCCAACCCTTACTCATTAGAAATCGTGGACTCTTTCAATCCCCTGCGTGAAAAACACTTCGGGTCTGTGTTTTTCAATATCAACGGGATCGGCAATTTCCATCGCGCAAATTACTTCTACACGAATCTTTCATGGTGGGCTAAGGGACCGGGGTAACGATCATATGAAAGGAGAGCTTGCCCGCCGTCATAGGTTGTTTACCCGGTCAGGCGCTAGCTGGCGACGAATGCTAGTTTCACAGCCAGCGCCGCCAGCACTGGGATATGGGTGGCAAGAATATAGCGGCAGGACAACTATATCCGGAGCACTCATTACTAAAAACCCCCATCCAGCAGCATCGTCACTGGACTCTGTGATTCCCGGCGACCCAGGATTGCCTCGGCCACTACCGCTATCACAGACAGGCCTTCGCTTTGGTCTATTATATGATCTACTTCAATATCATGCAGGCCATCACCAGTATCCTTCGCTTTACTTTCGTGTCCTCTGGGGACGGGCATGCGCACCACGACCCCGATATGAGATGAAACAGGTATGCAACCGGCTGCTAGAGGAGACTAGTGTTATGGTGCAGTTTGTTCATGATAATGATGATCTTGACCATGAGCCTGCTGATGTTGACGCGTGGGATAGCGCGTTTAGAAGCGAGGACTTCCAGCTTCCAGCTGAGGAAGAGGTGGTTTACAGAGGCCTCTGGTGAAGCAATAAAAGGTACGGCTAGCATAAGTTCAAAAAGGCTACTTATCGATTTAATTACTACTAGATGGGAAGGTCACATAAAAGTCTTCGGACATCAAGAACGTTGTAAAACACTAACATCACAATATCCCTTATACCCATCCCATTCTTTTGTCCGGAAACTCAATCATGCGCCCGGTTTGTATCATCGCTCTTCTGTGCTTCTGCATGTCCTGACCATGCGATCCTTTTCTTCCCCTCAAACCAGATACGAACCTCCTCCCCCGTAGAACCCTTGTCTACGCGTTTTAGCTGAGCCCACCCATCAACAACACAATACTGTAATTCTTCTAGATTATCAAGTTCCTTAGACGCAAATCCAGTAGTGATCGTCCATGTAGTTTCGGGGAGTGATAGGAGACCGGTAAGTTCTTGCACCCTCTGGGGTGTCATGAAATCGGTAATGTTAGTCGGGAATCTCGGTTCCCATATCACACCAGATCTCAATGCTGCCCACGCGGCCTGCCATGCCTCCGCTGGCCAGGGTGAGCAGGCATCCTTCCTCTTCCGTGCCTTGTCTTCTTCAAATTTCCGTCTTCGTTCTTCGTCTAAGCCTGGTATTGCTGGATTGGATTCTAGCTCAGCTGAGCGTTCAGACATGATTTCTTTGCTGATTTAATTTGGCTATAACAAAACAACACTGGGAGATGTTGAGGTGCGGAAAAGTAAAAGTTTTGTGAAAGCTGGGTCACAACATCCGTGGTATAACTGTTGATCAACATGGAAATATTGGGATTGAATGTGATTGAGACAAAGGGCGGGGTAGTGCAGCCTTACTCGTAAACATCCTGGGACACCCAATCATACTTGATATTGTCATAATTGTCACATCAGATTAAAAATTCCATTCCATATTAGGCAGATCAATTTCCAATGCATTAATCGTAAGCATCAACCCATGTGAATATAAACAGCCATTCTACACATTCCACGATAGACGAATGTACGAGCCCACAGGGCCATTGCGATTGCCCGTTAGCTGTGTGCTAGACCTATAAGCCCTCGTCCTCCCCCGAGTATGCCTCAAGAAGGCACTTCTCGCATCTCAGCAATTGCCTTCCCATTGGATGTACCATACGTGTCCGCGTATCGCCCAGCCATCCACTCACCCACAGTTATGGGAGGGTATTTAGGCCCCGCCCCGATGCAAGTTGGGAGACACTCGACGATATAGTCAGGGTTACCAGACAAGAAGAATGGAACGCTAAACCGCTCCTTGCCGCTCTTGTTGATAACCCGATGAAGGTTAGATAGATAGCGATCATTTGTCCATCGCATCATCATATTACCTAGGTTCACGACATAGGCGCCCGGTACCGGTGTCACATCTACCCATTCCAACAAGACATTGTTCCAAACTTGTAAGCCACCGGTTGTGTCTTGAAGAAGAATAGTGATACCACCGAAATCAGTATGAGCGCCGATGCCTGTCCCAACGAGAGTAAGCACTGATCATGAGAGACGGGAATTAGGCCTCACCTCTCTCGATATCGGAGCTGTCAGGATCCTGTGGCGGATAGTGGAGGAGCCGAAGGATAGCTATCGGATGTTCGCAAAACGCGTCGAAAGCATTTTCCTCCAGCTCCAGAGTACGGGCTAACATTTTCAGAATCCCCGTAGCAAGTGAAGTCATTGCCTCATGATACTCACCCATGACAGTTCGGAATTTAGCTGGCTCGCTAACTTCCAGAGGGTACTTGTTGGGCCCCTTATCAAACTTCCTCGCCACCACCTGAGGATCATCAAGTGGAAGGTCTTTGCCTAAGTAGAAACCTTCCTTCAGGTCACCTTTGCCTCGCTTCTCGAAGTTCTGCGCCCGAAATCCCTCGTAGCCGCGATTGTCGCCATTAAGACCTACGAGATTTTATGTAGGAGTCAGTATATCTTTGGCGGATGACTCGAACTGTGACTCCTTATGTTCATGTGGAGTACTTACCTTTGTTATATTTTTCTTTTGTTGATATTGGAAGCTCAAAGAATTCTTTGCTCTGCTGGAGGACAGAGTCCTGCAGACTCGCTGGAATGGTATGATTGATAAGTTGGAAGAAGCCAAACTCCTCGCAGGCTTGGCGCAACTCGTTTATCAATCGTTCCTTTGCGGCGCCTTCTGGGCCATAAAATGCTGTGATCCTGATGAGTATATAACCATTGGGACAAGGTTGGAAACTAACGCGCGAAGTCGATGACTGGTGGTTCTCTGACATCCATTGCTGTTATGATGCAATAAAAGCGACCAGGTTAGAATATGTGCAGAAAATACTTCGGAGGCTTGTAGCAATTATTTGTGTTTATTTGTGCGATACACCGAAGCGGCTGGGGATAGCTCGTGAATATATGTCTGTCGGTACTGGTAGTAGTATCTCTGAGTCCGGTATCTCTCGTGATACCAAAGGCCGATTTAAATGCTGATCGGCAGTCCCTTATCGCGAACGTGCATATCTCCTCTTAGAGTCTCGGATGCGGGGTACGTGGACCAGAAAACGTTCCATCAGATAAGCTTGATAACGCCAGCAATTCCAACCTCACATCGAAACTCAATCCAAGATGGTATCAAGTCTTCTTACGTCAGTCAGGATTGGGGGCCGACTGATTTAATGGTGGCTAGGCAGCAGCTGGAGAAGCTTATTTGTAGCGACCGACATATACATGGAACCTGTATATGTAGCGTAGCAGCTCACTTTCAACACATTTGCAACACGTTAGCCCTTTATTTTGCCTAAGTGCGCCACTTAGAAGCTAGGTCGTGATTTATAGGTCTAAGGGTCGAAATATCTATTAGTTGCTATATTACAACAAAGACCCACTCATTTCTCTATATGCACCGTGTGGCCGTCACGGACATCGGGCGCAGCCCTTCAAGGCGTGCAAGCCCTACCGGGTAAAGTGGAGGAAGGTGCATATTTATGTTATCAGCAAAGCCATGCACCACGAGCTATAACTTAACCAGGCTATCCAGTGCGACCTGAAGCATTGAGTATGCTCCCAATCTCAGAGAGTGAGCGTATAGTGCTAAGGGTATCGAGATGCGTTCTCATTGTACCTGCGTGGTGACACATTAGCGGTGACCCGCAGTTGCTGAAAGACGCTGATGGCTCAGTCTTGTATCAGTACCACTCGATTAACTCCTTTGTGTTCATCAAATCCCAATACTAACGAATCAATTCGAAACCTATCCCGAAGTAAAAACAAAAACGGGCCTCCCCATAGAATCAAAGTGTCCACGTGCTCATGTCCGGGTGTTTATTTGGGTCTTCAAAGCAGATACGATTATTTTGAGTCTTTGCCATACCCCAAACAATCCACTCATCATCCCGCCACTCGTCACTTTCCGCTGCAGGCTCACTCATTCTAAAGCTGGTGATATAACTAATGAAAGGTTAGAGTCCGTCAGTAGCCATACCCAGGGAGTGGTTTATTTTTGTTATGAACAGGAGTTATTACGTACGCCTTGTTCGTGGCTGCGTCCCATAAGACGTGCTCTATTTCTTGGAGCCCCGGTACAATCCCTGGTTAACACAGTCTCTAGATAATATCAAAGGAATCAGAACTTATATCCTAATAAAAGGCGATAGAAACATACTTCCAGGCCCGCTTAAAGGCTTGGCGTATTTACTCACGCACCGAAGCCTCTAAACTCCAGAAGATAACCTTGCTCAGCTTTATTCCAGGTAAATAACTTGTAAGAATAAAATAGATATATCCGCCAGGTACTGGATCTGTTGCTAGCTGAGTGCCGAATCTTATATCAAGAATTATTGGACTGGACTTGCAGTGCTTTGTTGTTAGGGTACTCAATGCGTTTAATTAACTGTCAATATCAAAATCGTCCACGGGAATAGATTGGGCTTGGGCCTCCCTATGTTCAGCCGGCGTGCGCTGAGATCCATCATAACGGGCTCTAGGGATCTGTAAGCTTTGTGAAGCTTCTTTAGCCTGGGTTATAAATATACTGCATAAAGATTTTCATCACCCCGCGATAAGTACTGTCCATCACGTTATGGCACAAGAAAGTGCCATAGGCGCCGCCGATCCACTGGTACTCGTGTAACCGTTTATTATCGACCTGACTGTTCTTCTCGCTGTACAGCTTATTCAGGGTCCATATCGAGCCAGCCCCATGACCAAAGTCAACCTTTCGGTTTGCCCAGTCGTCAAAAAAGGTATTCTCGGTCATTGCGCTGACTTGGATATAGAAGAAGTCTTCGAGTTACGAGATGAAGTAAAGTAGTCTTGGTTAAATATAGTAGCGAGAAGGGTCAAATGAAAGGAAGATGGCAGGTGGAGGAGACAGGAGAGGCTACATAGAACTGATATAACACAAAGTTGAAAGTGACCCTAATCCATTTTGAGAAGTGACGAACTATGTCTCAGCCATTCTAGGTAGCTATTCTTTATGCTGACGGCATTATGATTCTATCATCTCGAAGTACCCGATCCAGAAGGTAGCAAGTCTTCTATGGTATTTGTATTCCGTCCTATGCGCTGCACGGTAAATCGACGATGGCATGTAGTCTTCGCTGGCTTGATCAAAGCCTTGCTATACCCAAGAGGTGTTACCTAGAGATGTTAGGATATAAGGAGACAGATGTATATATAAACTATATGAGATTCCGAATCCCCTCAATTCGAGCCCTCCCTTAAAGGCCCTATCTTGACACTGTCCGCATGGTCTTAGCGCTGTGGTTCCCAAGCCATTTCTTTTTCACAGTCATGATGACGGATTCAAGTAACTCAATCGTGGACATACTTCGTGTGATCAAATTCAACAAGATGAGTATAATAGCTTCATAAGGAGCAATCAAACAACGAGGAAATACGATGTGAAGACAAACTCACCTAGAATCTGGCCTAACTAGGGTGTATTTACAAGGCACAAATTGTCTTAGAGAGCGCATTATTTATGAACTAGAGAAGTGGGCGAAGGACAACTACTCTCATCGAGACCATCCCATTGAGCGCTTGATTACATACTATACCAGCAAAAGCCAATGCTATAAGGTCCTCGAGACGCTTTAGGATGATGGTCATAATGTCAGCAAGTCAACAATAATTGGCAAAACTGCCTCAAAGTCTGGGTTGAAATAGCCAGGGTAAACAAAATTGGTTTATAATCTGATGTACGCTATAACTTCCCACTGCTTGAACAGCAAAAAAAGGTATTTATAATGAATGGGAAAAGCTATAGATTACCAGATAAGCGGCTTGATCAGCGCGCCTTAGCTCTGTTCCCTAGTGTGCGACGCTCTCAACTTGATTTACATATAAGAAACCAAAATACACCGCTATGAAATAAAATGACGAACGACCTGTTCCGATCTCCTGAATCCTGATGCTAGGTCTAGTACCATCCAACAAACCGGTGGGCTTGTGAGAGCTAGAGGCCTTTAGCCAGCATACTCGGCATGTTCCCGTGTGATAGTCTCATCATAATCCTTCTTCCCGACCTCAAGCCCACCCGTTCCAGCCGACGGTCCATCGAAAATCTGCGCAATTTCCTCAAGCGAGTGACCCTTTGTCTCGGGGAACATGAAGAAAGTCACAGCAAGAACGAGGAGGTCAAAGCAGCAAAAGAATATATAATAATGCCACCCGATATTCTCCAACGCGATTGGGTTGACGAACGCAAGGATGACGAGTGAGGAGTACACGGACAACAGCGTTGTCGTCACGCCCTTGCTTCGGATTGAGTAAGGGAATATTTCCGTGGGATAGCCCAGCAGAAGAGGGGTGTATGCGATGTCATAATGGAAGTAGAAGATGAAAACGAAGGCAATCACAGTGTTTCCGAGCGGGGCGGCTTGGCTGGTGTCGAAGACAGCGGAGCAGGCGGTCCATATCACGAACGAGACTAACATTCCTGCGGCGGACCAGAGGAACAGGGTTCGTCGACCAAGCCTGTCTACTAGCAAGGCTGCACTTCCTGCTGCGATGAAGTTGAAGACTTGTAGTAAGCCGTTGATCAGGGTTTGTGTGTCGGAATCGGTTATTCCGACGGTGTCAAGGACGAGGGTGAGGTAATACGATACGACAGCGACACCCTATGTAAGGAGAGAGATGGTGGTTAGTGTGGGTCGGAGGAAGAGAGAAGGAAAGGACAGATTGACTCACATTCCACTGAGCGAAAGCTCCGACGCAGATCGCAATGAACGTTCTCTTTCTATTTCCAGGCGTCTTGACCAGCGTCGACCATGGTACCTGTGATGCTCGCGCCTCCATAGAGAGAGTGTGAATGATCTCAGACATTTCGAACTGAACCAAAGGGTGGTTGACGTCTCCGTCAGTGTGAAATCGGGCGAGTAATTGTTCTGCTTCTTCACGTCGATCGTTCGCGATGAGCCATCTGCAGGGACTGTTAGAACAAGCGCTTTTTCTACCATATAGGCCAGTGGATGGTCACTGCAACTGCCATGAGAACCATACCTTGGAGATTCTGGAACACACCACCAGAATAATATCTGGATAATGGGGAACCCTGCCTGGATAATAGATGGGATCCTCCATGTCCAGTCATCTGTCATATTTCTCTGTGTCCCATAACAAGTCCACGAGGCCAGGATGGCGCCTAAGTAATACATCGTCCAAAAGGCACTGTTGATGAAGGAATCTGTGTCAGCGCACCTTGCATTTATCTTTTGTCCGTTTGTCCGAATGACATACCTGGTATACTTTCCACGATGGGTGGGATATGCCAGCTCTGTGATAAGCATCGGGGCCGGTTGAACTACAAGCATGGATCCAACACCGACCAGCACCCGTGAGAACACAAACATGCCATACTTAACAGAGGCAGCCTGAATCGCAGAAGATGCCACGATGGTTAATGAACCCAGCAACAGTGTCAAGCGTCGGCCAAGTCTGTCAGAAAGCCATCCCACGACCGGCAAAGACACCACGCTTCCAATGGATTGGGCTGCGTTCACGACGCCGAGAATAGAACCAGTTGGGTTTCCGAAATAACTTTTCCACTCTGGGATAGATTGCAATCCGTTCATCAGCGAACCTACAACCCCCTGAATTAGTTGCCTTGCATCACCAGTAGAGCGATCTGGCACGTACCATCGTATCCAGCAACAGCCGATGATAATAATGGAACCAGCAGGATGAGATTGAGCTTCAGAAGATGGGGTACCCTGAACCATGGCTTGTCATGCTGAGGGAGAACGGCAGCGAGTGCCTCTCCAACAATATCTTGATCCTTCATAATGGCCTAATGATTGTGATGTGAAGCCAGACAAGGGTCAGATTCATTTAGGGCGTACGCGAACTAGTCCGATTTACGGGTATATAAATAAACGGACGGAGGCTACATCATTGACCAAGGCATTGCGTAGGGATGGCCCCATCTCCATCTAACGTCGCTGATACGGCAGGCTCAGGGTTGGCCATAGCCCGTGACCGGGGCTGAGACTACCCCAGAAAGTTTAACTGGCGGCAGCATGCGGGGGTAAACCGGCTAAAGCATTACTAGCAGAGTTAATTGAGCCTTTTTCAGTGCCGAGAAGATGCGTGGGGCTTGACTCGTGTCTATCGCCGAATCGAGGTTGAGATGGAACGGACAAGCGGGGCCGTTTCTAGCGGACTGACATGTGCGGTCTCGGATGATACTGGGAGACGCCATCCCGACTCCAGGATTTCCTCGCGTGGGTCATGGAGCCGGGGTGACGGACAGTGACATGCGGAGTGGGAGATATGGATTCAGAGTCCGCGATGGACTTCACAGTCCTAGTGGGCGTTACCGTGGACCTTGGGGAATGATCGAGGGTATAAAATATCCTACTGAGACCGGATGGACGTCAAGAGATTTCACACTGCAGAACACCAATACTGTTGATTGTTTCATGTTCAACACGCACTTTTAAAAGCTTTTTCTAACTCAGACGTTAAAATTACCTCACAAAATGGCTGCTGCACAGAAGAGTATCCGTTGGCCTAACCCCACGCTGCCTGACAGCGTGTTCAAAATGTTCGACATGCACGGCAAGGTCGTTATCATCACTGGTGGCTCAGGTGGTATCGGATACGAAGTCGGTCGGGCACTAGCTGAAGCTGGTGCTGATGTCGCCCTCTGGTACAACAGCTCCGGCCAGGCTGAAGATCGGGCCGCGACAATTGCCAAGGACTTCGGCGTGAAGTGCAAGGCGTACAAGTGCTCGGTCCAGAACTTCAATGAGGTATGCAGCCACAATACCATTATTATTGTATTGCTGTTTGGTACAATGAAATTAACAATGATATTGTACAGGTTGAGGCTGCCACCCAAGCCGTTGTTGCAGACTTCGGGCGCCTGGACGTGATGATTGCCAATGCTGGAATCCCTTCCAAGGCAGGTGGTCTTGATGACCGTCTTGAGGATTGGCACCGTGTAGTGGATATCGACTTTTCGGGTGCCTACTACTGCGCGCGTGTGGCTGGAGAGATCTTCCGCAAGCAGGGCTCGGGCAACATGATCTTCACTGCCTCCATGTCAGGTCACGCCGCCAATGTCCCTCAGCAGCAGGTATGTTCATTAATCTCTCACCACACCTAAGCTTGGCATAGGCAATTGACTGGATACTGCTTAGGCCTGTTACAACGCATGCAAGGCTGGTGTCATCCACCTGGCTAAGTCTTTGGCCGTCGAGTGGGCTGGTTTCGCTCGGGTAAACTCTGTCAGCCCGGGATACATCGACACCCCTATCAGTGGCGACTGCCCCTTTGAGATGAAGGAGGAATGGTACAGCCTGACCCCGATGAAGCGTGATGCCGATCCCAGAGAGCTCAAGGGTGTCTATCTGTATCTTGCCAGCGATGCAAGCACTTACACCACGGGTTCGGATATCGTTGTCGATGGTGGTTACACTTGCCGGTAGATGATATGTTTCTTTTTGATGACTTGACTTTTAGAGCATATAGATTTGGTGAAAAAGGTTTTGATTTGTGGGTTTCAATTGAGGCATTTGGGATGCATTCAATGGTGCCGCTTTGTTTTTGCATCAAGTTTTTTAGTCTATTACTACGGCCTATAACTATGAAACATCATTCTTCTCTTACATTACTCCTGATATTAGTAGTAAATTATGTTCTGCTCACGCTATATCCTTATACCATTTAGATCTTACATATCTTGTGTTTTTTAATTTTGGTTTTTTCGTTGGTTCCTTCTTGTGTTCCTTGTTCTTATGTTGCTTTGGCTACTTCGTCATTCTGTAAATATATATTTCGGATGTTCGGACCAATACTTAAACCACAACAATACATCTATGATAAGCCATTACAACCCTACTAGGAATACACATTAACCACGTATAGCTGAAATAATAACTCGAGACAAAATATACTAAGGACCAACAGAAGTAATATCCATGAGATCATATCACCAACAACGCCTTACATGCCTTCCAAGACAGACTAAGATCAAAACAACAAGTGGAGCAACGCCCATCGACCTTGACTGATATTGACACGAGCACCCCCACAGAATACTCCGTGCGTGCCGAAGAAACCATGGGCCGTCTGAATCCGGGACCTGTTTTGTGTCCGTCAGGCCACTGTCTGAGGAGGTCTAGCCGAAACGGAGGCCCCATTCCGTTCGGACGGGCTGGGGTGCTTTGGACGGAGGCTGGAGTCCGGACCGGCATTCCCCGTGCGCAGTGGTATTGGCGGGGTGCATAGCCCGTCCGGCATTACGTCGATGTGGATGGGTGGGGTTCGGAGCTCGTCTCGCGGGGTAGATATGGATCTATGTTTTTGCGGAGTATATATCAGGAGATACGAAGTTTTTTTTTATCTCGATGAGATGATTTACTATTGAAAGACTCTTTATTTGGAAAATTTTGAAGTATCAGCGATAATTCCACACTACATAGGATCATCATGACGGTAAGTTATACTGTGCGCTCTAACGTCTAGTTATGGACAGCAGTGTGCTAACTTGGCTCTTCGGAGAAATAGCAAGACTCGAACCCCTCCTTCGTCCTCAAGGCCGTTAAGGATGTCGCCTTCGAGGATAGACCAGTTCCCGCGCTGCAGGACCCCTGGGATGTGCGCGTTCAGATCGCCCAAACCGGTATCTGCGGATCTGACGTGCACTACTGGCAAAGAGGCAGAATCGGCGGTACGTGACGATATATCAACAACTTACATAGGAATGCAACTGGACTGATGAATGATATCCAGACTTTGTTCTCACAAGCCCCATCGTTCTCGGCCATGAAAGCTCAGGAACTGTTATGGAAGTTGGATCAGCCGTTAAGAATCTGAAGGTCGGCGATCGTGTCGCCATCGAGCCTGGTATTCCTTGCAGACAGTACGTGTCCATGATTTTTTTTATGGTAGCCAGTTATCTCTAATGAATAATCTAGCTGCGAGTACTGCCACAGTGGCTCGTACAACCTTTGTCCGAACGACCGTTTCGCAGCAACACCTCCTCACGATGGAACATTGTCGAAATACTACATCACCCAGTCTGACTTCTGCTACCCCATTCCCGATCACATGAACATGGAAGAAGGAGCCATGGTCGAGCCAGTCGCTGTCGCATGCCAGATTACCAAGGTCGGAAATGTAAGGGCGAACCAGAAGATCGTGGTCTTCGGCTGCGGCCCTATTGGTCTCCTCTGCCAGGCTGTTAGTAAGGCATACGGTGCCAAGAAGGTCATCGGTGTCGACATTAGCAAGTCTCGTGCGGAGTTTGCAAAGACCTTCGGCGCAGATGATGTCTTTGTACCCCCTCCGGCCCCGGCTGATGTGTCTCCCGAGGAGTGGAGTGAGAAGTTAGCGAAGATTATCAAAGAGCAGTTCGACTTGGGCGAGGGCCCGGATGTTGTTCTTGAGGCTACTGGTGCGCAGCCTTGTATTCAGACTGGAATACACCTGACGAAGAAGGGTGGTACTTATGTTCAGGCTGGAATGGGACGTGAGGTGAGTGGTGCTATGCAATTGACTGTCGCCATGGAACTGGAATTATGCTAATATTGGGCTTTATAGAATGTTATGTTCCCCATTACAACCGCGTGTATTCGCGACTTGACTATCCGCGGGTCTATTCGTTACAGCACTGGTTGCTATTCGACGGCCGTGGACTTGATTGCTAGTGGAAAGGTGGATGTCAAGCGTCTCATTACTAACCGGTATACGTTCGAGGAGGCGGAGCAAGCCTTTGAACTGGTTAGGCAAGGAAAGGAGAGTGTCATCAAAGTGATTATCGAGGGGTATCAGGGACGGTAGAAGAAGACTTAGTCGAACTTAATGAACTGTAAAAATGCAAATGATAAATAATCTATTCTTCATAAATTGAAACACGCCAAACAAAGGGGTCCCAAACTTTAGAGTATCAGGAAATATCCCTGGGTCTGTAAATCGTGCCACTCAGCGTTGGACCACTCTATGTATGCTGGGATCAAGTGGGAGCGATGACCTTGAGCACCCTTCCGCGGTCCAAATTCAGTAAGATGAGTTGGTATACAGGGCCAGCAGCTCCACATGCGGCATCGACAACCAATCGAAGTTTTCTCCACAGGGAGATGATACCAAAATCCTGCTATTGCCGGACGACTGTGATCCGTGGAACTAAGGTTATGCTGCCTGGCTCAAGGGCCGACTGCATGTTAAAGCGGAGCAAGAGTCCCTCATCTGATCCTCTGACCTTCACAGTTTACTTTAAGGCCTTGAAGCATAGGTGGCTAGTGGCTTTCTCTACAAACGTTCACTAGGTATCACTAACGGTATGTCGCACTCCCAATCGCATAAAGGACCTGAATTAATATAAAACTAGAAAGCATCATCTGACAGTTGTCGGAGGCTTGTGCCAACTTCTAATTCAACATGGATGCCATATATGCACAGGTCGTGGAATCAATCTACAGCCGGGCCATCGTACACGACAAACCTAGATTTCTCGTCGCCATCGCCGGGGCCCCAGGGTCGGGAAAGACCACGTTGGCAAATGCGCTCACCGAGCGCCTAAATGCAATGCCGGCAAGCATCCGCCGTCACACGGTATGCGTTCCGATGGACGGCTTCCATCTATCGCGTGCACAGCTGGACCAGCTTCCCAACCGAGAGGAGGCCTATGTCCGTCGAGGAGCTCCGTGGACCTTCGACGTGTCAGGATTCATAACGTTCGTTCAGAAGTTGCGCAAATGGGCAGAGAAGGACACGAGCGCTTCCCATAATCAGACAACTCCACCTCCATCTCCCTCGTCATCGGAGATCCTACATGCCCCCTCATTTGACCATGAGAAGAAAGACCCTGTCACCGACGGTATTTCCATAACCCCAGATACGTCCATCCTCATCCTAGAGGGTAACTACTTGCTGTTAGATGAGCCGCAGTGGCGGGATGTGGCATCTATGGTCGACTATCGTGTGTTTGTGGAGGCAGATCTACAGGTAGCTAGGGAGCGGGTTGCAAAGCGACATGTTCTGGCGGGAATCGAACCGACTCTTGAGGATGGCTTTAGGAGGGTGGATCAAAACGACTTTCTGAATGCGCAGACTATTTCTGAAAGGCGTCTCCCGGCGGACCTGGTCATTAACGGTACACCTGACCATCAGAGTAAAGATAATTGATCCATTTTGTCAGCGTTACGTATCTAGGACTAGATAGAGACATTTCACCATGGTTATACTACATGGCAGCATGAATGGATGAATATTATTTAGATGCTTCGAATATCGTAAGTGACCGGCATCTATGTTTTGATAGTGATATGCGGATAAATGCCAGTAGACAGTGATTCTCTATCGTCGACGTAGAGATGACCTCAAGCATCCTATTGTCTCAGAGTCTTACCGGCGCTACACATGGCTATGCTGTCGTTGGAAAACTGTGGGAGGAGGTCTCCCGTGAAGCGCAGGTATACAAAATCTTACCTAAGGCTTCAGGGCCTGCTGTGCCTCTTCTCCCCCCGGTATGGTCGACTTAGCAAAAGTTTACTTTGTTCATGCGGCTGGAAAGATTCGCCACATGCTGGTCATTGTGGGCAAAAGCACAGCAACTATGGAGCTAGCGCTGTGACCTAACCGGGAAATTTACAGATTGAACAAGGAAGTCAATGACTTGGGAATCAGCCACAAAGACCTTGACCATGGACAACATTCTTTGGAATGAAGAGCTTGGGCAATACTCCAGATAATGAAATGTTCCTGCTCCAAACGCTGCGCATGGTGCGCATGGTAAACGTCTGGCCGGGTCAGACAAACTCCGCTACAAAGCGGGTGGCTGTTACTCCCGGAAATGTTTGTAGAAGGAGGCAGAAACATGATTCTGTGGGGATCATGAAGTGTAATGCTTCAATAGTAAGCAAGGCATAGAAAGGAAGCAAACCGAATCCTTCCGGATCATCAATTACATGAATCGATTGGCTATTCTGCGGCGCAATACTGAATGAATGCTGCGTTAATATTCTCGTTCGTCTTTTTGTCTTGTTTACTTTATTCATCTCTTCTTTCATATTGACGATTAACGAGAGCGCCTTGAGACCTTACCATACAAACCTCCATAGAACCCTTCACAGTCATACAGATGTACAATGACGTAGAACTGTCAAGACGTGCCAATGACAGGCCCTACTAGTCTCAGTAATGATGATAGAGGGATCACGGACCCGTCCTCCGAACCCCACATTCGCACGGAGCGGGGTCTCCGTGCGGAAGGGTGATACCGACCGGCGCCCTGGGGTATGCCGATATGGGGTGGAACCGCCGCGCGGATAACCTCTATCATTATATCTAGACTGCGCGGTTAGAATGGGATATATTGTGGTAAAGTATATCTAAAAGCTGACACTGCTAAGAATATATCCCTGGATTCTTGGTTAGTTTATTGTGGTTCATATTTGAACGAGAAGGATAGTACAAAGATTGGCAATTATGGTTCTCGCACAGCCCGACAACAAGCATGTTATGCAAGTGTTTAGCCTGAAGGGGAAAGTGGCTATTGTGACCGGTAAGTCTGGGGTTAGATGGTCTATTTCTTACCGTAGTGATACTGATGAGTTTGCTTTGAAATATAGGTGGTACACGGGGTATAGGATTGGAGATTACCAATGGTTTGGCGGAGGCTGGTGCCAACGTACGTATTCTCGACTTCCATGATTATATTATTGTTCATAGATATATTGAATGATGACTGATTGTTCAACAGGTGGCAATTATTTACAACTCGTCCAGCACAGCCGAAGCCACAGCGGCCTCTATTGCAAAGACCCACAATGTGAGAGTCGCAGCGTACCAGGCCAATGTCGGTGACCAGAAGGAAATCGAAGCAGCCGTCCAGCAAATTGTCCGCGACTTTGGCAAGCTAGACATCATGGTCGCCAACTCCGGCATCGCCACCGCAGTCGCAGCCGAGGATTACACCACAGAGCAATGGCAGCAAATCATGAATGTGAACTTAGACGGTGCATTTTACACAGCCCAGGCTGCTGCTAGAGTGTTCAAGGAACAAGGATCCGGTAATATCGTCTTTACCGCATCTGTTAGCGCCGCGTTGGTCAATGTGCCCCAGAAGCAAGCCGCGGTAAGTTGAACATATGTGAACTAGCACCTCGATTGTGCTAGAATCTCCAGGAACCCATCCTAACAAGTATCGTGATAGTATAATGCCTCTAAGGCTGGAGTTGTTCAGTTAGCCAAGTGCCTCTCCGTGGAGTGGGTGGACTTCTGCCGCGTGAACTGCATCTCCCCGGGTTTCGTCGCGACTGAAATCTTGGATCATCACCCGCCAGAGCTGCGAGAGAAGTGGCTTAGCATGATCCCAGCCCGCAGAATGGCTGGAACATACGAGTTGAAGGGGGTAAGATGCTCCTTCCATGATTATATGTTGCAGCTCCTATCGCTAACCGAGAACCCCTGCAGGCATACGTATTCTGTGCATCGGACGCGTCGAGCTATATGACAGGGGCGAACTTAGTGATCGATGGTGGATATACCCTTCCCTAATTATTTTCAGTTCATAAATGAATGTCAAGTATATGAATGCCATAAAGAAAAAATGAATATATTACCAGCAGCATAATAGGTCGTTTCAAGTAACAATCCATCATCAGGAATGTATCAGTCATTGCAGACCAGTTACCTGGTGCATGAAGTCACTGATCACAGATTGTTGCCTGAGAAGGCGGGCCAAATTGTCAGTTTTTGGCGAATGTCTTCTCTGTGAGGGAACTTACAAAGCAGAATCCACACCATCGAGCTGTGCCATCTCTAACGTTGGCCACATAAGAGGGTATAGGTTAGCGATCTGTGTCTCAGGCGATTCTTGGATTGGGCCTTCCCAGCCATTGCTTCGGGGATAGAGATAGCAGCCGCAGAGAGATTGAATGACTCTAAGAAATCGTTCAGCGTTCGCATTGAGTGGCGCCATTGATTCGAGAGTGTTGATTGCCTGGAAAATCTGTTCGCGCCAACCATGGGCGGCCGGATCTGACGGATTATTACGCAGACAGATAACTGGGATCAGAATTGCTTGAAATAAAAAATATACACCATACCAGCATGCCATAGTGGTTTTCTGATGCTGTGCCCAGAATGACGAGATAAGCTCAACCGATTCACGGGCGGCATCGAAACAACGTTGAATGGCAAGTTCCACGTGGGTATCATCTTTCTCACGCAGTCCGTCCGGGCCTTGGTCGGAGTTGAGCATCCACTTACCTACCAGGAATGGTCGGTACATCAGGATACGAAGATTACGATACCTCCATCTCAGAATCGAATGGCAGAGAGCAAACTTGGGCGCCTGGATGGCCCCCTCGTTGAAAAAGGACGGAAGGGACGCCAGCCAGTCGCCAATGAGACGGTCGTCTAGTTCAATTAGCTCAGCCGCAGATGGAAACGAGGTCGAAGTGATCTTGGTATAAATCAGGTTTGTCTTCAGATGGAACATCGCTTGCGCCCGAAGATGTGTATACACAGTGGTTTCAGTTACTGGGGACGGGGCGGCCTGTGTGCTGGCGGTAATACCCTACAGAGGTCTTAGCATTGGATTAGTTACATAGGAACCCAATGGACACTTACGCTTTCATGGATGTTCAATGGCAGACGGGTCTCGATCCCTTGCTCCGGAAACTCCAAGGGTCGTGAGAAGGTGATGATTGCGCCTACATCAAAGATGTAGAGACAGTACCAGACTCTCCGCCTCATCTCCATTGCCAGGGGAGACGCTTTTGAGGTGGGAAACTCTTTGTGCAAGCCAATCCCCATTGCAGTCCGCCGAGCAAGCCCAAGATAGTTGTATCCGGAGTTTGGCTTATTCCTCTTTTGCAAGTAGTTTGAGCTCAAGGTCAATGCTTGCACCAAAATTAGACTGCCGGTTTCCAGTACATCAATGGTCAAGCGAGCCTTTGCTGCCTTAAATAAGGCCAGATCCACATCAGTCGGCGTGACTGCAGCTGTAAAAGCTCCCAAGGCTGCTACCACATACAGCAACACCTGCCAGGTATTACTGGTGGGTCGTGGAATGACTTCCATGAACTGCGCACGGAATGTCGCTTCATGAATGATCGGGTAGGAGCAATGATAAAGGGAAAAGTAAGCATCAACAAACGGTTCCAGTTGAGACAGAGAGCTCAAGGCGAAAGGAACACTTGGTGACTGGTGGGAAGATGCTGTTTCGAATGGGCGACCAGGCTCCGGCATGTCAAGCCTTTCACCGCCGGACTGGGAGTTAGTCATTCGCAGTAATGCAGCACCAGATGCGATGCCTTGTTTAGGAGTCAGTCATCTATTTAGGGGAATGATAAGGGCAAGTTTAGACTCGAAGACTAACCTAGATAGCCACCATCATTGGAACGGCTAGGGAGAATAGCCATTCCATCCACAAACCCATCACCGCCCTGGTCCTCAGTGCGTTCATCCCATTCGAAGTTGACATTGCCGGCGGATGGGGGCGTCTCCATAGACATTACAGCGTCCTGGCTTCGGCGATTGGCCCGGTGGGAAACCCCTGTCTGGCTCCTATCAGAGTAATCGTATAGCTGGCCACTATTCGATGAAGAAGCGCTGAAGACACCTAGCGAGGGTTGACTGGGGACCTCCGGAGCAGGGATAGTTTCGGAACCGATATTGCTGTGGGGTACATAGGCTCTCTCCGGCTGCCCTGATGATCCTTCACGGTTAGGGATCTCGGACGTCAGACCCCGGTCGCCGGTCCTATCCTGCTCAGGATAAATAAATCGTTCCCCATTGGCAATGTCACGGCTAGTCCCAGGTAGAAGCTCGGAGAGTAGAGCCTTGGTCCGCGTCAGTTCCTCCTCGACCTCAGTCAAATATTGCCTGGTTAACGGTGTCTTCGACAACGTTTCGTAGATGCATCGTCGACTGAACTTGTCACATAGCGAACAACTTGGCACGAGACGATCGCACTAGCACGAGTTTAGATTATTACTATGCATGAGTCCGGTCTGCAGCCCGCGATCCTTGCCGCGGGAATTTCTAAGAAGGGGGACGGATTTAGCCATCGTGGACCTACTTTAGACTTACGTCGTCGGCATTCCCGACACGCATGTTTGGCGGGGCCGTGATTGGATATGTTCAGCATCCCCCTTATACCAATATCTTGTTCCATTATTGTGCAAGATCGTCGAAATTAGTTTCCGCGTGTATTCTTGAGTGATCGGCCATCTAATCACAGGTTTCGACCGTCGTTTGGGTAGTTTTGCCCTCCCCGGAATTTGTGTCCGTGGGTAAGGTACACCTAACTTTGGCTCCGGATAAGTGATCCCGCGTGAGTCGACTCATATCACGTGGCACCACAGCGACGAGAAGTCCCAATAAGTTACGTAGTAACTTCAAATAACCCCCCCACAGATTGGTTGGGGAACCGGGGAAAACCTGTGCCTTGGACGCGGGGCTCCGTATCCGAAGTCCGGAAAACCCCCGGATGGCCAAGTGCCGAGTTTCGCCCTGCAACACTTTCCCCGAGATCCAGGGAATACTATTTATATCGCTCGTAGAAGTCCCTCATAAATTTCGTTCCCTCCTTACTCTTGAACCATGGGTAGTTGAAGCATACCGTCACTATCAAGTCATCCTGTTACGGCTTATACGGCGTAATTTCTACATACCCCAAAGGACACTGATGCCAAGGGTAAGAGGCATGGTGAATGTAAGAAAGATGTGTAATCGACTAATGTAGGGCTTGAATATGTTGGCCGTGTTCCATGTCCAACATTGTCGTAACCTCGTAAGAGTTTCCCATTTGAATGTACCTGGTACCCGTTCGTTGTTGGATATAATAGCTAGTAGTCAAGTGAAAAACGGTCATGTTGGCTGGATATATAAAGGCTAGATATTGTCCTTTTGTGGCGAGCATGGTGTCATCGAAGGCTTAATGGGACTGCTACTAGTACATTCCCTACCCCTTGTTGCGGACATACATGATGGGGTTGACTAGCGTTACAACCCTGAGAATCAGGGTCTCATTTCGTGGACACTGTATGGACAAACAAAACCTGGGTCGGCGATTCCACTGACCCATTCGGGACAGACGCATAAAAGGTATGCTAAGGTCCAATTATAATTGCTAAACTCTATTCCAACCGAAAAGCAAACAAACCAAGCATACTTTACTTTAACCAATGCCCTCTCATTGCCAACAATCACCCCCAACCATCCGTCAAACATCTATGCCTTAATATTAACAAGCTCATCCGCATGACTCTTTTCCCAAGGATATTCCACCTCCACCGCGCGAATAAGCTCCTCATGCACCGAGCTCTGAGGCTTAATGCTGACATCATATGGCTCCGGGTGACTGATAAGCGCAGCCTGAAACTCTACTCGGGGCTCGACCTCCTTCCCATCGACCACTTTCTTGCCAATGTTAAAGGCGGCCAAGCATTGCGCAACATTGAGGTAGATGGCCGCATCTGCCATAACGCGACCGGGACAGATCCGACGACCGAATCCGAACGAGATTCTATGAGAGTCAGGCTCGGGGTTGTCACCCAGGTAGCGTTCCGGATTGAATGTCATAGGGTCATGAAAGACGTCTGGGTCGTGTGCGAAGCCCCTGTTGTGAGTAGTATGTTAGATATCGGAGATGGATGAATGGGGCAGGTTCGACGAACCAGATATTAGAAATCAATATGGAACCCTTTGGGATAAAGTATCCTTGACACATATCATCGTGGGTAGAAAGATGAGGCAGGTTGTTTGGTACAACTGGGTGCCAGCGGAGGACCTCCTTCACAGTGGCGTTGATATAGGGCAGATTATCCCGGTCGGCAAAGGTGGGAAGCCGGCTGTTTCCGACGACACGATCAATCTCCTCTTGGGCCTTTCTCTGAGCCTCAGGGTACAGCGCCATGGCGAGGAAGAAGGATGCCATTGTGGACACTGTCTGTACTGAAGGTCAGCTTGCACTTGGGTACGGTTTGCTTTGATATGATGCGTACCGTGTCAGCACCGCCGGCGTAAATCGATGCTGCGGACCACTTTGTCACGTATTCCTTCTCGGAGCCAGGCTCAATTTCTTCTGATTCTAGAATGCTTGACAGATATGAGGGATGGTGTGTGCCTTGTGACATTTGTTGCTTGACGAAATTATATGGTTTCCCACCGAAATTATCAAAAGCCTCTTTGGACCTCTGTCCTATGCGTTTGAACTCAGTCCCTGGAAACCAAGAAGGGAGATATCTCACTAAAAAGGCAGTTAGCTAGGACTCAATGGAAGGTTGACAGGGTAACCATCGTACAGCTTGGAATAACATCCACCACCCAAGCTCCATAGCGACACACTAGCGAAAAGTAATACATGGACACGTCTGCCAAATCGACCAACGGATCCTGTTTGTGTGGCTCAACAGTGTACCCGTACGCAAGTTTGAGAACCACTGCACCAGCCTCTCTACAATTTTGGTTAACCAAGGCATTCATAATGGAGGGAATATTCTTCTCTTCAACTTACGTCCGAATATGGTTTCTCAGATCCTCCGGCGCCTCAAGTACCCGTAGTAAAAAGCGACGCGTCTCAGCTTCCTGAAGTGCGTTAAATCTAGAAACAGCTACCTTAGATCCAATCTCCTTGTTCATGGCTTTGCGAATTGCCCTAGAGCGATCGGAATAGGGTATCAATCCCAAGATGCCTCCACATCCGGACCTACTTTCGCGTCAATATTTGAAGATAGACGAATGGATGTCTCCCTTTAAACATACATCTCGGCCGCAAAGAACATCTTGGGTCTATCAGAATGCCACTTGGACCGCTGCTCAAGGAGCTCGACTGCGAGCTTCTGGTCGTTCAAGATGATAAAGGTTTGACCTAAGACAGTTATGGAGCTAATCGGGCCTATGCGAATGTCCACGTTAGCTGAATGTAACATATACGATAGTATACCTGTCTGTGTGAATCTACCATAAAACTCTTTGTGCTTCAGCCAATGCTCCCAATCTCGCTCTCCATTTTGGGGCAGATCCTTCAAGTTACCAATAATCGGTTTCGGCGGAGGACCGGGTGGAAGAGGTGCTGGGGGCTTTTTAAATGTGAGAAGCTTGGTCAGAAGGTATGCAGTAAACACCCCGATTGCGATGCTGGCCAAAGGTAAGAAAGCCATTTTGAATCTGCTATGCGTCAGGGTCGAGGGGTTTTCAAGCAATCGGAGCGAAGTCGATATAGGGTTAGTCGGGAGCAGAGAAAATATATTTCAGAAACAGCCCAAATCGCATCTACGCCTGTTTAAATATTTACGAGATCTGCAGAAGAGTGTAGGAGTGTGGAAAAGCGACGTGAGGGGTAGCAAAACCGCTCGTATGCATATGCAGCCATCTATAGGTACCCCTGCTATCATGATGCTGAGACGAGGTATCATCGGGCTGATAATTGGCCCGTCAGCCCTCCCACACACTTCACATATCCTGGATCATTCCCACGGCTGTAAATAGGCATGTGCATCCTCCTTAAATAAGAAACTTTTCTAATTCCAATTGATGCGAGTCATTATAAATAAGGAAACTTATGACGTTGGTGCATGAGCTGAAGTAATTTTGTGGTGATCGTCAAGTTGGCATTGTGAGTAGGAAATTTACCCTCTCAGGCGCAGATTAGAGAAAAGAGAAAAAAGGAGACAAGGTTCTGGCTTAGTGCACTGTAGACTACGGGACTGAGGAAACGCTTTAGATAGGTTCCACCCAAATGAAAAACTAAATTAGATTAATTTAGCGACTTGGGCTGCAGGGATATACGTGATATCGTGATAGAGATACGTGGCTGTCGGATAGCCCTAACGTGCTTTCAGCTGAAAGTGGGGATATTTCTCTTCGGTGAAAAACTCACCAAGATTGGCCCTTGGGTATGGTCACTTGGCGTTACATGCATGAAGAAAAGTGGGACTGCCTAGGCTGGAAGGCCATAGACATGCCAAGCAACAGCCTTCCAGATCTGAGCATAGTGACTCTCGATCTGGCAGGACATATGCCAGCACCGATTAACCTATTTTGCTGGGTCGCCTTCATAGGGTATGTTGTACTCCGTAATTCGTCTATAGATCTTCCCACGAGCATTAATCTACGTAGCTGGGCTATCTAAACCATTTAAACGCAATCCTGACGTGGCAATTCGTCACTGGGTTGCCCAGGGATATCTCGCACCGGGCTATGAGGTTCGACAAAGTTCCTACATGTTGACAGCTATTCTCACGTGTCTGATGGCAGATTGTGATGTTAATAGCACTATTGCATATCCTTGAAATTAACCATTTGAGCACGACCTTCGACTAATAAAGAACCCGGGGTGAAGAGAATGGAAGGTTTTGCTCTGAAAGTTGTTTAGAACTATGATCTAGCAAAGTCCGAAAATCACTCTGCAACTTTAAATCCAATTCATGGTAACAAGGTACCGTCTTATTTTGACCAGAGCCTTTTTGCGCGCAGCAAAAAAGTGCTTACACAACCCATTCCAGCACGTCGGCTAGACGGACGTATAGAACATAGATCAATTTATATAGTTGCTGGGGCATTACAACTGCTTGCAAGGCTCAGTTAGTACCCATACCCCTTATTTACTATTGGATACTCCGTCCCATATCAGTTCAGCGACCGATTTCTCGTGGAATGGTCATTCCGCGGTCACTCACTTGCAACAGACCTCTGACAGTAACAGACCGTCAAGGAAGTCAATTTTTCATCAATTATCCTATCTCTACCATGGTGAGATTGGCCTCCTTTTGCCATGTCAGTCACTATTACGGACATGAATCATGATCGGTCTCATTATGGTGGTAACTTCACTGGCACCTTGGCTCACTCAGTCATCTATTGCCGTGTCAGGAAAGAGAACACAGTATAGTAACCATATGATACCCACGGATGTCACTCGCTACACTTTCACAATGGCTTGTCATACGTGGGTGATCGAGTTGACTATCGCTGTTATGAATGTCGTATGGGCTCGCTGTCGTGAACTCAATTCGCAATCGATCATTCAGACACCCCATACATCTGATTCCGAAACAGATAACGTCGTGCTTAGCATGGGTAAATTGTCCGGGAGTGCATACTGCGACTTGATATATTGCCATCCTCCTTCATTATGGGAGATATATTCCCTCAACTTCATGTCCTCATGGATCAAGGACCACCAATTATGTCACGGTGTATTGTCTGTCCAAGCACCACTTGGCCTCCACGACTACCACAGTTGTCCTATCCACATAGCGTTCTACTAAGTGACTATACGTATATATCACACCTATTCTGACAGTCAACCATATCACTAGCCGGTCTCCTACTCGAAACTGCAATTCTCTCTTGTGACTTCGCTTCCGCTTTGAAAGTTTCTCAGGGACACTTGATGAGGGCCAGCGGTGGAGCTCTAGAGCAATCTGAACACCGCCACGTGGATCATCACATCAATAGTGGTGGTAGATATGTAAGGTGAGCCGGGAGGGGGGACCCAGTACGGTGAAAACTACACTCCTTCCAATATGCCATTATCGGAGATAGTCGTTCTACTGCGGCTAACATGGAGCTAGTATGAGACATACATGGGCTCATAGATCCTTCAAACGTACTAAATTGCGAGATTGTCTTTGTGAGTAGCCACTGAAGAGGGACTGCCCCACTCTCTAGGCAACGCTTCTGCAATCTCGTAAACCCTTCGCCACGTAGATTCGCCAATCCACCAAATGTCCTTGAGCGGCCCAGAAAGCGAAACTTCTAGAAAGGAGAGTTAGTAAGAGGGCTTATGGCAAGGATGCGGACCAATTTCGTCCTGAAAGATGGCTAGAATCAAGTCCAGAGCAATTAAAACTCATGGAGCGCTGTGGAATATGGTTTGGCTCTGGGAAGCACACAAGAAGCTGTTGGTATTAGTAATATCTTTTCCAGGCAAATTGATCTACAATTGGTCCAGCTCAGACTTGAGAGATTTATTCTCAGCCCTGTGATCTAGTATTATTTCCTAAATGAAATATATTTAACTATTTCTCTAATTATATAATAATATAAAGATATTATTTATAATTAATTACTGTATACTCTTAATAGTCCAATTAATATATTAGTATCGGAATTAGTTTAGCAGTATATCAGCCTATTAGACTGAATAGATAATCCAGTCAATATCTGGTCTATTCTATAGAGAATCGCGGTCTTGTCTATCTATTAGATAATATTTTACTATTACTGGATAATTTTCTAGATCTAAATTATCTCTGTATAGGATTTTCTAAGTTATAGTCAATTAAATACTAGATAAGTAATTTGGCTAATTCTGGGTCTGATCGGATTTGGGGGTAGATTGTAAATATATTTTTTAAAATTAAAATGAATGCACGTTGATCCTAAGGGCAGCCGCCCGCCAAACGGGCCCTATCTCAAACCGAATGCATTGCATTCCTCCACCCCTTCTGGGTTAGAGGCCTATTGGGGCCTATTATGGGTCTAGGGGTTGGTTTTGGGTCCGGTAGCTTGGGCCCTGAAGAGCACTAATCGTACGGCAGAACAGAGCACACCACAGAAGCTCGTATATATACAGCACCCAGTTTCCACAAAACGAAGATATCCTACTATGATACATTGATTGCCCAGATCCTTGATGTTCCAAGTATATTAATAGGTGCAAGTGCTGCCATTTTGAGCTAGTTCGCTAACTATATATTATTCAGAGATGCAGTATTGATCTCGAAGATAGAATAATTTCAATATACACAGTTGCACAGTGGGCGGTACGGTATGTTGAATACCATTTCACAGCAGGATAAGAGTGTGACATCTTTCTTTTCCCACATTGGGGGCTTTAAAGCTTTTTTTCGATATTTCTCCACAAAGTCTCAAAACATTGAATAAAATAGTAAGAATCAAAACTTCGGAAGGAATTAGCATACCCTTTGATTTGCCATCCTACATTGGAAGTCAGAAAATTTTTCTGACCAAGGATTGTCCGCCATCAGCAATTGGGAATAATATGGACGACTTGTAGACCTTGGAAGAACCCTTACGGGAGTTCATAGAAAAGCCGTGTGCTTGTCGCATCAGATAATTGAATCTGTGGAGGAAATGTGTAGCTCATCACGGAAAGTGGATACCGACAGCCAATATGGGCAGACGGATCACTCCCTTCTTTCTTGTGTGCGAACTGATGTGGTAGGCCCAGTACGTGCCCAAGTTCATGTAAAAGAATGTTATACAGGGAGTCGATAATGCAGGGCTCATGGGAAATATCTGGTACACAGAAAGAGTGTTGTGGTCGTTGGTCAACTACATTGGTGTTTTGAGCAGTAACATGCACGTCCCTTATCCCAACAACTTCACATCCTCAGGCGTGCTAGATTATGTCTGTCCAGTTGTTTGCGTATAAATGCGAGGCTACTATCTGTCCATTCGATTTCGTTGTGCCCGGCCGGGAGCCGTCTCTTAAACCCGCTCAATGCATCGCAGCAGAGCGCTTCAGCATCGGCTAGGTTCCCTTTTTTTTGGAGTACATGGGCGAGATCCCTCATTGTGGCCAACGTGTCAAGGCTCACATCGCCGTTCTTCTCCTTTCGCTTTTTCAACAGATCCTTATACAAGACCTCCGATTTGTCATTAGCGCCTAGACTTTGGAGGACGAACGCAAGTTTGTGTTGTATATAGAGCGTCCTTTCGTTCATTGGCCCTAACTCTTTCATTGTCTCGAATGTAGGCTCCAAGAATGATTGAGATTCATTCCATCTTTCCAGGACTCGGAACAGATCACCTAAACTAGCTTGGCATTCTAGAATTTCATGCATATTGCCGCTCGCTTCGCTTATTTTTAATATATCTCTGAGCTCGGTTTCAGCCTGTTGATACCTACCACTCTCGTAAAGGACCTCCGCTAGCTGTCTGCGCGCGTTGAGAACGCTGGGATCATTTTCCCTACCGGCGCGATCTTTCCGACCGGCTATGGCGCGTTTGTACAATTGCTCTGATTCCGAGTATCGGCCCAAACGTCGTAAAGCCAATGCCCTATTGTAGGCCGCATCAATCGCGGCTCGGTTGTTTGGGCCCAAGTTAGAGTTATTATCACATAGTTGTATTATTCGATTATTCAACTCCTCGGATATCTCGTACTTTTCATGGCCTGCGTACCAAAAGGCGAGTTGCTCTGCTCGTTGCAAAAATTGGGCTTCCTCCAGGGGAGGAGAATTACTTAGGCTCTGAAGCAATTCGTTCTTCTTTGTTTCCTCCTCTGTGTCCATTATATCATCCATCATGAGCTCCAGGTGTCCGATGAACTGCTTGTAGCCTGGGTTCTCTGGACCTGGAAACTTGCAAATTGTTGAATGATCGCGATCGATGTCAATTTCTGTCTCGCGTTTGGGAAGATCCAGTACAGCGCTCGTTTTGCCAACAATCTAGACAAACTGCATTAGCTCACGAGGGAATAATTTACGGAGGTCACGCATACTATACCGTATGGCTTCATTGACCTGGTTTCATAAACTGATATGATGTTAAATTGGTTAAGCTTCACTTCAAAAAGACGAGAGAGTGTATCTGCCAAAGGGCTGTCCCTTTGAAGTAGCTCAGGCAGGGGATTTCTCCCCTCTCGTTGAATAGCCCTAACTATATCCGCGCAAATGAAGCCGACCCCAACTGCGTCACCTGTCGCTCCACGGTGCGGTGTGGCAAAGAAGACAAGACCGCGACTGTTGACGTTTGAGCAGCGAACAAAACATACCAATGGCAATTTGATACGTACGTGGACTTAATGGTTTCTTGGAATTTGGGGTCTTCTAGTAGAAGGGCTTGCTTCACCACAAGGCCACCGAGGCTGTGGCAGATGAATATAAGAGGTCGTTCTGGTGATTCCTAACAGCTTTGTTAGACCCAAAGGCAATTTATCAAACCAACACTACCTTTCGCTTCAAAATCAACAAATTCATGAGCGTAGTTGCATGATCTTTGACACCAGCAATTGCCGAATTCCTCGTAATGCTGGAATTATACGCAAATAGCAAGACGCGGACATTCGGTACAGAGGATGGTAATAGGTCGCCTGGCCAAAATATTCTTTCTCGGTTTACGTCTGCTGTCCATGCATTCCGGGCATAGCTAGCCTCTCCTTTTACGTTTAATCCATGAACAAATACGATGCTTTTACAGTCAGAGCCACCACATCTTCATGGGAAATAGACTCACTCAAATCGAGCGTCCTTATTGTCTTTGATAATCTCCAGGTTGGGTTGCATTGCATACATGTCGTGGATTCTCAAAGGACTCCATTTCGTCATTGGGATTATACCGACAGCAAGCCCACCTACTACCAAAAATACCTTTCGGGAGTAATTTCGAATGAAGTCCATGGAGAATTCAAAAGTACAGGACAACTGAAATAAAGAATATAATACAAGCAGACATGAAGTAAGAATTATATATAGAGTGGCTTTGGAGTGTTGAGGAGTCTTTCGTAGACTTGTAGACTATGATCATGTTGCTCGGTCACCATTGTGTTAGCGATGTCTAGACCTAGGCCATTCATACCACCCCCGATGTAAACGTCATGGATACATCGGGGGTAGCAAGTAACTAATATTCCGCTACTAACGTGATCCCAAGCTCTCACAGACTCTAACATGGCCTCATGGTTCACAGAAATGGAAAAAGAGCTCCCATGGAACCACAGTTATGATTAGTAGCTGCTGTGGAGTCTATAGATGGGAGTTTAATCTCTTACTTTATGACGAAGATAGAATTAAGATATTTATAAACCCACTGGTACGCTTGCCCATCGACTTATAGTGGACCTGAGTTTATTAACCTGATTAATTTCTATTATTTGATCATAACACATTTCTCATTTCTAATATTGGTCAAGCCTTTATTACTGGAGACGGCGGTTCCATAAGGCTAAGGCCTGGGCAGCCGGGGCAGTCAATTAAGGCAGTCTAGTCCACATAGAACTATGGCGTGATCTTAAAACTTATTAATATATTATAGTTCACGTTCTTCCTGTCCCAAATTAAATCTGGCTAAACTTTATAAACTATAGTGTAGTAGATTGGACGCCCCCCTCTAAATCAGTATGTGGTAAGACCATTTTACAACGTAGGCAAGACAGTTGAATAACAAGAGACACAGCAAGTACCCCGGGAACATATTTGAATCAGAGCCTAATTCAAGACTGCCACAAAGCTAGATAGAACCCGAACCACACCCTTGCCAAACCAAAGAACTAGGTCCATGCAAGTGGCAATATTGATAAGTGGAGACTCGCCAACGCTTTATTTTGGCGGACTGTGGGCATACCAAGGATTCCACGACTATGTTTTATGGGGTTAGCATACAGTTGTGTACTTATTAAGATACCACCCTTTAAAAAGTATCTAGATCTACGAGATAGAAGTCAAAGCTAGCGGATTAGCCACTGGATGGCAGAGATTAATTCAGTGTTTAAAGTTCAGAGTCATCTAGACTATGCTAGGCTAGAATACATTACGCCGTTGTCGCTTGCGGCGACGTTTTCTGTGCAAAGCAAATTCCATGAGCAGCTACAGCAATAGAAGCAGTTGTGTTTCCTGCAACATACATATACGAAAGAGGCAAAAGGATTTGGTCCAGAGAAGAGGCACATAATTTTGACTTGACATCACGATATTGCCACTATGTTAGGCAATTGGCAAATAGCTCCTTCCAGGCATTGGAGTTGTGGCAAAAGTTATGAGAAGTCACTACAGCTTGCCCCAAGCGGAATGGCTTGGCTTTTCACAGTAATGTAATCTCGATGCTATAGTTCTGTTGACATAACCCCATTAAGTCTGTTCATAACTACAATCAACATTACCACTGAGAAATATCAGTAGCGTTGGTCTTTATAGCTATTCAATTAGTCCGCCAAATTAAATTTTTATCGAGCGCAAGGGTAGAAGATGAACCCGAAGAAACACATGTATAGATGGTTGACCGCTGCGAGAAGAGATTCTTCAGACTTTCTACTTAATCAGTACTCAGTAAAGTGATAACAGCTTTCAGAATTTCACGCTGGAGTGATACTCAAGTGACACTGAACTGCCAGTTGACTGTGCCATTAAAGATTGTCGGTATTTTATGGAAAAGGGAAATACTTAGCTAGTTGGACGTAGTCTGTTGAAGTACTCAGATAGCTCAATCTAGACATTTATTATGTAAATTTAGCAGTAGAGAACAGTTGAGGTAGTATAATCGTTTGCAGCTGTTTAGACCAAGAAGTTTGTACCAATCTCCGTACAGGTAGATGCTGTGGAAAGGAAGCCCAAACTAAATAAGTCAAGGTTTTATGCTAAAAATTGGAGAGCTAGATTGGTTGAATTAATTTTGAAACCGTGACTCCTAAACTCTGCCTCCTGAAGGATGTATAAGCTTAACTAGCAGAGTTAAAACTGCCTAGAAAGTTCGATGGCAGAAAGAAGGCCTAATTTTCTCAATAAAGAATCAGCCTTTTTCTGGCCTGCAAGAAATCGACCAAATATAACCCCACGCTGAAATGGTTCTAATTCACATCAAGTGGTCCTGTTAGAATTAGTAGACATTAAGGGAGTGCGAGGGATGATACAAGTGGTTGACAATATGAAGTATAATATTGGGTTGTGAGTCGCCTAGCGCAGATTTATGGGGACTTTTGTTTCAGGCTTCCTTTGTTCAGTAAAGATTAGGTCTACAACTATCCATTGTATTCTGAAGCTTTCAACAAAGCATTGCCTGACAAAGAATTTGTTGATTTTGCCAATCAATGAAAGGACGAACAACAAGTCAGCTAGCAAATCTGGCCTGAGCCGTCGCATGCGGGATCGAGTATCAGTATGGCAGATAATAGGTCTACCAAACTGTAGTATCGTGGTCTAGCTACCCTGACCGCCATGCTATTGAAGCCCCATTGATATTACCATCAATTATTAGAGCAGATAGCTAGATGTAGTCCGACCAAGTTCTGGAACCCTCAGACGCCGTGGTTGGCGAGGAATTTGAAAATCTAGATTCGCTGCGAAAAAGATGATTTTACGTTTAATGTCAGGCTTCGCTGCAAACGGACGGATTTCCGACCTGGACGCCGATGAACCATGGTACATCTTCGGTTACGATTCTGATTACGTGAAGCCCAGGAAGAAATCGTGTCACGCCATATACTGAGAACGTGTCGATGCTTTTTTCCTATGTGCACTACAAGTCCATGCGTAGATAGCCGCTCTCTTTATATAGGAAATCCATGGCATTATTGGCCAGTTCCCAGTGTATTCAATCAACGACTATACATAACTTTTATACCTGTGACGGCGCAGTCCCTATACAGGCCACAGAGTTGGTGAATACCAGCGAGTAGTAATGTGATTCTGTCTTGGGTTGTACTAGAGATAGGCAATACCCCACGAGCGAGCCTATGTGGGATATACTATTCTTCAAGCGATGCTCTCGTATTAGAGCTACCATTTAGATCTATTTGTCTATATTGGCTTGGGCCGTTAGAATACCTACGTCTTTGTAGGAGGCACTTGGAAGGCTTGGCAGTCGATCACAGGGACGTCTTAAGTCTATCCATACAACTTTATTTTGATTCTAGTTTACCTTTACGGTGGGGTCATGAGAGCTGGTGATGTTTACCAGCCAATGGATGCTTCTCTTGTGTTCAAGCCTAGGCAATCCATTTCTGATATATTGGCATCTTTTTAGGACTTCGTTATAGAACTTTCCAATGGCCTAGGTCTTTCAGGTTCTAGAGCCATTGAGCTGTGTAACCTGAGCAGACCCTTTACATTCATTCACCGCATTTTAGTCCGTCTTGGTGACAAAATAATACCTTTGCAGACAGGCTGAAGAGGAAATTCCGGTACGACTATATATTTCCCATCGTTAAGGCCATGCCGGAACATCAAGGTTAAGCCGACGTTGATCTAGAACAACCGCTCTACGAGGCTCTGGCTCTGTTTCCTTTAATGACATTATCAGAAGAGATAATGATGATGAAATCGGGCTTCTTGCCGGCCCATTCATTGGTTTGAAAGTGGTATGCATATGTCAAGGTATCCAGCTTGAAGATATATAAACCGTTCCTCGATCGAGACTCGCCCCTAAAATTGAACAATCAAGTTTTACTTTGCCGTACTCGATAAAAGTTCAAATACACATCCTACTCCAGAATTAAGACAATCATAACCAGCGAGAACCATGGCTTCAAGTCAAGCTAGGCACTCTACGTTTAGAAGGACTTTATTCGTTAGTCAACTGGAGAAAGCCAAGGAAAAGAAACGTCCTTTGAGCACTGTCCCCGTAAACGAAACTGGCAAGGCGAGCGACACACCTTATGAACCTAAAAAAGACCAACATGGAGGAAAAGTATATTCCTGTGCGACTGAAAAGAAAAGGGCAGTGAACACGGGTCTATCGTCTTTGCGAGTTGGGGCTGGACAATACTCTGACCGCTGGGCATTTGGCTCCACAATCAATTTTGCTGCTTTCGCAGAGGGATATCCCGAGACTGGATATGCTCTACTAGCCGCAAGGGAGCTCGACAGAGCAGCCCAGAAGTGGAATGACGTGGAGTTAGGTGTACAATTCAAGTGGGTTCCAAACCTCGAAGACGCTGCGTTCGTTCTTGCGTATGGAGGTGATAATGGGGATACTCTCGCCCAAGCATTTTTCCCAAATGGTAAAGATTTCAACACGCTTAATGTTTACCAGAGGGCGTTTGAAGGGGAAAACATTAAAAATCTGATGAATATCTTCCTACATGAGCTTGGACACGTGTTAGGCTTGCGTCACGAATTTGCGGCCGAGCGAGAGGCAGGAGTTAGATCTTCTCAGATCGGCACGGCAAATCCCAAGTCTGTGATGAGCTACACATTTCCTCCTGAGATCCAGGAAAGTGACAAAGAATATGCGCGGCAATTCTACAGCTTGCTTCCCATCAGAGACTTTGAGCCGGACAATTAATTCACAAGAAATTAATTGTCTTTCTTGAAGAACTTTCAGCCATGGAAACATAACATCTCCTGGCAGTCTTGGTACTTTTTTATTTGTCTTCTGGGTAAAAATGTTCAACACGTGATTCTTGTCCAAAAAAATTGGCAACGTCTAGCCATCATTTATTTGTTGATTATGTAACGAAAGGTCCGGAAATACCGAGAAAGTAAACACAATTGTTATTGGAATATTGAAACTATTTTCGTTTATCAGAGTGTTGGCCTCACTAGCTAGGTGGTATGTTTTGGCTTGGTTCAAAGCAGAATGTACAGTGCCGCCGCCCAAAGGTTGTTTTGATTAATGGGGTTGCCGCGCAACCCAACCACCCCTCCCACAAAAAGATGTATATCTTACAACGCAAAACGGATTATATTGATTTCAGTATATTGCATGCAAAATAAATGGCAAACAACTATAATTAAAATTGCCTAGTACTTGGTATCCCGCCCTACCGCTTCTGCAACAGCCTCAACCGAATAGTTCATACCTCTTGTCAGTGTACTGTATATTGAATATCTTGACTAATTACGGCCCATGATAGCTGTGCCGTCTCCCATAAGATGTCTTCCTCTTAACATTTGATCCCTTGCAGTTTTTAATGGTGGGGACCATGTAGTAGATACCTTCTTCAAGTGGAAAATTACATGTGTTCAATGGGGTTTGGATTAGGCAAATATGGTGGCTATTCTATGGAGAGAATTATATAATCTTGCAACCATACAGTACCCTCTATGATTACTTTAATAGGAACATGCTTATGTATGAAACTAAGACTCGGTTCCTAAATACTAGGTATTATTTCGTTCAATTAAGCTATATAGGAAGTTATGATGACTCAGAAATGGCTTTGTTTGAAGCGCTCCTGCTACGTGGGGTCGACAAGGCCGATTTGGTACATTTATGGAAAGAACTCTCTCTCCTCATATAGCCCGTGATCGTAAACAATTAGTTTGAAATTAATTAATTCCACACACATGGTCTGCGCAAAGAGCTTCACATCACATGGCAATCAAACAGTTTACCGCTGCTATGACAAGCCTGTCAATTCAAGCAGAAGCACCCGTATAGATGAGAAAGCTCACAAGCTCAGCTGTTCCATTTTAACGGATAGCAACTCTTCTAGGGAAAACCTTTTTGCATAATTGTATCCCCCTATATATATGTGTGCGAGTAAATGCTTTCTTGAGATTTGGATTACAACCTATTCTATACGTCTCACAAGCCCTTGTCAATGATGTGGGCGAAATACAAAACTCTATGCATTCAGCTGGAATCCACCGATACGCAACCTAATATTTCTCATTTGCCCACTCGAGCCCTGTTTCCCGATCCTTGGCCCAAAGATCGACCCCTAGTTCTTCACCTAACGTTGTTGTACGGTTGAACAACACTTTAAAAACCAGTAGCTTCGACGGATTGATCACAGCTATCATACCTCCTCTCGCATTACTCCAGCGCCAACCTGCAACAATCCGCAAGATCCTTGGGCTATCAGACATTGCAATTAAATCTGATGGTTGAGACCGTTCGCAGTGCGTTCGCAAGACTTCCTCGTTGACTAACAGGCTGTCACACGAAGAGTACCCTCCTGGTGGCAAGATATTGTCAACGGTTGTCTAGAAGAGCGAAAACTAAGGTCTGCATCATAGCGACTATAACATGATGGTCGGAAAGCACGATAGAAGACACTGGGAGTATTCGACTCGGGGCTGTTTACCTCATGAAAGCCTTGGCCTAAGAAAGCTGTATTCGGTCGTTTAAGTATAGTATCTTGATATCTGGAGGCAAAGTTAATCTAGCATCGGCCAGCCTTATTTCAGTCTTTCGTTTCTTTTCTGACAACGAAAGCCCATCATCTGCGTTGTCGTATACAAGGTTGTTGCGTGGACCGTGGAGCTCCTCATCTACAGTCGGTGAAGTCACCAACCACAGAGTATCTGCAATGAAGACTTTGTCATCGAGCGTGTCGACGATTTTTGCAGTAGCTTATTGTACTCCTCAGCGAATTCAATTTTTCGTCGTTGGACTTAATCTTTTCATCCGTGAGTGGCTTCCCATAAAATTTGACGACGTGATGCCGCGCTGGGACTGGAAGTGGATAAAGGCTGTATCTCTCTGAAATATACTATAATTTATAATATCTTGTATTAGTAATATATTATATCTTATTAGTACTATAATCTTATTATATTATTAATATATTCAGTCATGTTACTACTATAATATATATAACTTTATTGTCGTAGCTGGTATTGGTGTTTGTAGCCCTTCCCAAATAACTACACTCTAACTAATCTGAGTACTTAATAAGTAGTCTAGAGTACTCCTGGAGTGTTTACTGATCACTTATATAATATCCTTACTAAAGTAGCGGCACCCGTATTAGGCAAGTACACAAGAACCGTTCACTATGTTACTAGTAGGGAAAATCGGATCAGAGCAGGTTAGCTTAGAATCTAGGTCGCAGAAGGCCTTCACCTGCGGTGGGTTCATATTCATTTGGGGTAGCGACCTGCGTACGCATGCGTTGGCAACTTGCTTACAACTCTCATATCAAACGTAAAACGCTACCTTCATGTGTTACGTTCTACTAGATTGGCGATCCATCCAGTGACGACATGGCTATATAGCAGTCCCGTGACATCAATCCAATGAGCGTCTTCTGCGCCGTCTGTTCTCTGCCGCCTTTAGTACGGAGCATTGAGCATCCCGTGTCTTGGGGTATGTAAAGATGAAAGTCGCAATCAAGCCAGGGAGAAAGTCAGCGATCAAAAGAGCTTGTCTTACGTGTGAATATTCACAGATATTCTGCATCATTGGACGAGACATGCACTAAATAGGAAACCTCAAGTCGATGTTATCAATATATGCACTCCAAGAGCCAGATATCGGCTACCAGTTGAAGGTCCACAAGGCTTCCACAGCGATACAAAGGGCCGAAAGAGCCACATCATTAGAGGTACCCTGAATTCGATATACTTTAAGTGCAAAGGACTGTTATTAAATCAGCGTCTTCTGGGCCTTTTGTCGGTATTGAAGAGTTAAGCAAAGGTTATTACAACAAGTCATTCCAACTCATCATAGAGTGGCTGTTGCTTATATCCCGAATCAATACCCGGGACCACCTTTTTTAACGACAGCGCGTGAGGTCAACAAGAGGTTTGCTCGTCAACAACTTATTGATATAGTTAGCGCTTTGCTGACATCTACGCTAATTAAGAACCACACTACACTCCCAGTACCGCACGCCTTGTCCTGCTCTAGAACGGATGAGTCAATTCTGCGAACTATGTAAAAGCTTAATACATTGTATATCAGCACGCTACGGGTTAAGACCATACAGGTGTTCGGGTAGTATGGATATTGAATAAAAGGTACAGTCAAGGCAAAACATGGCTGCTATCCAAGGGCGATTGGGATCTGTAAGATTCTCCGGGTGAGTATATCACAACCTGGCACGTAAAGTCCTCTATCTCAAAAAAAAATGACTACCTTCCTCTACATAAACGATTCACCCACCAGGCCCTCATCCTATCAAGGTTGAAGGAGAGAGCGATGGAACAAAATCTGTAAAAGTATTGCCGTGAGATTCTCAGTTGAACTAGTGGTGGGCGCGGCTTCTTCTAACACGGGACAATGCGATATAGTCGTGCTGGCGATAAGGTTCTCCGGTCTCCTGACCGCTTCAAAAGAGCTGAACAAACCTGGGATGAGGATGTCTATAGCTAAGAGTCTTTTATCAGGATAGAGCAAGTGGCGAGGTTGATCTACACACCTTAATACGCTAATCGAGAGGCATATGAAGGAGATAGGGCTGAATAGACGATACGATTGAATGTGGAGTCGGGAATCCTAGTACATAGAAATGGGTCGACTTCTGCATTATATACAATTACTGTCATCCAAAATTTCATAAAATAGGTAGCATCGAAAATACCTACCGAGAAAAGATTTATCTGACCATTGGATCGAAGTATAAGAATCGCACAGTTATATATATAAGCACAGGCGCAGGACAGGGCCTCTCCTTGAGCTGTGACCACTGTGTGAAGCCGGAATGCTTTGTAAACACAATGAACTCCGCACTCATTATATGAACCAGTCCCTGACTTTATTCACCAGGATTGCCAAGTATATGAAGGCAAAGGGAGGTAGTATTTCCCTATTGTTGATGTTCTTTCGGAGGAGCTGCGGACCCAACCAATCAGATGGCGGCCCGCATTCTAACGCGGCGACCAAAAATTTCCAAGCGGGAAGTGGAAGTGAAGCTCCTTCGATAGTCGTCACCTCTCTTTTCTCCTTCATCCTTTGTCCTGGTTTTCCATTCTTGAGCTTATCTATTCCGTATATACAACGAATTTGATCTATTTTTACGTCCTGTTCTTTAAATTCACAGAATGGTCGGACCAACAGCCTCCCTTACTCCCCTTTCTCGCGCCGATGGTTCGGCTTCTTACCAATGTCCTTCGACTGGATCTAATATCCTAGGATCGGTAAATGCGCCAATTGAGCTCCCTGGACGCCGTGATGCCCTCAAACCCGAGGATGCGACCGTGGAAGTTTTCGTGAAGCCGGGTACCGCACCAGGTGGGGTTGGTGAACGATACGTCGAAGGAATTATCAAGAATATGCTGGGCAAACTGATCCTGGGACGAGAGAAAGGCTACGCTAGGCGTGGTGTGGTTATCACCTTGGCTATTGTAGGAGGAGAAAGTGTCGCAAGGGGTGATTCGGTGGGTTCTCATGTCGCAAGGATGATCGAATAACAGAAAAATTATGGCTAACCTGGATGGAATGGGTATACAGTACTTGACTTTGCTCCCCGCTCTCCTTCACACCTCTTTATTGGCGCTACTATCCGCATCCGTTCCTCTATCCATGACCTATTCCGCAACCGTGCTGGCTGTTGATGCTTCAGGGGAGATTATTCGGGAGCCCTCGGTGAAGGAAGCCGCCGCCGCCGCCTCTCTTCACGTTTTCGCCTTCTCATCCAATGGCCATCTTCTGTTGAACGAAAGTCAGGGACCTTTTGACTTTGAGACCTGGGAGAAGGTACACCAGCGCGCTTTGGCCATCTGCCACGGGACTGTCGCCCCTAGCTCCGACGGAGACGTGGCTATGGCCGAGGACGTAGACGGGCAGCCCCTGGAAGGCGCGCTGCGGGAGGCTATGGAAGAAAAAATCCAGCAAGATTACTCCTGGAAGATCGACGCGGCCTGAATGCTGGATTTGAAGTAAGAACACCGAACAATAAAGTTGGGTTTGATAACCAACGGCAATGTTCATCCCATCTGGTATGCCACCGTACCCAGTGCGGTTGATGCACCGGAGGTCTAACACGATCATTTACACTTCTCGCCATTGAACCTTGGCCTGACTCGTGTGTTGGATCGCACATACGCGGGGCATTTTACTGTCCAAAGGGATATCATTGGCGCTCACCGGATTTCCAATTTGACGGACTACGAGTGGATACGAAGGAACGAGATACGAATGAGGGTCAAGCGTCGCGACGCGCGAAACCTCTTCTGGCGACATCCGGTGCTTATCGGGGTTCACCTACAGACACTACTGCACACAAATCCATCTGGTGTATTTACACACGTACGACGCTAAGGAAAGTTGTCCAACTAAACCACATGATAATGCGGTCTTGAGTGGATAATACCGAATAGAAATGCTGTCTGCGTTAAGTTTGTTTCGGTGCCACTGGAGTGTGATGTGTGTCTAGATCCTGCATTTTGTAATCACCCGTCTCACGCGTAGCGACTGTAGTACCTTTGTTCTCGCCAGACTGAGTGGAAATGAGACATTGTAAAAAAAAAAAAAAAAAAGAGAGAGAGAGAGACGAAAAAAAGGGAAAAAAGGGAAGGAAGGAGAGAGAAATATTCCGCCAATTATTGACAAGGATTCACGGAGCTGAAGTGACGCCCCCTTGCAGATGATCTCATGCCGCAATGAATTGAGTGTGTGAAGAATGTTTATCAAGCAGAAAAAACACGGAAAAAGCATGCTGGAGGGGAAGAATAATCATGATGGGGACTTGGACAATGATTATCAATTCTTGAATAAGGCGAGGTTAACGCCGACGCCAATGAATCATCGACGGAAATAACCTAGGCTGGTGCGGAGATAAGTTTGTTCACTAAACAAAGTGTAATGAACTAACCAACTAACTACTAAAAGTCACTGACCATGGAAGCCGTTCGAAGTTGAAATCACCAATCCCAATGATTTCCGGAGTCCGGGCCGCACTTCTTCCCTTTCAACTGTGTTCCCCATAATCATTGCGCTTATTGTCCTTTACCCTGTTCTTCCCCTCCCCACACTATCGCTTGGAGGAATCTCACATAAATCTGTCCGGTTGTCCATGGCTTCCCCAGCATCCAACCATGGTCTAGTGAAGTCGACATGCGCTGATACTCCTTCCTCTAATCCCACGGCGCTGTCTGCTCCGGTGTCCTCCACAGCATCATCGTCCTCCACCCCGCTGTTCGATTCCGATCGTCCTTCTTCCTCAACGTCCACCACCACCGTCGGAACCTCCCTCCTTCGCGATTATGCATGCCACATAGACCCTTCGCAGACACCGAACGACGTACATGCGAGCGATTCCCGCCCGGGACCCTCTAACAGTGCTTCGCAGAAGGCTGACCTCCGGGAAGACGCCGCCGTCTTATCGTTGCCCTCGTCGCCCTTCCTCCCTCTCCGCTCCGCTGCCTCGTTGAAGGCTCACAATCGGAACGCCCTTTCCACCGATTCAATCCCTCGACAGACGATCATGAAAGCACTCGCATCCCGTCCGTCCATATCCAATCCTAATAATTCCAACGTGCCGCTGGCGGCCTCCCTCGGGCTTCTCTCAAATAGCGCCTCCACCAGTCCTCCGGATGAAAAGGAGCGTTGCTCCAGTAATCCATCCTCACAGAAGCTCTCCGCGGCGCTCTCCAACCTTCAGTTCGGCCCGCATCTGGATCGCTTACCCCCGACCGCACGATTGGCTATGCAATCGCCGTGCTTTTTCCATCAACGGTTTGACGATGCTGTGAATATCCAGAAGGTTCTCGAAGAAATCACGGACGATGAATGGCTATCGCACTCTCGCCTGGTCCAGACGGCGACTGGTGTTCGGGAGGTGTCGAAGCAGCTGCAGCGTCGGCCTATTAAACGTGCCGTACGGAATGTCATGATAGTGACGAAGGCGCGTGATAACAGCCTGGTACACTTAACGCGGGAACTGGCGGAATGGCTTCTCTCCACTCCCCGGTATGGAAGTAACCTCGGTGTAAATGTGTATGTGGACGCCAAATTACGGAGTTCCAAACGTTTCGATGCGCTGGGGCTTCTGCAGATGGAACCCCGTTTCGAAAAGATGCTGCACTACTGGACCCCAGACCTCTGCTGGGAATCTCCGGAGAAGTTCGATCTTGTGCTGACATTGGGTGGAGACGGAACGGTTCTCTTTACCTCGTGGCTCTTCCAACGTATCGTTCCTCCCATTCTTTGTTTCTCTCTCGGCAGTCTGGGATTCTTGACGAATTTTGAGTTCGAGAACTATAAGCAGCACTTGAATGCGGTTATGGGAGATGTAGGGATGCGGGTGAATCTTCGCATGCGGTTCACCTGCACCGTGTTCCGCAAGGACCGACGCAAGGAAGCTGAGGCTGGTGCCGTGGAAGAAGGCGAACAGTTCGAGGTTCTGAACGAACTGGTCATTGACCGTGGGCCATCGCCTTATGTTTCCAATCTGGAGCTTTACGCGGATAATGATTTCTTGACGGTGGTTCAAGCGGACGGGTGTATCTTATCTACTCCAACCGGTACGTCACCTCCACCGACCCGGATGTACACAAACTGACTCCATAAAGGATCTACCGCTTACTCTCTCTCCGCTGGAGGATCATTGATTCATCCTTCCATTCCGGGCATCCTTCTGACGCCCATTTGCCCTCACACACTATCTTTCCGCCCGATGGTTCTCTCGGATTCGATGCTACTTCGGATTGCCGTGCCCGCCGGGTCCCGCTCCACAGCGTACTGCTCCTTCGATGGCAAAGGACGCGTGGAACTCCGCCAAGGTGACTATGTTACTGTCGAAGCTAGTCAGTACCCATTCCCTACTGTGGTTTCCGGTAGCGGGGAGTGGTTCCAGAGTGTTCAGCGAGCGCTGCGGTGGAACACCCGCGGGGCTGTTCAAAAAAGCTTCTACCGTGGCTCTGAGGCCGGCCTGGAAGGACTCGACGAGGGCGAAGACGAAGAATGGGACATTGACACTGATGCCGGAGCTGCCGGCACGGACAGTGGCATTGGCCCTAGTGAAGACGGCGACGCCGGGTCGATTAGTCCGATGAAACGGCAAATGAGCATGCTCAGCATGTAGCGGTTTCCAAATTCAGTCATTTTTTTTTTGGGGTACTTACATTTTGGTCTTGTATTATTGTTGGATACGCGCACTAGAAGTGTGCTAGAAGCATTATGGGATTTCTTGGCTCGGCGCTTGGATATTACTTTTTTTTAGGAGTCTTGCTTGCACATCATTTCGGCGAAAGGGATAGACTTCGATGTAATCGGCACTACTGGCAGGTTAGAGTATTTCGGATACTTACAGTTATCTACCTATGATAGACAGGCATTGGATCCACGGATCAGTCGGAGATCCATTGGCATTTTTAAGGATCGGTAGAGCGTAAGCCATAATACGGAGTATAGGGTACACTATGCCACACCATTCATACCTTCAACCTCCCGATTCATCATCCTGGCACACCAAGACACTTAATACTTTTCATATTACTACACCACACCAATAAGTCGATCCATATCCAAATCAATACACACATACCCACGACCCAACCCCAAAGACAAACTACCAATCACAAGCCTCCGCCAAAAGCTTTGCCAAGTCCTCTAAGTACTTCTTATCGACCTCATCAAACCCATCCGGCTCCGTGCAATCAATATCAATAATAGCAACCGTCTAAACCACAACCACATTAGCACATTTAGAAGCACTCCCACAAACCACACAAACAAAAAGAGAGAAAAGCGCAAAGAAAAAGAACATACCTCCCCACCAACCAAAATCGGTACGACAATCTCACTCCTCGAACTAGCATCACAAGCAATATGACCCGGGAAACTCAACACATCACCCACGAGGACCGTCTCCCGCTTCTCAGCCGCAGTGCCGCACACGCCCCTTCCGAACCGAATCTCCTGACACGCAGGCCGACCCTGGAAAGGTCCTAGCCAGAGAACCTGTTTCTGGTTCTGGTTCTCGGTGGTTTGGGCATTGGGGAATTTGTCTTGGCGAATGTAGAAGCCGGCCCAGTTTACGGAGGAGGAGGGGCTGGGGAGGGCGGCGTAGGCGTGCCAGAGGAGGGAGGCGACGTTGGAGAAGTTACTGTTTTTTGTCTGATTAGGATCTTGTTTCTTATAGCTTGTTGGGTTAGGTTGGGGAGGGGTGGCTACCTGACCTGTTATATTGTAGTCATTAGTCAATGGTGATTAAATAGAGGTATTTGGAGAAGGAATAGACATACCCAGTTACGCTGCCCATATACAAGACCCTGCGCTTGTTCGAGGACCTGGGTGTAGATGTCGGATTTGGAGGCGTTTTCGCCGAAGTAGGATGAGTCGGCGTGGGGCTTAGATTGTTAGCCTTGTTTTCTTGGTAGAAGGAAGCAATTGGGGTCATTGAGATTGGAATATACCATTGTGGTTATCTGGTATGGCTTTTGATGAGATGTGGGAGAGTAATGGAGGGGTTGGAGGTTATCAGATGGAAGAATGTCGCAATGATGCAAAAGAATTGCTCGGGAAAAAAAGTGGGGCGCGGGGTTAAGATAAGTGGACGGAGTTAGAGGGTTGTATACATATTGTAGGGCTGAGTATTGTATTGTGGGATGTGTCCGGGTGAAACTATGGATGTATTGTAATAGTACGAAGAAAATATGTATAGCTATTTATGGACTACATGGGATATGTTCGGGATAAGTGATGTGCATCATGCGAAGATCGGCGTTTTAGCTGGAGCCAAGTTATACTACTACCGGGGACTAATCAGCCCTAACTATGGTTGGTACGGGGTTCATTGTGGATTTTAGACTACATGGCTACGGCCTGATTAAATGCTAATTCCACTCGGCGGTCGTGCTTGACCACCGGAGACTGCTTTACTGGAGACGAGTGTCTCTACACGGTTCAGTTTTCTTAAAGGCATAGTAGGTACACAGCGTGCTTTACTGGTTCATTGAATCTGGAGCCACGTATTGGACCTTGTACAATAATGATGTATCACGCAATGAGGTATGGAGTTTCCTTTGATATCCATGAGTACTGGAACCTACTGAAGTTTCATACCATGTGGATGCTAGCTAGACACTACTTATCATTCACTGGCGTTTCCACCATCAAATAAAGCAACGAATGAGCCACCTCAGCAGCAGCCAAAGTCGTGGTCTCGGCCGTTGCGTCGTATATAGGCGCAACCTCGACAACGTCGGCGCCTATCACCGGCAATCCATGTAGAGCGTCCAGGATGGAAAGAAGCTCGCGGGTGGTGAAGCCGCCTGGCTCCGCAGTTCCCGTTGCTACGAGATTTAGCTATAATGACTCCAATAAAGTATATCAGAACACTCACCAGGTGCGTAGGCTGGATCCAACACATCAATGTCCACAGAAATATACACCTTGCTATCGCCAACTCGAGCCTTAATCTGTTCTACAATACCACTTATCCCGACCCGGTCTAAGTCGCGAGCCTTGATAATCTCGAATCCACATCGGATATCGTTTCGGATATCGCCTTTTGGGCGGATGACAGGGGCACGGATGCCGACGTGTAATGATGTGTTGCGGATAAGGCCCTACATATGGTTAGTGTATCGATTAATCTTTTGTTTTTGAAATTGCGACTAACCTCTTCATGGGCTATATGTAGGAAGGTTCCATGGTTTACACCGCTGGTAAAGTCAGTTACGTCTTGTATAGACATAGACAATGGCCAACCTACGCATATTGTGATATACCGCCGCCTAGTTTATGGTGAGAAATCGTGTTATTACGATATCGGGTGTTTTAACATAACCTTACCTAGTACTTTAGGATCCCATGTATCTGAAAGGTGAGGTCAGTAATACATTGATGAACTGGACTGTAAAAGGTATACCGAGATGGCTATCAAAATGAATAACCGAAACAGGACCCCACTTGTCATACGTCGACCTCAGTGCCGACAGGGTCGTTGTGTGGTCTCCACCGAGAGTAAGAATACGAGGTGTATGGCCCCGCTCCGTACTATTCGTGGGACGTGATGATATAACCTGGCAGACGATTTCAATGATACATAATTCGCACGGTTGAGGAACTTATGGTTACCTACCTTATGGGCTAAATCAAGCTGCTTCAACGCAACTGTATTATCCAACCGGGTTAGTGGCGCGTCCCCACAATCCACCATTTTCGCCCAGCTTTCGAAGACGTTGACTCCGGTGTAGATGCTCCATCCTTGTAATCGCCGAGAGCCGAGACGAATACCAACTGGCCCGAATCTGGCTCCGGGGCGAGCGGTAACACCCTGTAAGCAGAATCAGCTCAGCATTACAAGACCTGCGACTATCATTCCTTGGTAACAGGGCTATACCTACAGTGTCGAACGGGGCGCCCAAGATTGCAATGTCATAAGGCGTGGAATGTGCCTGGTCATCCATCAAACAATTTACGTAAGGTAAGTGTCCGAACGTAGTCAGCCCCGAGAACTGACTACCCGTAACAATATCGACGGTATCATCTTTGCCGAGCGGAACTTGTCCGGAACCTTGAATTGCTGCGATGGGAGGAAAGACGATCTCCCTTGCAACGGTAGTGGTGGATACAATGAGAGTGAGCAGACCGTAGGCAATCATGGTGGATTGTGATACAGTGATGCAAGAAAAATGCCAGCTCAGCTGGTTGCTCTCTTATGAACGTATGGGCCAAGCATTCCATCTTTCCATTTTGGTTCTAGTGGTCAATACTCCTCGTTGTATAGACAGGGATACGGGGCCCTCGGAATCCGCGCTCCCATATTAATATGCCGTTTGAACCATGCTATCAAGTTAGGAATTTTATATTACTGAAATTATTCCTAATTTTCGGGTCAGGGTTCGGATAATCAATGACTTCAATCATGTGAGATACTCTATCAAATCACACATGATGAGTAAAGTCAGAACATGACAATGATACTCCGCACTGATAAAGATGTGAGATATATACTTATCGATTTCATTAGAAAATGGATTTTTCAAACTTGTGCCGAATGCAGTGGGCCCCTTATCGGGTGTCGCTTTACTCCAGAGCGGACAATGGCACCGCTCCACTGACGTCTTCCCACCCATGCGAACCTTCGCCAATCTGAATCTTACTGTGCACAAATATGGGCCAACTCAGGCCCAGAATGTCTAATCTCTGGTACTGCCGATGAAAGCTGATTCGCTCCCCCACACTCGCTGCTCCACCGTCGTCGCGGAGACCTTCTCGATTAGGAAAGTCAGATAGCGCATCTATCTTATCGCTGTCAAGCCTTCGGCCGGCTATTGTCGAACCAACGCTTCCTCCATGGGGTTACCCTTCCCAACGGGGAAGTCCCTGAGGGACCTGAAGTATGGCAATGCGCTTTTTAAAAGAGCGCGGGTGTCCCTGGTGGCAACTACGGGACCTGTTGTCGAGGTATTGGATTTTCAGGTGTTAGACGAGACACACTATGACCATGGCGAAAGAGGACGATAATCAGCAAGTCTTTTCAGAATCTACGGGGGAAGATGCTCGCCTGGAAAATTTGGGCTATGAGCAGGGTATGTTACTCAATTCCGATTGTGTGCCCCTCTGCTGACGTTGGTATAGAGCTCAAGCGGACCTTTGGGTTGCTGGGTATGATTGGCTTCAGCTTCAGCGTGGTTACTTCGTCAGTCAACCATTTAGTTACCAGTGTGCTCAACAAGAATCTCACTAACCTCCAATAGATGGACGGCTCTAAGCGGTGTATTCATCGTCGGCGTCACATCCGGCGGCCCTCCAGTCATGGTGTTCAGTTTCATTGGCGTGAGCCTTCTCACACTAGCAGTAGCCATTCCAATGGCAGAAATGTGCTCTATGTATCCTGTTGCAGGAGGCCAATACTCCTGGGTTGCGGCTTTAGCACCTCCGAGTATCGCGCGAGGGCTTTCTTATATTAGTGGCTGGTTCATGCTCATCGGTATGTCTGCTCTACCCCAACACGGCCAGCCCTGAAACTAATGATCATTTTCAAACTAGGGATCCTCGCAATGGGAGCAACAAATAACTCTATCGGAGCCAACTTCGTCCTCGGCATGGCCAATCTCGTCTTCCCCGACTATACGATTGAGCGCTGGCATACTGTCCTGGTAGCTTATCTAGTGGCATTCATTGCGACAGCAATCAATATCTGGGGTCCCCATCTCCTGCACCGCATCTCCCGATTCATCCTGATCTGGAACATCGGCTCGTTTCTCATAACCACGATCGTTCTCTTAGCGACCAATGACCACAAACAACCTGCATCATTTGTGTTCTCCGAGTTCCAAAATTTCTCAGGTTGGGGATCATCAATGGCGGCCATCGTAGGTATTCTGCAAGCCTGTTTCGGCATGTGCTGCTACGACGCCCCATCACACATGACTGAAGAAATGAAGTCAGCTTCCAAAGAAGCTCCTAAGGCTATCATTCTGTCCGTCGTCCTCGGTGCCGTCACAGGGTTTGCCTTCTTGTTAACACTCTGCTTCTGCATCGGTGACATCAACACTACTGCCAACACAAGCACCGGCGTACCTGTCATCCAGATATTCTACGACTCCACAGGAAGTAAAGTCGGTACATGCTTCTTGGCGAGCATGATTGCTATCATCGTCATAGTCGCCGGAAACAATCTTTTAGCGGAGGGCTCTCGTTCGGTGTACGCCTTTGCCCGTGACCACGGCCTTCCGTTCTCGCACATCTTCTCCAGAGTAGATAGCAAGCATCATGTGCCGGTCAACGCTGTGCTCCTTACTCTTGCTGTGCAGCTTGCTTTGGACGCAATTGACTTCGGCACAACCACCGGTTTCGAAACTGTCATTGCTATTTCCACTGAGGGATTTTGTAAGTCATCCCACATCACCTTTCCGTCTCTTCATGGTGAATGATCTACTAACTATAGTCAAGACCTCTCCTACGCTATAGCCCTATTTAGTCGTCTCCTCGGCTTCATAACTGGTAATAAGACACACATGAAGGGGCCCTTTGCCCTCCCTCAGTCTATATCCATCGGTCTCAACATCTTCGGGCTACTGTTCCTGCTCTTCGCGGCCATCACATTCAATTTCCCGACCGATTACCCGGTTACACATGAATCCATGAATTATACCTCCGCAGCAATTGGGGTTATAGGATTGATAAGTGCGGTGACGTGGATAACAACGGGTAGGAAGCAATTCACCGGACCACAAGCCATGAGTGTTCTAACTGGGCATGAGAGGGAAGAGAGGGTGAGTGACGAGATGGTTAAGAAAGGGTAGGTTATAAACTTTGTAAAGTACGGATCTGTTCATGGTTTATTATAGTTAGTTTTACTTTTCTACCTTTTAAAATCAGGATATTTGCTTGGTCGAGACCCGATACCACTGATTCTCCTGGGAAACTACTATTCGTCATCTGCGAGGGAAGACGACTGATTTATGTCCCAAGTGTGGAAAACGTAGGCGTATTGCTTCAGATGCGTACAAACCATCTATCTCACATACCTGGCATATCTATCAAGCACTCTATGAGTCTAGTCTACTCTTGCTTCCCTCTGAACCTTTTTATCCCCCAGCGTCACTCCAATATGTTTGACAACCAGCCACGCGGGTAGCAGCGAAATAGCCCACAGCCCAAAGTTAAGATAAACACTTCCAACCGAAGCCATAATCGTAACAGCGTTAAGCCCATACTACCACCCATCATTAGTATACCTAAGAAAAAGCAATACGGGGCAGAATAACTCACCGAAACCGCCTGAGCCGCCGACTCCGTACCGCGAAGTAAACCGGAGATACGAATAACATCCTCTTCGTCTTCGGCAAGATTGCCAATAAGGAAATACCTGGTGAGTCATCAGTATTGTCCAGTCATGCATGCTCTTGCAGAGACTTACAAGAACATATAGTTTAACTGGAATCCCGCAACCCAGAACAAGTACAGTGCGAAGCCGCGGCCAAAACCGGCATCGGACCAATCGTACGACGGCTGGGTCTTCTTGAACTCTGTAACGATGATAGTACCCCATATCCACCATGCGCCTTGGAGTGTGAGGATAGTGGCGAAGGCGCTTCTGGTTCGGGTTTTGAGTGAAATCCGTTTGGTGTCTAGAAACGCGCCCAGTAGGTTGCCGAGGATCAGTGCTATAATACCTCCTAGGAATGATCCCAAGGCACGCGCCCGCACTGAGAACCACAGGGAGAGATAGGTGAACATCACGGCCTCCGTGAACACTGCTTGACTAATGAGTGGGACGATGAGAAGGAAGTTCCGAGTGAAGAAGAGCTTTGCTGTCTCTTTGATCTCATGAAGCGGAGTGTTTGCTATGCGAAGTTTCACGGGAAGTCCGTCTGTGCGCTGCACTTGAGACGGTGTGTTCAGCAGTAGTCCAGCAAACGGACCAAGTGCCTGTAGGATGATGAAAACGATGAGGACAGCGTATGAGACACTACCGGCCGTGTCGCGGTTGGAGTTGATGCCCAAATTAATCGCACCACCCAGAATCTGACCGCCGACGCGAAAGCTCAACCAGAAGCCGAGGAAGCGCCCCTGGTTGTGTGGTTCTGGATAGGAGATGGCAATGGCAGCCTCAGCCATCCAGAAAATGCCAGCAGAGAGGCCGCAAAGAGCGGCGCCGAAGAGAACGAACCATTCAGTGCCGAATCGGTTGTTGGTGTAGAGACCCGCAGCATAGGGGGCGTATCCCATCGTGCCGACAATGAGCGTCCATTTGATACCGATGTAGCGGACAACTATACTGCCAAAGAAGCACGAAAGCACCATGAGGCAGAATGTCAGAGCATTCGCTGCGTTCACGAGATACTATGATCTTGGAGTTAATATTTCCTTTCACAGGGAAAGGAAGGCCCGTTGGAGATTACCGACCGGCTTTTCCAACCCTCCTCCGCCGACCGAGTTCATGGCTCCCCATATTCCAGGGGCGAGGAAATTACACAATCCCAAAATAAGAGCATTGTAGAACGTTGAGCGATACCATTTCACTACTGCTGTTAGCATTGCCATTGGGGCTTGGGGCAGTCAGCTGACCTGGATGGTTTTGTGTTGAAGGGACAGGATTACTCCCAACCTCTTCGTCTGTCGATCGGAAATCTTCTTTTTCCTGGGACATTGTGAAAGTAGCACCGTAGCTACCGTTGGATGTATGGATATTCGACAGCCGAGAACGAAAGAAAATCTGAAGCCATGGTGGGTTTTATGTACAAGGTACAGCTACCGAGCTCTCTCGTCTAGATGACAATCTAAGCTTATCGCGCAAGTAAACCGGCAGCCGTGGACCCTTGTCTAGTCCAATAAGAAGATAAATCCCAATAGTGAAATGATGTTTTATTGCGCTAAACGTGTAGGCTTTACACGATCCATGCCGTAGCGGCTTTCGCGATGTTGCCGTTGGAGTGCTCGATTACGTGCTCGCACGGCATTTTAGCACAAATTGTGTACAATACTTAGAGCAGGGATGCCAATGTCCATACGAATTCTGCTTTCGAACTGAAAATTACCAGAAGTCCATTTTACCTAGTACATGTATGCAGTTTATTCTCCACAATTTTGTTTCCATGTTCAATTCTTTGTTCTTCTACTTTGGCCGTGGAGACGCAACACTTGACCGTTACAAATCTGATGCAATAACATGCATCACGCGAAATGAAGTTATGGAATGATTATTTGTCCCATTTAAATTAACCATACTGTCATTGTTCTAGCGCTTCTTCAGAAGTATTCATTCTCAATCGTAAACACACATAACCATGTAAATGCAAAGCAGAAGACAAACTAAAAATCGTAGTGATGCAAATTTACTCCTGATCATCCGGATGGAAGACCAAAGCCCTCACTTCAATACTCTCCCGCGGCTCCTCATTCACAGTCTCTGGGTTAACAAACGCAGAGTGAGGAACTCTACGGGCCCGACCATCCGTCTTGGAATCAAAGCACTTGATCAAGGTGACCAGATCGGGGGTCTGGCCGTAGCGATAGTACCATTTAACATCAGGGTTGGGCTTTACCGCGTATGTTTCACCTTCACGGTTTGGGTAGATAAGCTTGATACCCACGAGGTCACTATCCGGGAGCGTATGGGCATCCCCGACGGTCAATGGGTCTTTGAGGATCGGTTTGATAGGTCGCCAAACATTGATGATCTGATAGCGTCCCTTGAGGAGCTCGGGAGCTTCCTCGGGAAGATGGTAAGAGACACGGTTTTTCGCCGCTTCGTAGGACTGGTCGATGTGTACGCGCTGCACGGGTCCCCGTTGGGGCGTGGACTGAGCCCTCACATCTTTGGGTGCACGGCGAATGGTATGGTCGAAGATAAAGACACGAGAAGCACCAGTTCTATTGTATGTTAGCAAGGTGCTGAAAACTGGGAAAAGTTGGGTAGCCCGTACGCGTCTTTCAACAGCTGCTCAGTCTCTGGGTAGTATTCTCTTGCGATCTTCTCATCGTCAAGGAAGTCCTTCTCACGGCTCTCATGGTAGTAGTACTGGAAGCCATTTTTATCCAGTGTGTAGTCCAGTTCATGGCCGCTCACGTCGTGAACGGTCACGGCGAGCTCAACAGAGGGCCGTTCGTAGGTCTCAGGCCGTGTGACATAGTTTGGAGTGAGATGGGAGCCATCCTCAAGCTCCTTCAGGAAATACAGTTTGGTTTGAACGTGGTGGGGCTTGTACGAGGACGTAGGGACAGAGGTCTTCTGTGTAAGTGGCGATGGCTCGTGGCTGGGCGGGACCTGAACTGCAGCAGAGGCCATGGTGGTTCGCGTCGTATGAAGCTAAGCGTGCACTAAGAGAATTGACGATGTTTAGAACTTGCTCTAGCGTTTATGCTGTGATCTACACTGAGGATTTAAGGTGAATAGCTACTTTTATACACGGCCGTTGGTGAAACGTGGAGAGGAATTGGCATTTGTCAGATTCGCACGCCATCACCTAGGTTTCAGATGCATGTGTCACTCGATTCGGGATGATAAAAGTAAAATAGGCCTATTGGAGCTTTGACAAAGGAGGGAATGCATGCAAGTATGATCGTTGAAATACTACAAAAGACGCAATAGAGAATCATCCACAAAGACTGGCGAATAGGAGGACCGAGATTCATTAATAATGAGAGTCAATAAGGTCACCAGGGCACAGCTATAAGTTTACGCATTTCTAATCCATATAACGCCTTGACGTCAGCGCTTACATATCCAAATTTAGGTGATCCTATACGAGCGAACAAGCTTTGTAATGCCCGTCCCATCTTCGAGCACGCCCTTCTCCTCTTCTAGCTGATAATTCCCCCATCGTGGTAGTAAAACTGTCCATATGTACCAATACAAGATGCCAAATAAAACCCTGATTCGGTTAGCTGTGCAAAATGGGAACTGGTATCAGGACACTTACACTCCAGCTCCAACAATAGCGTACGTGGCATAGAAGAAATGCACATCTCCCTTCCGATCCGGTGGAGGGAAGAAAGGAGCTGCCAGCAAAGCAATACAGACCACGATACGTAACCATACTGCCCAAGTCCAGGCCTTGAATGGACGGTGAAGGAATGGTTCTCGCCGTCGGACAATCAGAAGACCGACCGTGATTGCCAAAGCAAAGATCTGTCCAGGATATCCCTCGACGTCCAAGATGAAGTTGTAAACATCTCCTTGCGGCGGGAGAGAAATCACAAGAATAGATGGTACGTAGTGTACAAGAAGTCCCCCAAGTGGAGAGTTGAAAGGTCGCGAGGAGGATAGAAGATGCGACCACGGTAGAAAGCCCTGACGAGCAATTTCTTGGTTCACACGAGCCTGGTATCAACAATTAGCCTAGGATATTCGAATAGCGACACGCGGTGTCCATACCAGAGCAAATGTCACCACCATCACATTTCCGGCAGCCGAAATAGCAATGGCCAACGGGAAAAGCACTCGGCCCACATGTGCCCCAAAAAGTCGCTCAAACAGAAGGCCCGCAACAAGTTCGCCACTGTCCTTGATCTCATCAAGAGGAACTACAAGGAAGTAGGAGATGTTCGCTAGGAAGTAAAGACTGCCCGCGGTCAGAAGCCCTGCTGGGCAAACAGTCTTCACCGTTTTGATCGGGTCTTTGACTTCATTGAGGACGTTGTTGACATTGTTCAGTCCCGCATATGAATAGAAGATCTTGAAGATTGACGTTGAAATCAAGCTCCAACTCCAGTTGGAACCTTCCCACAGTGTATCCCATGCGAAAGGGTTGTTAGTGACCGCACGATCGGATTCACTCAGCGACTCATCGTAGGGGCGCAGGAGAATAACCCAAATTCCAGTCAAAGACATGGCCATGATGAGGAAGATCTTGACCCATCCTAGAATATTCTGGATCCATATTCCAGTTTTGAGGAAGCAGCCATGCACAACGGTGATGAGGGTAAGAAGGCCAACAGCGAGTGCCTTATGTTGATACTCGGTCGGTTCGATGTTAAATGCGAACAGTGTGTATTTCGCAAAGATAATGCTGTTGCTAGCCGTGAAGCCTAATAATACTGCTTGTACAGCGATGAGAGTAGACGCGAGAAATTTAGGCCTTCGATAAGCGTACTCCAAGTATACCTGTACAGCGTTAAGGATCATTCAGATATGCAGCCAATGCGAAGTCGAGAAGAAACCATAGAATAGAAACACTGATTTACCTTATCTCCACCGGAACGAGGCAGCATACATCCAAATTCCATTGAGACAGCCATTCCACAGGCCGCTAAGATTGTTCCGACAAGCCATAATAATAACGTCAGTCCGATACTTCCCGCCGACTTGACGATTGACCCCGGGGTCGCAAACACGCCGCTCCCGATAACACGCGAAATGACAAGTATATATGCGCTAGACCAGTTGAGCGCTTTGCGATGGGAGGGCGTCTCGGGAAATTTGTTTTGGAATTCTGAGTGTAGCGCATCAGGCGGAAAATTGTGACTCGTGTTGTGCACCGCGTCGTAGCCAGGAGAAGCAGAGTCCAACAAGGGCTCTATTTCTGTGTCGCTCATCCCGATAGCAGAGCTCGTAAAGCACCCGTTGTTGTTTAATTCAAGTCCCAACCCCTTGCTTCAGTACCAGGTATGTCTGGCACAGTTAAAATCACTTCCCTAACTGTTCAGGCGATTCTAGTCACCGGGCTTAAGCAAAAACTGAGAGCGAGGCAAGAGCAAGGTATCCAGCATGTCAACAGATATCATTCAGGTCGGCAGAGCCGGTACTGATAGGGAGTTCACCCTCCATGATCCCCAGGCACGTCATTCAGGTCAGGAGTTATGTGTGCGATTCCTGGAATGCTGAGTGGTCGACAGTATCAATAGATCAGACACATCACAGCCCTCGGAGGCCGGCGGCATTGGTCAGCATGCGGAATTCAGTGAGGGAGCTGATTAAGTGTCAAACAACCAACTTGGCAATTGGACTTGAAGCCTAACGGGCCAGCACCGATGATAAAACTACGATATCCCTAGGTATGGACTTACTCCACATAGGGACCATAAAGACCCTCTACTTTATTCTACGTAGTACCAAATTTAGCCTGATAATTCTAAATACACTATAATTTAATTGTGAAAGATCAATATGGGTGATCATCCCCGGTGAACCTTTGTGATTATCGCAAAACATGTATTATTAACGACGTGGTCGTGATTATTCCTCAATCACTGCCCTGAATCACATCATCGGACATTTCTATTGGCTCAATATAATCGCCAAAGTCATAACTTTGCCCATGATATTGAACTGCGTACGAGGCATGGTAGCATTATGAACCCTACCCGGGGATGGTTCCGACCCGTAGATATTCATATGGAACTAGTAGAGCAGCTAGATATAAATGAAAGGCCAATCTGCAACAGTGATCTACGGCTAATACCTGAGCAATATTCATCCACCAAGCTGCAAGGGATGACAGCCAAGATGCTCACAACATTCCTCCTGATAACCATGCATCACGTCATATCAACCCCGCGATTCGCAATGCCCAAATATTAGAAATCATCCCCCAAAGAGACAAACAAAGACCAAGGCAAGTTTTAAAAAATACGTAGGGCGTGGCTATACTGTAACTTGGAAGGATGGATCCATTATGTCTCGCGTGGCGACTCCGGTGCTGGGATCGTCTCCTCTATGTCTTACTAGACGCTGGTCGAGTGCGGTGCCGATAACCGGTCTACCTTTATATATGTGACTGGAAGTGACAATTTACACATTCAGCACCTGGTACATACCCCAAAAAGTCCTTTCGCATTCATGAAGATGACCGCCGTATCGACATATGCGCCTCTCGTTACGCTGAGCGAGAAGCAGCAAACTATTTCATATCAAGAGATTTACCCGGAACAGCGCTCGGAACCTACCTTTGCCAATCCTAATGTGCAGGAGGAAATCAGACCACAGCTAGGGCCGGCCACTCAGCGGGCCCTGTTATTGAAAGCTGCGCGTGAACAGTACACGCTGGTCACCGATCATGCGATTCCATCAATATCAAACAAGGACGAGATCCTGGTCAAGGTACCCCAATCAGTTTTCCAGGGCCGGACATGCAGGTACTGATAAACCTTAGATTGTGGCGATTGGTTTGAACCCGATCGACTGGAAGGGCCCGTAAGCATTCCTATAATATTGGCTCCAGGAGCACGACTAATCACCACAATGTAGAGCTTTCAATTTCGGTATTCCTAGTCTACCATGGGTTAATGGGCGCGATTTAGCCGGTGTTGTCGTCAAGGCAGATAAGTCTTCACGAGTACAGGAGGGTGACATAGTTCTTGTCCCGTCCACCGACTATCGCGATATTCGAAAAGCGGCGTTCCAGGAATATGCTATCGCGACCCATTTCAATGCTGCACGCATCCCACCCACTCAAAGTATCCACGCTTCCGCCTCCTTAGGCGTTGCTTATGTGGCATCTGCCCTTGCCTTGGGCGTCTCGCTCGGGTTAGACTTCTCCCACGCGTCGACATGCCCGGGACCCGACCTCACAGAAGTGGTTCGCCAGTTAGATACTGATACTATCCCAGCTGATATCAGAGAGGAGTGTTATTCTGGTCTCTCCAAGATTGAAAAGGTGAAACCTGGTGACTGGATCGCCATTTGGGGAGGTAAGCTTTCCGCATCCCTTTCGCACGGGGCCATTTAGACTGACTCATCTAGCCTCTACCACAACTGGATACATCACATTACAACTTGCTAAGCTAGCAGGGCTGAAGGTAATCTGCGTGGCAGATATTGCCCGTCACGGTGCGAGACTAGTTGATCTAGGGGCTGATGCACTGGTGGACCGACACGATACCCAGCGTGCAGTTGATATCATCAAAGGATTGACAAAGGGAAAGCTTCGATATGCCATTGACATCGTTGGCAAAGACACTGCAACTCTGCTTCAACAAACGCTTGACGATGCTGTCCGCGAAGATGGATCGCATGCCCATCTCCTGGGGCTGACAGGTCTCCCAAAGGATAGAAGCTCCAGTATCATCTACCATACAGTTCCAATTAAGTTGTTCCATACGTCGCCGCAGGTAGGGGAGCGGATGGTCTCTTGGCTAGAGGATCTATTACATTCAGGTGCTCTACAACTACCAGAGATTATTCGCACGGAAGGAGGATTAGGAAACGTTAATGCATCGTTAGAACTTCTTCGACAAGGTACAGCGTCGGGGAAGCGTGTTGTCGTTGATCTTGCGGGATAGTATACCGATATATTATTACGCTTGGTTACTATTATGTTAGATACCGGAAATATGTTCATTAGATGCCTTATGATAGAATGCATTTGAAGAAGTCTTAGCACTTCATGTCTAATGCTCGAGATCACACCTATTAGGCTCCCACATAGAAACATTACAAAATACGAACTATGATTAGCATTGTACTCCGACTAATTCCAATTAAAATTGTCGACACGGTAGATAAGTAGAGTCCGAGCATGTGGGTGCGACATCCACCTCCAAACAGCAAATCTAGACACCCCGCTTGCAGTGATTATATTTACCCCTCACAGAGAAGGACTCTCCTGAAGTATCATCGCGTATCCATTTGCTCCTTGCGTGATGGTGGACGAATAAACTGCGGCAAAGACGTGCCTCGGATCGCCGATTGCGACACTCTCGGCATGGATGATGGAAGATCCAGACCCCGTTGGAGTACCAGCTATCAGTGGGAATATTACTCCAACTCGGATGTTCTCTTTCAACTTTGTAAAGTATTCGGGCCACACGAGAATCCATTTATGGGGCGTTATCGTCGCAGTCGGAAATCGTACTGGGGTCGCGTCGGAGCCCTAAGCCAATTAACTTAGGTCGCCCTGTGGGATACTAGAGAAGCTGAAGTTGACCTGATTGAACAATGAGCTTTTTGCAATCGAATTTACACATCAATGCGATCACAGGCTAGGTAGCCGACCAGGGTCGGCCTCGAAGGCTCCTATATATTATTCCCTGATACCTAGACCTGAGCAATGTGCCTCACGCAGGCAGCCGATTCAACCCTCTCCCATATCGAACCCTATCCATAACGCAGAAACGCCACAAAGATCGCAACAACCATGGGTTCAATCGATAAACCCAAGAAACAACTCATCCTCAATGCATTTGCCATGCAATCACCCTCTCACCTGAACCCAGGTCTCCACCGCTACCCGAAGGACCAAGGCGGCGCCTACAAGTCGCTCCAGCATTGGGTATCCCTAGCGCAAAAGCTCGAGGCCGCCAAATTCCACGCGATCTTTTTCGCCGACGTGCTAGGAGGATATGATGTCTACAAGGGTCCAGCCAACCTCGATCCGACTATCCCTGCGGGCGCGCAATTTCCCATCAATGACCCGCTTTACAGTGTTCCCGCGATGGCGGCTGCGACCGAGTCGATCGGGTTCGGCGTAACGGCATCGACGACCTACGATGCACCCTATGCGCTCGCTCGACGATTTTCAACCGTTGATCATTTGACTAACGGTCGGGTGGGATGGAATATTGTGACATCTTACTTGGATTCCGCGGCGCGTAATTTTGGGCTGAATACGCAGGTTGAGCACGACGAGCGCTACCGCATTGCAGATGAATACCTCGATGTCACATACAAGCTCTGGGAAGGATCCTGGCGCGACGATGCTGTTAATGTCAAGGATGGTGTGGCTGGGTATGCCGATCCCAAAGCCGTTAGGCAGATTAACCATGAAGGAAAATACTTCAATGTCCCAGGGCCACATCTGTGTGAGCCTAGTCCGCAGCGCACGCCTTTCCTGCTACAAGCCGGTACCTCCACCGCCGGCAAGGCCTTCGCGGCGAAGCACGCAGAAGCTATTTTCTTACACGGTCAAAAGCCCGAGCTAGTGCGACCGTCCGTCGATAATGTTCGCCAGCAGGCGCAGGCACAGGGTCGCGATCCCGCTTCTATCAAGGTTGTGGCGGGTATTCTGGCTATTGTGGCCGAGACTGATGAGGCAGCTCATGCCAAGTTCGCCGAGCTGGCTCAGTATGGAGATCCCGAGGGCGCTCTCGCTCTGTTCGGGGGATGGACAGGGTACGACTTGTCGAAATACGAGGACGATCAGGATTTTCGGTTCGTGGAGCAACCTGCCATTCGTAGCATGGTGAACCATTGGGCGAGTACAGTGCCAGGGACTGAGGGCAAGAAATGGGACAAGAAAACTATCTCCGAGTATCTGATTATGGGAGGAAATGGAGCGAAGGTTATTGGAAGCGCGAAGACAGTCGCAGATGAGTTGGAGCGGTGGGTTGAAGTTGGCGATGTGGATGGGTTCAATCTGAGCTATGCCTCAATCCCTGAGACCTTTGACGATATTATAAAGTATTTGATTCCGGAGTTGCAAAAGCGAGGGACCTTCCACACGGATTATGCCGCCAAGGGAGGCACATTCCGCGAGAACATGTATGGGGAGAAGGGACAGGCACGACTGCCTCAATCTCACCCAGGGGCTAAGTATGTCTGGCATGCAGGGGAGGAGACCCCAAAGTACGCGTTAGAGAAGAACACATGAATTAGTGAAAATACATTATGCAGCCTAAGTACAAAGGCACAACGTCAAGAAAATGAGGGCAAATTGCTTTATACAAGCTCATGGTTCACCCCAATATAAATAATAGAATTACATACAGTAAGCTCTCTCAGATCGCTCTAGTACCAAGACAATCCACATATCTCACAATGTGTCAACCTCAGAATCATCCCAAGCCTCCTTAAATCCTTGTGGCAGAACCATTGCTGTTACGGTAGCCCTCGACTTGATCCCTCCTTTCGTACCTGCCGTAGAGATACTGGATCGATCACTCCATGGGGCAAGCCTAAGTGATAGATAGCATCGCCATGAGATTTGATTATATCGCCACGCAACATTCTCATTTCAATGCGAAGTCCGTTTGGGGATGCTACCCTCCTCCAGACCTTGATTGTTCTATGCTCCAGGTTCATATCCCACGTGCTCCGCAAAGTAATTGTTGGATTGTTGCGCCCTTTGCGAAAGAGGAATCCGCACGCTTCTCTCTTGCCACCGTTCCATAGTGCCATAGTTTGCAGTGTTGGCATCCTAAGGGCAGCTTCCCCAGCGTCCTGTAACAAGCCAGAGACTTTTCTATGATTTGTTGCAGGAGCTAATAGCGGTGATGTCAGCACTAGCGTCTGAAGACTGGCCCAATTCCAAGAGGGATACCGGGCTTCAAAGAAGTGCTGAGCATCGATCATAAACGAAACGTAGAGCTCTTCGACCTCGAGGCTCCTGTATGCCAAAGCAGCACCAAATGCAGGTTGTGCTACCCGGACAAGATCCGGTTGAAGGCATGTTGTTCGTCGGACTAGTGTGACATAGTCCTCGTTGAAATCTTCGAATAGTGATATTCTCTTGAGACTTTTGGGTAAGTGCGTTTCAATCATGGTTTTATAATCTATAGCGTGAAGGTTAGTTCAAGTTCTTTAATAAGGGAAAGCAACATGATCGGTTACCTGTATCATAGTGCAGTTCCTGTACTGTTCTATCTAATACTCGCCATGGCTCGTATACTATATTCTTCAGTCGAGGAAGCTTGTCCAGCAGTGCCCATAGAGTTCTAGGCACAAAACGACGACGGCATTGCCGACGCAGTACAAGCTTCGTGACTGCGTGGACCTCGGGAAGCTCCTCTTTGAATCTCAAGTCAATCTTCTCGAAGAGTCGCAACACAGCGTATCCATCAGGCACAGCTAGCTGCCGACCGTCAACCCATCCGTGCTTCGGATCATGAATGGTGCATGCAGCTTTCTTCCCATAAATCCCCTCTCCGTCATTTCTATCCTCACCATCAGCCCGGAAATAACTGTTCACAACCAGTTGTTCTGAATCACTGGGGGACTGTGCGCTGAGCTCTAGTGACAAACCATCACCTACTAGATCCCAGGTGCTTAATATGGAAAACAGCTTCGTGATCGCTCGCCGGATAATACGATTGTTGTTTGATGTCCATGAACACGACTCTAAATCTTGACAACTTCGACAGCTGTATGAACGAAGCTGTATGTTTAACCAGATATGTTTCACGACACACCGCCGTCGAGGAACCATGGATTCGAAATCATGTAGACATGAGGGTTGCAGCTTCAGTCGGCAGAATATTTTCTTCTCTATGGCGGCTTGCCATTCCTTACAGACCGTGGCGTAAGGAGCCAAGCCATGATTCTGCCGTACAAGTATCCCTAGGATGGCGAGACGTAGTTCTCGAGCTAGCGAATACCAGTGCAACATGCTAGCAGTCTTCTTGATCGAGTATTCCGTCTTCATTAAAGGTGTGAGTGAATGGTTTAGCGCAAGACCAGTACTTTCCTGGTCTATGTCGCCGTGTTTTAGAATGGTCATAGAAGTGTGATTAATGGGATCGCAAACATAAAGGTTATCGAGAGCAAGATCTCCTTGGTGACACGATAAACAGAATGGTAAAATGAGACACCTTGAGCACCCGAACAAAAAGAAAGAATGTTCGAAATTATTTTCAGAGACGCCATTGCATTTGGACCTACTTGTCAAGATGATGTTATGGAGTGACTCAAGCAACACGACTTAACTGCGTCACCAGCATAACAAATTATCAGCAACGTAGGGACCTTTACGTGAAGATTGATATAGTGGAAGGGAACTTTCATGCAGCACGCTGGTATAGCTTATTCTAAGCAATATTGGGACATCTAGGACTAATTCATCGTGAACAATCAAACATCCCACCAACCTTCCATATACGTACGAAGATCTATTGTATCAGGCCGCTTCACATGAGGCACTAAATCTGCGTCCAGATATTGTTCTCTTCTGGTCCAGCCATTGCCGAAGTACGCGAATCGATTGCCGCTAGGGTTGGTATATGCGTACTCCCAATCCTCCCATCGTGGCTCCCGTCGGATAAAGTTCACTGTGGCAGCGCTTCCAGGGAATAGACCATGGATTCGTCCACCGGGACGGCCACCGTTATACCAAGACCGACAGTTCTTCTGTCCAGGGGTCGAATCATCGTTGCCCGTCCATACAGTGCGAGGGTAGAATGTATCGGAGTACTCGACAAAGTCGTCAGTGGCTTGTTTAGACGGAGCCATCGACTTGATACCCTGGCTGCGGATCTTTCGCAAGAGCTTGGCGATATAAGTGACCAGGTTCTCCATACTATTCGGGACACTTCCACTGTGGCCTGTAGCATGAGGACCACCGATCCAAAGAAGATTCGGAAAGCCTGGTGTTGCGATACCGAGGTAGTTATAAGGGAATCCCCACAAACCATCATGTTTCCAGGCTTTCTTGAGGTCGATTCCATTCGCAATAATCGGGAACGGAGGCGCATGGTCAACATTGGCTCCAGTAGCGCAAATCACAACATCAACAGGCCTTTCAACACCATCTGCTGTCACGATACCTGTCGCTGTGAATCGTTCGATAGGCGTCTGTATGTAGTTCACGTTGTCTTTGGTCAAGGCTTCTAAATAACCAGGCCCTGGTGTAGCTCGTCTACAGTTTGGCGGAAACTCAGGTATAATCTTATCTGCCAGTTCCGGTTTCTCAGTAATACGCTGAAGCATTAATTGTGTCCACGTGTCTCGCTGTGCCTGATTTTCCGGCGAGTCCTTGAAGATTGCACCAAAACGTGAGAAGTACCCTTCTTCTACACTCTTGCGATATCTGATATATGTGTCGGGGTCTTTGAAAGATTCGAGCTGTTCGGGAGAGAACAGATTCGGTTCTAGTCGGCGTACGCCAGTCGTGCCAAAGGAGTCTGCGACCCAGGTGCGGTTACGCGCATAGTGATCGACATGCTGTGCAATCGGCTGGGTTGAAGGCAGAACCTGGAGACCGGAAGCCCCATTGCCAATAAGAGCAATTCTCTTTCCTTCTAAGTCGGCGTCATGATCCCAGTGGGAGGAATGGAATATGGTACCCGTGTATTGATCAATGCCGGGATAGTTAGGTAGTTGCCAATCGTTGAAGTGACCGATCGCATTAATCAAGACATCAAGATATTCGACATATACCTAGTTCCAGTCAGTATTATTACTTTAGTGAGGGGTCTGGAGAAGCGTTCGCACCCTTCCTATGCCGACATCCTGGACGGTGACACGCCATTTTCCTGTTTCAGGAACCCATACGGCTTCTTCTACCTTGTGTTGCAGCCGTATATATTTGTAGACCTGGTACTTGCGGGCAAGCCCCTGCCAGTAATCCCGTATTTCGTGTCCCTGTGCAAACTCCTCCGTCCACTGCGTATTCGGTGCAAATCCAGACTGGTATACATGCGCTGGAACATCGCATCGGACACCAGGGTATGTGTTTTCATACCATGTGCCTCCCTATACTAGTCAGTATTTCTCACACTGTGCTACACCAAGGGTAGAGCTCTAGAGAAACCTACCACATCCGCATTCTTATCGAAGATCCGGAGGTCAAGGCCTGGTAACTTAGCCGGCAAGAGAATGCCAGCAGTAATACCACCTATGCCGGCACCGATGACACCAACTTTGATATTTCGAACTTCATCAATCGGATGATCCTCTAGCTCAAAAGCAGGCCTTCCTTGCGGGACAACCTCCTCCGTTTTCTCTATGACGGTGGACGCGGCCGGCCCTTTAAGATCTGTCGAAACAGCGACCGGTGTATGACTTTGCGCATGGCCATTTAGCAATGGGATATTCCTATTCGATACGACAGGTACTTGAACCGCAGCCATTGTGGTATGTTAATCGTCTACAATAAGCTGATTAGGAGGGAATGAGCCTCCAACTGCGTGTTTAAATACCGTAGCAGAGGTGATGTTGCGCGAGTTGGAGCTTAATTGCGCTCATCATCGCGGGGCCTGAATTTTGGGATACCCCTCAATAAGAGCACTAATTATAGACCACATGCACGCCATCGACAGCCACTCTGCGAGATGATGTTTGGTGTTGCATTTTGACAAGCATGCCGGGTAGCGGCGTCACATCATCGCCGGAGCCAATGGTGTCAGAAACCTTCCATGGAATAACCCGCAGATCTCCGTAATTTTCAAAATGCCACTGTATTTTTATCGGTGTCAAGATAGGAATCACTAATAGAACGACTATTATTTGTAATTTATATCTACGGCAATTGCGGGGGCTTGGAGTTGACCCCAACAATCCAGACTCGATATCAGTTCAATTTTAGGTTACCTTGACGCAATAATATGACCACACTTCATTCATTATAGCTACCTAATATAAATCCCGATGTTAAACTCCAAGTAGTAGAGACTAACTAGTGTAAGACATACTAAAGTATTGTATCCATTTTGTCTCAGACCCTGCCTCAGCTAATGGTTCTCTGCATCAAATTCTTTCCACACCTTATCGAGCGCCTCATGCCTCTTCAACGCCCAGTCAAAGGTGGGATGCCACTCATTTTTGCGATAGGCTTCATACAGACGGGCAATATTCTGCGCTGGGACTGGTAGCTCGTCCCACTCATCTGTCTCCGGTAGTATCTCCTCCACCGTGTTTGTCTCATTTCTCGCGATCTCCAATTTGATTCCCGGGCCGCCAACATTCAAAGACACCAACGGGGAGGCCAACCGCAACCAGCCCTTTTCTCCTTGAATACGCCAGTCCAGTCGAGGTTGGCCTGGAAACTCCTTTCCGGCATGATATTTGATAGTCACTGCGGCATTGGAAGGCTCAACGGTGCCATAAGCAAGAATCTGATCCGGGACAGTATTGCGAGCCCCGGCTTCCACGACCTTGCCGGTATCTCCAACGCTGTAGTCCTTAATGTCTATCGTAGGTCGGCTAATTGACGAAAAACTTCTGAGAGTTTTGAATTCCCCGAGGACTAGAAGCCGTATTAGTGTCCAGCCGAAACATGTCTAAAGGCTACTCACCAGCAGCAATGTACTCCAAGCTGTGACCAACATGGATAGTAATAGGATTTCCTCCAACCTCCCGGTCAAGAAAGTACCGTACGTTCTTGCTCTCTGCATCGATGTTGTTGCCAAAAGATCCGGTGATCGTACTAGCCAGGACACGTCCTATCTCCCCTCTTTCGATAACAGATCGCATCTTGCGAATAATTGGGGAGAAGGCGCCCTGTATGCCTACGATGGTGCGCGCATTGTGCTTGGACGCTAGTGTAGCCATCTCCTGGGCCACCTCGAGATTACGGTCTAGTGGCCATTCGACATAAACTGCCTTGCCAGCGATAAGGCTAGGGCGCACAGTCAAGAAGTGTCGGTCAACGCGGACACTGCAGACCACAAGGTCCACATCAGGGTCGTTGGCGAGATCTATTGCTACCATGAGTATTTTCTCACTCCACATGTATCAGGGTCTGACCTTGCGGATCACCGTAGGCCTTGGTTTCGTTCGGTAGGCCATATTTCTGGATTGCCGTTTTTGCAGACTCCACGGAACTATTCAGCAGCGCAACAATTTCATAATTGGGAGACTTGGTGAGAAAGGGCAAGTGGGCGTTGACAGACCACGAAGTGCCCTCATAGTTCTCTGCCGAAGCACTAGGCAGTCCGATTAAACCGACTCGGATGGGAGACATGTTTTGTTAATATCCGAGTATTTCCACTGTAATTGTAAGATGTACTCTGGGTCTTCTAAGTTCATGCTACATGTAAACCGAAGGGGGAATTCCTCAGCATTATATACACGCCGAAATTATCGGGGATCGGATAGAATAGCTTTATTATAAATCAAACTGAAGCATTAATCTACCCGGGAAATCTTGCATGATCCTTCTGCTTAGAAATCAAGGGTACTGAGCTACGTTTACTCCCTTATAATACGCATTCAGCTATTGTCACCGGGTTTTTACGAGCGACCGTAGCTTTCCTCTGCTGAATTCCAATGCTTTGGTAAGTCTAAAAGGAGTAACCACATTATGACCTCCAACAGCCCGAAAGTTCATCAACCACCCAATCAGCTACATTCCAATGTTATAGAAATTCTTTTCAGGCTATCCTCCCTGACATCTACCCATTTTTAACACAGAGCCTTATCGATTACCAGCTGTTATGTACAAGTCCAGCCAGCGACACGTCTGTTCGAAGCCCAACATCCGCTTCATCTTCCTATTAGTGACCGGAGCCTCCCTAGCCTCCATCTGCCTCGTAATCGGTGTATTCGGACACATCTTTCCCAAGAACACCATAGTCGACTCAGCAAAATTAGTAATCTCATCATTGACCGCATTAAAAATCTCAAACCCTAGCCCATCCGTCACCAAACATCGTTCAAACATCCGTCCAATATCCCTTGCATCTGTATATGCCCACCCATGCACTTTATACTCCTCCGGTCTCTCCACATATCCCTGAAACCTCTCCTGGAATTCATCCGGCGCAACCACCGCACCTAATCGCATCACGTAGATATCATTCCCAAACCGTCGCGCAAAGCTCCGAGCCGTACGCTCCCCACAGACCTTAGACAAAGCATACACATCCATTGGATTCGCATCAACATCCTCATCCACGGGAAAAGATGGATAATCGACATCCCCCTCTGCATAGGTAACACCGTACACGGTTATGGAGCTCGCCAGGACGATCTTCTTCACGCCAATTCGACAAGCCGCCTCGATCACGTTGTAAAATGAGAGTACATTTCCTCGATATGTCTCCGTATCAGGGACGATCATGTTGCGCGCGTATCCCGCCAGATGGATGACGGCGTCGGGGATTTGCTGGTGTGGTTCGCAAAAGGGTTCGGTGAGGCGGAAGTGGGAAAGGAGGGCGCCGTGGACTTGGCCATTGTCTGTGAGGTCTACCTTTAAAGTGTGGACCTTTTCATTTAGTGGTGGTGGGAGCGGGTTCAGGTCGAGGTTCAGGATGGAGTAGCCCTGGGCGAGAAGATGGCCGATGATATATTGGCCTGCTTTGCCAGAGCCGCCGGTTACGATTATTCGCTTGGACATGGTGTTCTGTGAGGTGGTGACGGTAGAATCAGGAATATCGGTTTGGTTAAGGTTGGTGGAGGGATTGTGAAGGTATTGATATTATCAGAGAGGTCTTGCTGTTCGCTTTGATGGTGGATATTCGCTTTTCCATCCATTGCGGGGCAGTGCGGGGAAAAGAGCTTGGGTGGATATGAGCCCTACGTTGCTATTAGATCGATGTACATCAAAGCAGTATATTCCAGTAGTTAGGGGATAGATCTCCATGTTCATGGGTCTTACGATAAATGTCAGGCAAACCTGGACTCCTTCCTTTATGGCACTCACTTCACTGTTTACATACATGCAAGATGCGTTCATATTACTCACTGGAAGAGGGCCACAAGGCAAGTCCATGGGAATGAATGAGAATATAAATAAAGGCCAAATGAGAGTGAACGAATTACAACATATCTTCCAGTAGCAGGCACCTGCTGATGATACACAGTACATGTGCTTAACACAGCACTGAAAAGTTCAATACTCTCCGCCCCGTTAACAACTCTATTCCCTGCCAATAGAATAAAGTTTATATAGACAAGCTTAAACCTGAGCAGTCAACTCTTTATAGTTTCTATGTTTAGATATATTACGTAGAGCTCAAAGGATTTGAAATAGTATTATTCTATTCAACTACGCGCTTGCATATATATAATATGCCTGTGTCCCACTTACTATTGTAAAAATAGTAGGCGGTAGGACGGGTACACCCCGCCCCCCGCACTAGGGCGTGCCAAAAGAATATTACCTTCCACTGTACTTGACGTCTTCTACAGATTGGCAGAGATTACAACATCTTCAGAACTTCTCAAATACCCACTCCATAGTGATCGTCGCCAGCCGCCTGATCGACAATGTCCACTTCCACTCCCACACTGACCGTCTACGACATCCTGATGCGCGAGCCCGTATCGGAGAACGCCTGCTCCCCCAACCCAACAAAAACCCGCCAAACTCTAAACTTCAAGTCCATCCCCTACAAAACAATATGGATCGACATGCCAGACATCGCCAAAACCCGCAAATCGCTGGGGATCCCCGCAGGCCGCAAATTCGCCGACGGGAGCGAATTCTACACCCTCCCTGTACTTGTTGACAGCGCCACAAACTCCAAAATCGGCGACTCTTTCGATATTGCGGTGTACATGCACGAGACGTACCCCAGTGCGGGCGGGGACTTGTTTCCTCAGGGTGTAGAGCTGGATTTCCGGACTAGCAATACGGCCATGCTCGTTCCGCTTTCTGAGCTGAGTGAGGTTGCCAGACGGGAGAAGTACATCCGCTACGCTGAATTCAACACGCATGTTGACGCCGCGTTTACGGCGCACACGGTCCTCAACGTCATGGGGTTACCATTTAACCCGGAGACTGCGGAGGCGTCGAAGGCGGAGTTCTGTCGGCGGGCGGGGGTGCCCTCATTTGAGGCGTTCAATGTCACCGGCGAGGCGAGACGGGGGATTATGGCCTCGTTTGAGAAGACGCTGGGGGATCTGGCGAGGTTGTTTGTTCGTGATCAGACGGGGCCGTTTATCTTGGGGGATAAACCCTGCTATGCGGATTTCATTGTGGGAGGTTGGTTGAGGATGTTTAGTGTTTGTTTGCCGCGGGAGGAGTGGGAGGAGGTGAGGGGGTGGCATGGAGGTGTTTTTGGGGAGTTGTTTGATGGGCTGAAGGGGTTTTATGAGATTAAGTAGGAATGTAGCTTTAGTAGATATATCGCTGAATAGATTGTAGTATACTGAAAGAGCGCTGACCGTTACTCAATTCCACTTGCGCCGCGACCTGGGCGGTAGCAGTATCTAAGACTAGCTACATACGGTTAGTGTGAAATGTATGAAAATGGAAATAGCATCGAATAATCGGACTGAATGAAAGAAAGTATCATTGGTGCACTTGCTTACTGATCACCCCCTTACTTTGAGGTTGACTGATATAAGCATTCTCGTAGAACCTCGACAAGGGATATGCTCGTGGTGCAACGCGATCTGAGATTATTGCCTGAGCCTTTCCCTCCCCCAGTCGACTATGCTGTCTTTACGCGTGCGTGGCACGCGCCTAGCTGGTCGCGTGACCAGAACTTCCCTCTCACAGACCCAGGTCAGGAACTTCCACTCCAGGAAGGACACAAGTCCAGCTATCAACAAGACATGGAGGTCGTTTGCAATCGCCGGCGTAGTTAGTGCACCAGGTCTATGGTTATTGACATCTACTCGCGACGACGATGCGCCTCGTCTCGAGGCTCCGCCAACCGGGCGCTTAGTGGCCGAGCCAGGTCCTTCTGAAGACGAAGTCACGCGTATCATATCTCAGGATGCATATTCATTTCCAGTCAGGAGCGTTACTGGAGTGAACAGGTACGATGGCACACAACTGGCGTCCAACAGCCTGTGCGAAGACCGGTTCACCCATGGGGTATTCCCATCCCCGTTGAATGATGGCACTCAGTGGATGGCCTGGGCTGTCTTCGACGGACATGCTGGCTGGCAAACAGCAGAGCTGCTGAAGGATCAACTCTTGCCGTTTGTGCGACATAGCTTGAGTAATATTAAATCAGCATCCGCCGGTGGAAAATCCATCCCCGACGAGGTGCTTCAGCAGGCAATCGCCAAGGCGTTCGTGGACCTGGATGATTCAATTGTAAAGACAGCCTTGCAAACTGCCCAGAGTAGTGAACCGCTGCAGGATAAGCTGAAGAAGCTGGCTCCTGCCTACGCTGGTTCATGTGCTCTCCTCTCCATGTATGACTCGGTCACAGGTTCCTTGCATGTGGCGTGTACAGGAGATTCCAGAGCGGTTTTAGGCCAACAAAAGCCAGATGGCACATGGGAGGCAATCCCATTGTCAGTCGACCAGACTGGTAGCAATAGAGATGAGGTTGCACGGATTAACCAGGAGCACCCAGGCGAAGAGAACATAGCGAAGGATGGACGGATATTAGGGATGATGGTCTCACGAGCTTTTGGCGATAGTCGGTGGAAGTGGTCTTTGGACCTACAGCAGGACCTGAAGGAAAGGTTTGGGGGCCCATCACCCCTGACGCCAAAGTACGACGTTCGCACACCACCATACCTAACTGCCGAGCCTGTTGTGACCACTACGAAGATTGACCCGGGTAAGCCTTCGTTTGTCATCCTTGCGACGGATGGAATGTGGGATACACTCTCTAATCAGCAGGCTGTAGATCTAGTGGGTAAATGGCTGGATACACAAATTCATGGGCATCCAATCAGCCAACCGAAAACAGAGTATAAACGTGTCGACTTCGGTGACCTTGGGAACGGCGTGGACTGGGAATTTGAGGAGGGGAGAACGACCATCCAAGACGATAACGCTGCCGTACACCTGATGCGCAATTCCCTCGGGGGAAACCATCACGAGCTCATAGCAGGCCGTCTCGCTCTCGGTTCTCCTTTCTCCCGCCATATACGGGATGATGTGACCGTGCAAGTGGCCTTCTTTAACTGCCCGCATCTACTAAAGTAGACCACAGCCGACATAGTAAAGAATTCACGACTATTTCTCTTCATAAATGTTTGCTCTCGTAGGGATGGTTGAAGTCTAGAAGCTCAAGCCTCTACATATCTTGCTTACTCGCCAAAAACAGGCATCATACAAGGGGGCAGCCCATCGCATACACGTTGGTATGACTCTATAGAAGGAGTCTCCCAGTACGATATCAACGGCAACGAGCTTGTCTTTACACAATATACAATAGACTTTTCAGCATTAACATTCCTGATAGGTAAGTTTACCTCCAATGTACATGGAGGTAGTTTAGCTGATGCTCTACATACAGAACACAAATAAATGACAAGGCTCACAGAGGAGTACAGTGATAGACGCTAACAACTAGTCAAATAAACATCATGCTGTTCTGATTGGATTTCAAGGGTCTTTTCAACGACACAAAAGCACCTTCACCCTTCGCAAGATTTCCCTTGATCAGTTCAGAACTGTACTTGTCAGTTAACGAGCTATCCTTGATGACACCATATTTCACAATATACAGTTTTGGATCACCAGCAACTTCCACGATGCAATTATGCCATGGTGTTGGAATATGGAGAAGATGCGATGCAGTCGCAGCGCTTTCGTCGTCACCGTTATTATCATCACTGCCCACCGAATCCAGTTGTCTAATGGCGCGTACTGTCGCAGTGTCAAACAGTCTGATCCCGAACTTAGGGCCGGAGTTATTGTGGGCATGGATTGACAGGCGCAGACAGTCCGGGAACATCAGCTCAATTAAATTGGAGTACGCTTGATTTCGCAAGATCATTTCGAAAGAGACTCTAGTGGCTAGTTTCTTTCGCTGAGAGCGCGACAGTGATTGTGTGAGTGGATGTTGGTCTAAATCTTGGAGCATGAAGCGTGAAAATCCACGATACAGAGCCAAAGTGGACTCGTCCCCGGATTCGATCTGCGTACGAAGACTCTCTTCAGAAGGCTGACAGCCAGCTACCAGGATACGACGACAAAGTTCAGCGGTATCGTCGAGGTTTGTGGTAAGGTAGTGCTGCAGTTTGGGCAGACTCATCATTCCGACAGGATTTGGGGAAGATAAAGGTGAGAGCGATGTCAGATTGAACAGGTCAACAAGAGATTGGAACTGAACTCGGCTAGTTTCTTCACCGATAGCTAGGGAGATAGCTCTGTCAAGCACTTTGAGATGATCACCATATCCATCTACTGTCTCGTCGTCAACGCCGACTACCATGGTTATTAGTTATAGGGTATCACGCGGACATGAATGATTGACAACTTACTACAGTCGCTAAAGACGTGGCCATCACTAATGATCAGGATCCTAGCCCCAGGTGGATATATTTGTTCAATTTTATGTGCAAAAGCATGCAGTCTGCGCAAGGCAATTTCCTCACCTCTATCCGGGAGGACGCCCATGACCTTCTCCAGATTGGATGACTTGCATGGGAACGCTGGAAGGCAGAACTGCAATGTGGAGTTATGTTGTATGAAAAATTGCAGTTTTGCTGCAAAGTATTCTCGACCCTGAGTTTCCCATTGATCATTTTCCACGCGATACCGGAGCTCCTTGTCGAACAAATTGACGATCCGTTCGACTGTTAAATCTACCGGAGACTCGGCTACTACTTGAGAAGTGGTAGTAGTGACATTTACACGGTCTAATATGAGGTCCGCGAAGAATTGATCTATCGACAATGTGCCAATCATCCAACTCAGTGGAGCAGGTTTGAGAATGAAACCGACGATGCTCTCCGTATTCGCTCTTTCTCTTTCGTAGATGCCGACTTCCTGCAAGCCAAAGTCGGCATCACTGCCAGGTAGGCAAACTTTAAAGCAATGAACCAGACTTGGGCTTGTAGCCGTGACTGTCGATCGGATCGCTGACCAGGTATTTTGGATCCATTGCGAATGCAGTCCCACGCAGCGGATGAGACCACCGCCAGGAGTTCGTACATATGCCCCCAGCGCTCTTTCATGGATTGAGGGCTTGGTAGTTGCACTATGTATCAAGCTTGTTCTCGCCATATTGACAGCAAAATATGCACAAGTCTTCTTCATAAGAATAGGAGGTGAAGGGCGAGTTAATCTGGATGGAGCAAGTACAGTAGCAAGCCATGGAGTCTCAGGGCGTCTTTGGCATTTGCTGCCAAAAGGGGATGCTTGGTCGTGCCAGAGTCCGATCCACCTATTATTGTCTAGGTAATGCTCGTATTATTACGCAACTTGAACAGCTGCTAGCGAACAGCACAATCTGTTATTCCCGAGGCAGGATTTAGAACGAACGTGGATCTGACACCGGACCCTTAGAGGGACCACTAGTGGGGATATGGGTCCATGTTGTTTACTTAGCTTTCTCGTGCATGATACGAATAAAACCTACATGGTGGTCAGACGGAGCCCACAGTGACCACACTGGGGCTACACTTGAACGAAAATAGGCAAGTTCGTTGTTTAATAGCCAGTTACCATGAGGCTGTTACGCATTACTCCCGCAAAAAGCAGGCGTTTACGAGTTCTAGTAGGACCAATGCGGTCATTCGTTAATCCTGCTTCAATATTTTGACACCCTGAGGACATACGCCCTCCGTGTTCTTCCCAATATCTGAACTATCAACGTCCCGCACAGTGGTCATGCACGGTATCTGTATCATTATGGGGAAAGCCCTCGCGGTAGGGGTCTTGATTCTAATAATCTATATCCTCTCGAGGATTGTACCCCCTCGTTACCCTCGGAATATCCCCGCTGTCCCTTTTTGGGTGACTCTGCTTTCCTTGGTTCGTGACATTGACCAAGAGGATATCTACAGAAGGCATATCCAGAAACCTCTTCAAACCCATGGAGCGATTAAGATATTCTTTGCGGGGCAATGGAATCTGCTTATACAGCGTTCAAGTTATCTCAACGAGATTTTCAGAAACGAGGACGTGTATCAGAAAAGCGGGAACCAAAAAAAGATTCCTCACAGCGTACTTGCTGATTTCTTAGGTAATTCCCCGTTTCTCCCCCGGTTGCTCTATTGCTGACACTTGGGCCAAAAGGTGATAACGTCATATCTTCCCGAGGCACGACTTGGCGACTCTATCGAGACATTATCACGCCGGGTCTTCAAGGGCACTTTGACGCAGGTATTATAGCCGCAAATGCAGAAGAGCTGTGTTCTTCACTTTTAGCATCCCAGAATACAGTCGGCAAGCGGGGTGTCTTTGTTCAAGATCTCCTGCAGCAGTTCACCATCGCCAATGTTTCCCAAGTACTGTTGCAGGCAAACCACGTCTGTCACCCTGTCTACTAAATTGGAAGCTTATTCACCACTGACTCGAAAGGTATAGAAACCTACCAAAGAAGACGAGCTATCGCTTCATCAGCTACAACTAGCTGTAAAGAGAGAGATCTTCAAACCTATCTTCATGAACTTTCCAGTCCTGGACAGATTCGGTAAGCTGATTCCGTGCCGTGTGAGAGCCCGAAGCGTGGTGGAACAATTTTCAGCCGCATTGGAGTATGGCGTACGGCATGGACAGGGAACGCCCAAAGCTAGTAATCTAGGGGCACGTCTAATGGCTGCAAGAGATGGTGGGGTACTCACAGAGAAGCAATTCCGGGACAACCTGAACGTGCTTTTTGTCGCCGGACAAGAGAACCCGCAACTGCTCCTGATATCGATGCTGTATTTGCTTGCGAAGCATCCGGTAAGCGTGCCATGTCCTCTGAAGCCGATATAGCTAATGTCATAGGATGTCCAATCCCGCCTGAGCCGAGAAATCGACGCGTGTAGTACGCTCGATCCCTCGAACGTTGCGTTCAGCGAGCTTCCCTATTTGACTTGCGTCATTTATGAGAGCCTCCGCCTCCTGCCGCCTATATCGCAACTGATCAATCGCAGGACATCGCAAGACGTCATCTTAGGAAATCAGATCTACATACCTAAGGGTACATACGTCGGATACAACTGCTACTCTACCAACCGTGACCCTGCAGTCTGGGGACCGACAGCGGACGAGTTCCGGCCGGAGCGGTGGGGTCAGAGTAGCACGGAGATTTCGCAGTGCTACCGTCAGAGAAGAGCCCGTGCGGAATTCGTTTCTTTCCATGGTGGCAGCCGAGCTTGTTTAGGAGAGAAATTCGCGCTCCTCGAGGCCCGAGTGGCGCTCTTTGTCCTGGTCAGCAGACTCTCGTGGTCACTGGATCCAGAATGGCCAGATCGTAAGACTCCGGTAGGTCGTGTTTCTAATTCTTGAGGCTGAAAACAAACCATACTCGAGGGAAGAAAGAAAGGAACAGACGCTGACTCGTAGTGTTTCAGGCCGGTCCGCTGTATCCACGAGCCCTCCGTCTAATTTTCACTGAACGGAAGTAAGGTAGATTGATATCTAGGGAACAAAGTTAGAGAAGTTCTCTTTTTCTTTTCCTTTCTTTATTTTTAGTTATTTTTTAGGAACAACGAAGTCTGCGCCTTCTGCAGGACGGTTCGAAGAATAGCTTATCTTACGTACGAGAATCACCGGAAATTCTCCGATGTTCAAAATTGGGCAAATAAAAACTTCTCTTTTCTTCTCTTTTCTCGTGTTCTCCCACTTTTGATTGTAGAAAAGTATCAATGACAACAGAAAGAGGGCAACAAACAACGGTCTATGCTACGACATGTCAAAGGAAATGTGCGCAAAAGTTCTCTGGTGCTTATGGTTTAATATCGAAAGGTGGTGCTTGTGTTCCTTCGCCCCAGACTTGGACAATGCTTTTGCTTGCCAAGAGACACTATTATGTCAAGTTCTTCCTAGAGGCGCTTCTTGGCGAGCGATTCATGCCCTGCCGAGCCGTCCGATGTGAGGCAATTTACTCCACTGATTCGAGTCAGTGTAGGGAAGCTTTCAAGGTTGACAAATGGTGGAACAGTAACAACAGTAACAACAGAAACAACAGGGAGAATCCTTTCATTATGGCTTATGATCTGGCGCGGCTCGGGCGCAGATAGAGTCATACAAGAGTGGAGGAGAATATCCTTCCATTCCAATCATCAAGCAATACGACAAAACAATAGACTTTCTGTCTCACAAAACGCTTGTAGGACAAAATTCCCTGGGTATCCTATTAGTTGCCTCCTCTAGCCTCGCTCAACGGGACCTTCGCATCCTCGATCCCCTTCGGAATATCCACCCAGATGTAGAGTAAGCCCGCCACAAAAATAAGCAACACGTTAGGAATCATGGGAAACCGTAGATTATGCGTATGATCTTGGATCACGCCCTGCACGAGGGGATTAATCCATCCAGTGGCAAGATCTAGGGTAATTTCCATACCGAAGAACTGCGCTTCGGATCCACAGGGGATGAGCGACGCAAACACCGTCCTGTTATAAGATCGCAAGGCGCTACTGGTACTCATGAAGAGGACCTGTTCCACCCAGAACTCCGCGGCATGCTTGTACCCAATCGTGACGTGGTTGCTGATCCCGATACATCCCCACAGAACACACAGGAAGTTGACGCTCAGGAAGAAGTACGCCCAGCTTTTGATCGGGACACGGACATGGGGGTAGAGGAATAGAAAGCTCAGGCTACCCATGCAGGCAAAGATCACGTTGGTAAAAGACCAAACCTGATACACGCCCGAGCCTCTCGCGATGCCGGTGACCTCGAGGAAGAGCGACTGAGTCAGACCGAGGAAATTGCTGTAGCCGGTGTTCCACAGGATCCAGCCAATGCAGAACTTGAAGGCTTCGGGATAGTGACGCGCTGACCCGATCATGCGGATCCACCCTTTCACGGCTAGGAGTAAGAGATTCTGGTCCTTGGGCCGCTCTTGGCCCGGAACTGAGGGGAGGAGAAATTGGCCAATGGTCCCGAAGACAACTGCACGGGACGGTTCAGATACGAGTCGAGATGTGGGGTGGAGATAGACTTACTCGTAATGCAGCCGGCAATTGTAATGGCAAGGAGGTAGCTGAAGTAACCTACTTGCACATACGACCCGATACCGTAAGACAGGATGACACCGATGAGCAAGGCAACAATGCCTCCGACGTTACTTGCAACCATTGCCAGAACACTAACGGTAAAGCCCTTTTTCCATGTACGCTTTGTGTCCGGATTTGCTGCTGGAGATGCAGAGTGTAAACCACCCACCGAGCGCATGAAGATTGGGATATACGATGCCTCAATAACGGTATATACACCTTGCACTGTAGTGAGCAAGCAGTACAAGGTCGCGAGAGCATTGAGGTGGCTATATTCGGCCTTGGTTAGACCAGCAAATGGCAGCGCCAGCGCGCCAAACAGGAGAATTGAGCACAACATCATGGTTTTGCGGTATCCTAGTTTCCGTTGAGTGAGTCAGTGAGTGCTTCTCCATGAGGCCTGGTGAAGCATGGAGTGGGGATGTTCTTACGTGAGTAGTCTGCTACACCAGCAGTCATGATTGTGACAATCCCTTCCATTGCGCGACCGATCGAGCGTAGATAGAGCCTGGTTCGTTTAGTGGTACTTCCAAAAATATCACGATACGAGACATACACATAGCTGACATAGTCGATCTCTCCTACGCCGAACTTCACCAAGCATTTAATATGCCCTCGGCGAGCGCAGGGCTTGTCTGATCCCGGCTGATGGCCGACGGTATTTGCTGCAGACTGAATGGCCGCTGAGACATAGTTGAACGCCATTGAACTGGTTGGACCCGTCTTGATTCCCTAGTCAGTAAAGGAGGTACTATACAGTTGTACTAGAATATCCTCACAGAAAAGCACAGAATTAGGTAAGCCCATAGTGCCTTTTTGGTACTGAGGGAGGCAACTTGTTGGTTGTTGATGATGGTCTCGCTTGCGTACTCTTCATCACTGGAAGAATTCTGTTCATGGGTGTGGATGTTATCCTTATCCTGGTCTCCTTTCACGATGCGATCTATTGAGGACATTTTCACATTGATATCATGTAGAGATGGTAGTGGCGAGCATTCACGGTGACATCTATAGACAGATCGTAGAATCCTAGACCAGGAAGGCGACTGACCAGGCAATATATGAAAGATGTTTGTTTGATACTTGAATGGCTAAGAATGTTTTAGTCTAGTCAGATAAAACTATGAGAAAGAAAATAAAGAAACAGACCCAGCCAACTACAAGAGGCCGTAGCTGGCTGGCAAGGTGTATGTGCGCGGGATTGAGCACATTTTCATGGATACGATTGTGGAGCATAGCCCTTGCTATTATACCCTGCCTTTTCAATATTGAACTCCACTCGTACTACGAGGTTGAAGGTGACTAACTAGTTCAATATTATGATTATTATTACATATTCTCTACCTTTCATTAGTAAATCGGGCCTTCACGACCTTCATATACCTGGAACAAGAACTGCTTTGTTTGTGTGCGGCGTGCGGGTTAGTTCTTCGATATCTTGGCCATGACGAGTCCTACCACCAGTCCACCGAACGAGCCACGCTCAGTTGCAAAGGAGGAGGAGCAATCAAACTTTGTGACTACACTGAGTATATCACCAGCAAGTGCAGTCACACAGCCGCCGCCCTATACGGCCTTCTCTCGCCCGAAGAGAGTGTTCATTCTTGCGGTGGTGACAGTGGCCGGCTTCTTGGGCCCATTGGCAGGAAACATCTACCTTCCTGCCTTGCCTGTCTTAGAACATGAGTTCCAAGTAAGCGCTGCAGCTATAAATGCGACCGTCTCGGTCTTCATGGCGGTGTTCGGGTTTGGTGTAAGTCTTTTTGCATGATCCTAGGTTGCCAGCGGCCGTGGGCTAACATTTGCATAGCCCCTCTTTTGGTCAAGCTATGCCGATTGGAAGGGACGAAGACCGCTGTACTTGATATCTTTAATAGTGTATATCATCGCTAATGTTTTAATGGCTGTGCTTCCGACGAACTTTGGTGCTCTGGTGTTCTTGCGCATTATCCAAGCGTTCGGCTCATCGGCTGTCGTGTCGATGGGCGCTGGTACAGTCGCTGATGTATGAAATGCCCCTTTCTTTGTTGGCAAAGAAAGTCTTCTACTCACCCTATAAGCAGATCACAGAACCCAAGCGACGTGCCCGGGCCATGTCTTATTTCATGTTGGGTCCTCAGTGCGGTCCTATTGTGGGTCCGATTCTCGGAGGTGCAATCGTTGGACAAGCAAGCTGGAGATGGATTTTCGCATTCTTGGGTATGTGAATCCCTTGCCCTTGTATTCCTTGCGGTTCTGATACAAGCCTAGCAATTCTGGCCGTTGTGCTTTGGCTCATCATGCTTCTATTCCAGCCGGAGACTCTTCGAGCCCGAGTAGGCAACGGAAAGCCATATAGTAATAAAGGCTGGATACTATGGCCACCCAACCCATTCTCCTGCCCTGCCCCCGAGTCCGAGCGCGGTCCTCCTCCCCCGAAGCCTACTCTAAAAGGCTACTGGCGTCTCTTCACCTATCCTCCTATTGGCATCGTTTCTGTCAATACCGCCATTCTCTATTCGTCATATTTCGGAATCGCGGTCCAGCTTCCTACAGCACTGGAGAATGTTTATCACTGGGACTCGACTGAGGTCGGAGCTGGATACGTTGCCGTTGGTATTGCGATGGTTGTGGGCTCCATCACTGGCGGTCGATGGTCTGACTGGCGTCGCGCTCGCATGGTCAAGGCACTTGGAGAAGATAAAGTCACACCGGAAGCTAGACTGCGGGACCAAATTGGAGGCATATTACTCTGCGCCACTGGTCTTGCCATGTTCGGCTGGTTTGTGGATAGGGCAATTCACCCGGCAGTAGTGCTAGTTTCAACATTTTTAGGTATGTCTACCTCCCTTGACGTGGCTTGCTGTGTGTAAAAGAGAAGAAAAACTAGGCTAACGGCTATGATCTGACCGCAGTGGGATTTGGAATGTCCTGGATCTTCGTGACGACTAATGCCTTCCTTACCGAATGTATGCGCCAGCAGGCTGCCCAGGCCTTTGCATTGGGAAATATGCTTCGAAGCCCTGCCGCGGCAGTTACTGCAGCGATCATTCATCCACTGACCGTGAGAATGGGATGGGGTTGGTGTTTCACAGGGCTGTCAATACTAAATTTCGTTTTAGTCGGTTCAGCGATGGTTATACTGCGTGTCAAGTCTCCTGACTGGAGAAGGAGAAGGTCTGCTCAGATGGCAAGGAATTAAATATTGTCAATTTATGACCATGAAATGGGATCCATAACGCTCGATGGCAAGTTCGAACTAAATTCATATTACTCCAAATTCATTACTTCCTTCCAAGACTAGTATGCATATTGCAAAAACGATTAAAACAGCGATGTTCTTGTTTTACGAATACCTTTAGCTGTCATCTTCGACAAACTGCCGAGCCCGAGACTTTTATGCGCACGCCATCCCGCTTATAGATCACCCCATAGATAAGGCTTTAGCGACACAAACTGACTCGTATTACTTTTCTCCACACTCAATTAACTTCGAGCTAGACTCGACAGGTCGGGTCTATGAGTTGGAGAAGAATAAGAGAGCAATTGTGTGATAGCCACGAGGTATTGTTCATGCTGTTTAAGCCTTGGCGCATGCCTTCATGCATGATTCATGAATACCGCCGTATTTCTTCAAGCGTAGTAGCTGGTAGTTGACAACCTTGTTTTCTGCTTTCTCTCTCTTCCCCTTCGAGCTTCTTCACTGTTGTTTACTGTCCTCGCCGTGTGCTCGCGGCCATGGAGAAAATCACAGGGTCGACAGTGCTATCTGACGCTGGAGAAAGTAGCTCCGAGCTTGGAACCGAAGATGAGAGAAGAAAAGCCCTACTCCAATCTTTCACGCCGGAAGAGGACAAGCAAATCCGAAGGAAGATTGACAGGCGGTTCTTATTTTTGATCGGCATGATGTACATTATCAAAACTGTATGTATGCAGCTTCATCATCTCATGTGCGAGAGTTCCTGTTTCAATACTCATGTTAATTTGCTTTTAGATTGATTATACCAATGCGGCCTCCGTCAAGGTGTTGCAAGTTGGAGAGGACCGCAATATTCTAAACGAACTTAGAATGACATCGGACGAATACAATTGGGTTCAGTCTATTTATTTTGTTGGTTCACCTCTCACCCCCCTTACAACAGCCTAGCTTAGCTATTTTGAGCTATATCCACGGCTACCAGGAGCAAAACATGAACGAGGAGTAACATGTTATAGATCAGCTACATTGTCTTCGAAGTGCCAAGCAATCTTTTACTGAAGCGGCTCACGCCGCGCTTGTGGCAGTCGCGAATCATGTTAACTTGGGGTATTGTCCTCGCCTGTCATGCAGCAGCTAAGAACAAAGAAACTCTCTGGGCTCTGCGCTTCCTCCTTGGGATGTGTGAAGCAGGCATGTTTCCAGGCATAGCTGCCCAGTTATGCGGCTGGTACCGCAGTGATGAGATGGGGAAGCCCATCATGTGGATGTTCGGCTTCCAGAATACGTCTGGAATCGTAGGTTCGCTATTAGCTTATGGAATATCATATATGAACGGGTTATGCGGAATGAGCGCATGGCGATGGTCAGTATCAGACCAGACTGTAAACGCGTTTAACTAACCAGTTACAAGGGTCTATTTATTAGAAGGACTATTCACCATCCTCTTTTCCGGAGTCATTTACCTTGTCCTACCAGACTGGCCCAAGTCACCTAGAACCAGAAAGTGGCTTTCGGAGCGAGAACAAGACTACGTCGAAGCACGACTATCCGAGAACGCACCCAAAACAGCAGACTCCGACTTTGCCAAAGAAGAGGTGATCGCATCACTTAAGGATCCGCGAACCTATGCCTTCATGCTATCCCAGGTTCTCGTCAACTTCTCAGGATACGCACTAACATGGGAGCTTCCCACGATCACCACCAGTCTTGGATTTGCCGGGCTTCCACGCAATCAGTTGCTTAATATCCCGCCCTCCGCAGCGGCTGTTCTGGCGATTATCTTCTCGGGCTGGTTCCTGAAACAGGCATATCTCACTCGCCCTGCGTACACCATGTTTTTTATCATGGGGCCGATGCTTGTGTTTTTCATTTTGCTAACAGTCTTGGAATCCCGTGTTGGGATCTATATCTCTTGCGTCTTGGGCAATATGTTTTATTCGGTGTATTTTATTCCGTTCTGGGCATGTAAGTTTCTCTTCCATAAGTTCTGCATTATTTCTTTCTTTTCTGTTCTTATAGGCTGACGAAATAATCCTGGCACAGGGCGAACATCCTCCCTAAAAGGCACGACCGGTGCTGCATTCACATTAGCTTTTCAGTCATGCGTTGGTCAAGTTGGCGGTGTTATCGGGCCCCAACTTTTCCAGTCCAAATTTGCGTACAACGGATACAAAACACCATTTGGAATTTGCGCCGGTGTCATTGGTGCAGCCTGTCTAGCGAACCTGTGGACGTGGTGGTTGACCAGGAACGTTGAGTGGGATGTCCGTAGAATCCGTCGGCTGAGAATCAAAGAGGAGAAGCAAGGCCGTATATACGCCGACGATGATGTAAAGGTCTATCAGGAGCGGCAGTTCTACAATGGGGTTGCAAAGAAGGGTTCTGAGACGAATGCGGTCGAGACAGTATAAAGTAGAAGATGTGGCAATGCGATACCTACAATTAAGATACTATCATAGTGGCAATGTCGAGATTATGGCATATAACTAGTAATCTCCGGTGCTTTGCAAGGTGGAAGCTTTTGTTCAAAGAAATCAATGACATTGACAACCACAGCTATCACTAGAGCAACTGATTCAGGTTAACTGATGATGTGATAGAAGTGGGGCAGAAACTAATGAATGCCGTGCTGAATTTCCTATTTTGATTGCCGATATGTAAGACTAGTGCATTAGTAGTACTTCGGACGAAGTCCGCAGAGGTAGCTGCAGTAGTATGAACGTGCTCTGATCCTTGAAGCACGTCAACCGGAGACTATCCTGCATCTGTGTTTGCGGTCGATAGGCCGAGTTGGGGTAGGAGGGACGAAAAAGTGTAATAGTTTAATTCAACCAAAGGCATGTCGCTAGAAGATGCATGCAAACATCGTAGTAAACGTGTATAAAATCCAGATTTCGACCTTGTTTCCATATGTTCAACATTCTCTTATCTACCAATTCTTGCTAAAATACGTACAAGAATGGGGGATACGAAAGACAAGGTCGTCAGTGAGCAAAGCTCCATCCATGAGGACAGGAAGGACAATACTCTCCACTATGCAAGTCGTGGTCAGGCTCTCAGCGATGAGAGCACTGGTGCTGGCAATATTGCGGGATTCGATGCCGAGTGGATGAGGGCACGAACCTCCCTAACTGCCGACGAAGAGAAAAAGTTGTTGCGTCGGGTCGATTGGCACATTATGCCTCTTTGTGCGATCATGTTCCTGTTGAAGAATATAGATTCCGAAAATGTACGAGACCATTTATTTGGTCAACGAAGGCAATACTGACCTACTTTATTTAGGTCGCGAATGCGAAGATCATGAACAAGGGAACAGACCGAAATATTTTAACACAACTCGGCATGACCACTGATCAATACAATCTCGTTACGGTTCTTTATTATGTATGTACTATGATAGGGTGGCATTCTTCGCGCGCTTTGTTGACAGCTTTAGATTCCATATATTGTTGCGGAAACCCCGTCAAATTTGTTATTCAAACGAATACTTCCTTCCAGGTGGCAGTCTCGGATCATGGTAAACGCTTACCTAATATTGCTACATGATACGAAACTGACAGCAGCAGATCAGTTGGGGAATTGCCCTAGCCTGCCATGCAGCAGTCAAAAACAAGGAGGGACTGTACGCAGTGCGCTTCCTCCTGGGTTTGGTCAGGCCCCCTGGTGATTTGATTCGGTCGTCTGCATTGCTAATATTGTAGCTTAGTTTGAAGCTGGGTTGTTTCCTGGAGTTATTCTGCAATTATGCTACTGGTATAGGCCTGATGAGATGTCGCTAAGATTGCTTTACTTTTGTAAGTGAGCTCCGGTCATCTGATGGTTTTGCAGCTCTAACAGAACAAGACATCCTTGGAAACTTCTCTGGAATTATCAGCGGCGTACTAGCATACGCATTCGATACAGTTTCTGGAGCTCGTGGACTATCTGGTTGGCAATGGTACGTTTTCTTCGTTCTTATAGGGTGCTCGTTACTGATATGGGGATTTTCAGGCTCTTTTTAACAGAGGGTGTTATCACTGTCGCGTTCGGCATATCACTGATATTCATATTTCCTGATTGTATGATACCATACCCTATCTGGAGCCGATAAATAGCGGAACTAATTATGAGGTGACAGTTCCTCCTCAAGCCAAATGGCTTACAGATAAAGAAAAAGCGTTCATTCAAGCCCGATTACCACGCAATGCACCCCGAGCCGAGGAAATAAACTTTAACTTCCGTGAAATCACCGACTCACTGAGAGACCGCCGCTTATGGCTTTTTACCCTAATATGGGCCTTCTTTACCGTAGGAACGCACGGTCTACGGTTCTACCAACCGACCGTGATCGCCAACCTAGGGTTCACGTATGTCCCCTTGACTTTCTATAGTGGCGCTAAACTGACCAAGACCAGGGACATTGCAACATCCCAGCTTCTCAACATCCCTACCTCTGTCCTCACAGTCATCTGCATCGGCGTTTTCGGTATTTGGGCTGACAGCTCCCGTCTTCCCCGACCTCTTTACCCACTGTCTTTTCTGGTCGTCATCCTAGCCTGTTATGGTGTCCTCTACAGCTTCCCCAGCAACGGCGCCGTCTATGCCGTCACTGTCATCGCCAATGCACTAGGCAGTGCGTGGTACCCGTTGATGTGGCCGTGGCGCGTACAAACCACGAGCCGTGCGACGGGCTCGGCCTTCTCCATCGGCTTTGTGAATAGTTACGGTCAAATTGGGGGTGCTATTGGACCGCAGATATTTCAAAGCAAATATGCGCCGCATTACACGGTGCCGTTCGCCGTTACGATGGGGTTAATGGCGGGTTGTATTTTGACCACCCTTGTGACTTGGTGAATAACCAGGGACACGGAGAGGGCGACGAGGAGGTTGAAGCTGGCTAGACTAGAAGCTATGAGGAGAGGGGAGGCTGTGTTGGACGACGTTGTTGATAACGACTTGGCGAAGAATAGAGGCGTGGAGAGGTCAGGTGCATAATTGTCTGTCGGCAAGTCCAACAATTGTCCGGTGAAGCAATAGCTCCTCCACACAACGTATCTCTCGTTCGATAAGACCAGCGTCAAATATAGTTCCAGGTGACGTTCATCTCCATATCTTTGCCATCGGCTCCGCCTAGCAGTAAGTATTAGAAAACATGCATAGGATATTGGGGCTCTCTTTTTCAAACGTATAGTAAGTCAGATATCTAGAAATATCCAATAGTAAGAAGAATCTCTATCTTTAATAAAATTAGTCACAGAGAAGTTCGTAAAGACTGAAGGATGAGGCCATTGATATCGGGGACCCAAAAAGGGCAAGTCCGATAATGTAAACCCCGCAATTGAGAACAAAGGCATGAAGATAAATAGCAGAAATGACACCGTGTTGTAGCAACTGTACTGCACATCCACCTTTTACTTTTTATATTATTTTGTTATTTTGTACTCCCGTTGAAGTGTTCGGATAATGTCTCAGCTTCAAGACTACCGTCTCCTGACATTTGATGTCTACGGCACCCTGGTCGACTGGGAAGGAGGCATTTTGGCTGCTCTCCAAACGTCTCCTCATGGAAATGACACTCAATTGTCCCGGGAGCATATTCTTCACCTCTTCCATGAGCTAGAACGGGATCAGCAAGCCAGAACTCCGGAAATGCAATACTCCGATCTTCTCTCTACCATCCACCCTACACTGCTCCAACAACTAGGCCTCCCCACTCCTACCGCTGAAGAAAGCAAAGCCTTCGGTGAATCAGTGGGCCATTGGCCAGCCTTTCCTGACACCGTTGATGCATTGAAACAATTATCGAAGCATTACAAGCTCGTGGTCCTGTCCAATGTGGACCGTGAGTCGTTTGCCAAGACCAATGCCGGCAGTCTTCAAGGCTTTCCCTTCGATCTAGTCATCACGGCACAGGATATCGGATCATATAAGCCCGATATCAACAACTTCAAGCACATGCTACGCGCTGTCGAGGAGAGGTTCGGGGTTGAGCCCAGTCAGGTGCTCCAAACCGCGCAGAGCCAGTTTCATGACCATCACCCTGCGCGGAAGGTGGGCATCAAGTCCGTGTGGATTGTACGTCCAGGAGCAATCATGGGCAATCTTGATGAAACAGTCTATGATTGGAAGTTTGACACGTTGGGAGGCATGGCGGATGCAGTAGAGGCAGGCAATTGAACGTATAGAGCGATTTCATGTGGGGACTGTCGCGGGAATATATATCGAGATGGAAGTTAGCTACAAATTAGGTTGATGTGTCTCGATGGGTCTGAACACTGCTCCCGGAATCTTGAACTATTGTAAACATAGTGACATGGTCCTAAGTCTATCACACAATGCCACAATACCACGAATGCTTCAAGAATCAGAGGGAGAGAATATTGAGAAGTGATAAGCATGCTGACGAATGACGTCATTTCCCCAGATTCCCAAAACAGAAGGTCGTCGGGAAAAGTGTTAATCCGGATAGGAAATCAGGTGCCAAATTGACCGCTTGTTTGTCTTCATCTTCTCTTTCTAAATGCACACACACATACTCTCTCTCTCTTCATGAATTAACCTCCCTCCCCTGGTTTGATGTCCCCTCCGCCCCGCAAAAAGTCTTTACGCTTGAGGCTGTACCAATGGCTTTGGCGACTTCGGAATATCAGCACACCCTTGCGGCTCCGAGGCAGCCTGGTCCGACTACGCCGATTTCATAAAAGCCCCCTCCTCGCTCTGATCCGCCTATTGATTCCATTCCCACAGTGGAAATTTCCCGTTCCGAACCCGGTCGCGCCCATTGATATCCTCGGAAATGTGGAGCTGGAAGAAAATAAGCTAGAGTACTTGGACGACCTACGGAGTATCCCACTATGGCGTGCGCGAGACACCCCCATGCGGTCCCTCTACCGAATGTATGAAGCAATGTTATCCGGCATGTACGAGGCGCTCGGTCCCGAAACGGAATACTTTTGGTATCAGCGGAACTGGTCGTTGCAGGGTATTCGCGACCCACGGGATGTCGACCCGGTGCGATATGCCATTCTAGCGTGTCTGGTGGAAGAGCTTGTCGTTGCATTCAACTGGCGTCTGAGTTTAGGTCTGCGCCGGGACCGCAACCATATTATGCGAGAAACGGGAAAGGATTCTTTGCCTCCGTATGCGCCCCTCTCGGGGCCGATCTGGACAAGTTCCGTGCCAGCAATTTCCCCTAAAGACCTCAACCGGTTTCCTCCCGAGTATGTTTCTGACGACAGCAAGCTTGTGCTGGAGGCAGATGGATTGAACAAAGTCTTTGCTCGTCGAAATATTGTCACAAATGTTGGCTGGCTTTACACCATCTGAATCAGCCACGTCCAATGCCTTGAAACATATACCACACATATTAGGACTGGTCATGGGATAGAATCTGCGGGTCCCTTACCACACATTTTTCCAAAGAGATTGTCAGCACTCACTGCCACGGGGGCATCCGGTCAACAACACGTGACGCATCTGGCATCACTGTCGATCTTAATAGGATCAGAAGAAGACATCATCGTTGTATTTTGCCTTGTAAGCGGCCGACACGCGTTGCATCGTCTCGCGATCCGGGACCACGTCGAAGCCGTTGATGTTCAATGTGCGATAATATTCCATGTCCAGTCTTCCCCCTTTGTCATTCTTCAAGAGATTCAGCATCGCCAGCGCATCAGATAGATCCAGTTCCGCTTTCCGACCCCGGTCTGCCGCGTAAATGCGTCGCAATTTCCGTTCCAGTGCCCATTCGACCGGTGCCGAGAGAACGGTAATCTGATTCCCGGACCAAAGGACAATATTCTGTTTCAAAGCCAGGTCCATGAGCAACTGCCTCGCTTGCTTGGTTACGAACAGCGCAACATCGTCATTCGCCCAGTTCTGCGGGTAGCCCAGCTCATCTGCCACTTGCACAATTGCCTCGCGAAGCGATTGTTTGATGTCATCGTCATTGGCCCAGTCGGGTTCCAGCAGGTAGTCCAGATCCTTCGTGGTTTGCCGGTTCTTGAGATGTGCCACGGCGAAAAATCCTCCGGCGGCAATGACTTTAATGGGTGCGAAAGCGACGATGATCGGAATCGCTGCCAACTTGGAATCCAACAATCTGAGACCTGGCATAGGGTTAGGGACACAAACTTTCATTGTATTGGGAGAGGGTGCTGATCTCTTGCCATTGTAGAAGTCTTCAGCTCCTAGATATTGTTTTCTCTTCTGCATGATTAGAAGCAATTCCGTTTCACATGGCGGGAACGGGGGCCTGGATGCTTAGTTATCATGAAGGCCATGGTGGAGTCTCCACGGATTGCCACGGTGAAGCATGTTGCGTTGGCGACTGCTGCTGACGCACTGCTGCCCATCTTGTCGGCAATCAGTTTCCCGCGGGGTATTACTGATCCGTACTATAGGCAGACAAAGGACTCCACGCCCTCTCGTGTCGCTCTCAGGAGTGGCGCAAAGTATGTCATGTGGGGATAAACTCAACTCAAACCCATGAAGCCTTGGATGCCAGTCCCTCTCAGAGTTGTCGTAGCAGGGAAGACCCCCATTCATCCTTCGCGCACCGACCAGTCAGTCGTCTCGGCTGGATCTTCCTGGCTATCGGTGCGAGCAGGACTCTTGCCTATCGTGGTGGAAGAGACTTGCGAAGTTGCCGACTTGGCAGTGATGTTCGCAGACCGAGAGTGCCATTGGGAAAGGCAGTGAATCGGAAGACTCCACGCGTTAGAAGAGATGTGTTGTCCCACGATGCTCCGGTTGTTGGTCGGTATAGATTTGTAGGATCAGGGGGAAAGACATCCGCGAAGTTTTCCTGGAGTCCACTCATGGTGCAATCCTACGATTGGGCACTGTAGACATGCATGTAATGTATAGAACCGCATCAGGCAATCCATTAGCAACCCAGCCAGCGAATAGGAAGATTGCACGTACCCTCTTGCCAAGGGATTTTCGACGGGACAAAGACGATCTAGACTCTTGGTGGCTGATTCCTTTCGTCTCACGACCTTTCTCTGAGGTAGTACTTATCATCTGTCCTGGGTGGAGAGACGTTACTAATTGCGTCTCATTAGACACATTCGATTCATACAAACAATAACTTCGAGCGATGTTTTCCTATCTGCTCGAGAATCCTGTCGAGCCCGTTTCATCTTTCATCTGTGTCATTATGATCGGACCAATAGTCTGGAGAAAACAGTGGCAGTCGCATCCACCAAAGGCGCCTGGGTTCCAAAGGACTGTAGTCTTCCAGTGTTAATCGCTGTATCTAGTTTATTTGGTGTAATTCTTCCCTGGAAGTGTCAAGCACTTTGCGGCCATATGATTCATGGGTACGAATCAATGGTTGAGCCTGCGACTCCATGTCCGCGAGGACAAGGGTCATTTGTCCATTAGGCCCAGTTCGAAATTCGCCTTTTTGCAAGGCTAAGACCCTATCAACTCGGAACTACAATCTCAACGAGAGTATTGTAGAAACCACGGGGTACCAGCCTGGCCTGCGTGAAAATAACTACGACCACGAGATGATCTTGTCTAGCTCTGACCAAGTCCTAGCGTCGGTCTACGTTTCATTGATCGAGACCAGATGCAGCAGCTGTCAGGTACAGAAACCCTCAGCGTGGCGTTGTCTCCACCTAGATGCTAGTATACGATGAATTACGGTTCCTGCGCAAAGGATATTTATTCCTTTTTCCTTTTCACTCACTGACAAGAAGCTGGACTTCAGCGTCTAGAGTCAACAATATGGTCCGGTCTACGTAGGAACGAGGACGCATAAGAATAGTTTGCATCATCGTGGTTTACTTTGTTTTTAATATATTTATTATGATTATGACCTTCTCTCCAAAAATGCTTATTGTATGGGAACAGAAAATTTAACTCGCACCCGATGTGGATAATGGACCTCGGCACATGGCAGGGTCATTAGGGCTGGACGGCCGAGAAACGATTAATGATCGATTAGACCCACGCAGACCCTGAGCTGATTTATTTCCGGGCTCAATCTGTTTAGTGGGGGTGTTGATCCTCCATTCCAGGCCCCCGTCATGACGTCAAAATGGGCTATACTATTGGACGATATTGAGCTCAGGGTTTTACGGTTGCATTTCTTGACTTCCGAACTTAACTCGCAGGCGGCCAGGGGCGTCCCACGGCTCCGTTTCCGACTTCTCGCACTTCGGACCTGCATTCCTCGTGTCCTTCTCCGATCTTTCACAATTAGAAGCCGCATGTCGTGCAGAAAATGCCCGATCCTAAGTCCTCTGATGCTGCCGACAACCGTAGCGGCAGCCAACAGGGCCGTCGCTTCAAGCTCCCGAGCTGGTTGGACCACTTTAATGCGCGGGACTTGAAGGTACTCTTTCGCTGCTGGGCCGCGGCCTGGGTGGCCTCGCTGCTGATATTCATCGGTCCGGCCTTAGACAAGATCGGCATTGCGACCTTCTTCGGGGCTTTGGTGTTGTACATTGTCCCCCCAGGAGGAATCCTGTTCGTCTACTTGCTAGCAGCGCTGTCGCTCCTCTTTGGTATGTGCCTCGCATGGGCATGGGGCCTCCTCACTATGAAAGCCGCTTTAGCGGCACGACCAGACGCCCAAACGAAGGCCATGGTACAGGCGTTGCAACAGCAAGCAGTCGCGATCGGCAATCAAACAGGCACGAGTCCAGCCGCGGAGGCTAAAATCCTTGTGTACGATGGCTTCATGCTTGATGCCCGCGTCACCGTCGTTTTCTACGTGATGACCTGTGTTTTCGTCTATTTCATGTCCCGTGTCCGTGTCGCCAATCCGAAGTTTGCTTTGGCACAGATCTTCGGCATCATCATCGCAGACCTCTTTCTCCTCTTCGGGCCAAGTTTGCCTTCATTCACGTCTTCCCTGCCAGAGGTCCTCATTAAACCAGGTGCCATCGGCATTGGCCTGGGCTTTGCCTGCTGCTTGGTCTTCTTCCCGCAGTCGACGTCATTTGTAGCTCTCACGCAAATGGAGCAGCTCGTCCGCCTGGGAGAAACTCCACTGAAGTGCACTCGGCAAAGGTTTGCAGGTGAATCCCTCGATCTGCAGCAGCTGACGGCCACCAAAGCGAAGATCATCGGAGCGTTCAAGGCCATGCAACCGTCATTGGCCTTTCTGCCCCTTGACTTTTCTCGTGGCCGCTGGAGCTCAGACGACATCAAAACGTTACAAGAGCCTCTGCGGCAGGCTATTCTCTCCACTGTGTCATTGATGGACTACCACATCACCCTCCTAAGAGCTGATCGAAAGCTGCAAGAAATCCAGCCTCTTTCTCAACAGGGGTCCGACAAGAGCTACATGCAGGAAAAGCGAGTTCGTGAGGTCGGACAGTATCAGTTACAGGAGAGCGCCGATTTGCTACAAGCCTTGAACAGTCCTGAGCACGGAGTTTCTAGAGCCCGCACACGCGAGGCATTGAGAAAGTCAACTACTGAACTGCTCGAACTGTGCTCGGAAACGAGTGAGCTCCTTGTGCAGTGTCTTCACGCAGTCAATTCTGGCCGGTGGGTTCGTCGAGCCGCGTCGCAAAATCACCTGGACGAGCTTGTGATGAAAGCGGATACTGTATTGCACACTCTACAGTCAACCCGATCATCATGTGCGACGGAGACCACTGAGGCGCTTCTTGACAGCCATGCCGATCTATTTGATGAAAATGGTCATCTCAAAGCACCCGAACATCTGGGACCCCATGCCCTCCGCGGCCTAATACTTGGAATGGTAATGGAGGAACGCATCCTCGGCACCGCGGAGACCCTGGAACGACTCTTAGCCCAGGTCCACCGGTTGATGCAAGCGCGCACTCAGGAGCGGATCTGGATTCCTTCGGGCCTGCGCTACGCTTTCAGCTGGCTAGTGAACCCACGCCAAAAGGCGCCCGCAGACGACCTCACCGCGGCTCCTGCGACTGACCCCGACGATGTTGAAGAGCAAGCCAAGGAGGCGCATCGGCGTCTAAAGATCAGCCGCGGCTACGGAAGGCCTATCCGACAAAGCCTGTTGGTGAGAGCGCTCACCGGCTTTTATCACTGGTTCACGAATCCCGGCGGAATGTATGCACTGCGCATGGTCGTCGTCACGATCGCGGTGGCCATACCTGCTTCAATCCCACATAGCGCTGGGTTCTACTACAGGGAGAAAGGTATCTGGGCTCTGATCACCGCGCAGACCACCTTGCTTGTGTACATGGGCGATTTCACCGTATCCCTCGTCGGTCGCACGATTGGCACGGTCGTTGGGGGTGTTATGGGCATGGTCGCCTGGTACATCGGGGCTGGCAATGGGCCTGGTAATGCCTATGGCCTGGCTGCAATTACGGCGGTGATGACCGCCATACTGATGTGGTGGCGTCTGTTCCTGCCTCCAATCCTCACCATGGCGGCGATTATGGGCGGTGCCACGTTCACCTTGGTCGTCGGATTCAGTTACGACGACACTCACACATGGCAATACGGTCTACCTGGACACGGCTATGAAGCCTTTTGGAAGCGACTCGTCACAGTGCTGTTAGGCTTCGCCGCCGCATTCATCGTTCAGATATTTCCCCGTCCGCCCTCCGCAACACGACATATCTGCAAGACATTATCCAACACCATCCGCACGCTTTCTGATCATTATGCTCTCTTACTATCCCACTGGGGCCGGCCAGAAACCAACAGCCCCATAGGCGCAGTAGCTGAGAAGATCGCAGTCGAGGTCGCAGAGACCCTCCTCTCCATTCAAGGCTCCATTGGCCTCCTAAAATTCGAAATGACGTTCGGTCCGTTCCACCGAGAAGCATTGGCAAATATGCACGTCCTCTGCCAGGACATGAACCAAGCCCTAGGTCGATTACTCATATTATCTACCAGTCTCCCACAACACCTCCAGGAGCGGTTTGCCCAGAACGTGAGCCTGCTCAACGACCACCACATTGGCGATATCATGGCAGTATTGAGTGTGATCGAGCAGGCACTGAAATCCGGCCTTCCCCTGCCGGAACGCTTGCCAACACCGTTGGTGAAGCGGTGTTTCGAGCAGTGGTATGCTCAGCACCGTGCTGCAGAGTTGAGTACGACGCTGGTGCGGGATGAGAACTATCGGCGGTATTGTGTGGCTATCAGTTCGTATTTGAAGTTCCTGTCTGCTATCGATGACATGGTGTTGGTATTGAAGGGTACTTTGGGAGAATCACATTTGATTGAGCGGTGGCAGGGTGAGGTGCCGGTTTGAATACTTCTAGTCTGTTCTTTCAAGGCTATCTTCATCTACCTGATTTCATATTACATAGTTAGGTCATAGATTCCAACAACTGGCACCCAAACCACACTCATAGTCAGTTAATCTGTTTCTTGGGAGCTGTACATAAGTCCTAGGAGGAAGTACCGGGCGTAACACTGGACTTTGAGCCTATCAATGAGCCCCGACGAAGCCTGACAGACATTGTAAATTCAATTATACAATACAGATTGAGAGCATAAATGGCCCTGAGAGTGAAAGGAAATCAAAGAACATATTCAGCGTATAACACAAACCCCATTATTATTACTTATTTACTTCCTCCCAGGCCCAGAGCATCAGTTAAAGTGCCCAAGCCAAAGCCCTCCAGCACCTTGTCAATCCCAAGACTACCTAACAGCCCTCGAACAAGTCCTCCAAGGCCGAGACCGTCCAGAAGATTGCTAACCAGACCCAATACACCAGTAAGAAGAAGACCAACCGCGGCAATGATCTGAAAAAGGGGCTCCGATAGAAGGGCCCACAAAGGGTTGAGTTGCTTTTTGGCATGGGGCATATCGGCGATGAGTCGGCGTCCCTGTTCAATGGTCTCAACAACAGTTTGGGTGAGTTCCTTGAGCAGGTTTGCTAAGGAGTATTGCTCCGGCGTAGCTTCATGAGCCGCGTCGCGAGCTTTTGCCGTCGCAGCAACTTCCCCTGTGGGGTCCAAGGCCCGTAGAGCACCTTTACACTCCTGAAGCATGGACGCAGCTTCTTCAATCAAGGGCTTCACCGTTTTGACCAACTCTTCCTCGTCGAGCTCATCTTTAGGCGTTTGGTTGGCCTTCTCTATGTTCTAGGGTGAAAGAAGTGTCACTTATTTTTCATTGACATAGGGGGAGGGATCTCATACCTGCATTATCTGCCTACAGATCGGTTGGACACTGTCGAGCGTCTGCTGAAGGATTCCACACATCTTCTTTGCTAAATCCCGGTCCTGCTTTTCTTTCTCCTGTTTTTCCAGTTCCTCAGGAGACAGCTCAGGCTCCGGCTCCGGCTCCGGCTCCTCCTCCTCTGGTAAGTTTTCGAGCAGGGTGCATTCACCAATCTTGTTCCCATCATTATCTACTACGTACCCATTGTCATCAATCTCTTTACCAATGAGCTGTTGGAGATTCCCATCGGTAAGCTTGCCAATCAAGTTACCATCCCCATCGCGCACTTCACCCTCGCGGTTAACCTTATGCCCTGCCATAGGGTTCACATCGCGCTGCTTCTCTTCTTGGGTCCATGGTTCTGCCCGGCCGATAACATTTCCAGCCTTATCGAGCAGTTCTCCATCCTCATCGACCGCTCGACCTGCAAGTCGTTGCGGGTCACCCTCGACCAACCGACCAACAATCTTTTGCTCGGGATCAATGACCATGCCATCCTTCGTCAAAACAAGGCCCTCCAACCCGAAAAAGGGTCCTTCTGGCCGCTCTTGTTCATTATCTGGAATCAGTTCAGCCTGCCCTATGACCTTACCACTGTCACTCCAAATCTGGCCTCGTGCATCGACCTTCTTGCCAGCCAAATGCTTGATATAGCCAGACGCAACCCGCCCGAAGACAGTTCCATGCGTATCCACAATGTTCCCAAGTTTATTAACAGTTTTACCTTCCAAAGAAGAGAGGTCCACTTCTTCCACTTGTTCCTCCGGCGGGTCATATCGTTCAGCATGACCTTTCACATCTCCATATTCGTCGATAATATTTCCTTGCTCATCAACAGTTAGACCACGTAGGTTACTAAGATCGCCATCTTTGACCCTGCCAACGATCACCGAATCGGCATCATCGATGAACCCTTCCTGATTGACTTGCAGATCGCGGAACCCGCTGAAGGGTCCTCGGGTTTCACGCTCACTTTCAGGGATGATCTCGACCCGTCCGATAACCTCGCCGGTATCACCCCAAATATTTCCCTCGCGGTCTACAGGTCTTCCAGCGACTGCTTTCAAGTCTCCCTCGACAACACGAGCAATGGGAACACCGGAAGAGCCCATGATATTCCCGTACTTGTTGCTTCTATATCCTTCTAGCATAGAGAGGTCAGGCTTCTCAGGCTCAGGCTCATCTGGTTCCTCCCAGGGCTCTGCATGACCCAAAAGATTGCCACGCTTATCGACCACATCGCCATCGTCGTCTACTGCTCGGCCGATGAGCTTCTTCGGGTCGCCATCAACGATCTTGCCTACCCGCCTTCCATTTGCGTCCTGAACCCAGCCGTCCTCCACGACAAAGAGGTCATCCAAATCAGCAAACGGGCCTGGTGGGCTTTCTTCGACAGGCACTGGTCGGGCCTTGCCAATAACCTTGCCCCGGTTATTCCAGAATTGGCCCTGATCATCGAGCTGGAAGCCACCGCGGCAGAGGATCCTAGGGTCACCCTCAATAAGTTCACCGACGGGAACGCCGTCAGCATTGACAATGTTACCAAATTTGTTGCACGTCAGTCCTTCGAGAGTGGAGACATCAGGCAACTGCTCGGTAGCGGTGGCACCAGCTTTGTCTATAGCGGCTTCGCCCTCAGCAGCTGTTTCATCTGCCATGTGAGCGGTATCGCCAGCCTGCTCCTTGGTGCCTTCCAACTTTTCGTCTATTGCGGCTTCGCCCTCGGCAGCTGTATCATCTGCCATGTGAGCGGTATCGCCAGCCTGCTCCTTGGTACCTTCCAACTTTTCGTCTATTGCTCCAGTAGCTTCCTCTGTGGAAAGAGGTTCCACGCGGCCCAGGAGCTCGCCTTTCTCGTCATATATCTGGCCTTGTTCGTTCGGAGTTTTGCCAACTAACTGCCTGGGATCACCGTCAACGACCTTGGCCACCGGCTGTTCATCATCATTCATAACGCGTCCATCTTCACCAATTTTGAAGCTAATGTTGACCCTAGCGGCTCCGAGGCTGGGTGCTTCACCAGCATCTGCCGCCTTTTCCTCAACTGCGTCTCCAGGCTTACTCAAAAGATCGACACGGCCGACGAGATCTCCATCTTCATCTAATATCTCACCATCGGATCCAATAGTCATACCGACCAGGTCTTCAGGATCCCCTTCGACGACCTGACCAACGGTTTGCCCATTCTGATCCAGGATATGTCCTCCGTCGCTAACCTGCAGCCCCTCCAAGGCAGAGAGGCTCATAGGAAGATTACTGGGAGCCGATGAGGCGGTCTTCTGTAGCTCCTCTCTGGCTTGCCCTCCAGAAGGTTTGAACTGCTCCACATTCCCCTGGGAATCCCATCCAGACTCATTCGTAGCAGTCTTCCCCATTGGGCCACTGCCGCTTGCGCTTTGCGCGGGGCTAGCAGCGATGCCACCAAGCTGTACATTGCTATCATTTCCTTCTGATGGCATTGGGGATCCACCAGATCCAGACGCACGTTGTTGACCTGACTTTACTTGCTGCCTCTGCTCGCCCCCGATCACGTCGCTGCTTTTTTTGAAGGTTTTGCCATGTTGAGGCGTGGCCTTTTCTCGCTTTGTGGAGGGTGATCCAGCCAGTGTTGGGGATGCCATATCGATGCTTTCCTAAGTTGCATGCATCTATATATAGGGTTGTCTACTAATTGGGTCGCCGGCGTTATGTTCTCCTGTTACTTTGCCTTCTCAACTCGTGAAGTAATGAAAAGCTGGGGGAGGAAAACAATGTTATGAATGGTAAACGGTCATCCAGAAAGTGATAAAATAGAGTCAGTAGTAGGTATATGTCTACTCGGAATACCAAGCGCCTGAGTCTTCTTAAAGAATTGTTATGTTTCTGAAAACGGTGATAATGACATCTTAATCCCACTCGACCAAAACGCCAATGACATCAAGGTCGCGCCTTGACTACCAACATGACATGTTATGGTCCTATTTTCATCATGATGACTGCATCACCGGTGAAAATTCCAGAATACATTGCTTGAGTAACATATCGTATCCTCCGCGACGGATGTTCTTCGACATTGTGGTTCCATGGTACCTCACCATTATACGGAATGTAGAACCACGGGCGACCCAGGTCATGACATAAATGCCCAAGTGCATAACCAAATTCCATTCTGATAGACTGGGGCCCCACTCCGTATCTTAATGGAAACTCCCTCTTGATTCCCTATCCAGAGAAATTAGGCGGTCGGGTTCCTGGCCGCCAATAGAATAGGAACCATTGTGGTATGACAATGTTCGCTTCCTCGGTTATCCTGGTAAGGTCCAACATATATGACACATTGTATGTATCTGTCGAATCCTGTATGGTCGACTAACTTGGAAACCTAAACCTATCATCATTTGTGTCGGGATTTGTACCGAAAGGCAGGATGACATTGACCCATGATACCTACACCCTAGAATTCTCTCTACTTCATGTCTCCAAGCCTGGCAGGGTGTATTTTCTAACACGTCCAAGAATCCACTACATCATATAGACCGGCCTAGAACACCCGAGGACTACCCAAAGGACCCTGACCTCAGCCTGGGTTCAGACGTAAGCTAGGATACCACTTCAGGCGTCAGGTAGAAAGCTTGACATGGTGAATCATAGAAGTATATTGAAAGAATGTGGTCTATATAGCTCGTTCCCCAATGAATCAAGATGTTTGACTATGCTCCATCCGAGGGGCTATTATAACTGTCAAATGTCGCTGGACTAAAGCAAGATTATAAAACCAAAGATCCTACTTGCATTCTAGCTAGCATGAGACGTCGCGGGCTGTATATTCTGACGATTGTGAATCATCTGTACAGGGCGAGGGTATAAGCAGAACGGTACTATAAGTTTGCACCAGGAAAGACATATTTGCAAGGATTGATGCTTGTCTGATTAACAGTGGCCATTGCTACGACAGTTTGTAGAGACCCTCAACATGTGTAGGACCTTTCGAGCCCCCTGTAGGTGCAATGGGCAGTTGCCAAAGACCTGATGAGGCGCACATTGAACCCATAAAGACAACCATCTATGTGTCGATATCAAGATCTGCAACTTTGGTTAGTCCAAATACAACTAATCTCGCAAGTCAACCGGTGCACTCACAGTAGAGCCAAGGTCAGGTCACCGTGTATGGAGGCCTTCAATTCAACCTCTATATCGAGATTCAAATCTAAGCGCAACTTTAATCCCGTATCTTCTTTCTCCTCATCTTTTGTTTGTATGCCTTTCTGGCCCTCTCTTCCAAGCTCCCCGCCAGCCCCGCGTCTATAACCAACCGGACCAGCTGTTGGCGTGCCCTTTTGGTATGGCTCTAAAGCTGTCGCATTCGGATCATGCGCTGGTCGACGCCTCCCCTGTTGTTCTCTTTGTCGCCACGGTGCGACTTGCGTCTTGGTTTGGGGCTGGGTATCTGGCTCAGACTCGCTTTCGTATTCAAAGGTAGATTCCGTGTCGGAGCTTCTGTTCTGAGAGTACTTGTCTTCGTATCGGGGCTTCGACTGCTTTGTTTCAGGTGTAGCTGTGGCCATCATGTGTGTATATGGGTTGCACTAAAGACAAGAGCCTAGTTCAACTCGTGGGAAAATAGATTATATTCAAAGGCTTATCCACAGAGACAATGCACTGTATGCATAGAAGGATAGCTCTGGATCTACGTCATACTGTACGTAAGGTCTTCAACTCGGCAGAGAGGAGGTCGATCCCTGGAAAAGGTGGGTACCTCCCTCTGGATGAACTCGAGCATACCCATCGCCACTAAGAGGTTACTATACGTAAGCGAAGGAAAGCAATATCTATGACACTTCGCCCATACGGAAGTCCTGCGGATATATGACCCTCAGCCACACAGACACAGTCCTGTAAGTCTGACCCCGCAATGTGCATGAGGCAAATGTTCAATGGCAAAATATGACAGGGCTCGCCAGGCCTTTTCCATTCCTCGAGTGAGGGCACCGGGAGCGCATCCCACCACTCACGCTTGATATATACATTCGCTCGTATTGTTCGTGCTCAATGACATGACAATGCATGGATGCGGCTTTCCTCTAGGTTCAGATATTCTCTATACCAACGCCACCAGCCCAATCTTTAGCGACGCCACATGGCAATACATGATATCACTGGCACCGATTTACTCCTCTTCCAATGTGCAAATGTATATCCACATCTCTGGGAATGCGGGCACCTAAACTCTATGCCTGTACACGCGTCCAGAAGGAGACCTTAACCGACCTGAACCACGGATGGCAAGCACCCTAGAGCATTATTCCTATCGGGGCGACATCATGATGACTGGTACGTGTGCCTATTAAGAGGTGTTTGTTGACAGACTGGTAAAGGTGGAACCACCGTTTCAGAGAGTTAAAACAAGGGGCTGAACTAGGGGTCACCTCTTATTCGGCTGTAGTAGCCAGTTGTTTTGACTCGCTACCTATACATCTTGATTCATATCCTTAGCCCTCTTCCCATTAAAGCCGGATTCATTGACATCACAGTGACATTTTTACTACTAGCCTTTCTCGAAGATGGTTGTGATTTGCCCCAAGAATGAGAATCCATCCGCCTCCTTCTAAGTATCTAAAGCTCCAATACGGTGTCGCATTTTCACTTCACAATGATTATCAGTTGAGATGGCTGAGCCAGCTAAAACGAGCCATATCGAAGATACAAAACCAGATTCCACCACCCAACAGTCGTCTGGCAGACGTAGACCACCCAAGCTACGAAAGCAACAGGTTTCGGCCGAAGAATCAAACAAGCAACAGTCTGCTAGTCCTGGTACAGCAAAGAGCCCATCACCGGATAAACCACAGACCCCTCCGCCAAGTCAAGGCCGTGAGAAAGAGAGCATGGAAGCCAACCAGGAAGATACCGAGAGTGTTGATGCTCCATCCTCGGGGCCGGAGATGCAGCCCGAGCCACAGGCAGCAGCGCCACCACCCGAGACAAGGGTGGAAGAGCGGCCAGCTCAGAACATCCCACGACGTAGACGACGCAGGCAGGGACAGCAAGAGATGGTTCCCTTGGGTAATGTCGGGGATGTGGGCAACACAGTGAACGAGGCTGGTGAGCTTGTACAAGCCGCTGGATCCAAAGCTGTCAACACAGTGACCGACACCGCTGGAAAGGTGGTCGGTGGTGCTCTTTCCGGAGGTCAGTCGGAGGACAAGAAAGGCAAGGACGAGCAGTTACGTCTACGACTTGACTTAAACCTGGATATCGAAGTCCAACTGAAGGCAAAAATCCATGGCGATCTGACTCTTCAGCTACTGTAAGTGCTTATGCTTCTAGTTCGTGGTGGTTGGTGTCCGGTGCTGATAACATTGCTGAACAGAAACTAGAAAATGAATTGGACGCTGTACTTGCCTGTTTTGTTACCTAGTCGCGTGCAATTTCAGCAGTTGATTTCCTTCACAATATATACAGGTCTTCTGGCCACTGGCTGTACACTACATGGTGGATGTGTATGTATCGATTTTTAAATAATTGCACTAAGCAATAGTCGCCTGAACAAAAGTGTCTGATTTAAACGGAGGAAGTAGCTAAACTACGGCGAGTCTCGTTATAAAGCACACTTATTACACACACACATACAATGTATCTTAACCTAGATGGAGAGTTGTTGGGGAAAGAGATGCTCCTAACCCGAAGTCTGCTGGACAGGAGTCTAGGCAGCGATTGGGGGCAAAGTCGCTGCAATTAGTATATTTAAGGTAGCATTTAGAAACACAAGAACGCAAAAGAACTGAGAAAAATAAGGACGACTACACTATAAGCTTCTCGTCCACAGAATACCATTCATATTAGATCCGATCGAGGTCCCCGCATATCCTAAACTCGGGACTACAACATGGGTACTCGTTGGGATTTATTACTTCTAAATTGCCGATCCCTGGCAGTAATAAGTATCCTTTTGCCTACGGGGCTTTGTGCTAGAAGGCGTCGTCCACATTGTGTCTCTGCAACATCCATCGAGTGACACCCTAATGTATATCCGATCCATCCACCTGTGCAGCCATGGAGGCAGTTTTACGCTCGATGTTTTCTTCCTTATCGTGCAGGAGAATCTTCTTCGCGGCCTCTCTTCCGATAATAGGAAGAGCAGTGATACCTTTGGCCTGCTCAGGAACCGAGTTACGGTCGATCAGGCCAACTTGGACAAGGACACTTGCTTGATCCCAGTATATGTGTTCTGAATATAGCTTTCCACCGCGGAGCGTCACAATGCTGACAAGTACTATCTCCACCTGTCTGTCGGTTGGCTGCAGGCCAGGAAGGATCCACGCCATTTCCTGAGTATGTTTGAACGTCACATATAACTCGTCCACTACTCTATCCGCACCGATTGTCCGTGAAAGTAAACGGAGACGCATAGAGGGTGGCCTACCCTGTAGAAAAGATGTTTTGTAAAATTGATGAAGAGCCTGTATGCCACTAGCACCTTTCAATGTCGGAATATATGTGACCGTGGGGGTTTCCTCTGTGGTATAATTGGTCATCGCGGTAGACATATCAGATGAGAAGTACTTCTCTTCGAAGCCGTCAACAGCCACTCGTCACTATACTGGACATGGGTCCGAATGGCCCTGTACCGGACACTTACCCTGTTCAATACCTTCCCAAGTCTTTTCCAAATCTAGGTGCTTGTGAAACCCGCTTTGCAGGGCGGACAATGTCCGGGTCCACGCAATCTCAGTCGCTACCGGATCATAATTGTCCAGGTCACTCTCTGCAAATCCTGGACTTATACCAGGGTATGAGTATGCCGTGTATGCGAAGTCCAGCCGGTCTCCCGTACCCTGCCCTGCCCCGACACGTCGTTTGACAATATGTCTCTTGTGGTCCGTTCCGTGAGAAGCGGAGAGCACCTGGACTGTTTGGTCTGCTAAATGCACAAGGACGCGCATAGATGAGGAGTAGCTGCATTCGGGATCAGGGATGCGCGATGGATAGTACGCTATGAGGGCGCAAAGCTTGCTCGTGTTAGTGACTTTGAGATAATGCTCGAGACAAAATGCAGCCGCATCGCCGAAGCCTCAACGCGTAGATTCATACATTTAGTCAAATCCCTGCCCAAGACGCATAAAACATAAGCTATACATACTTATCACTGCGTAGGATTCGGTGACCCTAAGCTCCTGCTTCAGGGCATTCAGCTCATGGATATAGTGGCGATCATCGTAGTTGTAAGGGATAAAAGTCGTATCAAACCCTTCAAGCTCACACCAACGTATCAACTCGTTATCAAAGTCAACGGTCGATGCGGTTATGCAAAGCCGACAGGCCTTGTCTGCGAAAGAAAGCGAACTCATCACGGTGTTCAAGGCTCCTTTGCCGCTAGCAGTCAAATAGGACACAAATAAATATAGAGTAGTAGAAAATCACACGTACATTGTGCAAAAATTATGTTTGAAAGACGCGAAGGCGTTGTGCTCACAAACATTAGGAGCAGAAGCGTAGTCTCGACAGTCGGTTCGTTGTGGCGTGATAGGAGAATTAGACTCTGAGCTGAGCTCTACCCAGGATCCAAGGCAAGCCACCACGTCACAGAACCAGAGATATCAGAGAACGGAAAACGCCGTCATGGTACCAGACACACCCAAGGGCCTTGCTATTCAAGTTCCCTCTCCATAAAATCTAGCCAGTCAAGTACTGTTCGGCCAAGATAGCCGTTGTAGAGTGAACTTCACTCCCTCTCTGAGATTATTGGTACGGTAATAATAGCCAGCAATATTAGACTAATATGGTAGCTACTCTTGGACATGAACCGTAATTTGTCGAGAACCATTGCATAAGGAAATAAGAAAGCGAAGCTGATTTTATACTGGCGCTGTAGATATCGTGTTCCTCACTGGAAAATAGGTTGGTGAACTCTATTCGTAGACTATCTAGCATGGAGTTGCAAGGATAATCATACTACCATAATTATGACTAGAGGAATGCTTGTTGAAACAATTGTTGTTCCAGCAAGGGGAAGCTCCTAGGTGGATCTTATCGGTCACAATATTAAGACCAAGTAGAGCGTGTTTTGTTCTCAAACGTGCTCTCGTTCGGCGAGTAATGCGACGAAGTCTAGTGTATCAAAATTCCAGTCCACTAAGCCGCGATAGTACTTACATAGGCACTAGTAACAGGCAAATACTCAGCAATATCGATCTCGAGTGTCCCTAGTCACTCTTGGCTGTCTGCCGTTGCCCTCATCTTGAATATCGTTTAGAATGGATGCCCTTTTCTGCTTGTATCCTTTCGTGCTACATCTAGAGCAACCAGCTATCGCCCTAATATTACATGTTGGGGATAAGGTGTTCACGGCGCGACCTTGATGCCATTGGCGTTTTGGTCGAGAGTGATTAAAATTACATATCCCTGCAAAACCCTGTCATCGCCACCCTTTATTCTCATGGGTCCCGGCCTCATGAGAGCAGGCGTCTGTCATTGAGCATTAGGGCTATCGTCATCGTGCATAGCACCCCTGCGACATATCACACTCGCGTCACATGGTCACAAAAGAAACCCTAGTGACTCGCATAGCCTCTCAGACGTGGAAGACAAACTACTGTTCAGTTCTCGTGCCAAGCCAATATCCAAACTCCGCAATTAGGAATCAGTGATCACGCACCCAGCTTCAAACTCAGCCACCACGCGAGTACCCCACGATCCAGTAAGTTCACCGATACATTCCCCAGAACTAACCCCTGCTGCACTTAGAACGCACTGACTATCCATCCACCGGCGACGCACGGTCCAACGTTCACTTGGACACCGCTAATATCGAGAATCCGACTGGCCAAGTTCACTCCCGCAATATCCGCAATACCCTACCTGCTTCCCACCGAACCCTTTCCACCCGCTCCATGCGAAGCCAACGTAACCCCCACAGGCGTTAATTTCCACTAAGGAGAAAGCTAGACAGGGATATGTCCCGGATTCCTGGGTCCTGGGACCGGGAAAGGTCTTGCCTTTCTTTCTACCCCGGACTTGAGCCATGGGCGGGTGTGGTAGTGATTAAGACGTCATGCTTGTGACTACTTACACTATATAATTCTGGTTTTTGCTTCCGTTTATTATCGTTTACAATATATCCGTATATTTTACAATCCAATTAGTTTCCAACACCATGTACTCCAAAAAGAACAAGACCGTCCTCCCATACATTTCCCCCGATCAAGTCTCCAAACGGAACGGAGTGGATAACCCCGAGATTTGTACGTCAACTACTATTATAGATATTATCATTGAAGCAAAAGTAAAACAAAGCTAACATAAGCAGGGTTGGTGATTGATGAGATCGTCTACGACTGCACATCCTTTCTATCAGGACATCCCGGCGGCGAGGCTGTGTTGAGAAGGTTCGCTGGGTTCGACTGTTCATGTACGTTTCCCCCCTGGTTGTATCTCCAACCTTTCAAGACGCTTCTCTAAAGTAATAGTAAGAGCTAATGCTACTAACAGGGCAATACCACACTATTCATGGAGAACGACGAAAGGTCTTCGCGAACAAATCATTAGAGAAACTAAGAGTTGGATGGACGGAGGGAGTCAGCAATCCATATTCTAAACCAGATTGGGTCGAATAGCTCATGCATCATAATAATATAATCAATAATTTTATATCGAAAACAGTTTGTGTAATATACTCTGTTATTATATTCTGTAAATAGAACTAATCAACAAGAGAAAGAATCAATATTCCTGCTCCGCCAATCTGGGAAACGTAGTCGAGAAATCCAACGCATCACGCACAAAGATATCCCAGTCATAGCTATAGTTCAATGAGGCTGGGTCCATTGGATTAAGCAGCGTGTCTGCAGACCAGGTATCCTCCGTACCGGCACCCTCCAGCGGTGATACAGATCCATTCAACTGCTCTTCGGCCGTAGGACCATCCAGCTTACCTTGGCTTAATCCTACCGATTCGTTCAGCAAGGCGGCGTCCTGTTCTTTCCGCTTCTGAGATAATCGGACTAGAAAGTCGATATTTTTGTAGGCTTTCCGTGCCTTCTGTGTCGCAAAGTGGTCGGCTGCTTTTTTCAACGTAGCGAGTGAATCCTTCACATGGACGAGTGATTTTCTTGTATCCATCGCGAGGAGAATGCAGGTGAACTGGAATGGAACATTACTAACGTGCCACCAAGGACAGCTCGCATCGATGGATCGGGACGAAGCGGCGAGGCCTCTACAGCCTAAGCGAATGACCCGGTCGACGACAGATGTCATATTAGTGGTTGAGTTCAGTAATTGTAGACGGCGATAGATAGTAAAGGCAAGCACACTCTGCGAGAGGATAACGGCATCGGACTCAAATTCGAATTCCTCAATTCGGACAAGTGACTCTTCCAATTCCAATACTTGAACTGTCTGGTCCGGGTCCAACTTTTCCGACAACTGGAACAACGAGATAAGGTCACTTGTAGGATTCCCAGGTTTTGGCGTAGGAGCCGGGCACTGAGCCCCTCGAATAACCACCTGCGATCGACCATACTCGAAGGAAATCCATGTATTGAGCAACTTGGCAATCCAAAAGAGCCGTCGCCTACATTCCACGTTTTCCGGCTGGCCGCCGGGGTTAACCTCCGGATAAACCAATGAGCCACGAGTGGACTCACGATGTAACCCAGCAGCCTCGACAATATGCATTGTCGTGCACGACGCTATCCACGCAGCATGCGGCGTACTGTGACATCTCAAGTACATGGTGCGTAGCAACCAACCCTCGACATCGTGCACACCCGGACTGACAACCAGCGTACTTGTCGTCTCGAGAATATCTTTCGCGCAGTCAATCAAGTGTCGTTCCTGTTCACTTGCTTTTGACCGCGACGAGAACAGCGATCCCAATGCCCCCACCCCGCACAGGACGGCATCATACTCATTGGACGCACAGGGATCCTCCCACCTCCTCCCTGCCTGCCCAGCCACAACCTCCAGATCCAAAAACCCATACACAGGGTGAATCTTCTCAACATAAACACCAAACAGCTTCTGCCACGCAGCCTGCGACAAAATCCAGGTAATGCTCTTTTCCGAACGATGCGGACTCCGACGCACACCCAAGTTCCACCCGGAGCCGTGCTGCATAGAAGGCGCATGGTCGGGACTCAGCTTAAGGCCCAGTAATTGCGGAAAGATGACACCGGCGTTGGCTTCCATTGATTTCTCCTCAGTCGGTCGCCGACTACTGGGTTCCAGAGCCGTAGAAGGGGGTACTGGACCGGGTGACGGCAGTGTAACCGGTGGCGAGAATGTTTGTCCGGCGGCTACGGTTGTGAGTCGCCTTTTGCGAGGAGGCGGCTCATAACAACATCGGTAATCATATCGACTACAGGATTCACATGGTGTTTGACCGTCGCATTTGCGTTTCCGGATCTTGCATGCCTCGCAGGCGAGTCGGGTGCGGCGGCGTCGGGTTTGTGGAGGCTGCTCTGGGGGAGGGTTGGAGTCCATTGTATATGATACTAGCTTGGAAATCACTGAATCTACCTTTTCTCCTCATATATCACTGTTGGGGCAAGCCATAGAACGTGTAAGTCGATAATATGCGTAACCATGAAAGAGAGGGATAGGGTTGGTCAGGGCAGTCGTATAAAAAAGTACGGGCGGACCCACAGATTATAACAAGGATCAATGCGGGGAAGACAAGTTTATTCCTTTGTTTTCCCCTCCTTCTCTGCCCCGGATTTATGGTCAACCTAAGGACTGGTGTCAGAGCCGAAGGATCATTAGCATTTAAACTAGGCCACAATGACGACGCTCGCTATTAAAGAATTACGAGGGGGAAGTCCAGACCGCCCGTTTGCTCGGTACACTCGGAACGTGGAACTTGCATGAACACTTTCTCGTTTTGAGTAATGGGATCCCAGTAAGGGGTGGATTGTACGTCACTTTGCAGTCCGAGTCAGGGCTTTACAGAATCATGTGCACCAGCTGCATCATAGGGATTGTTACGGAATGGAGCTCATGAGTACTATACATCATTGGTCTCAATTTCGGATAAGGAGAAAAGTGAAATACAGCAGTATCGTCAATAAAACACAGAAATAGAGAAAGCCAGAGAATATACACGCAATTACCAAGCAAACATTTTCCCATCTGTGGGCATACACAAGTTACAACCGCCCCAAGAACCTGTTGATAGCCTCTGCAGTTCCCTCCAGATCCTCAAATACATGCCAATGACCTACATCCTTCAGCAATTCCACCTGCGAATTGGGAATCTTGCTTCGGTAACCCTGGGCTAACTTGACTGGCGAGATCGCATCTTCCTGTCCGGCGACAATCAAAGTCGGCATTCGCAGATTCTCCACTGTGATAACTGTACCCCTGGATCTCGCAAGCGCGATGCATCCCTTGGCATAACCCTCCGGATGAGTAGACAGCAGGGATTGGCGCACCGCGGAAATAGCTAAGGGCCGCGATTTAGTCGCGCCAGAGGTAGCAGCCGTGGTCACAGCGTTCGCCACTCCCGACGCTTCCATGCCTTTTTCGCGAACGAGAGCGGCACGCTTGGTGAATACCTCAACGGCAGGTTCTGGGAAAGGAGTCGGTCCTGGCCCTAGCAGGATCAAAGTCGTGACGCGAGACGGGTGCTTTTCTGCGAAGAACATAGCAATCAACCCGCCGAGGGACCAGCCAACGAGAGTGGCAGAAGTGATAGATTTGGCGGCGAAAAGCAGGTCAAGGTCCCGAGCAAAGGTCTGCAAGGTAGCAGTTGAGGACGCTCGGGCGGGCGTTGCGCCGTGTCCCTCGAGGTCGTAGAGAATGATACGGTAGTTACTTTCTAGTCCTGCGGCTTGGACAAGCGGCGAGTAGTATTCCAGGCTGGCACCAAGGCCGTGGATGAAAACGATCGTTTCTGCATTGGGGCTCTTAGATCCCAATTCTCGGACGTTTATGTAATGATCGGGTGCGACTTTAGTTAAACCAACACCGCCCCAAGTCCGATCAAGGTTATAGGTTGGGATACTCGAAGGCTTTTGGAGGACACGTTCGATAGTAGGGTTCTTGCTACCGGGATCCGCAATACGGTTGGAAAGCTTTCCAAGGCCAGTGACGCTCACCTCGACTAAAATTATTTTTGTTAGCTTTGACAATCAGGGACATGTTCTGACCGGACTTACCCAAGTCGCCTGGCTTAAGGAACTTCGGCGGATGGTGGCCAACTCCAACGCCGTGCGGAGTGCCTGTTGCGATTACGTCGCCCGGCTGAAGGGTGATGCCACTAGATACCGTCTCAATCAATTTAGGGATGGAGAAAATCAGGTCGGCTGTTGTGCCATCTTGACGCTTTTCACCATTGACATAGGTCTGTACTCGAATATCTCCTGATAACGCTGCAGCTTCAACAGCAACCGGTCCCTGACAAGAGAATTATCACTAAAGTGCGCATGGAGTAGATAAGGAACTAAACATACCATAGGACAGAAGGTGTCCGGTGATTTCCCCATAAAATATTGTCGGTGATCTCGCTGTCTCTCGCGGGCGGATAGATCTGGATCACATTAGTACGCAACTCCCATGTCGTCCCAAAGACTTACCATTTATGATCGTATATCCCCAGATATAATCCATAGCATCTTTCTCGTTGATAGAAAAGCCTGCTTTTCCGATGATGACTCCCAGTTCACCTTCGTAGTCCATCGTTTGAGTAAATCCAGGATGGGGATAGATGTCTGTTCCACTAGCAGTGATACTAGTACTACGCTTGGTGAAGACAGTCGGGACTTGGGGACCTGTATACCATTAGTATCTTTCACACATAGTTTCTTCGAAAAGATAGTATCGCTTACTATCAGTGACTTTGTTATCAGCAGCAGCAAAGCCACTTTCCCGGTATTCCTTGATATGCTTGCGGTAGTTCTCGCCAATACAAAGAACATCTCGATCTGCGAGCGGCGGCAACAGCTTCACTGAGCTCAGCGGGAATGGAGCTTCCGCGGCACGGACAACCCCCTCGTCGCCCAGTTCAATAACCTGGCTGAGGTTGGCAAGGGGAGAGCCGGAAGCCATCGTCAACGGCTGGATTGTGGAGTCACCAAGGTCGACATGGCCAATGCGAGATCGTCCCAAGTCATCTTCAAAGGCTACGAAATTGAAATAGCTCTTCTTCTCTTGCAATGATGGAGGAACTGCAGAGGTATTAAGGAACTCTGTCGGCTGAGCTTTGTGGATACGGCCGTTAATCATAATAACGTCCAGCTTTGAGTGGTCCTGAAGCACCGCGATGTCTTTCAGAGGATCACCATCGACCAGGATGCAGTCGGCATAGTATCCGGGAAGAATCTTGCCCAGCTCGTCCTCCTGCATAAACAGCTTGGCTATCCCAGCTGTCGCAGCGACAATGGATTCCATCGGCGTGAAATCCAGTAGCTTCACAAAGTGCTCAAGATCCCGAGCGTACGTCCCATGAGGACACCAGGCAAAGCCATAGTCACCTCCTGGAAGGACAGTAATCCCCCGCTTGTGCATCTCCTTCAATGCCTTGATAGCTGTCTCCAGCTCTCTCCGGTATCCGACTTGCTCAGCTTTCTCCATGGAATATCCAAAGGGTTCCGCCTCATACACGGTAGCATAGAGCCAATTGAGCGCAGGGGCAACAACAACCCGGTCCTTGACCTTTTCGAGCATCTGCATGCCCTCTTCATCGGTATAGGACGCATGGTAAATGACGTCCACGCCGTGTCTAGCACATTGGATGACCGAGTCTCTCGCCCGTGCATGAGAGCAAACCCTAATCCCATTACGATGAGCTTCATCCACACAAGCGGCTGTTTCCTCATCGGTGAAGAAACATTCCTCGGCCGATACAGTTTCAGTGATTGCTTCACCCGACATACTCAATTTGATTTGATCGACACCGATCTTAGCATGATGTCTGATCACCTCTCGCATCTCCAGTGGCCCCTCAGCAAATGCAGTAATTCCGGCCGCAAGCTCACCCTCTCGCTTGGCGATTTCCCTGCCATTTGCCAGAAGTCTCGGCCCGGGCAACGTACCGCGATTGATAGCATCTCTGACGACGCAGTCCAAACGATCTTTGGCAGAGGCGGCGCCATAGCACATGGTGTATCCGGAGTCCAGATAACAAAGTGCTGAGCGTGCTGTAATCAGAGTGTGCTCCTCGACGCCAATGTCACCCAATAGCTCAAGAGCAATATTGTTCCAAGTCCAATGTGTATGGGCATCCCCTAGACCAGACATGAAAGTGCGTCCACGACCTTGGACGACACGGACCTTCGGGTCATGGCGAAGCCCTTCAACATCGGGGACTGACCCAACCGAGACAATGCGCTCCCCGTGGATCAGCACATCACCACGATATGGATCATTGCCTGTTGAGTCGAGAATATTCACATCCAGGAACAGTATCTTTGAGTCCGGTGAGGTGCCGGTCATGCGATACGACTTGGGTTTAAGTTTGGGATCGAACCGGAGGCCTTCATGGGGATACGGGCGTCGGCGCGTGGGAAGCGTCGAGGATGGTGTAGTACGGTCATGGAAACCATTGACCAGGATTCCAGGAGCCATGGTGAATTCTGTTTCTTCCGCGTATAGTATAAAACAATAAGTTAATTAGGGCATATAGATCGAACGCGACCTAAGAGGAAAGGCCGTGATCGCCTCGATTTAAATGTATACCCCTCCATCGACTTCGATGTCATGGTTGAAAGAGTTGCCTGGTACCGCAGCACCCGTACTCTTCACACACTGTTACCGGTGATGATAGAATTCAAAGACGGATATCGGAAAGAGTGGCAGTTGCAGGTCTTTGCGGGTAATGCGGGAAGTTGTGGCTCGTGACCTCCCGACATCCCGGACATTCCAACGACACTCGGCAACAGAAGCAAATAACAATGTAAGTACTGCATAGACTTTGCATCCTATTGCGTAAGGAGCTAGCAAATCTTGCAGCACAAAGAAGTATCCGCTCCTGTACGTCATCCCTAGCAGTCTGCTTGTCAGCGTCAGCACCTTACTTCCGGCCCTTCCTGCGGAGTACTGAGCCCTAACTAACCTCTTGCGCATCCGGCGCGTCAAGTCTTGCCCCCCCTTCAATAGGAAGTGGTTCGATTACGGATCCGAGTCGTATCCGCATGAGCATTTCTTATCCATTGTAAAATTCGCAATCTAGCGAGAGGCCTATGCACGCTGTGTCATAGCCAGCAGGGAAACTGATAGGATGGATGTGAGAGAGGAGCATAGCACTGACATGGAGAAAAACTAGGGTAGGGACGAATACAACCCTCTGAGGGCGGTTCTCAAGAGCTATCCGTATAGGAACGGAGTAGTGGTAGTAGACCACAACCATGACCCACCCGCAAAGTGGGTCACACATACAAGAAGAGAGCAAAAAAGAAAGGGGAAGACAAGCTTCAACTCAACGTCAGCGACAGGATTTGAACCTGTGCGGGCGAACCCAACAGATTTCTAGTCTGTCGCCTTAACCACTCGGCCACACTGACTTTGGTTGAATTATAAGTCATTTTTTTAGCTACATGAGGGAGGGCCAGGATCGCACCGGGTAAGACAGCTGAAGACTCAAGAAACCGGCCAGCCATACATACATTTCTATTTATTTCAAGATAGCACATCTGGTGGCTCCGTTCCGGTGCTTGCAATCCTCTATCCTGTCTTATAATAACCAGCTACAGTGAAATTGTAAAATCAAATTTTTGCTTGGGCATAATGCAAATCATTAGGTATGAAGCGGTGCGGTATATGTTCACCATGACAGGAACATGAACGTTCGCGTAAATTAAATCAGATCATGCACGATGCGCTGGTGAAGACGACCAACCGTAGGCTTTGACGAGCAAGGGATCCACATAACAACGACGAAAAAAGAAAAACACAAAAAGAAATATCTTCCGATACGGGGAATCGAACCCCGAGCTGCTGTGTGAGAGACAGCGATGTTAGCCATTACACCATATCGGATGGTTGTTGAAGTGTTCAGACTAATTTGCTATATAAATCAAAGTATTATTTAGTAAAAATTCAACTTCCTGGTCACTCCAGGGGCTGAACAACCACTTGCTATCGACGACCTTTGGGGATATAAATAATTGAATTGACCAGTTTAGAAAATATATCACATGCTGTTACGTATTAGCATCGATATCATCGCTTATGTCGAGCTGGAAGGATATTTTTAAACGACTTCGTGAATATATATTTTCGCGGACAACTATATGACACCAAATATATAAAGAACGGACAGCTCGCCTTTCAAGGCAACATCAATCATTCTAAGGATTTAAGGAAATTTATTATGATATGGAGATCATGTACCTAGCAAATTAGGATCTTTAGATATATGTCGTTTGCAACCTTCCGTGTCAATCTTTGCCGTTTGTCTGTCAAAGGCTCAAAATGACACTCACCGAGTCACTCTTCATTGCAACAGATGCTTCGCCGGAGGAGGGCCACTACACTTTAGAATGTGAGCAATACTTAAATGTCCAAATTATGAGACTAAAATAATGTGGTTGTTAACCGTTTCTTGTCAACTGTTGGTTGAATTGACCTATACTGTTGTTAAAATTCTCTCCAATCTTAATTCCCTCATTGGGGACATTCCTAGGTAAATCTCATGAACACCACTACAAACTGCCGCCTCTTGGGGTCGACAACCGTGGAAATAGCTTCATCGCATTCCCAAAATTGATCATTTCCCTCAACTCCGGATCCATTTCATATGACTTCAGCGCCTCAAGAAAAGCCGGATAGGCGGTTATCGGTGCATAGGGGAAATCACTCCCGTACAAAATATGGTCATGGGGAACCATCCTCAACAGCATATCCAGAACTTGCGGTGACGAACTTAAGGCCAAATCGAAGTGGAAGCTACGGAATGATTCCATTGCTTGGTCGTGCGTTATTCCCATACGATGGGAGACTGCAAAGTCAGGTGCCTTGCTCATAGGAGTCGTAACGCGCGAGATGATATATGGTAGAGCTCCACCTGCGTGGGACAGTATAACTTTGCAGCGGGGATACTTGAGTCGCGTTTTGTTGGTGATCATATCCATTGCCGTGCGTGTCGTTTCATGAGGATAATCAATGGACGGCTGCGGTAGCTTTGAATTCACGGGGTTTGTATCAACGGGGTGAGTTGGATGAATAAATACCACACAGCCTCGCCTGTCCAGTTCAGCCCAGATGGGTTCAACATCAGCATGGCCAAGATAGGTGTTGGTGGAGCCGTAACGAGTAAAGAGTGTGACCCCGTCGGCATGAAGAGTATCTAATCCATATGCAATCTCCGCCAGTGCATCCTCGGTGTCAAGAATGTTGGGCAATGACACGAAAAAGGCGAAGCTCTCCGGGTCTTTGTCTCGAAGCTCGGCAGAGTATTCGTTCAACTTTCTCGCCAGCTGCGCTCGTTCCGAACGGCTTGGCATTATACAAGCCCCTGGAGCTGTAACAGAAAGGACTGCTGTTTCAACTCCCACACGCTTCATCAGCAGCTTGGAAGCCAGCGGACTCCAATGAGGAGTTGGCCAACCACTCGGATCGCCCCCCTGCTCTTCAACCGCTATAACAATGTCAGCTATGGGGATATAGGAGCTGAGAAATAATCGATATCCTACCCTTGGCATAGAATGATGGCACACAATGGTGGTGGGTGTCGATCTTATTCCTTGGAGGTGTATGGCTCCAGCCGATCGCCTTGTCTCGGACCCAGTCGAGTGTGTGTTCGCTCATTGTGCTGAAGATGCTGGGTTTGCAACGATAAAGAATGAGGAGAACTGTGACAGGAATGCCAATAATTGCCCACATGGCAGCAAAAATGACCAGAGGAGAAAGGTTCCAGTCGGCTTGCTTTTGAATAACGGTATAACGGCCATTCGTCATAGAAGTGGGACCCGGATGCATTCCGGTGGCGGGTACATTCCATGGCCAGCTAAATGGTCCGTGTTATCCGTAGTGTAGGTCCAGAATGGAATAATGCAAGCAAATACTTATGCGGGGTGTTTTCGTAGTGTTGTTTCTCGGATCACTCCCGATTGCAATCGTGTGGTTGATATAAATTCAAGGGTGATGGTAAATGAACGTGCGCACAACCCTAATCTGCCTACCTAGTACGGGAGCTATTACAATGGGAGCATCAATCCATGCACATATCTCTACAGCTGCGAACGAAAACCCAATTACTGCGGCTTTTGTTAGTGTCGCTGCTTGCCTAGGGTTGATATTCTTGATCATCCAAGAAATCTTCAAACCCGTTGGAAAGCGCAGACCACCCCAAGGCAAGAAATGGAAGCTCCCCCCTGGTCCCCAAGGGATACCCATATTCGGTAGTCTTTTAGATCTTCGAAAGGTCCAGGAGGATGAAGAGTATAGAATAGTGAGTTTGTGGCTTTGTTCAAGATAGCAAAAAGACTGACAGTACACAGCACAAGGACCTCGCGAAATATGGCGAAATGACCACGCTGCACCTTGGCTCCAAAACCTGGATTTTGCTGAACAGCAAACGTGTGGTCTCAGAGGTTATCGCAAAACGCGGCTCCCTCACTAATGGACGAAGCCCGATGCCCATAGCTAGCGGGATAGTTAGCCGAAACGGGCGCTCCTTACTGCTCCCTCCTGCGCAATGGATGGAAAAACGACGTGTAATGCACTCTCTTCTGAGCGGAACCGCTATGAAGCAGTATGGCTCGTGGCAGGAGCTTGAGAGCACTCAGATGCTTGCAGAATACCTGTTCCAGCCAGAGCGGTGGTATCGCCACCACTATCGATATGCAAACTCCGTGGTTCATCGTATCGCATTGGGTGAGCGACTGGTGAAATCGGGAAAAGAGCTTGCGGAGTTACAAGACGTGGTTACTCATTTTGTTGGCAGTATTGGAACCAGCCTAGTCGACTGGTTCCCAGAACTAGATAGGCTGCCTCGCATGTTGCAGCCATGGCGGAAGCACTGGGAGAATCTTGGGGATTGGAATGAAGAGGTCTACAGATCATGGTGGATTCCCGCTCGGGAGAAGGTGGAAAATGGGACAGCGCCTCCATCATGGGTACGGGACGTTCTCTTGCACCCGGATACTAAGTTCACGGGGAATGACCAGGAGGCCATGTACGTTGCTCTACAGCTCCTCGAGGCTGGATCAGATACGACAAGAGAAGCGCTCAACATCTTCGCTATGGCGGCGCTTTCTTTCCCGGACAAGTTCCAAAAGGCCAGAGAAGAGGTGGACAGCCAATGTAGCACGACAAAGAACTTCCGCCTACCTGGAATTGACGATATGGGGAACATGCCCTATATATGCGCTATGATCAAGGAGCTCCTGCGTTGGCGGCCTATTTTCCCCTTTACTCCCGACCATGTACTTACGTCCGACATGGAATTTGAGGGTTATAATTTCCCGGCAGGCGTGGGATTTGTGATCAATGAGATCCCGGTGTGCAACGAGTGTGAGGATCCAGAAGACTTCAAGCCTGAACGGTGGCTTGACGGACATGAAACCGATGCTGCACATGGACTTTGGCAATTTGGAGGTGGCCGTCGTATTTGCGTTGGCTATCGATTGGCATTTCAGGGCTTATTCATCAATGTTGCTCGCTTGGTGTTCTGCTACAACTATGAAGCAGTAAGTTGGGAACAAGATGATACAACGGCAATAGCTAATACATAGCAGGCTGGACCATACGACTCGAAGCATTTGAATCACCACAAGACGGTTGAGCCTTTCCCTGTCAAGGTTACTCCGAGAAGTGAGCAGCATATCAGCTTGATACTGGAGGAAGGGGCACGGCTAGGCGTGTTAGAAGATGCTAAGCGCCTAATTTGAGATTTACAGTCTATGAAAGATTCAATCGCTTTGTGAATCGCTCATTGAAACCACTGAGATGGAGACTTCCCCTTGGGTTTGCTTACTGAGTTTCGTGTCTCCCAGAATAGCCGATTTATTAGTCTGTATCAAAGCTCAAATTCTCTATCTACCAAAACAGTGACATTTATCCTTTGAAGCAAGATATAACAAAACTCGTAATGGTCTTGGTCGTTTCACTCGGGCGCCTGCCTGATATGAAATCCATCAATGGTGTATCGTGGGTTTCGCTGCCCATATGGAGCGTCACTGTCCCTTGGCTTTGTCTTTCTAGCATATTCCCCAGCTGCTGTATGTGATCACTGAAGACCTCTTCATAACCACCTGTCAATAGAATACGATCAACAGCCTTAAAATTCTGCCACCAGCTTTCCGGCACATCCAGTGCCATTCCCCAGCCATTACCTGCAGAAATCTCTTCTAGCCAGGGAGAATTTTCCACAAGGTAGTCTCCCCATTTATGCACAACCTTCCTGCTTAAAATATCGGCATTAAACCTTCTTTGATACGCGGCAGTTGTGAAATCGAATGATGTCAGAGGAGACACAAGGAAGCAACCTTTAACAGTGCCATGCAGATTAACGAGATTCTTCATTTCGTGGTCTGTGGGTCGAGGATGATGGAGATGGGCCATGAGACTCAATGACAGGTGTCCCCCTGCAGAGTCGCCTCCGAAGACAATCTAAAAGAAAGTGATATTAGACTAGTGATTGACAGGTATCGGGTATTGTGTGGCAAATCGCTACCTCGGATGGGTTATAACCCAAATCCATAAGATACTCGAAGGCAAAAATGCCTTGCGACATTTGCCTTGGATACGGATTGGCGGGGATCAAGTCTGGCGAATTTGTTATTAATTCTTTCCTGACTTTCATTGCATTTTCTTTTTCTTCACTTACCATATTCTAGAACACACACACTGAGCTGAATCCCCGCATCGAGAGCTTCCTTCTTCACGTGCGCCATCCAGTCCAAATGCCCTTTGGAAAGGGGCATCACATAGCCGCCCCCTAAATGGTCAGTGAAGTCCCGAAGTGAAAGTGGTATATCATACCATGGAAAAAGAGGACTACATTCTTCGCCTTCCTTGGACCAATCCACAGTAGCCGAGTTGAATTGTCGGCAGCCAGAACATCTACTGCATGAGTAGCCCCATTGGACGACACCCATGCATTATAGGTATCAATCGTGGATGGCAGAATGGCCTGAAGCTCGTCTGGGGGAGTGTTGTCCATCAAAGCTCCAACGAAACCATTCCATACGGATGGCCCAAGAGGCAGCCTTGTTACTAAGGCCCTAACAATGGCACCAGGGATTCTGAATGCTGCGCTTGGCAAAATCCGGAATAAGAGGGTAAAAAGGAAAGAAAATTTCCTGTATGCTGCCGGTTTGTGCGCCATTCTTTTAGTTGCTCACAGTTTGAGATAGGGTCAGCCGGTGATTTAGAAGACCTTCCATACGCAGTATTCATAGGGACGAAGACAAGTAAGCCGACCGTAGCCTCGGCTTTGAGACATATGGGATGTCCCTGCCTCGGACTCAAAATGATGCCAGAGGGTTGCCCAGCCATAGCCAAAGAGGCCCAAGGTCAGCTGTTCAGCAAAGAGCCGACTCCTCGATAGCCACAGTCGGTCGGTCTGCCCACGGAAGCAATCCGGTCAATGCCTACACCTCTCATTGACGACTAGCCGAAATACTTATTGTTATTGGCCGGGCTAAGCATATAGACCCACAATATGGTGAATTGTGGAGACAAGACCGGAACGGACCCGTGCTTAGCAACAACGCCTTGTAGAGCAATTTAACTCCTCTCCGCAAGATTGAGACCTGACGAGTTGACAATCTTAGCAACTAATCGAACCCTCGGGTTTTCATACCGGCAAGATGCCTGTAAAAGCTGTTGACGACGGGAAAAGACGATCTAGAACACGCTCCAAGATCGCCTTGGCGTGTAACTCGTGTAGGGAGAAGAAGATCCGCTGTGACGGAACAAAGCCCATATGTGGACCATGCGTGAGGCGTTCATATCGGAATGATCAGTGTGTCTATAACCCGGAGAACTCCCGGTCCACAAGCAGGGACGAGTAAGTCTACTCTACATACATACGCCAGCATAGATGATGACCTCTTTCTTCTAATGCATACTAGATACCTCCATGCTCTTCATCAGCGAATCAAAGATTTGGAAGATATTTGTTCAAGGGCCGGAGTAGTTGTTCACAATCCCGCAACTCCACAAAGTGGGCTGCCCCTTGACTCCACCGGGCAAGGCCAGACGCCACCACAAGGGGCCAGCTTGTCCTCGACTCCCCGCCATTCAGATCATGAAGCTATAGGGCAGAATCTGACTCCTGTAAGGTCCAATACCGGGCTGGCTCCGGAGTGCATACTGCCAGGCATTCAACGTGGACATGACAGCAGCCACACTAGGTCGGTAGAAGAAGATGCTACAGATATCTATGAATCTCCATTATTTGATGAGGGCGAAGGCCACATAACGGGTATGGGCCAGATCATCCTGTCAGGGGCAGGAAGTGAAGAGCAGCGGGGGTCTACCCGGCTTCAGTTCTATGGCACTTCATCGACGGCCTCTCTCATGCGTTTTGCATGGCAAAGGATGCCCTCGCGGCCAGCAGGCAATTCAGCCGAAACACGATACAGCAGGCTTCAGGACACATCCGATAACTACGGGATCGATGATTTTTTGTTACCGCCGCGAGCGTTTGCAGATCAACTTGTGCAACACTTTTTCGATAAAGTCTTTAATCTGTACCCATTTTTCCACCGTCCGTCCTTCGAAGCGGCCTATCGGAATCTCTGGCGCGCGGAAGACGAGCCAATCATCGCAGCTCCCACGGCTTTGCAGGTTGGACTGGGATCGAGCGCGGAATCAGGACCCAAATCCATCGTTTTCCAGTGTGCTCTGAATTTGATCTTTGCTTTAGGCTGTCAATTTGCAGACATTGCCCCAGAAGAAGCCGAGGCTGTGGCAAACTCGTTTTTCCTTCGAGCAAAGAGATTCATCGGGCTCGATTTCTTAGACATCAACACTCTCGGCGTAGTCCAGACTTTACTGATCACAGCACTTTTTCTGCAGAGCTCCCCGTATCCTAGCCGTTGCTGGCATTCTGTTGGGAACGCTTGCAGGGTGGCTGTCGTCCTCGGACTACATAGATCAGATATTCTCGCTACATTATCACCGTTGGAGTCTGAAATTCGTAGGCGGACGTGGCATGGATGCGTGATGATGGACATGTAAGAACCTGGGTTCCCTATTTTGTCTTTATATGATGCTAAGGTATAGTCTGCAGCACGTTGAGTATGACATATGGCAGACCAAGCATGACCTCACACCTGGCCCCTGTTCCCAGACCAGACGGTTCGAAAACATATGAACGTCAAGAAGGGGGCGAGGGGCCTTCCTTGATGGCATTCTACAATGAGTCGATCAAGCTTTATGATATATTGGACATCATTCTAGCAGACATCTACCAAGCTTGGTCTGGCCGGCTACGCCGGGATCAGCTCCAAACCTCAAACATGAGCCTTGGGAGCCTCGATATTGTCCTCAGAGTCGAGAAGGAGCTGGCCTTGTTCGAAGCCAACCTTCCTCCTTTCCTGAAGTGGACATCCGGACCACCTGAAGGACTTTCTTGTCCGGAATCGAACACAGCCATTTCCCAGCAAAGAAATGTACTACGTGCCAGGTGCGCTTCCTATTGTTAGAGTCTACCTGGCTACCTGCTCATTAGTTTGTACAGATATATCCATCTTCACCTTCTCCTATACCGCCCGATCTTCACCCAACTCTATTCGAAGCGAAACTTCTCATGTGGGCTAGAGATGCAAAGACCTCTCTATTCTTCCATGTTTAGCAAATGCGCGACCGCATGTGTGACGACCGCCATCGACCTCACGCACCTGGTGCAAGAGACTTATCAGACGAAAGCCACTGATGCATGGTGGTACAACGGGTTCTGTATGCTGTTGTTTGAACCTATTTTTGCTGTATCTGGATGCTGATTCATTCATCACTAGACGTCTCAACCGCAGCCATAGTCCTTCTCATGGCCATGTCCGTCCCGTCAATGATGGATCAATCTACATTGAGTAAAACACGGGATGCTTGGAAAGAGGCCATAAGTATTCTGGAGTCCATGACTACATTTTGCCGCTCTGCCACCAACACTCTCCAATTTCTGCAGGCTGCTTATCATCAAGCAGTTCCCAATGGTCAACAACAGGTAGCTGTAGAGGGCAATGCCTCACAGATTCATCAAACCAATAACTCATGTGATCTTCCGAATTGCGATCCAACCCAAACCTCCACTTTTAACTGGGAGGAATTCGCGGAGAGCATGGTACCTGGATTGGATGATTTGGGGTTCTTGACAGAGTTCAACTTTCATGGCACCTTAGAATGAGGTAAGACGAGGTTGCTCAAGCTAATCTGCAAGAGAATTTGGCTCGAAACTTGGGCTATAACATGACCACAAGCAACATACCTGTAAATAATCTAGTATTCCTGTAAGATAGGCCGATGCACAGAACTCCTTGAAGAGAGGAATTTGTGAAATACAGCATGCCAATATTTGTGATTTGTTTGTTGAAAGCTAGGAAAATGCCTCGTAGCTTGGATATCTCAGACTTAGTTATTTAGCCTTGTCCACCACCCTTTGTCCTTTGGGCCGGTCCCAGCCCACACAATATGAGTCCCATGAATCTAGTCTACCAACCCTATAGTTCCATAGTGAATCCGGAACTTCTCGTGATCATGCACATGTCGCGCCTCGCTTCGGGTGCATCCGTCGGCACGGGATGGCTCCGATATAGTTTGCTTTGATATTTAAGAACGACTAGTGATGTCTCGTACTTAAACCAAAAATGCCGTCTGGGTCAGAAGGAACAAGATTTTCATCATTCAATTCTCATCGCTGTCTGAAATGGCTTCCAAGTCTACCGACCTTCCCACCTACAGCCAGATAGCCTGTGTTGGCGCCGGGTTATCAGCTGTAGCCCTGGGCGCGACGCTGCAGAGATGGTATGGCCTCGAAGACATTCAGTTCTTCGAGCGACATCCCACAAGCGGCGGAACGTGGTACATCAACAGTTACCCAGGTGAGCGAGGATCTGCACGCTCTCACTTCAGTATTCAAACTAACATACTCGTAGGATGCGGCTGCGATGTGCCGAGTGCTCTTTATAGTTTTTCCTTTGCCCCAAACCCCAACTGGACAAAGCTTATGCCTTCAAACAAAGAGATCAAAGAGTATATCGATGATGTGGTGGAGACCTATAAACTCCTCCCGAAAATGTCCTTCGGGACGGAAGTTGTCCGAACTGTTTGGAGAGAGGATGCAAACCGCTGGCTTCTTTACTTGCGCGAGTTGAAGACGGGACGCGAGTATACCCACGAATGCCAGATTCTCTTTGCAGCCACGGGCCAACTGGTCGAGCCGCGCCCATGTGAGATACCTGGTGCGTCAGACTTCCGAGGGAGCATCTTCCATTCAGCACGGTGGGATCACAGCGTTGATCTCAATGGAAAGAACGTTGTTGTGATTGGAAATGGGTGTATGTAATTCCAATCTGAAGCACTCAAGAGCTTTTCTAACACTCCTTCAGGTACTGCTGCACAAATTGTACCAGCTCTCGCCAAGAGCGGGCAAGTGAAGTCTCTCACGCAGATTGTCCGTACAAAGCACTGGATATTCCCAGCCCCCAACTTTACCTATCCCAAGCTGCTGCAGTGGATCTTCCGCTACGTCCCATTTGCCATGAGACTCCACAGATTCCACATTTTTCTGGTTGCAGAGAATGATTTTCGCTTGTTCCCGATGACCAAGGGTGCAGCTAGACTCAGGGAGAAGAGACGAAAACAAGTCGAGAAGTACATGCGGGAAGCGAGTCCGCGTAAATACCATGATCTGCTTATTCCAGACTTCGATGTTGGATGCAAGGTATGTCTGCGGCCATTTATTCTTTGTGACATGAATTGTAGGAGAAACCATCAGTACTCATTGGACTTCTAGAGGCGAATCTTCGACCCCGGCTACCTTGAAGCACTGCACCTGGACAACGTCCTTCTGACGGACGCGAAAACTGAAAGAATAACTGAAGAGGGAATTGAGACCGACAAAGGCTTCATTCCAGCTGACGTGATCGTCCTCGCTACAGGTTTCCAAACCAATAAATTTATTCCGTACATGGATGTTGTTGGGCGGAACGGTGAGACCGTCTCTGAACACTGGGGCAGATACGGAGGTCCTGCGGCCTACAACTGCTCTGCGCTGAATGGATTCCCTAACTTCTTCATACTCCTGGGCCCTAACGCCGCGACCGGTCACACGTCCGCCATGATGGCTGCAGAGAAGTTGGTTGCCTGTTCATCCCATCTCTTTTACCCTTTGCGTTACTAACCATTGCAATCAGCTCTATAAACTATGCCCTCCGCATCCTCAAACCAGTTCTGGATGGTGATGCCGCTTCTGTTGAGGTCACTGCCAAAGCTGAGCATGATTACGCGTACTGGGTACAGGACGCACTGAGTAAACGTGTTTGGAACGCTGGTTGTGTGTCGGTAAGTCGGTCCAGTCACTGGCGTTTGCTTTATCTTAGCTAATATGTTCGTATAGTGGTATCTCAACGACCAGAAATGGAACTCCATGTCCTATCCATGGACTCAAGCCCACTATTGGTGGAGAAGTCTATTTCCCACGTGGTCTGACTGGACCATCAAGGTTCGATAACCAAGCCGCGTGCCGTTTGACCAACATTCCCATACTGACTCGTGATAGAAAGCTTTAAAGCCGGCAAAATGTTCGTCGTCCCGAGTCCTGCTATTGGCTATATTCTGTATTGGAATTTTGGGGGCTATACAAATTTGTGATACTCAAAATGTCTCTCTTGAGGACCTCAAGAGCTATTGCATCGCAGCGCTATCCAAACTGCAGAAGAAGTAGACGAGCCTGGCATCGCACAGTTACTAGTCGTTATTCAAGAGATCGGTGTACATTTTAGAACTTTCTGTATAGTCAAGAAATCTTCAATTTACTTTTTTCTTCTATATTTTTATCTATTTTGAAATGCGTAAGTTATGTGCATTCAAGTAAGCAGGTGCCTCAAGACGAAACCTAAAGGTTTTTCTGTCCAGACCAGGTGCCCAGGGCAACGAAAGAAATGTACTTCAGCTTTGAGCCCAGTAATGAAATATCTAACAATTGATCGTGGGTATCTGTTGGTGCTACAAGTCTACGGCTGTTAATGGAGAGCTATCGATAACGGGCGTCCACAATAGTACCGACAAACTGACATCTGGACGAACGACTTCAACACGCCATGCATTGGGCCCAACCTCGGGTAATCGGCAATAGAATACATTCGATCCCAGAACTATTGGGGATACTTTGTAGAATCCACCCCGCCGGAACATTCCGTCTGTATACTAAAATACCACAGTCGGGTAGCTTCCGGGCCTGGAAAATCTAGAGAAGAGAAGGAAAATTCTACCTACTATTTCCCATCTGCAGACTCTAGTCATGTATAAGAGGTAAGGTTAGCTTCTTTTCCTGCCAACTGAAGTCCTTTTCGTCTCAAACTCTTGAGTATGATGATGATGCTTCCCCGCGAAGGCCTTTATATCGACCCCATCGTCAAGATTCTACGGCAGACGATCCTCCATCCGATTTTCACTTTAACATGCCTTTACTTCGTTAAGTCAAGCGCTGGTGCGCAATATGATAAGCCCGCTCAACTGATCGCAGGCACAAGTGTCCTACTGTGGTTTAACGATTGGTTAAGTGCCAAAAGCCGAAACAATGGGGTCATAGATGATAGTTGGGATTGGAAGAAAGAGCTCGTCGTGGTGACTGGAGGGAGTGGTGGTATTGGTGGTGGAGTTGCCCAGCGTCTCGCAACTATGGGGGCTCGGGTTGTCGTTCTGGATATTATCCCGTTGACCTATGAGCCTGGTGTGTTGAGTGAAATTCTGCATACAGAACCTCTCGAAAGCCTGTTCTCTGCTAATGTCAATCCAAGAAACGGAACGCATCATATATTACAGGTGCGATCTCAGCGATGAGAAAGAGATCGCAGCCATTTGCGAGAATATCAAATCAGAAATCGGCCATCCAACTGTACTCGGTTAGTGAAGGAAGAAGAAAAATAAAAGCAATATTTGATTCTCTGACTGATAGTTGTAGTCAACAATGCTGGTCTATCTCGTGGTCAGACAGTGGCCGAGGGCTCCTACAGTGACAACATTATAACCCTGAAGACCAACCTGCTGGCACCCTTCCTACTCTCAAAAGAGTTCCTTCCATCTATGATCCGGCAGAATCACGGCCACATTGTTAATGTTGCGTCGATGAGTGCTTATATTCCACCGCCAGGCATTGCGGATTATGCCGCGTCGAAAGCAGGTTTGATTGCGTTCCACGAGGTATATCTCCAGTAATTGCTTTCATTATGATTGTCTAATTGATTCTCGTAGTGTCTTGGTCAAGAGCTGCGAGCTCAGAATGCGTTGAAAGTTCGTACATCACTTGCAGTGCTGAGTTTTACTAAAACGCCCTTGTTCAAAGGAGAGACCAGCCAGTCCCACTTCTTCATGCCGCTTCTGCATGTTGATACGGTCGTGGATGCCATCGTGGACACACTTGATAGTGGACTTAGCCGGACTATTTTCCTCCCGGGTATCTTTAGGTTTCTTGCAGGCTTGGTGAGTCGTTTCTTCATGGGAAAGGGATTGTCACGACTGCTAACAGACCATGCAGCGAGGGGCCCCTGATTGGGCGCAGAATTTGATTCGTGGTGGTACAAAATCTCTGAAAGTTGAATTCAAGGGGCGCCAGAAGATTGATCCGCAGACCGGAAGACTTGTTGCATAAGGGCTCAGGTTTAGTAACGCTCAATACGCAATGAACCTTTGTCCTGTTGATGAGAATCGCCCCTTCTGGCTCGTAATTCTTGTATCACCGTCATACTATCGGCAGGCACTCAAAGTCCTACTGTGGGTGAAACCTCCTTGCTGTTGGGTTCTAATATCTAGAAGAGCTAGGAGATGCTTTTAAGGTTACTTGAGGCCATGACTCGTGCATTAAGAAATGTATTCGCTGCGTAGATCAGATCAAAGGCTATGGTACAAGAAAACTCCTCATCGGATGGATACTTTATGTACGTATGAATAAAGGAAAATGATCGGTGGCCTTTGTTTCAAAACCTGACGTGCACAACGTGCTGGTTGTAGACAGAGAGTTCGAGATCTTCAGGCTGGCTATCCTGGTCAAAGGCTCGTGCATCTTTAACCACATTTCCTCCTTCTTTAAATAACAATTTCAAATTATATATGCTTATGGTATGACCGAATTCACGATAAAACTATCAAAAGTTCATATATAAAAGGCAAAATGGGGCCTCGAGGCGCCTAACAACCATTTACAGTCAGGAAATCCCACTCTAGATCACATATCTGAACCCCCTTCGCAGTTGTCTTGCGGTGTCAATATCAACGCCTTCAACAATGGCTAGCCAACGCAGTTTGTCCATTTCAGTCTCAGGCAATACTGCATTCTCATCTTCAAATCTTGCCAACAACTTGTTCTCGCGGACCAAAAGAAATCGCAGCCACAACGCAAGTCCTGCGGCAATAATTTGAAGGCCGGCACTTATGCCGAACGCCGTCCTGTAATACGGTGCTTCGCTGGAAGAATATGTGAAGGGTGTCCAGATCGAAGCTGAGTTTCCCAAACCATTAATGATAGCAATAGCCGCGGCCCTTTTAGCAGGAGGTCGAGGGATTGAGGTCGCAATCCAGGTGAACAGCGTACTGTTCATGGCGAAGACAAAAATGACAAGGAAGAAGGAGAAATATTTGGGACCGAATCCATCTACTGTCATGAATATTATGAAGCCGGCGATTGTTAGGGGAATCGGGTACATGAAAAACCTTATCTCATATAGATTGGTTAGCAACTGTTTTGATCATTAGGCTTGTATTATGAGAGGGGGGATGACTCTACCAGAATCGCTTCTCCAACCGGTCAGACAAAGCTCCATGCACGTAGCTCCAGAACGTCATGAAGATGTAGGGAGGTGCCACCAGTAGCAAAGAGATAATATGACTGTAACCTAGAGTAGCCGTCAATGTTGGAAAGAAGTTTTGAAATCCGGCGGCACCGGTAATGGCCATGTAAGTAAAAGCCAAGATCCAGGTCTTGATATCGGTGACCGCCAACTTGAGGCCATTGAGCTGGGACATCGCATTTCCTTCATCGACGTCCACATCTGCTGCATCAAGAGCCATCCGACGGTTGGCCACGGACTTTTCCTCTTCCGTTAGAAGACGCCATGTCTGAGGGAAATCTGGCAAAAAGAATAGCACGATGATTCCAAAAAACATCGTGATAGAGCCCTCAATTACATACAGCCATTGCCACGCGGCTAACCCTCGCCTTCCCGATAGTCCATTGAGGATACCGGCGGCAATGAGGTTACCAAATGCTCCAGATATCAAGGAGCCAGAATAGAAGATGGCCATTCGCAGATTTAGTTCGTCCTTTTTGTACCACTTTGATAGATAGAATAGAACCCCAGCCATGAATGGGGCTTCGACAAGGCCAAGCATAAATCGACAGGCCACTATACCCCCGAAGTTGGTGCATTGGGAAGTCAAAGTTGCGACCAGACCCCAGCTGAGAACGAAGAAACCGAGATAGAGGGATGGGCGGCCGAAATAGTTCAACAAGAGGTTCGAGGGAACTTGAGCAAGAATATAGCTGATATACATAACCGAAAGACCAATTTCGTATTGGTCCCCCCTAAGACCGAGGTCGGTCTCGAGGCCTTGAAGCCTTGCTGAGGCATAGTTGTTTCTATTGAGCCTCCCAGTCAATGTCTACTATGCATAGGATGAGGCAAGAATGCCATCCCTACCTATCCATATAGTTCATTAGATAGACCAGGATCACCAGTGGCAAGATATTAAAGTCTATCCGACGGACCAGACGCTTCTCAATGAGTCGTTCCTCATGGGTAAGGTCTTGGGGGCTGATTGACTCTTCGTGCCATGTTTGGATGTCTTTGGAGAGTCGGGACGGAGATTGACGATCTTCTTCATTCATATTGTTCCTGCGAAGGTATTGTCACCCAAAGAAAGCGATGGAAAAGCTTTTTTCACGCTTGAGCTCAGAAAATATAGGTCTTGAGCTCCTCTTTAAGGGGTCAAGAGTCTCTACAGTGAGAAGCCCTGGACGCGTATACTCCGCCGCTGGCGCAGTCACCCCATGGGGTAATTCCCGCTCTATGGAGACATAAAAAAGCTTGTCTAGGGGTCATTGTATGCTAAGCCCTAGATCCTGACTGATAGCCATGTTCTTCAGAAATCACTAGCGGAAAATGTGTGCGGAAAAGAAAGATTTTCCTAACTCCGCCGACATTTCCGAGGAAAGAAAAAGGCACTTGAATTCCGCCATGGGTGGAGAATGGGATTTCCGACGGATATCTTTTAATATAAAGAATCCGCTAAATCCCCTGTTCTTACACTTTCTTCTACTAAGGATTGCCTCATTCGGTCGATTTACGAGCGATGACGCCTGCTTTCGAAGATCTCCCATTGGCCCCAGAAGGGCCACCAGGAAATGCCTGGGGCAGATTCGGAGATCAGGATGAACTGGGCACATTGAACCTAATCACACCGGACACTATTGTTCGCGCAGCAAAGGAGATCCAGACTGGCGTACGCATATCGCTCGACTGGCTTTTAAGTAAGCCATCACATCCGAGTTTCGGCAGAAAGGGCTTTCAGCAAGAGATTGTGCATAGGAGCCCGAATTGTATTAACGACGACATCTTGACTTTCAACACCCAAGGCTCTAGTCAGTGGGATGGGTTTAGGCATTATGGTAAGAAAGGTTTTATTCGCTCCACTGTATCAATTACTGATCGGTGGTCACAGCGCATCAAAAGTCTCGTCGATTCTATAACAATGTAACGCAAGAGCAGATAGAATCTTCTGATATAATTGGTCTACATAGTAAGTTATTGTACAGAAGGCCACACATTTGCCTGACACAACACACTGACCTTCGCAATCATTAGCTGTTGTGGAAGCAGGAGGAATAACTGGTCGTGGTGTGCTCCTTGACTACGCTCAGTGGGCGGCGACCAAGAACCTTGAGATCCAGCCTCTATCATCGACCCCAATCACCGTCGAAAGTCTCGAGGCCATGGTTAAGGATTTCCAAATAGAGTTTCACCCAGGGGATATCTTACTCATTCGCAGTGGATTCACCGCTGCGTACAATGAATTGAATGAGCAAGAAAGAATAGACCTCGCACAGCGACCGTCTCCGGATTTCATTGGGGTGGAGGCAACCGAGAATATGCTACGATGGCTCTGGAAGTACCAGTTCGGCGCAGTGGCTGGGGATGCGCCTAGCTTCGAGCGAGCACCGATTCGCGGTCCTCAAGCTGATCCTCGGTACAACCTACACGAATGGGTACTTGCCGGCTGGGGCTGTCCGATTGGAGAGCTGTTTGACCTCGAGCGGCTGTCCCAACATTGTAGGGCAACCGGGAGATATACCTTTTTTCTCTCGAGTGTGCCACTCAAGGTGCCCGGTGGCGTGGCCAGCCCTCCAAATGCAATTGCTGTATTCTAGAAGGTCGAAGCATCAAACAGGATTGCAGCATTGAAACTTGCCGTCACGTGTGAACGCAATTTATATAAAGCCACTGTGACCACTATTGTAACGATGCATAAAGAAATTTAGCCGTAATACAAAATTCACGCCTGCGGTCCAGGTCTGGTAAGCTTATCGACAACGAAGAATTGCAGTGGGTCGACATGATTGAATGGCGAGGCATCAAAGCCAATATTCATGATGAAATCTAAGTCATCACCATTGACGATGTCTGCAAGTTCACCCTACTCAGAACCATTTAGCGTCCGCTGTGTAATGATCGATGAGAGAAGGCTTACCAGATCGGGAGCCGGGGCTTCTTCAATGTTGTCCATTCCGCCTTGGGCATCCTCCCATTCTTCACGCGGTTCCACTTGTGGGTAGAGAGAGCCTGATGGCGTATTCTGCTGTTCTACGGTGACGAATGCATTGACATTACTGGGCATGGTGATCGCTCTATCGTTGGCACCCGAAGTGCTAAGCCTGGTCCTGGATGATCTGAATGCCCGCTGCGCAATAGCCCTTGTATCCTTCACAAGCAATACAAATGATATTGTCAATAGCCGATGGAAGAGAATGGTCTGGTCATATTTCCGAGCCACAGAAAACTTACTTCAAGTAACCTTTGACTATGTTTATTCATGCTGTTGTCGAGCTTCCGATGGCCCTCTATCGCCCGTTCCAGGACATTTTCGATGACGGTACGATTTTCGATCTCGGGGTATAAGGTGAGATACACGGTCAAGATTGAGATAGCGCAGAAGGTGAAGTAAGACGTTGTCTTGGCAGATAGTTAGTAAAATGCTAATCGGAAAGCAGCATCAATAACAAAGACAATGGGAGATGGTATACCCAAAATACTGAGTTGTATGTAACATCCTCTTTGATCTCTGCGGCGAACATCGCCATTTGTAACGCGGCATGTATACATTTCTGTACCGGTGGCGCCGGGGTTAAGGAGAGCCGATCGTGAAAATTTGCCTGAAGGAACTCGTCCAACAAGTACCCTCGGTAGAGCTGCATGGACGTGAAATAGAAGGCAGCACGGATAGTGCGTTGTTGCCTATGTGGAATTATTAAGAAGTTGCCCAAGACACCAGAGACCTTTTAACTACCTTTTGAATATCCAGGGAATATCATAAAAGACTTCGCTTTCCTTCTGGCCTGATTGTTCTTCCGGGTTCAAGAATCCTGGGGTTTCGTTTAACCACTTGCTGAGCTGTACTTCGATTTCGGAAGTCGACTCATCCCGGGCGACCTTGTCGTGCTTCTTAGAGCCATAAAGCTTTCTAAGCACTTGTGTTGTGATCCGAGCGAGCCTGCATATCGAGATTAATATAAGTCACATTAATTGAACACGACAAGAGGGAGGTGCTGACTTTATGTGTGCGACAATTCCGGGGACGGTTTTGGCCTCATGAGGATCGTCTATACCAGGCCAGGATGACACCGCAGTCTCTGGGTACGGTATTGTGATGTCGTCGTCATTTATTATCATGGGACGCCCAAGCGCGGCAGAGAGGTATCTCAATACTTCTGTCAGTCTATATATGCTTGGAAGCTCTTGGGAACGCCTTACCGGTCCATAGTATACAATGACCAAAACATGCCCCTGCGGGTGAACTCCTCTAGACCATTGGAGCTTGTGGCTTTGACTTTATGGAAACCAACTATCTGACCAAGACGAACAGCAGTCCCTACTGCTAGCCAAGCACTGTTGAAAATATTGACTGCTAGCAGAAATTGACACTGCGTGCTGTTAGTATTTCTGACGAGACTTTCTGGCACATTGGTATACACTTACTTTAAGGCAGTGTGCTTGCATCACTAGAATCGAGGGAGGGAACATGGATGCTGTTTTCTCCAGCCTTGATTGTGCGGCTTCGTAGAGCCGCGAGCTTTGTGAGAGTTAGCACTGTTATACAGAATATACAAAGAAGAGAGTATTACGCTTTAGTCTTATACTCAAATATGTCGCGATTGTGCAAAGAAGGGTACCAAATGCACCTGAGTACATCAATCAGCCTTTATGATAGCCCAAACATGAATTGAAAATGGCTCACCCAACGGCGAGGATCAAGAAGATAACCGCCATACTGGCATCATCCTGCAGGAAGCTTTCATCTTCGGAGTAGAGCTTCCCGAGAAATTCCTTGCTCTGACTTCGAGGAATATAGCGATAGGTCGCACATGAGTGACTATGAAAACAATCAATGTACTCCTCTGCCAGACGATGATCTAGGGGAATCAGTGATGTTTTCAACGGATGTTCGCTAAGGACCTCTTCGGCCGGGCGGGACATATTTCGTGGTAAGGAATGGCCCATAGATTTAAGATGACTGTATACCCGACTGAGGAATGTGTGTGTACTCGCATCCCCTGTCCAGCCGAATGAGCAAGAGAGATCAGTGAGTGAAGGACCTCATGAACTAAACAGAGCACACCTTTATCATCATACTCTGGTTGCTGTTGTCCTTGTGTCCCCTGCGGACGGGCTCCATTGGTGCGTACCGGCTGCTGTCTTTCTCTGGGAGACGCACTCCTTTCCTACTCAAGAAAAGCCGTTGGCAAAGCTAAAACAGATGACAAGGGAATATTCAGGTAACGGGAATACTGACATGTCTTTTTCGCTTTTGAACACGATTATATGAGCTGTGATATGCACAGTCTACCCGTTGGGGATTGGCAAATCTTAGCGTTACCACCCACAGCACTTATGAATTGGCTTATGCACATGGAACGTACCGAGTCCCATAGATACGCAACGATAGCAGGGCTAAAAAGGGTATTAGCATGCATCGCTGATGTCTTTGAGAAAAGACTCGGTACCTCTAAACCGTCACATTTACATTTTCTCCTCTTGCATTCATCACACGCACGAGTCACATACTTTTTTGGGGGCTTCTGCGCCCGGCTGGGCAGAATTCCGCTCCTAGGGGATTCTGTGCCACCTGTCATCTTTGCATATAGTAGAGTGGGTGTGAGTATATCTCTGGATACTCTGGACAGGAAACGGAAAAGGCGGGGACTTGGCTGTTGAGAGTGCTTGCTTCGGAAAAGGTGCTGACGTCTACGTATTCTACATAGTACAGAGGCATGGCACGTGCGCGGAAAAGCCCTTGACCCCGCAGCCTCTCCAAATTCCGCGGAGAATTCATTTCGGCGTTGGAGATACTCGGCATGGTTTACAACGATCGCCGAGGATGTGCAATAGTTGCTCAAGTGGGCTGCTTAGACTAACATGCGGGGTCTGAGCCTGCATTACCCCAGACTTTATAAAAATCGATCCACATCAAGAGGTTCTCCGATCTAGACATTCTCGTTTGATTATCCTAGCTGGACCCTGTTAGTCAAATACTATTCAATTTGTTCATCTTCCTTAGAATCAACTACGCATAAGATCCTTCACTATGGCGCCGTCGGTGGTTGGAAATGACCCCATCCAACAGAAGACCCCCTCCGTCACGCCCGATAGCAAACGCGCAACCCCACCCCAGCTGCAAGTGCTTGGGAAGACCAAGGATGGCAGGGATCTGAAAATCAGAAGCTATCCCAAGTTTGATACGCTTGAAGAAGAGCGATTATACCGCAAGCAGCACTTGGCAGCAGCCTTCCGAGTCTTTGCAGACCGTGGCTTCGATGAGGGTGTCGCGGGGCATATTTCCGTTCGAGACCCAATTCTTACCGACCATTTCTGTAAGCCACTACTATATGCTGGAATGAACGGCTTCTCGACATAATTACTAACGAACCTTCCAGGGATTAATCCCCTTTCAGCTCACTTCTCCCTGATCAAAGTATCTGATCTGATCTTGGTAGATGAGGATGGCCTAGTAGTTGAAGGCGACGAGCCCATCAATGCCCCAGCATTTGCTATCCACTCCGAGATCCATAAGGCTCGACCCGACGTCCATGCAGCTTGCCACGCCCACAGCGTTGCTGGAAAGGCATTCGCTGCCTTTGGTCGGGAGCTCGATATGATAACGCAGGACGCTCTCCGCTTCTACAAGAGCCACGGTGTATACCGCGATTTTAGGGGTGTCATTCTGGATCGAGAAGAGGGACAGCGCATAGCCAAGGCTCTGGGCCAGGGTAAAGCTGCTATTCTCCAGAACCATGGCTTACTGACCGTGGGTCAGAGTGTTGACGAGGCAGCATTCTGGTTCATGAGTCTCGACAAGACGTGCCATGCGCAGTTATTAGCGGATGCAGCATCTGCAGCTGGTTATAAGAAAATTATTATCGATGATGATGAGGCTGCTTACGCAGCACTTCAGGTGGGTGGTCCCGAGAAGGGCTGGCTGGCATTCCAGCCCTATTACGATGAGCAGCTTGCCAAAACTAATGGCAACTTTCTTCTTTAATAAGTTTTAATTCCCAATGTATGGACAATCATGCAGATCATTTTGTAAATAAAACTATCTTTCTTCTCTCCTTCACTCTAATTGAAAGTTCTTTTTTTTATTTGTGTAGTTCAGCATGATCCTATACTTCTAACTATTTTCCTTGATGCTGATAGTATCGATGGACATTGTTGGGACAGTGCCTATTTGTTTACGATCAAGCAAAGGATAGTGCTACAGCTGTTACGACTAAACAATGGCTCCCCAAGCATAACATAACATATTAATGCAGTTGCCAGGAAACGAGTTTTTGATCTAGGGATGCTGCTACAAATATTTTGAGACCAAACCCAGTGTTGTAGAAGCCTCGAGAGTGTGTCACTGGACCTATTAATAGGCTAATGAGGTAGTGCTGGGACCTTTGCCCGTTTAGTGGATGAGTGTCTTGGTACAGTATGTACATATATCCACTTTACCGTTGCGGAATATGATTCTGATAGAGTCCACCCATGTTCTCCTTAACGAATCATCTCCACTGCGAGGGATCTCTGCATGGCCCGAAGAACCGTCCAATTTCCGGTTCCATTTCCGCTCCGCTCTAGATTCTCCGCGCAACGCATAGGAGGAACTAGAGAGCTGTCATAAACCGGGGGTTATGTTAAGATATCCCCGTGTAACGCCTTACAGGCTATTTATTTGGCCTCAACTCAATGACCAGGCTTATATATCTCTAATTTTCCAAAGTTAGATCTCCAATTCTTTTTCATTCTGACTGCTGTGCTGATACTCGATCTCACACCATGGCCAACCTACCAGTTGCAAGCAACCGTACTCGCTCCATTCTACACGCAGCTAAGGAGGGCAAATATGCCGTTGGTGCGTACAACTGGTATACATGTCATAGATAATGCTGGATTGAAATCCACCTAGCTGATCATTTCCAACCCTACATAGCTACAATTGTGACGGTGTGATGGCCGTTATTCGCGCTGCAGAGGCCAAAAGGTCACCGGCTATTATTCAGCTTTTCCCCTGGACCCTGCATTTCCAAGGCCCCGAGTTTGTCCGCTATGTAGTCAACTCTGCCCATACCGCCTCGGTCCCCATTGCAGTGCATCTTGACCATTGCATCAAGCCCGAGGACGTGGAATTAGCCCTAACTCTTCCTTTCGATTCTATCATGATTGACGGTTCCACTATGGAAGAGGCAGAGAATGTCGCAATCTGTGCACAGAATATCAAACGGGCACACGAGCTGGGCATTTCTATCGAGGTGGAGATGGGGCGGATAGAGGGCGGCGAGGATGGCCTGCCCAACGTGGACCTAGGGACTATCTTTACAAAACCCGAGGATGCTAAACGGTTTATGGAAGAGACTGGTGCGGACTTCCTTGCTCCAAGCTTCGGCAACATTCATGGAGGGTACGGACCTGGTGGTGCTGAAAAGTCGTGGGACTTATCTCTGTAAGCCGGTCTTTCCAGTACTGTGCGTGAACTTGATCTAACCCTGACGTTTTTCTCCACTAGCCTCAGCAGGATATCAAAGACTGTCGAGCAGCCACTTGTGCTGCACGGAACACATCCAGTTGAGGATGAGCTCTTTCTCAAGGCAATTGACTGTGGGGTTTCGAAGATCAACGTCAATAGAACAGTGCGCGATGATTATACGAAGTTCGTCGCTGAGAATGCTGCCAAATTGGAGTTGACAGTACTTAAAGTCCAGGCTGTCGACGTTTATTCCAGGTCTGTCCAGCGCGTTATGGATCTTTTCGGATCTTCTGGCAAAGCATAACGGATCCAAACTCGATAATGCTCCTGTACAAGGAAAGCGTTACGGAAATGACATAGACTATATCAAGAATAAAATCTCTTCATTCGAATGAATATTTGTAACGATTATTGAAATATTTTTTTTGTTCCTTCATAACATTTGAATCGTTGGTTGCTGAAGTGTATCTGCAAGCCCAGGAGGCTTCCACCTTAACTAGGACCTTGTTCCTCATGTACGCTGTCTCGTCGCTTCCGGTGACCTTTACAGAGCGATCTGATCGGGCGAAGATGATATCCTCCCTGAAACCTTCAGCCAGTCTGAGTAGTGTTTTACCTCCAAAATAGCCATTGTAAAATAATGGTTGCGAACGGTGTACAGATAATCCTTACCATTCGATCGATCTGTCGCTTAATCTCTTAGAATATTGTTGAATTTCCGCGGAACCATGCCTCGTATACTGCAGTCACCTAGCAATGCGTTGAATCGAGGTGGTGACAGAATTATCATTTCCGCGGAATCTTGCCAGAAATTCCGACAATTTCTGAACCCCAAGCTGGCGGAGAAGACGGACTTTTACCTGCCACTGGAGTAATTAATGGCATGTACATGCCTGCAGATCTTCCTATTACACTAAAATTACCTTGGCCCCTTGTTGTGGCAATGCTTATATATAATGGCCACCCCATCCGTCCATATACCGCTACATTCCATTGATCACAACAATATATCGACCTAGTCATGACGGATCACATTGGTACATTCCCCGAACTCAAGGACAAGGTTGCCCTAGTCACTGGCATCGGCCAAATGGGCGATCCTCAAATGTGGGGAAATGGTGCTGCAACAGCACGAGTGTTGAGTCGCAACGGTGCTAAAATCTTTGGATGTGATCTACACCTCGAGCCTGCATTGCACACTAAAAAGCGTATTGAGGCCGAGGGCGGCGTGTGCGAGGTAACAACAGCGAATGTTACATCTTCTGAAGATGTGAAGCGCATAGTCGAGGAGTGTGTCGCGAAGTTTGGTCGTATCGATATCCTGGTCAACAATGTTGGCCGCTCAGAGCCAGGTGGTCCTGCTGAGATGACAGAAAAAGTCTGGTGAGTATATACAGCAAGCTGTGGGGAAAGGAAAACAGTGTTTCTAATGCGCTCTGGGGTTTAGGGATGCCCAGACTGATATTAACCTTAAGTCTGTCTATCTTTGCTGCCACGAAGTCCTCCCGATTATGGAAAAGCAGGGCGGTGGTGCCATTGTTAATGTGGCCTCGATTGCTGGAATTCGTTATATTGGCAAGCCCCAAGTTGCATACTCCGCCACCAAGTCTGCTGTTATCCAGTTCACCAAAGCTACTGCTGTCATATACGCCAATCGCAACATCCGTCTCAACGTGGTTGTGCCAGGGCTGATGCACACACCGTTGGTCAGCTATCTTGCAGACAAGTATGCGAATGGGGACCTGGAAGGATTCATTGCGAAAAGAAACAAGGCAGTGCCAATGGGTCGCATGGGTGACTCATTCGATGTTGCCAACTGTGCTGCTTTCCTGCTCTCGGACTCTGCTCGCTACATCACCGGGCAGAAGATTGTTGTTGATGGGGGTATTACCTCTTCTACTGGTTAAACATTTGTAATTCTGTGGGGCATAGTCGATAAAATAAATTCAATCCCTTGACAGTACGTAGTTTGGAACTCATGTATCTAACACTTTGAGGCTCGTTCGCAGTCAAACTGTCTACATTGGAACTGTACCACGTAAATTCAAAAGTTGGTTTTGCAGAGAAGCTGTTGCTCTTGAGCCTTATGCCATCGTCAGATCATACCCGCTGAACTACCTCAACTAACCCGTACCCGGAGATAGGATGTTCATCACGGGTGCCAGACACGGTAATGTATCCTTCATAGGTTCCAACAGTCCCTTCCTGATCGCACAGCTCCTGGTCATCGCGAACGCTCGATAGTTCCAGTATGGTTCCGTCTACCAGAGTCACGACCAAGTCAAGAGAATAAGTGGCTTTAGAACAGGATGAAGTCCATTGGCGGCTTGAAGGTTTGAATTCACTGACAGCCAGTACTTGGTGGATTCCTGGCTTATCCCTGACCGTGGCAAACTGGAACCGCTGTCCGTCAAAGGTATCCCACACCCAGATAGACATTGTCCTCTGACCTAAGTGTACTTGAAACCATGTCCAGTTCGATTTCGCCGGCCCATCCATCGGGACGATCGGCCACAGGAATTGACGATCATACCAGGTCGAAGAGCGAGCGGAGTCAATGGTGAGAAACTTCCTGTTGACAGTAAAATGGCCATCTGTAACTCCAGCAGGCATGGACCATTCAAACGTGATCTCATTGCCGAACGGGAATGTCCCAGTGCCTCCATTCAAGATAATCGGAGCAGACAGCTGAAAGGTGAGGTTAAACTCAACGCGCTCAGTGATACACCAAATACGCATCTTGTCCAGAGGATTGGCTGGATCCACAGACACAAATCCGAAGTATTTCGTAGCCACGCCTAGAGGTATAGTCTGCACGTGCGCCGCCTTACTAGATCCGTTGTGTATCCAACTGACTTGTCGGTAATACGCTGTGTCATTGATATCCAGGATAGAGGCACGCAGTAGAACTGTAGAGACGTCTTGACCTTGCAAAAGGACGTGGGAAATGATCCAATAGTCGTTGCCATCTGACGCATGGATGAAAGATGATGACCACCACGAATTAATTGCTGTCTGTCGGATTGATGGTTTGCGAAGTGGCGAGGTCTTGAGTTAGCTGGATCAGCTTGGTCTGGGGAAGTAAGATCGTTAGTACCGTTGGATGTTCAATATGGCAGCCATTCCTTACCAAGCGTTCGTATTGCAAGCCACCCTTTTCAGGTACGAAGGTGAAGACACTACAACGAGAGCAGAAAGAAGAGTAAGTGCCACCATTAGATTGTGCATCATGAAAGAGCAGGGCGCGGAGCCCAAGAAGAATGCTAATTGTGACTCTTCCCGGATGCTTGAAGGATTTCTTACGCTGCGAAAGTAGTTGGATGCCTTGCATTGGGCTTATATCCGCGGATCGCTTAGGCTTACAGTCATACAGCTATCGCTCGTCTGGTTTTAAATACCTGGATCTGGCAGTGGTTTCTTTGTTAATATTCACCGGATGACCCGCCACGAGCGCCAGAAAAAGTGAAAGAGTTTCCCATCTGATATTCGGTTCACTGAGGACATCGAGTTGAATGGAACGTGTCTATCAGCACCAATCAAAATACATATTTTAGACAACCCGTTGCAACCTTGAGATAGAAGACCAGCATTCTTCGGGTTAATATACAGTCTCACTTTGTTGTGTAGCTGCGGTCTGGACATAGGGCCCACAACAAATCAAAGTGTACAAGCAACCCTGGCTTGTCGTTTCTTCTGCATATCATAGGTTAGAGTAGGCATAAGACTTGATCGGATATCACATGGCTTGGTAGATACGATTCTTTGGATATGTCCCCGTCTTTCAGGCCTCACCTGAAAGTTTTCTACGTAACAACCAGATGCTCTCCACAGGAACATAGGATGTCACGTCGCCAAGTGCCGAGTTATTAAACCAAGTCATCGTAAGGCTAAAGAACGTTTAGCTCAATACAGATTGTCGCATATTAACCTCTCCTATCAGCTTAATAGTAGAAGATAAAACCTATATCAGTAATCAGTAATCCCTTAGGGGATCAGACCCTCTTGAACTGAGAGCAGTACTCTTAAATTTCAATATGGCAGGCCAGTTGCACTTGGGTAGAAAACTAATAGAGTGGATCATTTGTGGCCAACCCTTCCATATTCTCAACATTCAAAATCTCTTATCATTGCGGGAGATATTTAGCTGTGGAACTAATCTTTTCACTCCACAAAGACCCAGGGTCAGACCCAAACATATTCAGCATGGGCTGTTGTAGTGGCAGAAATTGGGGTAGTATCCATAGATTGTAGGATGCAAAGAAACAGAGGAGTTAGTAACGAGGTGATATTGATGACAGTCGTGGTATTCACAGGATCGTCTGGCGCATTCCATCACTTAATTATTATGGATTAAAGGAGCAAAAGCCATAGTAGACCTCGTCGTTGTTCAGGACCTCCTTGATACGCTCCTGACAGGAAGGCATATTATCATATACAAGCTGGCCAACTCGCTAGGCAAATTCCAGAATTAGCCCTGTTGCTTGAAAGCCTGCAGTGTAGACTTACCTGCCACACATTGTTATGAAAGCTGTTTTCGGGGTAAAACTGGTCGTCTAGCCACCCGGGAGAGTAAGAACTGCGGTCCAACTCGTGGCCTTCAATATGTGTTTCCCATGGTTCCAAGACATCATTATCATTATATTTGTTGTAGTGATCAAAAAAGGGTTTCTCCTGGGATAGCAACTAATCGTGAAGATTACGGTGGTTAGTCCACTTGGTCTTTCCTTACCAGAAGATAGATTATGATGGTTCTCACCTCTTCCAACTTTGTGACAATCTGGTCCGCATCCTCATTGTTTACCGGCTCCTTAACCAGCTCCTCAAGATCGTCCGCAATGTGAGCAACGGTCTTGATAGCCCACTCTAAGTTTTCATAAACCTCCTAGCATTACTTTGTGAGTTGCTATGATCAGTATCAGCATCTTGGGCTGTGGTGCTTACATTATAATGTTTTTTATTTGATTCCTTATCAGTGATTTTCTGGATGGAGGGAACGGCAAGATCCTTCCAGGCCTCGATAGAGGTCTGAATGACTTTGAGGATTTGCGAGTCAACCATGTTGTAGAATTGGATTTATTGGGTTGGGGTCAGGAAAAAGTATGCGAACGGTTGGTTGTGGACAATTGACTGCCTATTAATAACCAGGTCGGGGCTTTCAGCCAGCCTCAGCTATGATATCATGTCAGTTCAGCTCTTGTGTCCACATTACTATATAAAGTAAGAATCGTCAATTGATGGAGGGGTTTGTTGTCAAATTTTCAGCTCCGGTGTACTAAACTCTCCCGAGGTGCTCAGCTACTCCACAACAGCTGGATACTTGATTGATCTACAGAATTTTTGATGGGGTACTATGATATTATGGGAAAGGCTACACCCCTCCTCCCCCTCACTGCCTCCTGAGTCCTGACCGCTTCCTATTCTGGTCGCTAAGAAGCGATTCAGATGTGACAGCCTTTCAATATCATTTATTGGCGCTATCTATCAAGAATTCTCAGCATGGGGAAAGAAACAGCCTTCAAAACTAAAAAAAAAATTGCTTAGGTAATCCCCGACTCGTGACCTGATTGGTCATCAGAAATAATATCTGACTTGAAGTCCTGCAAACCGTTCACATCAGATAACTTTTATTGGGCAACTCTTCTTTTCTTGGAGCCTTGCTAGCAGCATGTGGGCGGACAATTTGCGGTCGTATATTCATCCAGCTTAATTCAGACAAGTGTGGTAATGGTTGACTAGACTGGCGTTTGGCCAGGTTAGGTTAGGTTAATGGGGTCAGTTAAACCTAACTGCTGGGGTTATAGCTGGGTCAATAGGGTTAGTTATATCTAACTACAACCAAGCCGAAAATTGGATAATTAATCTAGATTAACTATACTTGTGTTACGCCCGGGGCTTCGTTGTCAAGTCTGAGACTAGTTAGCGGACCACGCGTCAAGGCTCACTAACCTGAAGTACGGTGGACTAAATCAAGCTTCCAGGCAATACATCGATCCTTGAGCAATTTTACAGAAAGCTCACGGTCAGTAGTCCAATCTCCAGTGTGACGAAAGACATTTCGACCAAAGTCGGTACTACAAGCAGTTTACTTGAAAACTGGAGATCGGAATATATGGCTGCAACTCTAGGTTTGTGATCTGAAGCTGTAGTTCCCATCTAATCAACCAATGTACGATGTTTCCAGTTAGGCTCCTTGGTGGCATCTATAATTTTCTAGGCAGGCAGACTGTCTACTAGCTATATTCGTGATAGCAGTATTTTAGGGCTGACAGATATAAGCGGCGCACTGAAGCGGATGGTAGAAGTGAAGTACAATGCTCAACAATAGCCGTCTCCCCAGATGACACTTCCGATCACTATAAGTAATGCTGGACATATTAGGAAGCCTGAGCTGAAAACAAATGTCTAATGAGAATGACAAAATTGATAAATCCCCAGCGGAATTTGGATTTTAAACTCCCATCGTGAACAAACAACAAAATGCCCAAATCTTTAGCCACATCGATACACGGGGACTATGCCATGAAAAGCAAGAAACAAAACAAAATTACTAAATTGCCACCAGGAACGCCAACCTATCATGCTGCACCATTGACAAGCGTATACCCATTCTTCTCCCAAAAGGGGCGTTCCTTTTTCTTGTTCGAATCAAACCAACCAAACGGATCACAAAGTGTCACCAAGAACGGGCGCTGATCCTTCCAGCCAGGTCCCTCGAGTTCTGTCTCGCCGTCTTGCGCGAGGTAGATATTAGATCTCTCAGGAAGGAATCTTCTCGGGTGTCTCCAATTCCACATGAGAGTATTGACAAGCATGAGGCTCGCCTCGAACACATAGAAAAACCACTCGTGACGTAGAATAGGACTAAGGCCCTCGAGGTCTCCCGATGACGAGGGGCTGATCCTCGAGGCGCCAAAGTGCTCGACGATACGGTAAATGCATCGTACGAAGATAAGGAAAGTACTGATGTATAGGGTAATCAGAGGAGCCGAGACGCGGCGATTGCGGATGCCCGATCTGTAGCAACGCCTCTGGAAGATTACCGCTACGAAACAGAACACGGTAATGACCAGGATTTGTGCTATGAGAGATATTTTCATTAGAATATGACCGAGCTTGATGGTCGATTCTGGCAGCTCTGGATTCGCGATATAGGATACACCTAAAGCGTTCAAGACCTCCACGACGGTGGAGAGCATGCCGAAGGTAGTGAGGACCCGACCGGGGTGAATCGGAGAGTGATAAGGAACATAGTAAAGGATACGGCCGAGAATGTAGTAATTGGCGAGCTCCAGGAGGGGTCTTCCCATGTATGTTAGCTCGAAGGTAATCCATTTGGCCATAGGAGGTGGTCTTACGGAGACATATAGATTAGACATGTGCTGACAATGTAGGTATATAAATCTGGCTTGCTGAATGAATGGTGAAAGGCACCGTATTCTCGCAAGGCAAACCCAATCGTAAACATCAAGCAGCACACGAGGTGCAGAATCATGAGCTTAAAACATTTGTAGTGGCTAATATTCGACCGTTAGTAATTTCAGATATATGAAAGCAGAGCTAGGATCTTCGGTCACTCACATGCACTGCCAGAAGTGTAGGGCTAACGAGGCAGCAAATGCTATGGCAAATATAATAGGCGCTACTTTGTTGGGTACGTAGATATATATGCTCTCCTCCGCTAGTGCGCTTTTAGTGATACTGGATCATTGGCAAGAGGAGACAGAATTGCTTACCAGCCATTGCCATAGAGCTTTCCTCTTGTAACTAGGTCAAAGCAGCAGTGGTGCTCGATCGGGATACAAGTAGGGCTTGAAAGTTGAGGAAGATGATAGACAAGAGAGTGCAGGAGGGCCCACGGGAGTATTATATAGACATGATGTCCTGCATTCAACGACTCACAGATCCCATAAGAATAGCTCAGGCTGTGAAATAAGAGTTTCGAAAGGCTGAATTTTATAGGGCTGAAGCGTCCTATCTTCTCTCAATTGGCACTGGAATCTTGTCCGAATGGATAATCTTCCATACAACCAATCAGCCCGCACAGATCAGCGGAGGGCGCTAAACCAAAAAGGGTTCAATCCATGGCCAAGACGTCCGCAGCTGGAGGAAGTTTGGGCAACACTGCCACGATGGCCCTCGTAAGGCTCATTGGCGCTACATCCATCCAAAACTGGTTAGGGCAAGAAATCCGAGATGTCCATTATGTTTCTATCAAAACAATAACAACCCCTTATGCTGACTCCCCTATTTATCTTTTAAATCAACCACAAATCTCTACTACACGATGAGTAAAACTACTATCCCATCATCTGAGCCAGCCACCTGGGATTCTGCGCCTCCCCCCTACTCAGAACATAATTATGGAAATACGTCTACAGAGCAGGTCCCGCAATATGAAGTCCCGTATTTCAACAACTCAACCAGCGACTCAACACGATTGCAAGCTGCAACGAGGAAATTCCCGCCGACGATGAATGGCTACATTCCCATGAAACTCACCCTAGAGTTTCACTTGGGACCATCAGCTTCGGAGAAGTTGTATTCCATATCGATAGATGTTCAGCACCGTAGGAGCATACAGACGATGGTCCTACGCGATGGGCCGACCGATAAGCATCCGCCTCTTGCATCACTGCAGAGTGACCTATATCCCTGAGCAAAGCCGGTCTCGGTGACCTTTGCGTCGCAGGGCGAGCTTCAAGAAAATTCTATTGTAGAGCCATTAGAGGATGTCAAGCCAGGCAGACGCATGAGCCCGACATTCTCCATCGCGGTAGACGGAAGCGGCAAAGACGCCTCCTATGAACAATTTGAGTGGCGCTCAAGCCACGGCAAAGAAATAAAGGAGCTCGCCGGCCACACGTCCGGTTGGAAGCTAGTTCGCCTGTCGGAAACAGTGAGCGAGGCAGGCGGGAGTCGCTCACACCGAGCAATGGGGTGTTCCAGCGACGGGAAGGAGATTGTGGCTGTCATCGCCCACAACGCATCGTGGAGTCTGTCGAAAGGCTTTGAATTTGCGTTTGTGGGTAGTGGGCTTACCGGCGTCCTGGGAGAAAGATGGGAGACCATGACTCTTATGACCGCAGTACATCTCTAGCTCATCGAATTGCAGATTGTGACAAAGGCCATTCCGATTGCATGAGGACTGGCTAATGAAAACCTCACTAGCATGGCTTTGCTAGTTCTACCTATTAATTTCAGAAGTACCTTGGAATATGTGGATACCTCTCGACAACTTCACTATCCTGATGTTATCATTCATTTTGATTGGATTTTGTATTCTTGTTTAGAAGCGCCGTCGGTACCTTAGCTGCACTGAACAACTTTCCGAACAGATCCATTTTACTTAGATATACTTATCTCCCTCCCATTAGACAACCAGATACATAGAGAATATGATGACTCAACTAAAGCTATAGCGTTTTATCTGTTAGGCTTTCTGCGATATCAAGTAAAGGTAAACGAGAAGAATGTAAAAGACGAAAAAACAAGACAAAAATGAGAGAGTGGCCTAGGGGAGATGCAAAGAAAGCTACTGTTCAAGACTTTTGTCGGTCAACAAACAAGCTTCTTCCTGTTAGCGCCGATTAAGATTTATTCCTGCTTTTCTGCAGACGGTAAGTCCCTGTTTGGCTTAACACGCCACCTGCAAATTATGCATGGCTGTACCAGGCTGAGCTCCATGGCACTTCTCAAAGTATGCCGTCAATTTCCCCTTGGGTACGCCTGGACAGAATGCCCAAGAGTATCGCTCCATAAAGGCGCCAATCCTCGCATCCATATCTGCCATCTTAGACACTTTAAACTGAGTAATGCCGGACCTGGAGCCACCTTCCTGCTCTAGATAATATTCCAGTTCTACCTCGCCCACTGTGTGTCCAAAATTTGTAACGTCTTGTACAACTCTAAAGTCCTTGTCGGCTTTCCATCTTTCTCGCGTTGTTGTGAAGGAGGCCATGTGTTTCAATACAAAATTATTGCTTTCGGTGTTTCTGACCCCAGTGAGCTCTTCCAGGTATTCAGATATCTGCTCTGGAGCTGACAGCTCCTCAAACTTCGAGTTGTTATAATCTCCTCCTCTTCGGATCTTAGCCTGCCAACAGCCATCCATTTGTCGGACCCATACACCCTTTGAGCACAGTACGCCTGTGTTATCGAAATAAATATCGTGAAAGCTGTGTTTGCCGCAGTACCTCAAGCTCCGGAACGGTGGAAAACCGCCCACAATCAGTAACCTTTTGACAGCGAGACAGCGAAACTTTCGTTCGACTTCGAGAATTGACATCTGCGGTAACCCCTTGGAGATTGCCGCCTGGGAAGCTCTAGATTTAAATACAGTGTATGAGAGAGTGGGAATCTTCCTGGAAATGAAGCATAAGAAAGATTTGATGTAGCTCTGCTGGCGTGTCCTTCACGGATATAAAGTACAAGTATATCACTGGTAATCCTGAGTGTTTAGCTATGAAAAGGTCCATTGTCCCCCATTATGTTTACTCCTAAGGTTACTCTTGATCACGGAAAATGCTGGCAGGCAGCGAGGCGCGTAGTGAATATTCTGCCGAAAGTCCTACACGCGGTTGCGATCGAACCATGGAATCCAGTGGTAATTCTACCGAGGCTGTAGGTATGGCACGGTAGCCATTGGCAGCTCTACTGTATTCACCCGCGCCATGCTGCCATACGCAAAGGGGAAGTTAGGCGAGGCTTTGGTTGGATCTGGCTCCCCTTGTGCCGCATGGGCCGATCTTTTTATAACGATTCCACCAACTAGCTGGGATGCCTGTCGAAGACCTCACAAACCACGTATCGGTTACTCTGAATCTCCGATACTATGTAGACGAGCATCCATCTTGCCCTGGCAGCTTTACGGTCTATTAGGAATTAGTATATGTCTCTCACCTATCTCTGTGGCTTGCGAATTTGATTGAATGTAACTGAGTGCTTCACTGCCTGCAATCATGCCCACGACCACCTGAACCTACCCTGCACAAGGGTCCCTTGGCATAAAGGCAACCTGACACTCATATCTCAGGGGCAGGCCTCATATCAGCGAAAAGTGCGGCTGAGTCTAAATTGAACTACATCAACACTACGAACACGAATTGATTGGCAAGACTGTGGGTCGCTTCCATTCTCCCGTCCGTCGATACGAAGAACATTGCTTGGCCCCCCCACAGCCAGTACACCTATTTGGGGAAAAGATAACCACATATGCCTGACTAGGCATGCTATCTGTGCCCTTGTGGAGAAGAGGACCGCAGATGAATATTTTGCTTCACTACTCTAGGTCAATTTGACACGACGATCGCACGATACACATATTGAATACCCAAATACAGCCGAAGATCTAAAGGCTTTGGGGAAATTCTCTCCGCTAACGATGCAGATCTCTCGCAATATCCTACTCCTGAAAAAACGAATGGAAGCAAAACTTCATAATAAACCGCCTATCCAGCTGGGGTATAAATCCGCCTTCCTGTCCCTCCCCAGTATCAACTCCCGTCCAAACTCCATTCAAATCACCACCAACTAGTCAAACGTTATCATCAAGAACCATACATACTCTTCTTTCCATCCACACCAGATCATAATGAAAACCAACTTCCTCCTCGTCATCGCTACAGTCGCCGCCGGTGTGCTCGCCCACCCTGAGGCGAATGTCGAGAACAATCTCGCCGCCCGATCAGGCACCTGCCACAAGCCCAGCTCCTGCAGCAAGTTCTGGGCTGGCAAATGCGAGCAGTACTGCGCACCTTACAAGTTCTCCCATCTGAGCAGTGATGGGTGCTATATGCTCGCCGAGAAGTGCTGCTGTGATACCACCAAAGCCTAAAAACGACAGATTGAGTATAATTTTAAAAGCAAAGAAGGACGAAGGGGGGAGTGTCAATGATGTTGCTGACGATAATTATGCATCACTGAGGAGGATGTTTCAGGATATGGGGGAGTGCTTGATTGTATTTGGTCACTCGAACTCATGACCAGAAATATACCTATAAAGTACACTATAAGACACCTCTAGGTGTCCAGACATTTTTAGGTAGTCGAATAGCATAATTTTGTCAAATAAATACATACAGTTCATAAACAGGCGCAGGTTACCTCCGCTGCTGCCACTATTTCCCAGTATAGCTCGCAGCGGTACCCTATCCACAATATGAATGTTGATGCCCACTTGTGCATCCTCTCGTAGGACTCACTAGAGCCGCCAACTTGTCTTCAATAAGACGAACTGGTCAATAAGGCTAACATTGTAGAGTCCTGAGGCAGAAACTTCCCGCGCCGAAAAGCTACGGGTTGTGATCTAAACACCACGCGCAAGTTCATGTATACTCAGGTCATCCTGTTAGGTTATGTGCCTTATCTTTCTCGTCTATCGTCACAGAGCTTGGCATTGCACAATATCTAGACATACGATAGACAGGAATGGCAACTACTAGAAAAGGCGTTTTGCCCACATGTATTTTCTGAACTCTGAATGATCATGATATGCAGATTGTAATTCTGCTACCAACGACTAACTACTCTCAAACGAGAGGCTGGGGTCCTAATTGTGTAGCAAATGAAATACGAGTGAATTTCATCTTCAGCCTCATTGATCCCAGCTTTGCTTTCCATCTTGCTTAACCCCCTCAGAAATCATTCTCCACACCAACAGCGAGCCGAGTCTGGATGCCTTATTATGCAATGCACGGGGGTAAAGCTTTGCCCAACTTTGAGGCAGATTCATCATATAGAGTCACGGATTCTACATACCCAGTGTACAGTGCTGTGTGAAGGGGGACTACTGCATGAGCCATGGCATCTGTCGCTATACGTATTCCGGTGCATCAGGATACTATGCCGGTGATTGCACTGATAAATCGCTCCAGGATCCGGTCTGCCTGACCCAATGCGGTAATTTTATGAGATAGGCGATCTGAGCGACTGCAGAAGCTAACAGTGCCCACGTTGTCATGTATAGGTGGCCTCCCTTATTCGGATTTGACGTACAACCTATCGTCAGGGCTCTGGGTATGTTGGAGCTATTATGATAAGGATAAAGCCAATTGTACAAACCCGGCAGATGAGATATTCCCTGGTGGTGTTTTTCTGATTGCGACGGCTGGTGTACTCTTTTATTATTGACGTCGGAGGTCATCACCGCCATCAACGACGCCTGCATCTTTTCAACGTCTATGGGCCGGGCCATAGTCGGAATCACATCAATTGCAACCACGCCGTAGAGTTGAGCTTGGGAAACCGGAGCCCCATCCCCAGGAGCTTGCCTGAGAACTGTTTACAAATGGTTGTTGCCCGCTAGACCCGCTCATTTGAACCTGTCGCGCCATATAATATGTATGGCCAATTTTTTCATTTATCAATAACTCGGTTAAATTATATTATTTTCAGTTTGTTGTTTTTGATATATTTTGTGAAAGATACCCATTAGGGGTCAGATTCACACTTATTTTCAACGAGCCAATATTTACGCCCCAAAGAAGTGTTGACAAAGTATTTTTTTAACTCTACGAATTAACTTCATATTATTTGAAGAGTCTCTTGACCGTTTCTTTTCAGCCCGAGAGTCTCGACCCTAGGGCTTGACAGACGCCAAGCCCTCACTCACTCAGCCCCCCTCGTGGACCCAAATCTTGCCAAGTCAGCAAGGCTGAATATTCAACTCCTTCCTGCAGACTACCAGTATTTTACTACCTTACTTAAATTTTCATCGTTGGTTATACGCCGTGTGATACATGGACACCCCATCGCAGCTCCACCCCGCGACACATCAACGACATTGCTGGGAGTGTATGCGCCGTCGACTCGTATGCGATTTCGCGCGTCCCACCTGTAACAAATGCCGATCTGCCGGTGTTGCTTGCCCCGGATATGACGAGAAGAAACCACTTAGATGGCTAGCCCCTGGAAAAGTGACGTCTCGCACTCGAAAGCGACGTTCTCCTCATGGCACAGACCGCTCCTTCACAGTTAGTAGCGAAGGTAGCGAGGAGGCAGCTGACAAGGAGCATGTTCCGCAAACCAGCGTGGGAAGTGAACTACTGCGAATACCAATCCCACGCCGAGAGTTGAAAAGCGAAACATGCACAATGATTGAGGCCGTGTGCTACTGTATGTCACGTCGAGCTTCTAAATGCAACTGATTTTCATAGTTCTTCCCAGTCAACGACTATGTCTACCCTGACTTTCGCGCAATGCACGAGTTAGCGCCGAACCCTTACCTTGGCCAGTTTCCCCTCGTTGCCCTGCACCAAATGCCCATGTCAGTATGTCACACGTTAGTTTATCTTGCCCTGGGTCACCGTATACATCGCGTATACCCAGGGGATTATTGTCGGTCGTTGGCACGTTTGCGACCGAGCCTTTATCAACATAGAGGACTAGCACTTCGATCCTTGACTGAGCTGATGGGGAACCTGAACAACCGAAATACTATCGATCTTACCATTGGAAGCATTTTGCTATTTTTATTTGTAGATGTAAGCTTGCCTTATCCTTTCTCATTAAAATGGGTCAAGAGCTAAAGGCAACGGTGATGGGGAAGGCTAGACAACTGCCGTCAGTGGACTGGCAGCATCATTTCGCTGCCGCTATGGAATTAATTGATCTGCGTGGTGGTCTGGCAAGCCTTGCGCATTCCTCTGAGTATCTGAAGCCCCTGATACTTCATTCGCTCATGTAAGAGCTCTAGTTAGCATTCATGCTTATTCCCCTCTCGCCATTTTCGCCTCCTAAGTTCCTAACTCGGAATGCTTAGTCTCGGGGTAATGGCTAACACGACAACCCCTCCATCACAACATATTCCAACCACGTCGCAACTTGATTTGATTACCATCATGACAGAGTTATATGGAGATGGCATATATCCGATCCTCCTATGCCCCCCTTACCTCTTCGTAGATGTCATCAAGATCAACAACCTCCGCTTCCAAACGACCTCGGCCCCAGTAACTGAAACCACACGAGCGACAGCGCATGAGATACTCGAGCATATCGAGGCGTTCTCACCCGAAGACTGGACAGGCACAAATCCAGACGCACGAGAGGACTGGTTGCTACTGGGACGCATGTACAGGTCCTCCGTGGCCCTGTACTGCATCTCGTCTCTCCAAAGCCTCTCCATCATTCCCTCCAGCAAGCACTATACTGCTATGAGGACTGTACATGGCAATCATCTATATAGTCTTCTTCCAAAGATTACGCGCCGCGCCCGCATCAGACATTTCACGATATGGTCACTTGTGGTAGCGGGAATGCAAGCGGTTGATGCGAGTCCTAATGTCCGTCGTATCTTTGACGAGCAATTGTCAGAACTGAGCAAGATAATGGGTTGCCCGACGCCTACATTAGCGAAAGCTATATTCCGCAGGTTTTGGACTTCGGGCCAAACAGGATGGGACGAGTGCTTTAACAAACCATACGTGTTTGTGACATAGGTCCTAGCTCCAAAATGTAAGCATGTATTTTGATCAATGGACATGCTTGTGGCAAGGTTAAGGTTAAGAATTCCATGTATTATGACGTGCAGGTACCGATTCTTACTTCTAGGAGAGGATGAAACAAGTCCCGGACTATGTCACTCTTGATGGTTAGTAACTGGTCTAATAGTAAAGGTATAAATGCTTAATAACCCACGATCATCTAAGTAACAGTACGCCACATCCATCGTATCAGGTGGCAGCCAATGCCCTGCAGGCCGCGTTGGACTGCACCAATGACCAACCTCAGGAATCATTATCCGATATGAGTGAGCCACAAATCTGCCACCAGAGTGGCACGATCCGGTTTGCCTGCCTCTTAAACAGAGTAACCCCAAACAAGGCCCGTTAACTGGCCTTTATCCTGCTGTGGCCTTGCGATACAGGTTGTGATGGGCTGGCCGTACTTCCCACCACTCGACGTCGCATCTTCCCCTTTATCCGGAGTACTATATAAATGATAGTCGTAGTGTCCGGAATACGCGGCGTGCAGTGCAGATTATCCCAAATGGATTCATCAAAGCTCTGGATAGGTCTGGCTGGGCTGATAACCTACCTTATCGTGATTAGCTTTTATCGACTCTACTCCCATCCATTGCAAAACATACCGGGTCCTAAGTTAGCAGCGGTCACCCACCTCTATGAGTGGTACTTTGATTTATTTCTGGGAGGGAGGTACCTCTTCGAGATTGAGAGAATGCACGAGAGATATGGTAATCGTCAATGCTGAATACCCCTACTTATGAGAACCATCTAACTAAGCGCTAGGGCCCATCGTGCGCATCAACCCTCGAGAAATCCACATCAGTGACCCGCAGTATTACGACGAAATCTACGCATCGAGCACCCGCAGGCGGAATAAGGATGCAGATTTCGTTTCATTCACTGGTCTGCTTCTCTCCAGCGCTTCGACAACAGACCATGACCTCCACCGCTATCGTTGTGGCCTCATGAACAACTTCTTCTCTAAGAAGTCGGTCCGTGGGATATCCTACTTTGTCGAAGAGAAGGTCCACAAGCTTATGCAGCGCTTTGAAGCCTTTCATCGGGCTAATAAAGTAGTCCGACTCGATGATGCCTTTGCAGCTATGACCTCTGATGTCATCACTCATTACTGCTATGGAAAAAGTTGGGACTATCTGGATGACGCGAATCTGCGCATAGACGTCCGCAAGGCTGTTCATGATCTCACTTGTAGTGTTCATTTCAATCGCATTTTTCCGATTTTCCTTGCCGTGCTTAAAAAGCTACCGCTTCGTTTGTTGCACGCGATTCATCCTGGAAGATCGGTTGTGCTCGATATCCAGAAGACAATATATGAGCAGTCAGCTGAAGCTATCCATGGGGATAAATATGATATCGGTCACCATGATGCCGTTGACAAACATAAAACCATCTACGACCAGTTGACAGATCCCAGCATTCGGGCAGAAGAACGGTCCCTCCAGCGTCTGCAGGATGAAGGTCTTCTACTTATCAGTGCTGGTACAGAGACAACGGCTAGAGCATTGACAGCGGCCTGCTTCCATATCGCATCGGATGATCAGGTGCGCACTCGACTGCGGGAGGAGCTGAAGACCGTCCTGCCGACGCCTACCAGCCCTGTTACCTGGTCCGAGTTGGAAAGGTTGCCTTATTTAGTAAGTTATGACCTTATCTAGTATGTTATGAGACAGATTTCTCCCAAAATCTTTATCTGCCTCCCATGCTACGTCCCAATCTTTTGTTTTCTCCTTCCACGTAGAGCTCCTTCAACATCACTAACTCTACTCTACAGACTGGCACAGTTAACGAATCCCTCCGTCTCGGCGGCTTCCTCACAACTCGATCCCCTCGCATAGCACCCGACGAACCCCTAACCTACAAAGAATACACCATCCCTCCTGGCGTAAGCAACCCCCTCCCCCCAACAATACACCACTAACAGAATCCCCCAGACCCCAGTAAGCTCCTCAAGCTACTTCGGCCACAAAAACCCGAGGATTTTTCCGGAGCCGGAGAAGTTCTCTCCCGAACGATGGATCTCCGCCGGCCGAAGTAACGAGCACCTATTTAAATATATTACGTCCTTCTCCCGAGGTAGTCGGATATGTGCCGGCATGAAGTAAGCTACAAATTACCCGGGGTTTGGGATAAATACTGACATGTGAAGCCTCGCATTTCTCGAGCTTTATATGACTCTGGCGTACTTTGTACGTCGGTTTGATGTTGAGTTGGTGGATACGACTGTAGAGGATATGAGGATAGTGAGGGATATGGGGGTTGGGTTTACGCATCGGGGTGAGCCGAGTGTTTATGGGAGGATTGTGAGTGTATATGAGGATTGAGGGGTAGTTCGTTAGTTTCTGGGTGCTACTAGTGATTCTTGTACTGTGACAACGTAATAATACAGCTCTTAGTCTTTTACTTCAATCTTCCACGGCAGGAGAACGAATGCTGATAAAATATGTTTATGTGCAGTCGGTGCTAGAAGCTCAACGGGGTCAAGTGCAGCATATCAGCCGATATCAGATAGTCGTATCAGAGAGCAGGAAATCTGATTGAGAGGATCTAATATTAAACTCGCTGACCCATTTAATGCATCGAATCTCGTTCGTCCTTTAAACCCAACAACTCCACACTCTATATCCAATCAACCATCCCGGCCCCAAACTTGGTTGTATGGTTCCTGAGCTATTTATGCCATAGTTTCTATTTATATTTATGCAGGTGGCCTCAGTATATGACTTCTCAGACATCTTACTAGATTATGCTTGCCCTACAGATTGCATTTCAACCAGACAATCATGAATCAGTCTTCAAATTACAGCTAACAATGTATCAATTAAAGTAAAGCTATCTTCAAACTCAATATGAGGATATTGGGGTATATCAAGAACCTCGCACAGCAATCAAACCACAAAAGAAAGACATTATAACATAATATATCCACCTGCAAGCACCACACCAATAAACCATCTCTATCACGCAAGCACCAAGTAGACTCTAGCATGAAGTCCAACCCATTCACTTCCACAAAGACCAACAAACTCCACATACCTCAACACGACAAAACTACTGATAACCGTTCTGCATATGCGCCTTACCCTGTGGCCGATAAGCCCGATAAGGCTGCTGAGCCTGCGAGACACTGGGATACTTCTGCTGATTCTGGAGATGTTTAACGGAACCCGTCGAGGCATTATCGGATAGTTGATTGGACGAAGCGACAAGAAGAGCCATAAGGAAGGTCACAGAGTAGAAGAAATACCCCAGGAAATTCTGAGCCTCTAAGGAGCGGTTATATGCGTCGATACCCTTGCGTATATAATCTGCTTGTAGGTAATCGATGATGATGTGGTTGGAGAGGTCGAGAACGGTCATTCCTAAGGATGATAGGATTAGGAGTATGATAACAGGGAATAGTACCTATACCGCATCATGTTAGTCATGTGTGCGTAAATGATATTGAAGTGTACTGGATGTAGTGACATACCCCTCGTCTCAAATGATGGCCACGGGTTAGCGCGAAAAGCATATTCGCAGCTGCCATTAGCATTCCAATTACAGAGAGCACGGCATACGCGGTGGCTAGTCTCATTTGATGATATCGTAACGTGCTAGCACTAACCAAGGTACCGCGATACGATACATCAATGAGATGAGTGTAGATCGCCAGATGGCAGAGGAGGATAATCCCAAGCACGACGACGTAGATGGTATGAACGATGGTGACCATTTTTGCGATTTTTCTGTTACCCTGAAGCAGGCGCTTGCAGATTGGGACCATGATCAGGGCAATGAGCAGGAAGTATGCCAGGGCGGAGAGCCAGCCTGGCACAAGGCTGACAAGCTGATACACGGTGATCGATGTGATGTCGCATTGTATTAGAGTAAAGAGTACGATATTAAGGATGACGGCACTGCGTGTTGTTAGTCGAGATTGGTTTGTTAAAGGCGAAAAAAGCCAGAGCTCACATGATCGAAAACACGATCGAGAAGCCGAGAGGAAACCATCGTCGTAAGGCTCTTCCTTTCTGCTTGCTTCGGATCAATTTGAAGGTCGCGAAGCAAAACAGCCCACAGAAGACAAGGAAGAAGAGCGCATGGAACGCGATGGTAATCTGCGCTGCTTGGGAGCTAAATGCGGAGCCGCTGCATGAGCTGGAGCTTGAAGAGCTGGAGCTGCCGCCACTGTAGGAACCACCACCACGTCTGGGTGCCATTGTGGACAAGTTGTTGTAGTCAGAAAGGAGCAATGAATTGTTTGTGAACGGACTGGGCGCTCAGGGGATAATAAGGGCAAGCTAGTCTCCAAGGCTGAGTCCATACACTAAGTGCCGTGCCAAGCTTGGGCACATAGCCTCATGATGTTCAACCCACCAGATTAGTGAATCATGGCGGTGGTCGTGTTGAGGGCCTACTATATATTAGCAGAACCTTAAACAGGAAAATCACTTGCAGGAAGCGCTGTGGTTGGCTCAAACACGACATGGCTGAGGCTCAGCAGGGTCAATACGAGGATATTCTTAGGGCAAAGGGTCTGCAGCCAATTTCCACCCGCACACGAAGGAGTGCCAAATCTCCACATTTAGATTTATTTGCCGAAGGCCGTATTCAGACAAAGGAAATATGCATCCTGTGGGTGCTTGTCATCGCGCTACTGGATTGCGGTCAGGCACGAGGTTTAATATTCCTCAAGAGTCCCCTTTACGAGGAGAATTGCGGGGTGAATAACAGTTTTACCAATTAAAGCGTCTCGTATTATCGCAGTGGTCCACATGATTAGATAGAGTGCATCTAACTATCTGCACAGCCGTAGAGATAAATAGCCAACGAAAGCATCATTATGGTTGAGCGAGGGTACAGAGGGAGCGATATTCACAGTCCGACAAAACACACACGTGGATCATAGCCCATTTCCAAATCTCTTCGGATATTCATTAAGCGCATTACAGCATTCAATCAAAAACTTATCTCACAGGAAGGCGCCCAAAACGAAGGGGAGCATCCATGTGGCCCAACCTTGAGGCAAGGTCGAGGACGCACCGGAGTCAGTCGACGAAGGAGAAGCCGATGATGAAGTGGAGGAAGCAGTTCCCGAGCTGGTCTCGCTTCCACTAGTAGTGGTTGAGGCTTCGGTAGTGGTAGAAGTGGAAGTGGAAGTGGTCGATCCGGACTCGGTAGGCGAGGCCGATCCGCTAGTGGGAGTGGCGGAGTCCGAGGTCGATTCGGCTCCGCTGCTGGACGATCCGGTGGGAGATCCTGATCCAGTGGTAGACCCAGATCCAGTGGCAGTTTCAGATCCAGTGGCAGTTCCAGTTGCAGTTCCAGAGACACCGGTAGGAGCTTCAGATCCAGTCGAACTACCCGATTGGCTGGTCTCGGTGAAGTATGGGAGAGTGACTGAGCCGGTCTCCGTAGAGCCCGAGTTGCTGTCGGTGGGAGTTGCGGCTACGTCGGTCGTTTCAAACTGTCTTTGCTGGAGGTTGGCAGCCTGGGCCACGGAGGAGCCCACAAGGGCGACGAGAACGGTGGATGACTTGATCTGCATTGTGGAGGTTTGATCTGATTTCAGGCAGAGATCGTGGGTAATTGATATCTGGTGAAGGGGGAAGCGAAGGAGTCATATGTCCTACTTATACCCGGGATATTCTGCAGCTCAGAGACAACAGCCACGAGAGCTTACGTTTGCACCTACGTATGATGCCACTCATGTCCAGACCCGGGCCAGGTGGGGGAATGGCTAAGCGTCTTGGCTTCGTGGGTGCGTAGGGTTTTTTGGACGGACCCCCTTGTTTGATTGGTGACTGCAGGGAGGCAATGCTGGCAACTGCAGATCCGCGGAGGATCTCAACCTGTCAGAAGTCCCTGCGCCTCGGGATGACCAGCGTAGTAAGCCGCAGGGGCCTGAACTGATTCTCAGCCTTGCATCGTTCTCTCGGCGATATGAACCCACTTAGACCTCATGGGAGACCCTTTCTGTTGGATTGTACGGTGTATACGTCACAACACCCCAACAAACAATGCCCAAGAGTCAGCGATCGTCTTTATGCCCGTAATCGCGAGCAAACTAGGGCTTATGCACACGGGAATGGCCCCGTCGGGTTTCCGCGACGCTCCGGAGGTCATCGCAAGAACCATCGCTTCAGACGCCATAATCACCCCACATGGGCTTTTCAGTCGCTAGGCAACGCCCAACCTCTCTCCCATTCGGTCTCCTGATGTCCGGGGTATACTACGCCATCTAATTTTTGATTGGAGTGGTTTTGCCGATCACAGCCAGCTACAGTCAACAAGCTGCAAGCCCTATTGGAAATCAGATACTCAGAAGTTTGCAGGTGTGTTGTACAAATACACCGCTCACACCAGACACTGGAGGTTTTATGATGTGTTGTGTACATTCTTCTAGTGACTACTTTGTCTCGTATTGTTTCAGAGCAAATTCCAAGAGGTCGGGATACCATCTGCGACCCACATCTTGGTGACTGATCACCCGATGAAGGAGCGTCCCTTCGCCCGTCCGGCCACTGAATATACGATTAAACGTAGCCTCCGCATCCGATCGTACCTTTTCATCCTGTATCAGATCCCTGACATGCTGTGGTATCTGCAGGGTGATTTTCTCAGCAGAAAGATCTAGTCCCATTCCCAGGAACACAGGGATGGAGAACCGCGGCCCGAGAGACGCGCCTCTCTTATCGATAAAATTCCGGGGCGCGAGGCTTACCCGGTGGGTCGTCGCCGTGCACACGCCCCCAGTAATCGCTTCCAACGCCCGCCCAATGTTCACCACCAGCGAGTTCTCCACCGGTGCGGCCGAAATCCAATCGCCGGATTTATTCTGCACTTCTAATCCGGAGTGGGGCGATGCTTGGAGGAGAAAGGTAAGGAACTCCGAATCCTTGTGAGGGCCTACGCCTTGAACTTCTGCCTCGGTAGAGGATACGGGCGGTGGTGGATATTTGATCAACTTCAATTTCAGTTGCTGCGGGTCATCAAAGTACGGATCCAGCGCTGTCGGTGGAAGATCAAGTGCCTCTGATATGAGACCCCGAAAGGCATCTGATAGTGGGCTGATTTCCGCGAGATATGCCTCGATGGCCTGGCGGAAGCCAGGAATAGCGCTTTCATCGGGCCACTGTGAGGGTTAGCATGTGTTCCGAAAGGATAACAAGCAATAAATATTGAAAGTGCGTACCTGGTTAGGACCCCGTATATTTCGATAGAGTGGTTCATCGGGGCCTGGAGCTGGTAACTCTGTCGCGAACTACTCGTAGTGTCGTCAGCATCTTGCTGTGCAATATATATCTCGGTAGACTGCATACATCGAACTGTTCCCGATAGTCCTGTTCGCGCGCAGTAATCTCCGCTCCTAGTCGAGAGTAGCCTAGAAAATGTTTACTGTTCACCATTTCTATCTCGACCTTTTTCTCTAACGGCAAGTCAAAAATGTCCTTGCATTTGTCTACCACATCCTGTTGGATTTGAGGCGCAATGGGCGCATTGATCAGATAGAAGAACCCCACATTGATCAGCGCATTCCGAAGCTCGGCTAGGAACTGTGGCTTGGTAGTCGGTGATGTGGAAAGGGAGTAATCTAATATGGGGATTGTGGTAAACGATGATGTATTCGTAGCCATGGTATGCAAATCAGTGCTTGTTTTGTGATGAATCAATTATATGGAGGAAAGATGAAGTTTATTGCCCTCTTTGTCTCCGGTTTTATGGCCACAGCCGACCGTATTGTCATTTTCCCGGTCGGGTCTAGAGCCGTATCGCATCATCCCAATTGCGGATGAGGTGACGGTAATTACATTACGGAAGAAAATATACACAGTGTTATGCTGTCTCATGTTAAATTGCCTTTTAAGGTACACTCAAATCAAAATGCGCTATAAAACACGACCAATGCAATCAGGGAATATTCGGAATTTTGCGATAGCAAATAATAAATCAGTAGAAGTATTCATGAGGCATACTACATCAACACCCAGCATATTCCAAAACAAGATATATGCACTACATCGTCATAAAGAACATGACTGCGAACGCGATGACCGCAGCTGTGCGGTTCAGTTGATCCTTCGAGGCTCCGGAAGACGATGCCTTCATCAACAGCTCCGGCTCATAGGCCGTCGGTGTGGTACTGTTGGTCTTTCCGTCCCAGCAGTAATTCTTGAAGCAAGTATTGCAGATATCGGGGAGCTTAGTGTTCGTACGTTCGGTGGACCGCTGGAGAATGGCGCACCCAACGCACGAGGGCCAGTTCGCGTCGGCACTGGCATTGCCTTGGGTGACGACGTTGTAGCCGTTCAAGATGATATCATCGCGTTGTTGGTCCTTATACGCCAGCTGGAAAGTCGACGTGTTGGACTCGGCGGTGTAAGGGGCATTGGGCAGGTAGACGATCAACGGGGTCGGCGTGCTGGTGTTGGATGAGTTGCATCCGAAGAAGGTCGGGCGTTTGTTCAGGCCGAGGTTGAGGAACGTGTTGACATCGGGCACCGCAGGGAAGGAGGTCCCGTTGGCGATACCAGTAGTATTCAAGCTACGTTCATAGGTGTAGATGAGGGAGGACCCGTTGGGCCAGCTATAGTCCGTATCAGCGGACGAATCCACGGCAAAGATGACATCCACGTTGCGGGTGGGCTGGATCAACGGGTGCAGAGGCACGTTCTGTCCATCTTCACCTCCATCGACCACGTCCAGCTCTGGGGTTGACGAATATGCTGCCGTTGAATTGCGATATTTGTAGAAGGGGTTGGGTGCGTAAACTGCAATGTCCTCATCGTTCTCGCCCAGGTGTTCCAAGACGTCGGCAATTGCCTCCTTGAGGAACTTAGGGATATCGGTGCCGTTCAGACGCAGGATGAACTGGTTGAACAGGGACGAGCTGGTACCCATGACAAAACCCGCATTGTCAAAGCCGCGCACGCACGATTCCCCCTTGGGGAGTTCACCGTTCTCGAAATTTGATCCGAGATACTCCAATGGCGCAAAGCCGTATACAGACGGATCAAAGGAGCCGAACTCCCATGGGTTAAATTCATACACAGTCGAGTTACTTCCAATAAGTATTTCTCCCGGGTTACGTCCATCGGCAACGAGGATAGGCATGGGCATCTTGCCCTTCTTGAAATCGTCGCCCAAGGCAATCGACGACCAGGTATAACTGGGACCGCCATCATCAGTGGTAGCGTTGATGAACTGATAGGAGAGAGCACGGCCCCAGTAGTCGGTCAACGAAGTGTTGAACCCGGCCTTGTTCTTGTCCTTCACCGCATCGTACAGATCCTTCCAGTACGCGGCAGTGTTAATCAGTTGGAAATGTTTAACATCAGGACCCTCCAGGATAGAGTTCTGGAAGTCCCAGACCTTGTCGCTGGCTTGCAGGTCACCGATCGTGGTGAAGTTGTTGATGTACACGGAACCCACGAGCCATCCACCACCACTGAGGCCCGATAGATAAGTAGCGGACTGCAGAAGGCCTCCGAGCTGTCCACGGGCCGTGGAGTTGGAGGTACGGCTATCGAATGCCTTGATAGCACCAGCACCATTGGTCAAAGCGCGGTAACCACCGCCCGAGACGGCAATGGCCACATTTGGAATGTTCGATGCATTGTTTTTATGACGGTCAATGTACCCTGAGGCATCAAAGGAGCTTAGATTGAGCCGGCCGAGCAAATCCTTCATGGGTTCAAGGGTCTCATTCCGACGCACTTGCAGCCAATCCTTCTCACTGGTAGACAGGGCGGCGGCACTGCGGATACTGGGACGAGTCGACGGGCAGGAAACATTTGCGGGAGCATATTCATCAGGGGCATTGGGGAACGCCCGTGGAGTGACGGCGATCGAGGCGGCATTGGCCAAGCCCGCTGCTAAGGTGAGCAGGGCGACCTTCATAGTGGTAGATACGGATGGGAAACGGAGGGAAAGACGGGGAATGACGTTCAAAAGGCAGCACAGAAGAAGGATACCACCGTGGAGTAATATAACGACGACGGTTCAGCCATTGAGGCCCCATTCTTTGGATTGTACCACATTTGGCGTGGACCAACCGGAAGGCAGTGGAATTGAACGTCTCCATTCTCACCATTCTAGTGGAGCATCCCCTGCCAATCACCTACCTCTTCGGAATCCGGCAGTCGAATAGGGCTGATTAGGCAGCACTTTTCAATGGTTTTCCGTCGTTATGCTCGCTCTCGGAATGTCACCTTAGCGCAAGGTCATCCACCATGGTCGCTGTTCGAGCTGACTGTGCCTTGTCGCACTGCCACTTGTTAATTTAGGCAACATCATAAAGGCCCCTGCCTCTCATTTCCTGGTTCTTGGCAGCCGTTGACATTCAGATTTCCGAAGTGGCTGAGAAGAGTTCTTTGAAAGAAGACTGGCTCAAAGAAATGACTCGAGGTCTTTGTCTGTCATGTGACGTGTCCGATCATGACGTCTGCACCAAAAAGACCCTGCACATCATTCATGTTTTGTTTGTTTGTGTACTTTATGTGTGCACAATTATTCATGTTATGTAATTCATCATCCAGCATCCGACTGGCATTAGGCGGCCGTCAATAAACATCCGAATGAAGTTTCATGAAATTTCTGCAATGTTTCTGGTAGTTTCTTTTTAATAATTATTATTGATTCATTATATTTTATTTTTCTGTACCTCCCTCCTGCTGGGTCCTCTTTCTCTCTTTCGCTTCCCTGCAGTACAACCATTAAAATCATTATTATAGCGTTCCCCCAGCCCCCTTGCGTCTTCTAATCGAACAGAAGGAGGACCCGAAACATATTTCAAGGATCATACCGGCAAATCAGAGCTACCTTTAGGCCAAGCCAAGCCACTATGTAGTTGACAAGAGGCAGACCGACATTCGTAGGGCTAGCGTCTCAATAGCGTCTCAGCAAACTCATCAGGCTTCCCATTTGGGCCGCTAAACCCGCCGCAAAAAAAGGACGGGCTAAGCTGTGCTCTCTGACATATTTCTCTGCAATGAAATGCTTGGCGTGTTTGAAATTCAGAAATTGAAAATAGGAAGTAACTGACATGAACCATAACTTTTGTTCACATAGAAGGGGGACTATTACACAAAGTCTGCCCTTGATATCAAGTGCCGGTTCATGTTGGTGTCAGTGAGGCTTAACTGACCATTTGTCCTTCTCGATGGATTCTTTAGCGTGGGGGCCATCAGCGGAGGGATTATTTCGCTTTATGCACAGTAATCAGGGCGATGTAGGATGAGCCACAATCTTACTGCTGTTGACAGACGATCAGACCAATAATATGACGCTGTCGAAAAGGTGCTGGGTCCAACAGTGTTTAGTGTCTGGGTAGGGCTGGTAAGACAAGCATCCACTTCAATTTGTAATCGTACTCGTACTGAATTTCTTTTTGAAGAAAACAGCCACATGAGAGCTCACACCACATATGGCTGTTGTACTGGCAATATCTACCTTGGAGTCATGGAATTCACCAGGTGGAAAGGTGGATGCAGTACGCTGGATCGTCTTATCTGAAAGTGGAGATACTAATAAAACTGTAAATGAAAAGAGAACAAAGGAAAAATACAGCGGAAGAAACAGATTAAGGACTAAGGCATCACCGCTCCGCGATATAGACTATTCCATTCTGTCAATTGAAACCTAGACTCCCTCTGGCAACATCCAGATGAGGCCTAGATGCAACGCGTACTCCGTCACTGGGTACCTATGCTTACGGACCAAAGCTTATCAAATTGAACTCCTCCATCTACTCGATGGCTAAGTGGTTGAAGAGCTATATCAATCCTAGTCGCCGCTATATGGCCACCGGAAGCGACCCAAGCTGGGGGTGAGACCTCGCACCTATTATGGTGGGCCCGTCTAGAGCACAGAAATTAATATATGCCTCACTCTGATGCTAAGGCACTTCGTGGCAATATTCGCGTAAAGTTTTAAGAACCTACAAAGAGCTGAATTTCCCTGTGCCATAATCCTCAGCAATGGTAGGATTTTGGGCGAAAATAAATGAGGGTGGATGCCTTGTTAGAGTCTTGAAATATCCATCCCAGGTCTGTGTGTCGAAAGGCTACTAGCTCTCTCCCATCTAACCATCTTGTCCGCGGACTAGAAATATTCTGAAGCAGATTGTGTGTATGCACTTCAACCGGGTATCTCAGCTCGGAAGATCCCGAGGATGTGATGTGATGCGCATGGTTGTTGTAAGTAGGACGTCGTGCCCTATCAGTACCACTACCGACTAGAGTTAAGTATGGTCCATGACTATATTGAGGTATTTCTTTCCACAAATTAAGCCAGCATTGAGGTATCCAAGAACATGCCTTTTTTTCTTTTTCCGATCATACCTTGATGTACTGTGTGTGCGTAGAAGGAGCAAACAATACTTCCCTGAGAAGCTGAGTTTACATGATTCACGATTTACAAGACACTGCACAAACCAGCACAGAGATGTATAAAAGACATCCACTGTGGCGCCATCACGTGCGGTGTCCAGAGTGATATCTTGTTTTCAGCCAACAGATGTGAGTAGCCCAGGCACTGGATGAAGAGAATTGGTTCGCCTCTATGGGAATGTACTTCTACCCCTCCATTCTTTATCTCTTCTCTCTTAGATCGAAACTTCTCTTGTACTTGAGCATCACATCATCCCCACCAAGACATATACTCTCATGGTCCGTGATATACAAGAAGTGGCATAATCATGGACAATGCAACGCTTGTTACTCTCCCAGTGGAGTTGATAGAGAACTTAGTGTCTTTCTTTCCTTAAATTACATGACAGGTGCGATCTTCGACTAACTTCACGAACTATAGCCAACAAAACATCCCTAATCTCATTTAGGCACAATTTCTACCGAAAGAAGATACAGTTAACGGAGGAACATCTCCAGGTCTTTGTTGCCGTGACACAAAAGGAATGGCTGGGATGTCACCTCCGGCACTTGACAGTGATGGACATGCCAGTGGGCCATGGCCAGACTATAGCTGAGCAACGAGCTGTGACCCTTCTACAATGGGCTTTGATGCACCTGCGCGTCAACACTGGACATGGCCTTCTGGAATCACTGACTCTCACGATCGAAACAGAAACACACCCCCGAGGTCCTTGGAAAAGCGTATGGGAGGCTGCAGCGAAGCTCTTTCGGGTCACCACGGTAGCACTTGGCAGAAGCAAACTACACGTGAAAGAAATCGACATATTTAGCAGTATAGACCACTGCAGGTTGGCATGTGGTGAGATCGCAAAAGTGTTGAACCTGTTTGAATCATTGAAAAACACCAAGGCTATGTCACTAAGCCTATCGCATCAGCAATCGAAGATACAGGAGGACGTCCAAATGCCCCCCCCTGCGATTGGTCGAGGCAACACCCAGGCTATAACCTGCTTATTGAACATGTGCCCTAAGCTCGAATCTCTCCACCTGCACTGGTACAACCTGGGAATTTTTAATCTGACCCAGCCACAAAAGGACGGGCAGCATTTTTTCGATCGAATCGCGGACTCATGTCCTATTGGACGCTTGAAGTATTGCACACTGCAAGGAATCCGTACTTCCGAGCAGAAGCTGCACTATTCCCTCCGTCGCCCACGCCTCCGCAGCTTGACTATGGAACAGATACGTCTCGACTCCGGTACCTTTCGACCAATATTCGAATATCTATCATTAAACATTAGAAAGCTGCAGTATCTCCGTTTCGATGACTTCTGGGAAGATAAATTGCTCTACTTCGATGGCCCAGGGCAACCAAACTTCCCTAGTATTAGCGGTCCCAACCTACCTAACTCCATAACGAGAACCGGACGCGAAACACGCAGGCTTATCCGGTATTGCTTCAGCATGGGCGGATCGCTACCAGGTGCTGATGGTAAACGATGGATGGAGAAATACTGGCGTCTTTACGGACCTCCACGAGGGCCTTAGGCGTGAAAGCGACTATGACTGTGTTGCAACTTAATTTGCTTTCAGGGGTTCATTGGTATCGGGATAGCCTCAATTTGTATTTTTTGGAGGCGTCAATATTATCCGGAATGTTCGATTCGTCGTACAGACACAGATAGCTAGACCTTTTAGTGTCTTTTAGCAGTTCCCTAAGTTTGTACAAGATCAGTGATCCTTGTCTACTTGATAACGGGCTATACAGACATAACAGCCATAAGTCTGCCTTATCAAAGTGGAAAAACTGCAGGCTATTATCAGACGACGACAAGGACTAATCTTCAAAATATCAGGAGACATGAGTGACATTGTCTCATCATAAAATGGTCATTCGCGTTCTAACGGAAAGAACGAGCATGGCCATTTCCCTCGCAAGGCTTCACTTTCGAGTCACTGCTCTCCGCCTATTCATCCGCCTCATCTTTGCTTTGCCCCCGAAACCCTTGGAAGTCTTGACACTTCGCCTAGGTTATAACATATCACTACATTTATAGGTACGAATATCAACAGGCAACACCGACACCTTTCATTATAACTTTCGGTATTCTTAAATATTTCAACCGACACAACCTCCTCAAAATCCTCGTTTCTGTGAACATTCTCTTCTCGCGCAATGACAGAATTACCAGCCTCTCCACTCCTTGATCTACCAACAAATTTGCGACGGTTAATCATCCACAAGCTGGACTATCCCTCCTGATTATCACTGTCGCAGACAAACAAATACTTTCGATCCTTAATACCCACACAACATCCCTCCACACTACTGAGAAGACGGTATCTTTGTGACAAGGAAACATGGCCCGGGTAAGTCTCCGTCGGTGCAATGGAATGTACATTATCCATCGCCATAATGCTAACGTCTGTAGATACGAGAAGTACTTCGCCTGTGGCCGCTGCCTCCAACTTCTCCACTACTCCCATTTCACTAGTGGTCAAGTGCGTGGGAGACGGGCCAAATTATGCTCCGAAAAGTACTTGCGTGTTTGTCTTGGCTGCCTCCATTGCCAAGCGCATGAATGCTTTATGAGGTCTAGGAACCACAACGGTAATCAACCTGGACCAAATAGCCCTGGGCCAAACGTTGGCCTAAGGGCTGCTCAGGCGACCGTTCCGCCATATTGGCCTCCTTCCAATCCCGTGCAGCCTCCTGCGTATTCCGCGTTACCTTCCGTATATCCCGCGCAGCCCTCAACGTATCTTGCACAGCCTTCAGTATATCCCGTGCAGCCTTTTACTTATTCCGCGGTGCCTCCTGTGTCAGTTCTTAACTACTATAATGGTCATGGAGGCAGCTATTCACCTGGGGGGCCATACTACATATACCGTTGGCTGGCCACTCTAGGATAATATAGGCTATGTCCATCAAATGAAGATTTACATCGGATGGGGGTGATGGGAGCTCTCATATATGAATGATGATGGTATGTACATGACTCGAAGAGTGTTTGTTGAAGGCTATCTTTGCTCTTTCTGTGTTCCCTTTGCCTGCGCATAGAGTGTGCAATGTAAATTCGCTAACGTCAGTTTGATAGACATGTTGCTAATACTATTTTCATGGCTACTCCCCACTTCATGTAGTTGGTCATATTGCTGTGCTCGCTGGACTTGCTGCTGTGTATATCTCAATACAGGTTCTTACGCGATAATGGGGAATGTCAACCGCGGGATACAAACGGCGCCTGGGGTCGATTGCCCGATGAAAATGGCATCAATTAAAGGCTGTGGGAAAAGGCCACTTGGAATTTCTTTCTCACATGTTTCTCCCTTTGTCGCTCTCTTTGTTCTTGTCGTTTTTTCTTGATCGTATCTGCCTTAGATGCATCTCACCATTGTCTTATAACGGTGTTAAATAACGGGCAATTGGGATAGCTATGTTATACTTAAACGTAGGACGAGTTAGGAGCATGGCTTTCAGGCCCTTGTACTTGCCTCAGTGTTGAAGCTCGGAGAGGAACTGGGTTCTGTGAGTAGATATGTAGCTTGTTCGCCTTATATGTACTATTGATTCCTCATACAGATAGTATCTTGCTTGATTTAACTGTTTGTGAGGTGCACTCTTGCTCGGCCTAGACAGTGTGTTGCTCCACATTGTGAGTACCCTGTTTGTTAGTGTAATTCCGCGTAGTAATAACTAGCTTGAGGCGGTACATCTATAAGCTAAAGTAAAAGGTATATTGAACCAACATTAACTGAAGAATAAAGAGTTGAATTGGTGGTTCTACGCTCAAATGTTGGAATAGACATAATGTGTCCCGGCTGTCGAATGTCGCGCCCTACGCCCAGGGCATAACCCACGTACTCTGTTCTTCTAGATGAGCATCTGTGTTTTCCAATCAGTGTCAGCCACCAAAGCTGTACCACGTTCGAGATCCCTAGAACTACGTCAGCATTCAGTGCTCGGGATTTGGCGGGGTTGAACCTTACAACCTTAAACTGCGCATAAATTCATTCTCTCGGCACGACTGGGAGAGAGATTGGTAACGCATGACCAATTCAAACCTATATACTTGAAAATTCGTAGATTCCTCGCGACAGGACCGCCTATTAGTCGCCAAGATTCTGATATCCAATACCTACGCCCAATATGTCACAACTAGAAAGTGGTGAACATGTACTACTGACGGGGGCAAACGGATTCGTGGCCTCCCACATCCTGGCTATCTTACTTGAGGTATATTTTCCTCCTCGCAAATGTACGGAATAGAGAAGGTAATCGAGATAGCGTGGATACGCTGTGACCGCCACCGTGCGCTCGCAGCAAAAGGCGGACGATATCATCAAAACCCACTCCTCCTGGAAGGGCAGGATCAACTTCGTGATTGTGTCGGATTTCACCTCTCAGGGACCATTTAATGCCATTTTCGAGAATTTAAAAGTGCCCTTCACATATATTATTCACACAGCTTCTCCCTTGAACTTCAATGTCAAGGATATTCAGAAGGAGATGATTGAGCCTGCTGTGATGGGGTAAGAGATTGCTTTTCTACCTCCTCGTAATGGAGACAGAATTCTTAATTGTTTCTACAGGACGACACAAATTCTTGAAAGTGCCCATCGCCACGGAGGAACATCACTTAAACGATTCGTCCTGCTAGGGAGTGCAGTTTCCGTCCTGAACTCCTTTGAGGATACGAGTCGCGAAGGACGCCCTTACACCGAAGAGGACTGGAACCCAGTATGCCAAATATGTTTTCTCTCAACTTCAGATCAAACACTTATATAATCTAGGTCACCGCGACACAAGCCATCGAGCGCCAGGACACCGTTCTAGGCTACAACGTCTCCAAAACCGAAGCCGAAGACGCAGCTTGGAAGTTCATGAAGACCAACAATCCCGTATTCGATCTAGCTGTGATCAACCCAGATATTATTACCGGTCCCATGATCCATCCCATTTCCGGCCCAGGTTCAATCAACGAGACTAATCATTTCGCGATCGCGAGTTTTATCGATGGAACAAACCCGAAAGTCGAGGATGTGCGGTTTCCATTCTATCACTTTGTGCGTTCTACTCGACCTATTCAGACTGATTTTGAGTATAAAAACTAACAAGTGTCAGGTTGATGTTCGCGACGTCGCCAGAAGCCACGTTGATGCTTTGACCAATCCTGCTGCTGGCGGTAAGCGGATCCTGCTCATCTCGGGTTTAATTACACCGCAGTTAGTTGTGAATATCATTCGAAAGCATTTCCCGGCACTGAGGGATAAGGTCCCGGAGGGTAAGCCAGACCAGGTTCTACCCGACGGTGTGCATCCTACGGGATGGGATATGCGGGTTAGCTTGGACGTTTTGTCAAAGGGGACGAATGAGGGTCAGTGGAAGTATATTGACTTGGAGAAGAGTGCTACGGATGCGGTACAGTCTATGATTGACCACAATGTTGTATAAGTTTGGATGTGTTTTGATGGTACTTGTTTAGGACTAGGTATTCCTAGCGGCGCTGGTCTTGGTATCCAAATTGTAACTCGAGCCGTGTTTTGTAAAATCCAATTTTCTTGTTTTAGTAGGAATCTCTCCTGCTCATCTGTCAGGATGTACATGGTTTTCTTGCAAAAGTCTTAATGACTGTTGCTATCAAGCTCCTAGCAGTGAATATGAGTTGTCCATGATATTAGCCAAATAAAACTCGGGGTCAGCCCATCAATATGATCAATATTGATATCAATATCCGCACAGCTTAATGGCTAGTCTCCACTCCAAGGGCCACCTTCTAAACATAGGCTCTAACGGTTAGAGAACCATAAAAGATATACAAGAGCGTCAGTTTGGTATCTTTTGCTTTTCGCTTGATTTCACTCCTTTGTCAGATTGACGCAAAGACCCACAAGGGAATGGCCGAAAGGGTTTAATCTTGAGGCATAGGGCGTGATAACCTTCCATACCTGTGTCTAAACCCCGGTGAGTTAGGCTTAACGGAACCAAATATACCCGTCGAATCGTCGTCCTATACTCTCGACGTCCTGTATTGGTTCTTGGTTTGTTAATTCCGTTCATTTAGGATACTTTAGCTTGCTATCGTCCATGTCATCAACTTACCTCAATCTACCCAGTGGATCGCGGCCAATTTTTGCACAGTAGAGGACAGATTCAGATTTGCACCCGTAGATATCCTATAGTAGACATAGTACTCCCAGAATAAACTATGTATACTCCGATATTTACCAAGCTTTGTTACATGAAGACAAAAGACCTCAACCTCAATCCTTCCCAATCGGGCTAATTCCAGATACAGACTAGCGCCGATCAGCACCTGACGTCACAGGACCAGTTCCAGACCTACTCCGCATCACATCGGAGCCTCCCGAAGTGCCACTTCAAACACCATCAAATCATCAAAATGGACTCAAAAGTAGCAAGACTACCCCTTTTCGGGGGCCCCAGGTAAGTTCGACAATAGTCTCAACCGTTTCCTGTATAACCCACTGACAGAAAAAAGAGCATGGCACTCCTCAGACTGGACCTCCACCGACGATCGCGTCCGTGGCGGATCCTCGCACTCCCACATGAGCTGTTCCCCCGCTTCTCTCTTCGCCCGATTCCACGGAAACCTCGATATCACCACGCTCGGCGGAGCGGGATTTGCCTCGCAGCGGACCAAAGGCGAAGATAGGAGCTGGGATCTTTCTGGCTACGACGGGTTGGAATTGCATATTGCTCGTGGGGATGATAAGTTGTATACCATTACGCTCAAGGATGAGACTGCGCCTAAGCGGTCGGATGGAAGACAGGAGAGCACCCTAAGCTGGGAGTATGATTTCCATGCGGATGGTGAGAAGAGGATTTTTATCAAGTGGGCAGATTTTAAGCCTACGTATCGGGGGAAGGAGCAAGTGGATGCGAGGCCGTTGGATTTGACTGGGGTGAAGCAGATCAGTTTCATGATGCGCAGGTAAGTGTCTTTTAGTTAGCTGAAATGGGGTGTGTGGTATTGACGGTGTATAGTTTCTTCGGAATACAGGAAGGAGACTTCAGTTTGGATATTGTCTCGGTCGCAGCGGTTCGATATAAGTATTATCGCGATGACCCGGAGGAGGAGGAGGAAGAATATGTTTTGGTGGATGAAAAATTGGGACCTGTGGCGGAGACTCCGAAATCGCGAGGCTGGCTTGGTTGGATTGGAGAGTGCTGTGGCTTGATTTAAGGCATTGTAGCTGCAGTCATCAATGGATTACGCAGAGACGTGTTTCTTATGTGAAAACTGCGCTGTCAACACCAATTCAGGAGCGATGATTCCCTCGGTTCTCCCATAGCGATTTGCCATGCTGTAGTTGGACACGATGATAGCTCTCTGCTGGACGGATCTAGTATATATTTCGTGTTTATAGCCTTGCAACGTATTGATGCTACTGTACTTCAATGTGAGATGGGAAGAACTGCCAGTGTTGTGCCATGTCATCTGTAACGCATCGCCCAATGTAAGGGATACTTAGGCACACCCAAAATGACCATCGCAGGTAACACCAGGAGATGTACCATCTCAAGACGCAGAACGCCATATCCATCCATATTTAGCTACTTCGCTGGGCACCATGAAGAGGGTTACATCAACTCAGCCCCTTGGGCCATCTTTCTTTGTTTGACCGTCCACATTGGAGCAAATGTAGACCAAGGTATGTTGGACTACATATGTGCAAGGGACAAGGTCATGTGGGATATAAGCTGGTCCCTATTCGTCGACTAAGGGCCAGATTCATCGAGTCCACGTACAGGAGTCGCACAAATCACCGCGCTATCTATGGTAATCTCACTTATTGAATTGCTGATAGGTGACATCCAGATAACTGCAGCATGTGGAACACCTCGGTGAGGCCAAGCATAGACATGATTGACAAATTCAGTCTTGGCAATCTCAAGTATAAATAACCGGGGTAATGGTGTTGCATCCTTGGGTACTAAAGCATATGTGGGAAAAGATGTCGCCATTGACAACAACACGCGACTGGGTGATTTGCTCTCAACCTTAGTCTTGCTATTTATATAACCCAGCCAAACTCGGAACCCTCAGAGCTGGGAGGAGTCTGACCGAGACACACTCGACAATGGCCGTCCTTATAATCATCTTCGACGTCGACAACTCGAGGAAGGTCGCGAAGCCTTCCACTCGGGGGCACACAGCGAGCCTCGTCGGGACGCATAAAAGAGGCACTGCACCGCTGAACGCTGTAGACGTACATATGGCCACAGCCATTTCGGCCTCTATAACGTTCACAAAGCAAGTCGCACATCACTAAGACTATTAGTGTTTGAAATCACGGATTTCCAGATGTCGCACCTTTTGTTCTAGTTTTTGCTATCTATAAAAGAGGTAAATGATCTTGCTTGAGAAGTTTGATATCAGGTCGCAACCACAGCAAGGATATCAAACCAGGCTGTCCGAACAGCAAGCTTGGAAAGGTGATCCTATGTGATGGGGAAAGCTTGGTCTAGAGTTGAAGAAGACGGGAGCGCAAGACAGATTGTAAACAACGTGAGAATGAAATGTTGGTTCAGCAGGAGGTCCAAAGACAGGAGAGATAGACAGTTGCCCATGTAGTCGCTGGGCATCGAGAGACGGTGGACAATCGGGCATGCTTTCCGTGCAAGGCAAACAAGGCTGTCTACTTAAAAGGGGAAGGGATACATTTTTACGTTCTTGCCAGTCGAGCTCACTCGGCTAGATTGGTGGTTTCATACATTGAATACAAAGTCAGGTCATGTTCATTCACTAGACCCTGGCGTCCTATCTCTGTGAATACCCCCTTTTATCTCCTCAAGCATGTCAGAGGAGGTATGAAGTGAATTTATTTATTATTGTCAATAGACCCCACTCAAGTAACTGGAGCGACGCAAGAACAATTTAAAATTGTCCGACGGATTCGAAGACATAGGGCGTTGAAAACTGTTCAGCAGTGGACTAGCCACATATCAAAATCAAGTTGATTGGCGTGTTTCAAGATAAGGCGTGGTCAAGGTCGTGGAAAACATTATCGTTGTGTGAGGATAGGAGGTGTGAAGTTCAGAAAGTAATGCCCATCTCTTGTATAATCCTTTATCATTGTATGGCTTCGGATCTAAAGTATGTGAATTCCAACTTGATGTTAGCCGATAACCTGCTGTGAAAGGAGTGGTTCAACAGGTGTGCCTGAGATCTGGTGTGTTGAGCGAACAGTGTAAATAACTGCCTGAAAGCAGCACCCTAGGGTGCGGAGTGAAAAATTAACAGATAAGAAGGTCATACTACTTTATACCCTGGCTCGAAGCGGGTTAAGTGGAAGTCCTTCCGTAGAATGTTCACTCATTATACTGATTGTACTACCTATGGTTGTAACTTGCTGGAAGTTGGGAGATGTTAGGGGCAATATGTAGTACGCAAATATTCTTAGTCAAACATGAACAATGAGTGCATTATATACTCCTACTTCTCAATTCTCTTACTAATGGAAACTTGCAGGTACTTTGAATATGGTCGGTCGAAATGAGGGAAATGTCCTCCAATTTCACGCTCAACGTCAGTCCTTTAGTCAAGATATATTCGATCGCAAAGTGTGAACATATATCTGGACAGGATGTGAAGGCTATTATTTGCACACACTTTCAATTATGGTATCCCCAAAATAGACAATATTCTCCTCATTAGCCATGCACTATTCCAGCCAAACCCAGTACATCTCTGAACCGGCGTCTTTGTGATGGACAATCAATTTCCCTTTTCGGCCCACCAACCCTATCCACCGTATGACATCATCCCCAATATCTTCAGCCCTGAAAACATCATCGCCCATCATAATCATAACCCCGACTAAATATACCCCGATATCTTGTCAGAGAGGTTCCACATTACGCAACTCAATCAAGCCTCCGACGCAGCCCTGTAGACCTCATCCAATGCCTATCTCAAGTGGCGACTATCACTTCCTAAATCAACCTGCGCCCAGATCTCGACTGAGAGAAGGATATAAGAATAGAAACTAGCAACATCACTGATCTACCACGGATGACATCATTAATATCAATCATGTCGCTTGTATCCGACGTTTGTTTACTTATAAATATGGGGGGTTGAGATGCTTTGATTTGGATCTTTCATAGCATTCATTCTGTTGCACTTTGACATCCTATACGAAGATAAACTATCTCTTGTAACAAAATATCCAAACCAACAACACACATCAAAATGGACAAGCTTGCCTCAAAGCTCGGCGGTGGTCACAAGCACGGTGGTGCTGGCGGTGCCCAGAATGAGGACTATGTTGACAAGGGTCAGTATACTTTTCCATCTTTCAAAATGTAGAGTACATATATTGACGAGAAACAGGCCTCGACTCACTCGAAACCAAGTACGGCCATGGCAAGGTCGACCCCCATAACTCGAAGGTGCGACAGACGAATGAACGTATTACTGATTCCGCGAGGAACAAGTTCGAGAGTGCTACTGGGTATGTGCTGCTATTCTTCCAATGCCTCTTGATATGAGACGCACAACTGACGATGCATCATGTAGAAAACATGTGCCCTCCAAGATCTCCAACTAGAGGGAATTCGTTATGACAGTCATGATTGAGATAGCGAAATGTATTATATTACTGGCTATGCATGGATAATGAATACAACAGATTGTGTATGATGAAATTCACCTATAATCGTTTAAAGGAGGAGAGAAGTGATTCAAATCCCGACGAAGATGTGTAAGGCGACATAAGTCTGGTGTTCATCCGACATAACTGTAGCATGTTTTGCACGTCGGCTGGAACCGGGATGTTCCCCTTCTGACATGCACTGACGAGCTGCTCGTAGTAATTCTGTGCCTGTTGATACTCTCTCTTGGCCATGTACATATTGGCTATCATGCCCAAGATCGCCTGGGGATCGGGACTACTCATGATATCCCTGCTTTTGGCCCAGTCCAGATATCGTCGGAACCAAGGCATAGCCAGCTCGAGGTTTTGCTGGGAGACTAAGTAACTATATGGGTTGCTCTGTTTGGCGTACATTAAACCCATGTAAACCACGATTTGAATGGTTTCGGGGTTATCTGAACCGAGGTTTTCTTCGGCGGTAGCGAGCGCTCGTCGTAGCGTTTCCGATGGCTCTGTAAGTCCGCCCGAAGCAAAGATCTGGCATGCACCAAGCAGCCGGAGACTTCGAATGGAAAGTGGGTGACGAGGGCCCAGTAAGTTGTTCATCTCCCGGGATGCCTCTTGGACCACCTTGACTATGTCTTCCGTACCCGTGTGAAACCGGGCTATAGCCATCGCCTCATTGCTGCTTGAGAGTTTGGCTACTATCAACTCGATAGTGTCAAGTACCGAGGCGTATGTCTTGATATGATTCTCACCCAGCAATCGCTTGAGGGATTCAGTACGCTTTTCGGCGGTGGCAATGCCCTCCTCTCGTCGCTCGACGGAGCTATATGCGTTCGCCAGTCGACGGCGTGTTTCCAGCGTGTCGAGGTCGTCTTCTCCGATCGTCATCTGCTGCCGGGCGAGGACATTGGCACACACGGACTCTCCTTCCTGTTGTTTGCCCTGGGAGACAAGGATCTCTCCCATCAAGCTTTCGGCTCTCATCGTAAGTGGATGACGCTTGTCGAGTACGCGCTGACTGTTATTGGACACCCATTGGCACCATTCGGCCGCTTTACCAATATATCCCGACTCGAGGTCGATTTCCGCCAGATTATAGCCGACCTGCAATGTGCTATGGTGGTCTGCACCCAGGGTGCGCAGATGCTCCTGGAAGATGGTATACTCCACCCTCCGTGCGTCATCCCACTTCCAGTTATTCTTGTACTCCGCCGCTTCGATCGACCGTGGATCATTGTCGAAAGGATTGTATAGGGTCCCGATGACCCTCTGCGTCGCCGCCTGCGAAGTTATGCTCGGAGGAGGATACGGAGCGCTGCTGTTGGTATGTCGCGGCGGCAATGGCGGTCCCGCGCGTGGAGATGGTGACGGCTGGGTAATATAACCCTGTTCCGTGACAAGTAGCTGGTCGGCTATCTGTTTAATATTGCCCTTGATGAGTTTGTACATGGCCCCTCGGCTGCCAACCTTGCACATCTGAGAGTGATCTGCATCTAGCTTGAGACGTGTCTCGCGGTTTCCAGGGAGCCCAAGGATGGCAGACTCTTCGTCTACCACCAACTGCGGCTGTTAGCTCCGTACGTCCTAGTATACTGATCTTCACGTGAAGGAAATATGGTTTAAGTACTCACATGGCTAATAGACGCGGGGCCGGTTCCTCCCAGTAGCACCTCTTTTCCTTCGATGAAACTGATCACTCGATAGTCTTCCAGCTGGTGACAGAATCGGCTACTCATCTGTCTTGTGAATAAGGAGTTGTGTTCCAGGCAATCGAGGAGGTCGTTACTGGCATGGCCCTTGGACACGAACTTGGCGACCTTGGCTGCAATCTTTCCCAACTCAACCCCCTTGGTACCGTGGTGTGGAGTACCGAAGAACACAAGACCGTAAGTGCCCGTGCGAATAGAAGTATACTTGGGATCCTCTTGCGCATTCAATAAAGCCTATTGATGAAATGTTAGCGCCGAATCCGCCATCGACTGACTATTCAATTTATTTATTCCGGATCATGCCGTGATCCATCTGACCAACGTACTTGTTTTATCACTAGTCCACCTAAACTATGTCCGATAAAGATGATCTTCGGGGGCCGCGCATTCTGTGAGAGTCAGCCTTGTCTCAAAGTGGAGTAAAGGCAAAATACGTACCACCTGCGGACTCCGCTCAAGGTCGAGCAAGTTCAGCAACGTATTCGCATGATCTTTCACACTCGCATTTGACATGACCTGGGGATTTGTGACGTAGGAATTATAGCCATAGACGAAAACTCGTGCCTGTGGGATATCTTGAGGGAGATAATCCCGCGGCCAGAACGTTCCATTCTGATGTGTCCATGTTTCAAAGGCGTGGTCGACTCGACCGCGAGGATTGAGGCCATGTACGAAAACAAAACTACATTGTCATTATGTATTCAAGTCATCAGTAAGACTTGACAGGGACTTACTCGATTTTAGGTTGCTCCGCAGGAGTGTAGACTTCTTCTAGGAATGGAAACTCGTAGTCTGTTGTATCCTTCTCTATTTAGCAACAACTATATACAACAGTACTTTGCATTTACCTACCATGGTTGCCGCTCAATAGATCGCGATTGAAGAAATGAAGAGACGGGGTCAATCGGGCGGGAACCCCGGATTCTATAGGTACTCCCAAGACTTCAGCCGCAAGACGGCTCGAGCTTATCGTCCAACAAAAAGTCATGTGGGTTACAACCTGACCAAAGACGTGAGGCAGGATTGTTTCGGCTATTAGTGCCTGGTTGGGCGTTCACACGAGGTGCCGGGATGATTCTGAAAGGAAGATGGCGTCGGTATCTACAGCGGATTGGCCCTTCGTAACCGATACTGCATACTAGCCGGAATTCAATCCTCAAATGCCCGATATGATTGGTGAGCCCCTGGCATAGTCCGTATCCCATGTGATGAGCTGCAGAATTGGCGTCGATTCTGTCGACTATGAGTAAAACAAGAAGTTGCTCTCGAAGGCATGATTGCTTACAATTGAACTAATAAGCCAAAATGAGAGTCTCAGCCAGAGTAAGGTTCTGGGGCGCTTGGCCTATGCTTCATCATTCATCGCATCATCCTGACTATCTTCGAGCTTTTCTTTCAAGTTTTGCAGGCACGGCGCATGGAATAAAATCCCATGCCAGGCCCCGTGCACGGTACGGGTGGCAACTACCAGCCACAATAATATCATCGCACTGCTTAGTATCTGTCTCCTGTCAGCTTTCTTTCTTTCCACGGACTCTCACAATTATCTGCGGCAACTTACCGTTCCGCAAACCTTAAAAAACATTAAATTCATTTCCTTCCCCAAAAGGATAGTATTGGCCGCATATACTCCGAGCGGAAACGTGAATCCCCACCAACCCATGTTGAAAGGAAACGGTGATCGGTAGTAGATGGTAGCGAGCGCGAAAACGAGCCAAATCAGCCCGAAAGACCACATCAACAGAGACAGCAAGAGACCGAGGACGTATGCGATGTGCCCGACAATTGGGTCGATTGCGCTGGATTCGCCGAGGAGCTGTCGCGCCACCTTGCCCAGGTATAGGATACTACCTCGGCGTCAGACTCATTCTCTCAAGGTCGTATTGTGGCTTGCACTAACCTGAACCCTCCAAAGCCAAGTGGCCCTAGTGGCAGAAAGCAACTCACGATAGTTTCCCTCGATGGAAGCTTGTGGACCGCCAAACGCTGGTAATAGATTACCAGGATCATCATGGCCATTGGCGTAGACATGCCCCACAGCACATAGGATACGATCATCGTTCCCATGGCGTGCTGCGCGTTAGGCAAAATATCCGCGATCTCGGCTCCAACCCCGGACGCGACGATTGTGGCAGCGATCGGCAACAACTGCAGTGCGGTAATGCGCTCTAATGATGTGACATAATGTTGCGATATACTGCATATTATTAGCAGGCAATCTTTAGAATATTGAACAGACTTACAGAATAAACGAGAGCGATGCCGTGACCGCTGCCGCTGCGACCGCATCGATAATCCACAATCCCCAGGCCATTGTCTTCGCCCAGTCTCCCCACTGTGGTACGCAAATAAACACCCACAACTCGATCAAGGTGGCAAAGCCCATGGGACAAGTTGCCAGAAATAATGAGTTAACTGGGTCTTGTATCATGACCTTCCAGATTTCGGGGTAGAGAGTATAGCGGAGAATTGACATGCCGAGCACAATGAGGAATAACAAGGCATTCAGAACAAAAAAGGCTATGGCTATGTAATGTAGCGCGGCATGCTCGAAAGGGATAAGATGGAACAATATTCCGGCCATGCCTGTCCCCATTGTTGTGGAAAACCATCTATTGCATCGTTAGTCACTGTTCCTTTGCTGCTGCAGTGACGAAGATTCAACACACGATGGACTGAAGTTGCTGACGATTCTCCGCCAACCTGCTGTGTACTTTAAGAGGCTTTTGCGTTGAGGTCCTGCATGAGGACGTGAGTCGCTGTCTTTCATCTTGAACAACCGATTTCCGCGAGATTATTTGATTTCGGGTGAGCAAGTATTATCCAACTGATAGTTGTTGAAGACAATTCTATGACTTTTCGTAGTTTCGTAGTTGTGTTGGAGTAAAGTTGATACTAAATACCTAATTCCATGGTTTCTGATTAAGTTCCCTCGGCCGAGAAATTCTCGTGACGGTCTTGTACCCGAAGACCGGCGAAGGCCGACACCCAGCATTCACTCCGCCTCACTTGATGAAGGTCTGTAAAGCTCTTAATATGAGACTTTTCTACTAGATATAATAACGGTTTACTTGCCTGACTAGTCAATTGCAAGGTGGCGAGTTGGGTAGGTGCTGGAAAATGCATGGTTCATACACCTAATCAGAATCATGCCCCATTGCCATGACGAGTCTCCTAAAACATCGTGTTAGAACAGATGAATACTACACAATTAATTTGAGATTAAAGCATAACCTCTGGATGTTGGACTCTGACATGAATAAAGCCGGATATCAATTTTACTAGTCCATGTTCATAACATGTGAATATATATTAATCGTGCCTGTTCGAGTGTTTGCATAGCTTTTACGACGATATCATCTACATCGTTTTATACAGTCACAGGCTAGACCATTTTGCAGATCGGGGACACTGGATAAGTTGTTGTACGAAATATTTGGCCAAGTTGGATATAAAATTGACTTCTATGTTGAGGTGTCGAACTGCCATAAGGCCCGGGGTTGAGAGAGAAAAGGGGGTTGAACCCCTTTAAAATGGAAAGTGCCAAGCCTAAGGTTGCCGAGGCATCTCAAATCCGTATTCATTCTCTTCCATGGGACATGTAGCAATACATGGCTCTGTCAGTTCTATAGTAAAATGGCATATATTCCTTCACACCTATCCCCTCGTGTCCTCTATATTAGTACTGCGCAGAATCTTAGCAGACATTGGTACATATAATAGAAAGATTATATCACTTACCAGACCAGTGAGATTGGCGCTTATATCTCACAAGTGGGGAAAATAATGAACAAGAAATGTGAATAAGCTATCAATAGGCAATGAGATGGTAAGATGACTTTAGATAAACTCCAGTACTATACGGCGTTTGGTTTCCTCTGGACCGCCTTCAACTCTGTAATTATGGGTCAACCTGCATAAAGACTACTTAGCTACCATTTCTCCAAACCTTCCTCTAAGACATACTGTCAACAGATTATCCTGAATAATTTCCTCTTTCCTCATCTCAAGCTCGACTACATCCCAGTTTGCTGCTACATATCTGCCAGAGAGGAAGGCCTTGTCTCCAGTTGAAAGCCACACTGCCGTACCACCTGATAATCCAGCAGTATCTCTCATGAAAGGCTCTAACCACAAGACACTGGAGCCCATATCTGTGAGGACCATACCTGGGTGGAGGCTAACAGACGTAATCGTGGGGTACTCATTTTTGAGAAAGGCAGTGAACTGAGTAATAGCTAGTTTCGTAAGGCAGTAAGCACTCATCCCTTGGGCAACAATATGACCTGCGGCTGAAGTCACATTGATAATAGTTGTTGGGTTTGCGGGATTTGGCCCCGTCAGTTGCAAAAATGCCTTGGTGACATTATATGTTCCTCGGACGTTAACCTCCTTGGAGAGCATTTTTAGCTAGTATTCATCATGGTTCTGACACTCCATGGTGCCACTACTCTTTGGAGGAATATATTCACAAGCGAAGCGACTTACATGGGTCTCCCACCATTGGCTGGAATTCTGATCCGTAATTGTTCCCTGCGCAGGAAGTACACCTGCATTGTTTACAAGGACATGGGGAACGCCAAATAGATCTTTAATTTTCTCAAAGGCGCCCTTGACCTTTGCCTCGTCACAAATATCCAGGGCGATTGACAACACGTATGTCGAGGGATTAATATCTTTTATGAGCTTCTCAGTCTGAGCCAAATTGATAGAGGATCGTGCCAAGAGGACGATAGCATCTGCGTTGGCACGAGCGAATGATGCTGCAAAGGACTAAAAATGGTCTTAACAAAAATGAAAATCCACCTCCTCCTTATAGGCTCCAGAAGCAGGACATACCGATCGTCCAAGGCCACGGCTACCGCCAGTGATAACGATCACCTTTCCAGCCTGGGAGAGCTCGGGGCGGGTGGGGTCAATTGCTGGATAAACGTCTCGATAGGTCTTCCTAGTGAAGGCATCGAGTTTCACAAAGCTGTTAGGGTCAACTTCATTGGTAGTAGTATTCATAGCTTTCTGTCTATTATGATAGAGGCTGGTATGAGAAATGCAAATAGGACATCGCATAACTCGCAAGAGCTCAGGAGCGAGTCTCCAGATATTTATATTATTCCATTTTTTGTTATTTCTCCTTCTCCTTGAGAATCATAGATGTATTCACACGACAACACTTCAGCGTAAAAGTCGTGTCGTCAGTCAGGAAATCTATCGCCGACCTAGATCCTGGCATATTTCGTCCAAAGGTTTTCTATACTGTATATTAAGGTTTCGAAATCAATGCTTGCACAGAATAAAGTTGAGAGACAGAGTCGAGAGCGGTCCACTTGGCAAACTCCACCAAAGATTGCCCTATAGCAATTCGAGCTCTTTCCTCCATCGTCAATAGCGGGTATACATCCGATATACGATGCTTTCACTGTCATATGACATGGCTGCCTCCCACCCGCCGTCTGGTTGATGTCTGGCGTTTCCTCAGCACTTGTTTACAAATATTGTCCTTCACAGTGAATGCCTTGTTTCTAGTGTTTTGTTGAAATATGTAGGATGTTATCTTATCTTATCATTAAGCAATACCATGGCGGCTCTATCACTTTGATCTACCCGTAGCCCAACATAACCTTGGTACCTCTTACGTGAGGCAGAATATAGAGGTATTTCCATTATACCGATAATTATTCCGAGGTAAATGCAATATTTCAAGAGGAGTGACCGCAGCAAAACACGTCTAGATTTAAGAAGGCCGTGTTCGAGAAACGATGCTTAGTACAAGTATAGCCGTAGATGCGACAAAACATCTCCATACCCTTTTAGGAAAATAATATCCATATACTACAACATAGCTATAAAGAAGAAAAGAAAATAAAGACACTACAAACGGAACCCCACCAACCAAATACATTATCGACAACACATTACGCAGCGCAACACATCATGACAACGACTATCACCGTCCATCAGAGGAGACACAATAGCACATCTCCCGCTTCTCAATACACCAGAAGCAAATAACGCTATAACCCACACATGATAATCGTGACGTTCCGTCTGTGTCCCGTGTGGAAAATAAGCTGTGACGCACTAAGTCACAGCGCTGAAGATCTATGTGAATCCGACGATCGCACGGGCTGCTCACTATAAATAGCGCCCTCGGTATTTGACCGTGAGCACGAGTATCTATAAGGGGTCGCTTGACACTAGTTTTGAGATCGAAGAGGTGATGGGTTTCTACCCCTGAAGATCTTTTCGTTGCTGTGCCGTCTATCTTATGAAACCGTATCTCTCGAGGTGTGAGAGGAATACAGAAGTATTGGCCCAGTCGAATAAGATATGTATCACGAGTGTTGAATGTTGAATACGTGCGGATACTGGAATATTTTGCTATAGACTAGCCAAACTTGAGAAGATAGCCGAATGAAGAAGATCAACCGACTAGTTCTCTCTGTTACTGAGATATATTCTCCACAAAAAAGAAATATGTACAAAATGCTTCTTGCCACCTAAACAGATCACTCCCTTAAACAGAAGGCCATCCACTTGAGAAGTCGATCGCGTTCCATCCGAATAACTTCTGGGAGTCAGCATAGCCAATAGTCGTATCGACGTAGTGATAGTAAAGTACAGGGCCAAGGTTCGGGTCAGTGTAGACACCCCTACAAAGGTTAGTGAATATGAACCCAAGTAGAGATAGTTGTCACATACTGTCCACCAGGTCCATAGACATTATCATGGCTCTCAAGAACGACGGTACCACCGCCATCCGTGCATGCAACACCGCTCGCATCAACCTACATCATTAGCCGATCGTCTTCAGAATGGCAAGATTAAAAGAGAAAAGGAGGAACTCACAAAGCTTCCAGTCGGCGTACTCGACCGACAAACCTTAATCTTATACTCTTCCCCTTCAGCGGGCCTACTTGTATCATACCCACAGCATGTTCCCCATGAGTAGAACAGGTAGTAATAATCTCCATATTTATAGAGATAAGCACCCTCGACTGGATGTGTAGTAGCTGGATCGAAAGCAACGTTAACCGGCGTTGATGTCGAAGACGTGGCGTCCCCATTAAGGGTGACTTGGAAAATGTCCTGCCAGAAGGATCCAAAGGTCAAGTAGTTGGCGGAGCCGTCTACCAGCAGGTTGGCGTCGATGGCGTTGTATTGGTCACCCGTTGTGGATGTAACGATCGAGCCCTTGTCTGTCCAGGTACCTTCCTCCATGGTTTCGGAGGTTGCGAGACCGATGGCGGACTCTTGGGTACCGAAGCTTGACACAGCGTAGTAGAGGTAGTAAAGGTCATCCACCTTTTGCACGTCGGGTGCCTGAGAGTTGTTAGCGATATGATGCTTGGTAGAGAGTGCAGGAAGATGCATAGGGTCGTTCATTTCAACATCGTTCGTAGGATGACCCCAACGAAAATACAAAAACTACAAAAAGAAAATCGAAGCATAAAGTTAAAGACAAAGAAGGAATAAGACACAAAATAGAAGGGACAAGAGGATTCAGATTGAGAAGACAATAATGCATGATAGAAAAATTGAATACGCACCCAAGGGTCATATCTCCCCGAATTCTCAATCGAGGATCCATCAGGTAATACAGATCCAAGAGCTGTCCAAGGACCCTCAATGGACGAAGCAGAAGCAAAGGAAATGTTATTCCCTGTTGAGAACCGATAATACGTTCCGTCGCCATTCTGGATCAAAGAAGGGTCATGGATGTTGCAGGCACCAGAGCAAGCCCCCGGGTTAGCGTAACCATGAACCACTGCAGCCCGTAGAAGGGCTAATGCAAGAGAAGATTGGAGATACATGGTTAGCAAAGCTAGAGAGATCAGTGGCTTGAGGACTTGGTTCCCCTGCGAGATGCATGGTGCTATATATACTAGATCCGGTGTCTTGTATTTGTCTCCGTGTGTATGTGCGCGCAGTCTGCATGAAAGACGTGCTTACTCCGCCGGAGATCAACGAATCCATCTATTCGAGGAACGCAATCCTCCGCTGTATGGTCTCCGTGGTGCCTCCAGTAATGTCCGACCCGGTTGTTGGTGCTGAGACGTAGCGATCTATAGTACATGCATTATATGCATGGTACAAGTGACCGGTGGTGACGCGGAGACAGTCCATCGTCTGTATGTTTCATTTGCGCTCCACTGGAAGCCCCGTCTGAGAAAGATAACAGCTGATATGTCCAATATGAATGACATACGAGAGGGAAGACCGCATCTTCTGCGTGATGCAGTAACCCCTCCTCCACACGAAGCCAAAAAATGACCGAGGCACGCGTTTAGACGGTCAGTCAGCCAGTCACCAGCATGAACGCCTCACCCAGCGACGGAGAAATTACATCATTGGGGTATTCTGCGGGCCAAGGTAGTACTTCCACAGTGATTGGTCCGTATTGACACTCGTTCAGGAGTTTTGCCCATTATGGTAATGGAACACACTTCCAGTCACGGGGATTGCTGATCATCTTGGCTTGGGCAATTACCCGAGTGGATTCTTCAGGCAGCACCTCGGGATTGGGATGCATTAGCTCCACACTATTTGGCTCTCGTGCATTAGACTAGTTCCACCAATGGCAGGGATACTTAGACTGGTTTAGGATCCGGGTTAAACATACTACACTACAAACTATTTGGTAAGCCAACTCTCAGACCGCCACCCTCATCTATAACAGGCCAGCCATTACACGGGTCAGCGCCTCGTTCTCGGCGTGAAACGCATCAACCCCTTCACCCCCTGCACTAGCGCCCTCAGATGTGAGAGTCTCTTCGGGGGGACCCGTCTTATGATCGAAATAGAGTCCTCCGGCCATCTCAAAGAAACTGGTCAAATCGTCACAGCTATCGTCGGTGTTGCCATAATTAACTGGCGCGGTGGCTGGTGGAGAGGACACGGACCAAAGGGAGGCGGAAGGTTGTGGAGTCGGGATACCGGATGGCTGGTGCTGGTGCGACGGGAGCAGGGGAGACTGCGACACAGTGGATTGATTCGAGTCATGCTGCCCATGGCTGAAACGAGATAATACCTTGCCAAGGTTTTCCGGCGGTTGTCCATGTTTATAGGGTGATTTCCCGACATTCAACTTAATCAACTTCAAACTTCGAATGATTTTCTGCAGTCGTCTTGAGGTCCTGGCCCGAGTGGATGACTTCCTCACCATGTCGACGGCGGCGTAGAATTCAGCGCGACAGACATTACTGAATCGAGTTGGTGCATGAAAGACGGCGAGGAACAGGGCGGCCAGCGCCGAAATTAGGAAGTAATTGAACGGCTCCGGACGCTGAAAGTAGATGTCTGAAACACGAGTGAAGTAGTCTAGCATGTGGATCGTGCTTTTCGCAGTCTCGACAGCGATAGATGCACCGGACACATTTGTCTCAATGCTCTCGCTACTGAGCAAGTTTTGACGGTATACTAGAATTCGGAGCTGGTTCGCCTGCAGCGCAAGAAGCACTTGCAGCATCATCATGTTATCGTTCTGAACCGAGTCAGGGGACGACTGTCGTGATGGGTCAAACCGTAGTTCCTGTGGAATTGATTGGATCCATTGCTGGACTTGGAAATCAAGGTAAGAACAGTAATCTGATGTCGCTGCACGTGATCGACTGCCCCAGCCAACTACAAGTCCCCATATCTTGCCGCTGAGTCGCGCGTACGAGATCATACAAGTCAGGTAAGGGGTGGCGGTTCCCGGCTCGGGAAGGTTGGTGTCCATGTCTGTGTCTTGAATCGCGAATGGAAGGCCGGTACCAAAGGACCATTTCCGATCCAGCACGTAGATACACCAAAATAGACGACTAGCCCACGTCCATTGCAGTTCCCCCGGGAACACTCCCCCTGTTCTATACCAGGTCTCCTGGCAATGTAGGCCTAGTTGCATTGCACCTCGACAAGCCATGCCAATGCAGCGCCACGAAATGACTTCATCATCCCGGTACGAATGGAATATTGACTTTGATAGGATTACTGTTAGCCATGCGTAAAAGGGACAGAGCAGATGGGCTACACACCAGCAACGTCAATATAAGAAGCTCTTTCATGTCAACCTCAGGGATATTAACGCGAGTCGCAAAACGATCCTCAACACTTTCAGCCAACACCGCAGCCCGTTCACTCCGCCCGTGCGATTCGGTCAGCAAAGCAATTGCCAAAATGATTTTCAGCACCTCAACATCGCGTGCGAAAAACCAATCCTGTTCCTCCGAGCTTAGGATCTGACGAGAGTCATCTCGAAAGAAATCGACAATATACGCACGCATACTGTCCAGGTCGACACATGGGTACATCAAGCCCACCGTATTTTCATAGACCGTCACCAGCCTAAGGGCCTCCGTCTGCCCTAGATTTCCTAGTGGATCATCGGTTGCAAGATCCGCGTCAGGCGCTGCAATGGGACTCGGTGCAGCCGTGGACTCAAACTCATCATCGTCCTCCGACGGCTTCCGACGCGCGGTGAGACCGAACTCCGCACTCGTGGGTCCAACGTGATATGGTGACATGGGCCGGTTCATGATACGCTGTAGACCAGTATTTGCCGCTTGAGATGATACAATTGAAGCCGGCCTCGGAGTGGGATTGTTCGCGTTACTGTTACTCGGCGAAGACGATTCGAGCTCGCGCAATCGAGCAGCCATCGCCCGCATCTCACGCTGAAGCGACTCGATTTGGCGATCAACTGATTGGAACCTCGCAGATACCCTATTCTGGTCAACTGGGAGTGGTCAACTCAGACATGAAAGTTCCCATACCCTTCATCGTGTGGTTCCTCCACTGAGCTCGCAGCGTTACTCAGCGCATAAGCACTAGGCGTGTAAATGCATGGCACGCCATCACGGGCGCAACGAGAACACGTTGGCTCACCGCTACATTTTAATTTGCGCCGCTTGCATTCATTACTGCGAGCATTCAATCAGTAAAGATGTTCCACTGTAGCTTTGCGGCAAGATGAGAGACGCACCAAGCGACCTGAGTGTATTTGGCTCGCTTTTTCCGAGGGGGTTCCGAGGTCACGTTGCTGTGCGTGGGAGATTCCGACTGCATGGATGAGATCTAGAGAGATTATCTTAGTCAATCAAATCATAGAATAGATCCTTATGGATCGGGTGTATGATTCCGAGAGGTGATCAGGCAATCGTGGTGCGGAATGACGGGTCATCAAGAGTGATGGTGAAGTGCAAAAGTGGAATCCCATTCCGAGCGATCCCGACGCAGTAAACCTTGTTGCCTGAGATTTAATCATCACTTATCTTATCGCCACAGTTTATCTTATCGCTACCAACTAAAGGAGTAAATATTTCTTCATATTGATCGAAGTACTTCCCGAGCACATATAAACATTGATATCGTTTTCAAAATAAAAAGCAGAAACGGCCTCCCTCATAAGCCATATTCACAGTAAGCGCCGCGGCGTCATTATAAAGAAATATCCATAAGGCAAGTCGAATAAGAATCGACGAACAACCTATTCCGTGTGGCAGTAGAACACGAGGTTCGAATCGTAAGGGTTTGAAGTAAGAATAGTCGAAAATCATGAGCTCATTTTCTCGTTAATCTCCAATGACGGTTGATCAATGGAGATTGAACCTTAATATTAGGGAGTTTTTCGGGCCAAAGCAAAGTACAGGAGGCTTGCATTAACAAGTCGCTACTGGAGGAACGCATTGATCCAAAATGGTGGGATCATCGATGAAACCGTCCCTTCGAATATAGTCCTTCGCACCAGACACGTCACGTTCAAGAATGACGCCGCTATGTCCATCAACCGGCTTTGTATCATTATATGTTCGCGCCATGAATGACATGAGGCTCTGAAGAACTTGGATTTTCTTTACATCTGATGCAGTACGGGTGACCCTTAATGCTTCTGCGAATATCGCGGGCATATAGTAGAGAATTACTGCGTCTTCGCCGTTGCAACCATCGACGTTTAATCCATTGACGAGCTCGTCTTGTGTAGGTTGCGGGAGATCTCTGAATGCTTTCTCAAACAGTTCAGCTAGATGTTTATCCGCTACTCTACCCATCGCGCAAAGGCGGAGAAAGGCCCGGTCCTTGCGATTATTGGCAGATAATTCATGAAAGCCTTGTTCTGCTAGTAGCTGTCCTCGATTTTGCAGGACGGTGTTATAAGCATCGCGTACTGAAAGCTTTTCGGTAATGACATTCATCAAGACCGGGTAGGCGGACAAAAAGGATTGGCAGACCGGCTCGATCATACGAATGGCACCACGCGCGTCAACATGAGCACCTGCCCCGGACACATCCAGCATAATTTCAAGATATTTCAGTTTAAATGCCTGTGATTTCCCTCGGAGCATGAGGATACTCTCTAGACTTCCGGGGACGTTCTCACCTTGTGTCAGTTGTGGAATGTTGAGCTTCGCACCGACCTGCACCCCCAGAAGGATCTCCGCCCGCTTGTCGTCCGAAAGTAAGCCCAACGGCTTATGGAACAGACCCAGATCAATTGCTCTGGCGAGCACCAGGTCATGGTTTGGCTTTTTGCCATCTCTTTTGTGAACCAAATCTTCTAGTTTGGGATCCTTCCCCACATCTCCTAGTACCAACGATACAACCAAGGCCAGTATATCATCCGTTGTTTCCAGAATATGCCGCGCTAGCTCGCGAAAGCGTTTGAAAGTTGCTTCGGACAGCTTCACGACGGCGGGTTGGTGCGCTGTAAAAGCCTCATGATTATCCTCGAGTAGCCATTTCAATGACAAAAAGTTGACCACCGTTCGGTTTATCTCGGCGTAATCCTGGCGAAAAAGAAACTGCGACGGCGTCAGGGCTTTCCCATCTAAAGTTCCCTTAACAGGATCCCCGTCGCCCTGTTCAAGGGTGTACTCGACACGCTTCAGCCGTGCGAATTCGAATGGGAACTGGCGGTACAACAGCCGCACGGCTTCTTCGTCGGTCAAAGTGACCAATTCGCCCCGACGGATGATTTCTGCTAATTCCAATCCATTATCGAAATTTTTGACTCTTCGCAACCAAGTGATAATGCAATCGAAGGTCGAGTGGAAATTCGTTCTCGGCATGGCTGAGTTTTCGGACTGTGGCGCACGGCTGTCAGGAGGAAGTTGGGCCGTCAGCCAGCGCTTTTGGGGGAAGAGGGGTTTATGTAGGATGGAATTTATCCTTTGACTCCGCCTCGGTGCGCCCGCGCTAAACGCAAGCCCAGGTGAAATGAATCTCCCTTTGACAATAGCCCGGACAGATATGAGGTGTTGCAAAAAACGTGTTGACTTTGAACTTTATACCGTCATGGTGGGTCATGAATTATTTTCACCTGACTACAAATATCGTAATTCAACTAATGGTGGCTCCAGTCAGGGACAGACTGTCAACAGCATGCCAAGTGGAGTTACCTTCGGGGGCTAATGATCATATTAATCTTCACGCTGATGACCTGGCATATGACGGCCCAGAAAGTGGGATAAGAAAAAAAAAAAGAGGCAGGGAACAGCTGGTATGGTTAATAATCACTCTCGTGACTATTCGAAAGTCCATGTTCTTTTCTACTCACAGCCTTGTGCTCGTTAGAGAGATCTTTACCGAGTAATGCACAAGATAAGCTATCCTACTGGCCCACAGCGATGAGGGTTAAATATATTAGCTAGCCAATAGAAGACATAAACCCATGCATGGAGAAAGCTCCGCCACTTTAGGACTCCGTTCTAGGTGTGTTCGGTGCCCACTCTACTGTGTCTCTCGGCTGTGCTCCTCGCCTTGCGACCGACTAACTTCCTAGGATAGCCCTTTAATATATATTATTCTGAATAGAAGATCATCTAGAGGCTTAAAAGTCAAATATTTTGGATAATTTTCCATTTGCATTCAGATATAGAAAGCCTTGGGGTGGCTTTACATAAACTTTACACACCATGAGAAATATATTATTATAATCTTGTAGACTAGGCGATGAAAATATTTTACTTTTGAAGCCTAGTTTCCTAGTAATGGTAGTAATTGATCATGAGAAGTAATATATATATATTGTTAGGGCGAAAGTCCTACGGAAAGGACAATCTTGTACATTAAGATAGCGATCCCGAAGGAGAACGCCGTTCTGGATCCGAAGCTGTAGAAGATACCCCGCCTATTATTTCATTTTTTCTTCGCTCTGCCGGCCAATCCTCATTTTTCAGAGCGTTTTCGCCTGCTTCCTGTAGCCATTTGTCCCAAGCTTCTGTTTTCGGTGCAATGTTTGCCCTTCTCACCCAGTCAATGGACTTAGTCTCCAAAATGGTCAACCATAACACTTGCGTATAAGATTCAGCTACGATAAGCTTCGGGGGCTTCTCGGGATCGATCTTATATCGGCTCGTATCCCAGACGTCATTAGGCTCAACCAACAATGCTAACCCCCAGTACAGGATGTTCAAGATAAAGTACGCAGCACCCACGGCGATCTGCATCTTCTCGGTGCTATTGCTGAACATAATCACCGAGGTCATCAAGAGAAGTGTGCTCATAGCCAAGAAGCCCTGACGCGCTTTATCCGAGAGATTATACTTGCAGGAGTCCATGCCCGTGTACAGTTCGCGGATGACTTTCTCATTGGCCCGGACCACAATGAATCCTCCTCCACGAGTGCGAATTACAACATCCGCAGGAGGCATTTCCGTCTCCACGCGCCGTTTAGGTAGCTCTGGAGACCACCATGCCGAAAGACTAGCGGCACTAGTGGACAGGGCCATGGTGCCGACTCCGACCAGCGCTACGCCGTCATGGATTACACCCGCGAAGATCAAGAGGCCCACTGTCATGAGAATCGACAGTATTGTAATTACGTTCAGGAAGGAGGTGGTTTTGATGCGGAGTCTGCCTGGTTCTGCTTTTTCCCGATCATCACCGAAGTTGTATTCGATTTCGCAGGATCGGAACTCGAAGGGTTTGATGTCTTCTATCTTGTGTATTAGATTTGCGAAGTAGTTTAGTTCCGTAAGAACGGTCCCAGAATGTACGCCAACAACGTCGACATTTTGAGCTGAAGGTAGACGATACAGTCGACTAGTATCGAGAAGGGTTTCGGGTGCTGGCAAAAGACGAGGAAAAAGACCGAAGGCTGAGGCGGTGATGGCGGGCAAATGTTTCTGGGTGGCGGAGCTGCCAATGACAGCGAGAAGAATAAGAATGTCAAAATGCCATTTGGACTCTTCCGAGTCTAATTTGGTTGGGAACCAGCCCATTTCTGAAGTCGTCGCTGACACGTAAAGGACGATGAACCTCGTCTACTGGAGCGCGAAAGCAATCCGTAGACGCCGTGGACAGTTATATACGGCATTTTGACATAACCCCTCCATCTCAGATCGATCGTGAAGCCGAACCCACCCTTCTTTGGATCTGTTCGCTAAACTATTCGGGAAAGCTGATGGGGAACGCGCCAAGTCATCAATGCAGGAAGACCGAGAGTGGAGCCCGGTCGAATCAATATGGAGGATGCACGATGAACCACCAGCGGTGTGGGGTGGACTGATGTCGATCTCGATTCTATTGGACTTTCAGTTCAGGAAAGGCAGCTAGTACTTCAGCCGTCGTACCTTAGCGAGATTGTTTGTTCTTTTCGGGAGTTCATACTTCGCATCTCACGTAGCCACGGTAGAATAAATGGCGCTTGGGCCACACAGGTCGGAGAGAGATATGCGGGGTGAGCGCTAATAATTGTAGCCACCTCTAGTCAGCCTCGTACTCTACATATTAGCATGATTTCGCTTGTCAATATGTACAAGGACGACACGCGAAGCACCGAGTCTACTCGGTGAGAACCACAGCTAAGTTGGTTTTGTCATGCTGTGCATACCTAGCTGGTAAATTGTCTCCACAACGCTGTGATCTGTTCATTTTTCGTCTTTCACAGTGACTCCATGGGATTCAATTCTTTTTGCCCCGATCTAATCCACTCCAAATCCCAGTGGGGAGATCGTCGGACGGGTCAACACTAAAGCAAGTGGATGGCACGATTGGACATGTCATAAACCTCGCACTTGCCTCGAACAGGCTCCAAGTGACGAGCTGCATCACTACCGAGAAAATCAAGACCCACGGAAAGCAAAAACTATGACCACCCCAAGGTTATGCGCCGTTCAGTTGATCTAACATATCAAGGAAAGAGAAGTGATGGACATACATACGTGCATAGTACATAAACTGTGGTGGCTACTGTCGTTGGGGCAACACATTCACCCTCCATATCATAAACAGACATACGTCGTTTACAAGTGCTTATTTCAGTGAATAAAGCTCTTTTGTAACTAACCGGTAAGAGTATTTAAACTGTGTATCATGTCTTGCTCTGCTAGGTAAGCAGCTTTATGATTTGATTTGCGAAGACCGGAATTTATGCAAAACTGGGCTTTACTATGGTACTAAGGCTATTCATCTGCCCTGAAGAGGCTAGTATAGAACAATCAACCGTATAGTCTCTTGATGGTTCAATCCAGTACATTACTGATGAGAAAGATACGAACCTGCTAATACTATACATTGCTTGAACTAAGACCTAATTACACCACGGAATTGCGGACTTCGACGGTATCCACTTCCTCTGGTTCCCATGCTAGAGCCCTCTTTTCGATCTGCTCGAGCTTTTGGCGCACAGCCAGTTCCATACACTGGCGCTCTTCTTCACTCAGCAATTCAATCCTCTTCTCCCATCGACTTTCCTCGGCAATGGTGCAAAAACCAAAAAATCGATGGTCGAGTTTCTTCCAGAAGATCGTATCAAAGGCGAAATTCTTCCTCGCTGCGTATGTGACCCAAAAGTTGCCACCAACCCAACTCTGTCTCATAGGACCAGAAAGTCTCTGTTCCTGTCTTAACCTGCCTTGTTGCATAGCTATGTCCTCGCGTTCGGTAAGAACTTTTAAGAATGTCTGTTGACGAGTTTCAAATGCCGTTGCCCAAGCGTCTATCCCATCTGGCCTGTACTCGGGCTGTTCAAGAAGCAACCACCATGGAAGTGTGTGAGAATACTCAACCGGTGCTGCGTATGTGAACTCCCAGTCAATGAAACCAACAGTCTGCAGGTTTTTATTGACCAGTACAGCTGGAGTAGGATGTCTGCCAGCTTTCCGTACAGCATTTCCAGCTTGTCAATGTCGATCGATGGATCGAGGATCGGACGATCTTCAAGATTGAGCGTTGGCGTATTCAATGCTGTGCCCAGATCGGTGTTGTGATCAATGTAATCTATCATGATAAACGGGCCTAAATTGAGAGGACTCTCATTCTTTATTCCCCAATGTAGGATAAACGGGACGGTGATCGAAATATACTCCTGAATATACGTGGTAACCGCCACTTCATTTCTCACTTTTCCTTCGGGGAACATGGTGGCTCCGGGCTTTGGGAAGCGAATTAGCGCTGAGCCACCGTCCTCAAATTTCATTCGAAAGGCTACATTGAATGCCCCTGTTCGAGGTTGAAATATTTCAGGCGGGGTTCCCTTGCGATGCTTGACAATAAGATTGCCGATTGCCCTCAGGGTATCTGTTTTGAATAGCTCTGCCACCCAGGCATCTGAGATAGTTTCACTTTGCTCCCAAGCAACATCATCAAAGCTCATGCGTGTCTGCATCTTTATTGTTCGATGACTTGATATCCGAGAAGATAACTGGCGAAGTGAAATTAAATATAGACATAGATTGAGGTATTGTGAAACTTATAATATCGAGGAAGTGACTGACCGGAGAGAAAATGTAGGTAGGTGATAGCTTCCATGTCTTGACAACCGTGCGCCTCGGGCAGAGACTAGGCCGAGTTTATGTTCTTATCATGAGTTCTGGCCGCTATTGGTCCTTTTATGCGTTCCAGTTGGTCGCGAGCTTTTGTTGCTCTTTAGCCGCCTTGTCAGATGCCAGTAACTAAACTGGTTATTGGTCAAGTTATATACGCCATTTGTTTCCCGTGACTGGGCATTAAAAAAAAAAAAAAAAAAGAAAAAAACAATAACCGAGCTCGCTAAGCGGCCGCTTTCGTGAAGGATTGGTTAAGTGAAATTGTATTTGCACGGTGATATAGTGAAGGTCCGACCAGGTGGTGCAGAAAACACAATGACTCGTTGCCAGTAATGACAAATGATCCCAAACAGTCCAAAGTATTCAGGGTCGCGCCCTCGTCCTCTTATTATCTCAGCCTGGATGATTTTATAACGCAAATTGTAATTGCGATGAGATACCGCTCGAGATGACGGGCGCAGTATCAATGTCCAGTGCGATAGCAAGTTTGAAGAGCAATAATCCATCAGAGCCCGGGGAGGAGGCCTCAACGGAGGCCGCACAGGAGGAAGACGTGCCCTCAGAAGGCTCACAGCCTGTTATTCAAACCCCGTATGAAGGTCCGTCGAAATGCCACTGCTGCAAAAACTGGGTTGAGGAATATCCCGACGACCTGCGCATGGCGGTGGAAGACCAACCCGAGACTAAACGGAAGGCTCTTGTGGTACGCATGGGCAAGAACCATAATGATGGAAAGCTGCTGGTCCTTGATTCTATTATCGTGCAGAGTCCGTCATTGAAGAAGATGCTGGGCGAGGTATTTGACGGATTCACAGGCATCACTGCCTCCTTGAAGAAGTTTGTGTTCAAGGCCCCCTTCCACCCATTTTATTATCGATGGAAGATTTTCTCTCAGACCCTCGAGCGACAGAGGCGAGAAGATCCAGATGCTGCTACATATACATAGTTACTGTATGGCCTGGTCAGCAGCGAACTGATGGATGATATAAATGAGATTGAGGACCATGTTCGCCAGGGCGTGATCACTTATCGACTCCTCTGGGCTCTCTTTGAACCTGGTAGCCGGATAGTCACTGCTCCGATGCTCAACGAACGTTTTTTAATTGTCGATAGCATTGGATATGATCCAAAGAAAGGATACTTTTGAAGTCCACGCGAAATGCATTGACTGGGACGGGAAGGACTTCGGATATGCAAACATCATGCTTCCCATTTTCCAGTTGGTGGCACTCGTCGTATCAATGACTTACTTGTTTTCCCGAAATCCTTCCACTCTTCAAAAAACAATGCACGGTCAAATGCTATTGCCCGTGGTCGGAAATTCCAGTAGCTTCACGGCGTTCATTACAGGGCATACTCAGGAGTGATGTTGTGGAACAATGGCGACAAGAAGGCGGAGCGTAATGTTTGTGAACCCCAGGATCTCCTCTTTGAATAGCCAGATACTCACAGCCGCCTCTACTTCAGGTCGACGGTCGCATTGTCATAGACGCTGAGTCTTATCTAGATTCAAATCCGGATGAGAACAGAGACCTAGATGCTCTCGATGATGACTCTATAATGCCCACACTTGAAACTTCAGATGACAGCCATATAACAGATGCATACGATTTCAATAATTGCGGTATGGGAACCATTCATTATCCGACCAAATCGAGCATAACAGCCGGTGAACAGACAAACCCGGAAACAAAAGGCACGAACAAGTCGCGATCCCCCCATATTATCCTTTGGTATTGTGCTAATCACTATTTTCCTGCAGTTCGAGAACTCACCGAGGAACAACTTCTCCTATGTAATACGCATGTCCCAGGCTACTCGCTCAAGCTGAAGAGATGGGGGATGTTCGACATTACCAAAGTCCCATCCATCACATGGAATAAGGATGCATTTTCCCATCTGATGCTCCCAACCGGGTATAAAACCTAATTCTTTCTTTTGTTGAAGGCCAAGCCACTAGCAAGAAAGCCTTCGACGATGTATTCAAAGGTAAAGGGCTTGGGATTCTTATGCTTCTCGTCGGGTCGCCGGGTACAGCAAGACACTCACTGCTGAGGCTGTTGCAGATCGAGTACGGAAGCCCCTTTATATTTTGAGCGCCGCAGAGCTAGGCCAAAGTGCCGAGGATATTGAGTACCGTCTCAGCGATATCCTACAGCTTACGGAGAAGTGGGACGCAGTCCTTTTATTTGACGAATGTGATGTCTTTCTTCAGGAGCGGTCTGTCCGACATCTGGCACACAACGACATTGTTGCAGTATTTCTTCGGTATGAATATTCCCTCCACTAACCAACAAATATTAAAGTTCTAACTGGCATTGATTACCTAGATTGCTAGAATACTATCGTGGCATATTGATAATGACATCCAAAAGTGCTGACATCATCGATCGGGCTTTCAAGAGTAGAATCCACTTGATTCTGCATTATCCAGAGCTTGTCCCTCACGCGAAGGAGCAGATATGGAGACAGTTTGTTAATCGGCCCAACAGCCAAAATACTTTAACAGACGAGGCGTACAGTCGGCTAGCGGCGCTGCCTATGAGCGGACGGCAGATAAAGAACGTGGTTCAGATTGCCACTCTTCTTGCAGATCAGGAAAAGACTGTTTTGGTAATTGACCAGATTCGGGTTGTTCTGCAGGCGACGAAAGAGGTCGGTGATGAGGCGATATAGGTTTTTTGCACTGTAATCGGTGCCAAATGGCTATATTCTTTGAGCTAACTCAGAGCTGGCTACACGCCTCAAAAATTTCGATATAACTAGGAGAAAAAAGCACAACAGTGGAAAGTCCGCTGGTTTCAACCCCCCAGACTACTGACCTCCCCACGTGTGGGTTATGGGCAGTTAATATCTCTGTGGATGTTCCCCTGGATTTGTCTCCGCACAATTAAAGGTCAAGTGTCCTTTTTCATGGAAGTTATGCTGTGAGATTCCTATTGGTTTCGGAAACTGTCCAGTGTAGATTTACTTTCGTAGACATCGAACCTGATCAAGATGCGAAAGAGGGTTTCGTAAGTGACCTGCTCAGCAGATGACTGACTTCACCTTGAGGTAGCAAGCTCAGACCCGAGTGCATAAGCCGAATACACTCACATGGTGTTGTTGGGGACGTCTGAGGTACTATGATGAATGAACAGATACGGCTGTCGTTTCCTTCGGCAACGGGACAACGAACGTTGCACATATCTTAGGAAAGTGTAGAGGTCGGGAAGGACCGTGTCTGCATCAACACTTATGGCCCCCTTTTCCCTCTGTTTAGCCAAGTGTATGATTGTGAGTGCTCTAGTGCCTCGGTCACCGAACATGATGACACTAGAAAACTCGGCATGTCTCCGCTTTTATATACGTGGGTGGACCCGCTTGACTCTTCCAAAAGTGCAATTGTGGAGACGTCTTCAAGGGTCTTCCTGCCGCTTAGAAAACATCCTGTGCTACAGAAGCGAGTAGTATTATCTGAGATCCGTGCAGCTTGTTCTTGATTGTTCTTCCGTATATCGCGTGTTAACAATGGCATCCAGGTGCCGATCTGTACGGGAGAACTTCGGAGAATATCTCCGCGGTAGATGATAAGTCAATCTTGGAAAGTGGATCCTATATCCTAATCTGATGGACATGATCGACCAAGAATCTGGAATAGGAAGCCCAGTCGATGGAGGATTCACTAGCGTGGTTCCATTCCGTGGCTCAATATAAGGTGCACATTCCCTCGCAGCACCGCGATGTTACGTATTAACCAGACTCTGTTCACAATGGCCAGCAATCTCACCTTCCCGGGGCATCCGTCCAATATCTCACAGATCCCCTCCGCGTTTGAGATCCACGATAATAGATTCTTTAACATTATCGGCTCAGCTCCTAAGCTCGAGGCCCTTCTCAAGAACGATGATGTCCCTTTTGCGCACGAAGCGAGCGTCTTTATCCCGTCTACTGATGAGCTATTCTTGACCAGCAACATCTTCACCGACCCGGTCACGAACCATTCGACTATTCAAATTTCCAAAGTCAAGGTCAACACTCATCCTGTTACCAGTGAAGTTATCAAAGCCACTATTCCAATGGCGAACGGAGCTGTAAACCATGGCGACGGGATCCTCTTCTGCGGTCAGGGAAACCAAACCGAGCCGAGCGGGTTATACCAGATGTCAATCAACGCTCCATATGAGGCGGAGTTACTCGTCAGCGGCTTCTACGGTCGGCAATTCAACTCGCCCAATGACGTAGTCGTGCATAGCGATGGGTCGATCTGGTTCACCGATCCCATCTACGGTTCTAAACAGGGATTTCGTCCAAAACCTCAGTTACCGAATCAGGTCTATCGTTTTGACCCTGTCACCAAGAACGTGCGCGTCGTTGCCGACGGCTTCGGTCGGCCGAATGGTATTGCTTTCTCGCCGGATGAGAAGACGGTGTATATCACGGATACGGCGTATACTCTGGGTGATGGCACCAATGATCCCACTGGTCCGTCCACCATGTATGTTAACTTTCTTATTTACCCGTTCACGGTCGTCTTGCCTTTGCTGATTTCCTGCATTAGTTACGCTTTTGACGTCTCTAGCATCAATGGAGAACAGTTTCTCACTAATCGTCGTGTTTTTGCGATGGCTGATACGGGTGTCCCTGATGGTATCAAGCTTGATATGGATGGCAACGTGTATGCTGGCTGTGGAGATGGTATCAACGTCTGGTCGCCAGGTGGCGTCCTTTTGGGAAAGATTCTTATCAAAGATGGAGCGGCAAACTTTTCCTTTGGTCGTAACGGCCAGATGTTTATTCTTAACGAGAACACACTTTGGACTGCTCAGCTGAGCCGTTCGGTGAAAGGCGCACTACTGAGGATCTGAGACAGGGTCGGAACTAAAATCAAATGAGGGATCGCTCGCTCATCTACTAATATTAGATAACATGTAAACATATTAGATTGCCATTGCTTTTTTTGCCAATAGTTAACTAATTTACTGTGTTAACCGCGCATGCATCAATGCGGGGTTGCGGGGAACTGGACGTAAACACGATATTCGATCTCCCCTTTCCACATCACCCCATGCAAATCATCCATTCCACTTTATCATGTTCCGCACTGAATTGCAGAAGGCTAAACCAGTTCGTCAGACCTATCTCGGACCATCTGATCGGAAATGCCTCACCATCATCGACCGTGATAAGCCAGATCCTGAAAAGGCATTCATCTTGAGACTCCCTCTTGAGATCCTCGCCCATATCATAAATCTTATTGCCTCAGACCCAAACCACAGTCCGGATAATCATACAACCTGGAAGCAGCTGTCTGTGGTATGCCGTCGATTGACACCCATCGTGCTCCCCCTCCTCTATCGCCACCTTAAGATAGAAACAGGACCCCCAAACCGATCTCTGAGGCAGTTGCATCGTACACTTCAGAGCAATCCATCACTCGGGGACCATTGTAGAAAGCTCCGTATACGCATAAGCCATATCAAGTCTGCGGATGACTCAGACTTTTTTGTGGTGAAAGATCTCATCCCTTGTCTTACAAAAGTGCAAATCTTGACCATTCCTGGTGGATTTGACTCAAGTCACAAATCAGCCTGGAGTTTGATCCAGTATGCCTTTCAGCATATACACGCCGTTCACTCCCTCAATCTTTATCGCGAGATGGGCGGCCTTTTTTTACGGGATTTTATAGAGCAAATGGATATACCTTCACTTAAGAAATTAAGCCTCTCAGGGGTTTACATCCGGCCGACTAGAACGGAAGCTTACGTTCTGCTCCAGCCAAAGGTATCCCCAATAGGTTCAGTCCCGACGGTGCATGAGAACTAACCCTGCCCCTAGAAGTACCGGACCGCAACATTTACCTCGCTCGAACTTACTGATTATGAGGAGAGTCCTGAGGTAACTAGGCAGCTTATCAGTTGGCCTAAGTCACTGGTCCATTTCCGTCTCGGCACCTTCTATGATAATCCCTTTTACATGGACCTTCCTATGCTTGGTGAATGGCTTGCAATACATAGGGGTACTCTAAAATCCGTGGACATCGGGTCACTGTCTCACGGAGGCGGCGGACGCTTTTTCAATGTGTCTGACTTTCCCAAGTTAGAAGTCCTCACACTCTCAAGGTGGCAGCTTGCAAGATGGAGTCCACGTCATGACGAGGGTTTGATATTTTCCCCGTTGCATGCTGATTTACTGCTTGGTGCCAGCCTGCATACTTTTACTCTGGACTTTACAGTTCATGACCAACATTCTGAACGCTGGACAGACTTTGGAGAACGAGAAGAGCACTGGGTAACAGGGGTTGCCAGAGCTGCAATAACGAGAAAGGCCGCACTACGGAAGATCAAAATCATATTTACTCCAGACTATTGGGGTAGTACGGAAGAGGATGGATATCCATGGGACCGCATGGATAGGATTCGCAATGAGATTCAATCGCATGGGTTATTGCTGGAGTATAGTAAGCCCGTCTTGACGAAGGAGGAGTGGCTGCAGAGACTTAGGGATGATTCTTGTGCGCCATCAGTTACTGAGTCACTAGAGGCTCTAGAGATGGAATATTCGGAGAGGACGTTTGAGGGAGGGGATATCAGAGAGTATTTTCCTCGCGTGTGACCATGATAGTCAATCCCTTGAGGTGATAGATGAAATGGGAAAGCTAGCCAAATTATTCTGTATGTCACCCTCCAAGAAATCACAAACAATTGAGTTCCTAGCAGCTGACAGTAGTCGAAGAATATAATTCATTACCTTTTTCTTTTATTGAATGCTTACGCGAGATACAAGCGACTAGTATCAGCCCAAGAACAACCCTACCCAATGAATCTTCAGCATAGCCACTCCGCATTCGAGACTAAGCATTGGCTTGCATTAGAGTAATACAATCCCACGAATCGAGACCTGGCTACGCATTTACCCCTCATGGTAATACCCTATATAAGTTGTATATCCGGCACACAGAAGTTGGGGTGCTTTTCTAACCGTGCATCCTTTACAAATTTCATGTGAAGCTAAAACATTGCCAAAAGATGCAGGGGTCACGTCCAGACCATAGTCGTTCCAACCACTTCAGGACAATCACCATTGCCCCCCTTTCCGATTCATCTGTAACTGAGTCCTCCGACTCGGAGAATTTGTCAGATCCGTCAGATTCTGGCGACGCTTCCGATTCAGCCGAGGGTGCCGAGGGGCATAAGGCTTCCTCTGCGGCAGGGGATCGGAGTAAGCGGACCGCGTTGCCACTCTTGCCTGAGAAGACTAAAGTTCAACCTGGCCGTTTGGCATTTCGGAGCCCTAATAGTGATTCTACTGGAGGGAGACGGCAGGGTCTTCCGAAGCAGGTGGAACAGGCAAATGAGGTATTAGCAAAGCTTCGCGACAGACGGGTCAAAACTCTTAATCGACTGAAGTCTCTGGGAAAGGACAACAAGGTTGAGGGGTTGCCGGACATCATCCGGTGGGAGGATAAGGAGAAGGGGTTGAAAGAAGAGAATAGGGACAAGGTGAGCGAGGTGGAGAAGGTGCTTCTAAAAGCCCTGGAAGACCACAACGTAGGGGTAACAACAGAAGCAAAGAAGATCTCTGAAAAGGCGGCGGGGAATAGCAACACAAAGAAGACAACACAGGCAAAGAAGGTGCCTGGAAAGGCGCCGGAGGATCACAACGGAGGACCTACAATACGTGCACAAGAACGCAGCCAACAGTTGGAGGTCTTGATGTCAGGCAACGAAGATAAAGTGCAGCGGGCATGGGTGAAGATTGGGAGAAAGCTTATCAAGGCTGAGAAAATCAGAAAAAGAATACTTCACGCAAAAGCCATACGAGACGTGTTTGCGAGGGAGTTACATCTTGAGCGCAATATCCCACGGAAGACCAAGGCCAAGGCTTCATCCAATGGTGCAAATCCTTACAATGGCAAGAGGCAACCTCAGTTCTCATATGACGCGATTGGGCCTAGTCAATTCAGGGTCCTTGTTCTACATCCTGCGAAGAACAACTCGTTTCCTCTTGTCTGTACACTTCAAGCCAAGTCTCTAAATGAAGATCGCAACGTCAACTATGCCGCACTTTCCTATTGTTGGGGAACAGACTCAGACCAGCAACGACTGTTGATATTCCCCGGCTCTAAGCAGAAAGCACTTAAGTGGAAATATGTTGCACGACACGCTAAGGAGATGCCCATTCGGAAAAGCCTCCATCTGGCATTGCTTCGGTTACGAAGAAAGGATGTGCCGATCGCTCTGTGGGCCGACGCAGTATGTATCAACCAGGAGAACCAAAAGGAGAAGACAGAGCAACTCCAGCAAATGGCCACCATCTACCGGATGGCGAGCCATGTGTGTGTATGGCTCGGTGAGGCGGATACTGAAGGGAGAAGCGATCGCGCGATGGAATTTATACCGAAGCTTATGGACTTCGCGTTTCTCGAGAGGTTAGCGAACGACAAAGAACAGGCTGGGAACTGGTATGCTTTGGCCGAGCTTATGAGGGACCGCTGGTTCTCTCGTCGGTGGGTTGTTCAGGAGATCTCCCTAGCAAAATCGGCAGCAGTTCACTGTGGTACGAAGACTGTTCAATGGGCAGAATTCGCGGACGCAGTTTCGATTTTTGTAGCGACTCGAGACAAGATTAGGGAGTTGTTTGATTTTGAAACTTGGAAAGAAGGTCCCCAGACGTTGGGGGAGGTCCAGTCGTTTGGAGCAAGCATTCTGCTTGAAGCAACGAGCAGACTGTTTTTAAGGACACCAAGTGGTGAAATCCTTCGACCTGTTAAGGGAATCGAGTCTTTAGTTACCTCTCTAAACACGTTCGACGCGACTGATCCCCGCGATATCGTGTACAGCCTTGTGTCCATTGCGAGCGATACACGAGACACCTCCGTTTATGTCGATAAGAAGCGAGACAAATGGTCAACCCTATCCCCTCAACTCGTCATTGATTACAGACTAGATGAGATCGAAGTCTACGAGAACTTCACTAGATACTGTATCAAGACCTCAAAATCGCTAGATATTATTTGCCGCTCTTGGGCAATGCCGCCAAAGAAAGCAAAGGGGTCATTGCCCTCTTGGATTCGGCTTCTCCGTGATTCCGAGTTCGGCGAGCCGGAAGAGGTTTATGAGGGGCGAAAGAATGGAGAGTCTCTTGTAGGACCCGTTGGCAATCCGCGATATAACGCTTCAGGTGGTAGACAGTTTCGACCGGTAACACCCAATATAGACGATCACGGTTCTCATCGACAAAACGGCTCGCCACCGGATGCCCAACAAAAGACGACATCGCCTGAGGAAGAGGCTATGCAAGGGCCATCGACCTTGTGGGTCGAGGGGTTCAAGCTGGCCAGCATTGATGATGTCTCTTTGGTGAATGCCCCAGGCCTGATTCCTCGGGCGTCACTACGGGGCATAGGTGGCTGGCCGGGAATTAGCAAGAGCCCTGAAAGTGTACCAGACCACATATGGCGGACGCTGATAGCAGATAGAGACTCCGAGGGTCAGATCCCACCCGCCTGGTATCAGAGAGCGTGTCTGCGGTGTTTGGAGATTGCCGATACCTTTAATCACGGAGACCTTAACGTTGGTCAGCTACTGCAAGGCCCATCAGATATGCTTCGCGGCTACCTCACTCGAGTCCGCAATATTACCTGGAACAGAAAGTTCTTTAGGGCAGTCATGAGAACTGACCAAGGGGATACCACTTACGGAGGACAAAACTCGAAAAATACAGACAAGGTGTCAACATCATGTCGTCCAGATGATGCAGAGTTCGCATCCCAAGATAGTCTCTTCGGTCTCTGTCCACCGGGGACCAAGCGAGGGGATTTCATCTGTATCTTATATGGTTGCAGCGTACCGCTGGTCCTAAGAGAGGTCTCTAGAAAGTCAAGACAGCACTGTTTTAAGGTAATTGGTGAAGCTTATGTTCATGGTAAGATGGATGGTGAGGCACTGGTGGACTGCAAGAGTGGAAAGACAGCGGGCCCGGAGGGGGTATTTGCCTTGATATAGAGCACCAATCTCTTTCCCTTTACTATAGCTCACTATACTGTGGAAGACAGGGTGGGGTCTAGACTCTTGAACCTAGACCCCCTGTGATGACCCAGACATCTCATGTTGAATGTCCCATTTCCCTACCCTATCTTTAGTCTCGGCGTTAATGAAAACTATAGCTCTACTCTTTTAGCAATTCCACTTTCATAGAAGGCTAATATGGAATAACAAAAAAAAAAAAAAAAAAAAAAGAAGATAGTCGGAATAAAGTGCTTGAAATGTACCACAATTGAATTCACAGCTTCAATCTTTATTCGCTCATAATTCCAAATCGGCCTATTTACGCTGACAGTCCGACCGTACACCAACTGCCAAGTCCAACGCTAACTATGTACTGTACAGATAAGAAGGAATCATCAAATCAGGCATATCCTTAGTCCCAGCACCTAAATATGCGAGTTCCGGCAGCACTCCGACTGAACGACGCGAGAGGCAGCATTCTTGCCAGATGGAACATCGATGGCTGGGTTCTCGGTGAAGAAGTCCGATGGGCGGATCATGAGCTGGAAGATCTCAACTGGCCTGTTTATTTGTTAGCATGAGGTTTTCAATAATGTAGAAACGTGGTCAACATACATAACAGGCCAATCCTCGACACGCGGGTTATGGGTGATACCAAACGTGCTCCACACAACAACATCTGTGTTATCGACGGCGTCTCCTCGCTTGACTGCGTCAGCCACACCGTCCACCTCGATCTGGCTCTGAAGTGTGTAGCGACCGCCAGCATACAGCTCAGCGTCACGGTACTTGGTGACCCAGACATGATGCTGGGCAAACTGGGCACGCTTAGCCTGGATGGAGTTAGGATCTGCCAAGAGCGTCTGGGTGGCCAAGGGCGTGAATTTGTATGCCACGGGCTTTTGACTAATGGGGTTGGTCTTGTTCGGATTGACCATCTTGACCACTCTGTTCAGCTGCGGGGCGGCATCCAGATAGGTGGCGCGCTCGATCGTCTGATTTGTGACCTTGTAGTAGTTACCGTTGGGGTTGGTGGCTTCGTTCATCGGCACGGGATGCGATTCTTCAATGACAACGGAGTTGTTCGCCCCGTCAACGGCAGGATCCATACGAATACAGAAGATGTGCTGATGGTTCTGGGCCAGAACACCTCCACTCACGACGTTTCCGTAATCGCTCGTCTTGCCGGGGTCAATGTTGACCACGTTCAGAATACCCGTGGCACGCGACTCGACCGTGATACCTCCTGCTTGGTCGAACTTGTACGCGAAGATGTACTCATAGTTAGCGAGGGTGATGATGAACTGCACGACGAGCTCCCGGTGGCGAGTTACGACAGCACGGCCGGTCCGCCAGTTGGAATGCTTCCAACCAATGCCGTTATCCTGTTCGTGCAAGCAGATTGCGTTGGGCAGCTTCTGGGCCTTGCCATCCGCACCGGTGATGACGGCATCGAAGTATTTGATGACACCCAGGCAGTCACAGCCAATGGACAGGTTATTGGCCATGTTACCACCGCCACCATCACCGAAGTCGAAAGCCTGCTTACGGTGATATGGGGGCCGGGGATCCGCGTATGGGACCGTCTGCTTTTGTCAGTACTTTCCTGGGTGTTGGCCCGAAGTTGGTTAACTCACCATTTCACTAATAGCCAATCGGTACATGACACTGCGGCCATCATACCAGACATCGTGGATTGTTGCGCCCTCACGCGGGTTGAAGGCAACACGGAACCTCCACTTCTGCCATTCGACAAGAGACTCATTGGTGATCTTGAATGATGGGCCCTCCGGCTGCACGACGTTCAGTGGCTTCAAGTCCTTCCGGCTTCCATTCGGAAGTAGTTCTGGTACATAGTCGGAGTCCTTGCAATGGCCGATAATGTCTCGGGAGAAGGTCTGCTCGTGCAATCCCTCACCCTTACCTCCGGTCGCGGGACGGTCAATACGGACGATTTCCTGGGTGGTGGCATCCATGACAGGGATGATGGGCAGAGGATAAGAGTAGAAGTTGGCATCCTCGTTATTCTTAGTGGCATTTGTCGCAAAGCACAAAGCCTGGAAGAAACGCCGGTTGGGATCGGAGTGGTCACGTCCACCGTAGGGCCATGGCTCAATGACAACCTCAAAGCCCTTGGGGAGGTCAAAGTCCTCCATGGCTTTCTGGAACAATGGAGAAGCGAAACACCGTTCGACCAAGACCTCGAATTCGGCCCTGTCACTCATGTTAATCTTTTGTCAACAATCAATGAATCCATTCGAGACGTACAAAGTCAAAGCAGCATGGTGCTCCTTTCCAATAATCTTGTGCTGCACACGCTTGCGG